>CM028130.1:118666666-119350833 GCA_016271365.2 Neoceratodus forsteri | reverse complement strand
TGGCCAGTCCCCATTGAAGGGACGGCATGTTCCAGCGGGCCCAACGACCACGCTGGTGCAGGCCGCCATGAGACCCAGGAGGCGAGGAAGTCCCGGCAGGGTGCAGTTGCCCAACCAGAAATGATCGGGCAAGGAAAGAACCCGGCCCTGTCATACGGGAGCCGCTCTGGCTCGAAGAGAGTCGAGCTGCGCCCGATGAATAGAATCACCTGCTTTGGCTCGAGTTCCGACTTGGCCTCGTTGATAAGGAGGCCCAGTTGAGAGCAGACCTGGAGGGCCAGATCTCTGGACCACTCCGCCTCCTTCCTGGAGGAGCTGCTATCAGCCAGTCATCCAGGTAAGGGTACACCGGACCCCTCGGGCGCACAGGAATGCTGTCACCACTGCCATGCATTTGGTGGAGACCTGGGAGCTGGAGACAAGCCGAAGGGCATGGCTTGGAACTCGAAGAGGGATCCTTCCGCTCGGAAGCGAAGGAATCTCTGGTGAGACGGACGGATAGGGACGTGAAAAAACGCGTCCTGCAAGTCCAGAGAGCAGAACCACACGCCCGCTCCAAGGATGGTATTATCTGAGCCAGAGTGACCATCCTGAAGGTTCGAGACCTTAGGAACTTGTTTAGGTCGTGTAGGTCGAGAATGGGGCGCCAGCCCCCCGTCCGTTTCGGAACCAGGAAGTACCTGGACACAAACCCTGGGTCTGAAGGAGGGTCCGCCACCTTCATCACCTCCTTCTGGAGGAGGAGAGCGATGTCGGCTCGACGGCCGCCAGTGAGGCTGGGGACCCCGGCTCGCCCCGAGCGGCTCTGAAGGGTGGTGCCTCAAAATTCCAGGGCAGGCCTCTTCCACCACCTCCAAGACCCACCTGTCCGTGGTAACAGCGGACCAGGCGGAGCGGAAGTGCCGGGCCGTCCCCCACGGGGACCCAGGGTAAGGTGGACGGGATGGGGCGACACCCCTCAGCCCGTCACTGGGCAGGCTTGGAGGAGGGACCGGCCGAGGGACCTCCTGGGCCTTTTCCTCCCTGCCTCCTGTTAGAGGAAGCGAGCGGCTTGGGTTTGGGATGCCAAGGCCGAGCCTGCTGGCCCTGACGTTGCTGGGCCAGGCCGGGGCACAGAAGGACGAAAGGGCTTAGGCTGCGGTCTATGGCCTTGTCCTTCTGAGCGAAGAGACAGAGTCCAAGGTAGCATTGGACTTCTCGATCCTCTGCAGGTGACCTTCCACCCCAGGGCCGAAGAGGTCAGTCCCAAAAGGAACATCCGCCAACTTGTGCCAGTATCGAAGTAAAGGTGGATATCCTCAATCAAGCCCATCGACGCATAGCCACTGCGGCCGCCACCGATCTGGCACATGAGTCCCTATATCCAAAGCAGTCTGGAGCTGCTGTTTGGCCACTGCCCTGCCCTGGTCCCGCACCTGCTTAACCGTAGTCTGCAGATCGGCGGGAAGATGAGGGATGACCTCATCCAGGGAGCCCAACAGGGCATGAGAAAATGTCCATGAGGACAGCCGAACTGGCCTGGCGAAGGCCGAGAGGAGCATAGCGTAGACTTTTCGCCCGACATAGTCCATTTCTTGGACTCCTTGTCAGGAGGTTTGTCCACATCCCTGGCGTTAGCCCGGCCTCGAAAACGCTGTCGGTAACCAACCCATCAGCAGAGGGTGTTCAAAACTGGACAAGGAACCGTAGGGGACCGTGACATTTCTGGCCATCCTGGCGGGCGCGCAGGGCAGGAAGCAGGGCGCTGCCAAAGCCCAGTGCCGACCCACTTGGCCTCGGCCACCGGAAAGGCCTCCGCCGGAGAACCTCGGTCCAGACTCTCCGTGAGGATACCTGGCCCGTTTGGAAGCGGGTTCGAGCTCCATCCGGTGGACTCCGAGATGAGCGAAGCAGTCCTAGGAAGGACGACGGGCTATCGCCCATTGACTGACCTCCTGAGGACTCCAAGTCCAGTCGCTTGGAAAAAGGAGGAATCATCTTCGAGACTCGGAAGAGTCCTCAAAAGCTGCCTCTGGCCTGAGCCACCTTCACCTGCGAGGCCAGTCGGGAGTGAGGTAACTGAGAGCCAATGGGGTAGACCTTGTACGACCGAGAATCCTTGGTCGGAGCCCCAATTGGTGGCTGGAGCGGAGGTTCCACCGAATCGGTGGAGCAGCTGGTTTGGCCGAACAACCGGCCTGGTGTAGGCTCCTCGGATAAGTCGAGGGGTTGTGTCAACCCGCTCAGTGTGCCACTTAATGGCCGGGAGATGGGAGCCGGCTACTCCGGCCAGGAGAAACTGTTGCAACATAAAGTCCTCGTACCGTCCTGAATAATTCTCTGACCTCCCTTGTCTGAGAGGAGGGCGAGGACGGCGGCCACGCTTACATGATGCGAGACCAAGACCGCCCTATGACGGTGGGATCGGCTGGACCGTGAAGAGGTCGAACCGAGACAGAGTCCCGGAATTTCTGAGGTCGGTGCGGGAGGTGTCGGCCGAACCGGCACTCCTTCAGCTCGGATGGTCCATCCGAGGGCTCCGGAACCGAGGCACAATGCGACCCAGGATCCCCAACTCCTCCCGGGGAACTGGGAGAGGGAATCTCGCCGCTAAAGGCGACAGCTCATCCAACGGGTCAGAAAAATCTCGACTTGTCGGTGAGTCTCGGTCAACTGACCTGGACGGGGACAACGTGAGGCCAGTGGCCGAAGCGACGGGTCGAACCGAAGCCGACGATCGGCGACTCGGGAGAGGGACCTTCCCCGCTCCCAAGAGCGCCGACGGAGGACTTACCCCTGTCTCTTCTTTTGGACCCGAGAATAAGGTCCAGCAGACGTGAGCCCTTCTCCCTTAGTGGAGAGGGACAGACAAAGCTCATCAAGAAGCGTGTAGGAAGAACCCAGAGAGGCGGGATAAATGCAGCGGCCGAGGAAGACGACGCCGCGCCGCCTCCTCTTCGAGGGCGATCATCCGCTCGAGCTGATCCGCCCGATTCACCGCCCGGACACCGCCAACCGGGCCTCCTTGGACTTCTACTGGAGGGAAACGCCGACAATCCCAGTTGCAATCGGGCATACGGTCTTCGTTGAGGACATGGGCCGAGAAAGATGAGCACAGGTCGCCAAGCCTGTGGGTTGTGCTCAAGGCCTAAGCAGTGAACACACGTGGAGTGTGGATCCGTCTGAGACATCTTCTGCCTCATGGTGCATCTCAAAACTGGAAATGATTTGTCCATCGCGGAGCCGCCAGGATCAAGACTAAGTCTTTTACATAAAATTTATTTTAAATCCATAAGCGGAGAAATAGGAACCAGTCTCAAGCGCGGGAGGCGTGAGGAGGGAACCTGAGCTGGCCCGGTAAGGAAGATCCTAGCGTCATGGGCGGGCCGAGTTATACCACCAGATTGGGTGGGAGGAGCAACTTGAAGACCTTCCGCAAGATTTAAAGCGGCAAGGATACCTGCCAATGAGTGTGGATGAACAACATATCCATGTCCCTAGAAGAAAAAATTACTCACCTTGTAGTTGTGTTTCTTCTAATGGAGTCTTGCTGTATTCTGACATATGCAGTTAGCCCCAATACTTGAACTGCCCCAGAGATAAAAGAGTTTACTCTATGCAGAAGCACAGAACGGTGAGTTCGAGCTTGGATTTCAAACCTCTGTCTGTGGTGCTTCAGAGTGTAACAGTCAGATTCTTACGAGCAACTAACTAACTACACTTCTAGTGTGGAAATTGTAAACAATAAACTAACAGGTAAAACATTTGGGTTCCAAAAGAGAAGTCGAGAACCCCAAGATAAAAAAAAACAAACACAACACACACACACAGTGAACAATGTATAGTAATATATAAACAAACACAGAACAACAACTACCCCACCCTAAGAGGAGGGGTGTAAGGTACACCCCTGAGGTGCAACACTGTACCTGCCAGCCCACATCCCAAAAACTACATTCTGAGAGGAGAGGTGGGGGTTGGGGGTGGAGGTCAGAATACAGCAAGACTCCATTAAAAGAAACACAATCACTAAGGTAAATAATTTTTTCTTCAGAACAACATGAAGTCTTGCTGTATTCTGACATATGCAAACTACTAAGCAGTACCTCCATGGAGGAGGGTACCGAACCTATTTGGGAACAGGCTCTGCAGTATTGCTGTACCAAACCTGGCATCACGCCTAGCCTGGATATCCAGAGAGTAATGCTTGGTGAATGTACGGACTGTTTTCCAGGTGGCTGCTTTGCATCTCTCTAGTAAAGGTATATCTCTGGCAGCAGCCAGAGAAGCTGCTGTACCCCTAGCCGAGTGGGCCCTCAGGCCTGGGGGAAGAGTTTTACCTAGATTGGTATAACAGAATTGTATACAGGCTACAATCCACCTGGCAATAGTTCTTTTAGTAGCTGGCCTACCCTTTCCCACTTTACCATAAATGAGAAACAACTCAAGACAGTCATTCCTATGTGCCTTAGTATGCTCTATGTAATAGCCAAGTGTCCTTTTAACATTCAAACTGTGCAACATTCCTTCTCCGGAAGTGGAATGATCAGTGAAAAAAAAAAAAAAAAAAAAAAAAACACACAGTAAGGGACATGGACCGGTTCGGATGGAAATCTGAGACCACTTTGGGTAAGAACCTCCCATTGGTTCCGAGGACCACCGTATCTCTATGGAATGAGATAAAAATCAGGTTCAACTGACAGGGCCTGTAATTCACTAATTCGCCTGGCAGAAGTGACAGCTACCAGAAACACAGTTTTCCAGGTCAAGTACTTAAGCTCGGCTGAAGCCAAAGGTTCAAAGGATGGCTGCATAAGCTAAGCAATGCAGATACTGAGATCCCAAACCGGGGTAGGCTCTCTAAAAAGAGGGTTGATATGGATCAGTCCTTTAAAGAACTTTCCAAAGACAGGGTAGGATGCCAGAGAAGAGCCCTTCCCTGCTGACAGGAATGCAGAAACAGCTACTAGATGAACTTTTAAAATGGCTGGCCTAAGGCCATTAAGGTGAACCAGATAATCTAAGACTGCGGCAATACCTGCAGCATCTGGCAGGATAGCCCTGTGTGGACACCAAATGCTGAATCTTTTCCATTTGGAGTTATTGGTTTTCCTGGTAGAAGGTTTCCGAGAACCCTCGAGGATGTCTAAAATGCCCTGAGAGAGGTGCAAGCCTGTGTACACTAACTCTTCAAGAGCCAGGCCCTGAGATTGAGAGACTGGAGACTGGGGTACCAGATCCTCCCGAGAGGAGGTTAAGAGATTGTGTCTCTTGGGAAGAGAAATGGGGAGTGAGACTGCTAAGGACAACAACAGAGGATACCAAGGTTGCCTGGCCCAGTCAGGAGCAATCAGAATCACTGTGCAGGGTTGTGACCCGATCTTGACTAGAACTCTGAACAACAGGGGAAAGGGATGAAAGGCATAAAGGAGCTTGCCTTCCCAATCCAATACCAGAGCATCCAGGGCAACAGTCCCCAGGACTGGAGGTCTGCAGCAGACCTGGGGAAGTTGATGACTGTCTGGGGCTGCGAAGAGATCTATCTCTGGAGTGCTTCACCTGGTGACTATTACTTTCCGGATGAAAGGGTCCAAGGTCCATTCGTGATGGCCCTGGGAGATTCTGCTGAGACCATCTGCAAGCACACTGTCCTTCCCTGGGAGGTGGACTGCTATTAGGGAAGTTTGTAGGACTAGGCAGAGACCATACTTTCTTGGCCTCCGTGCACAAGGCCGTAGACAGAGTGCCCCCTCCCCGCTTGCTGATGTACCACGTGGTGGTGTCTGTCCTGACCTGAACCACCTTGCTCCTCAATGACTCAGAAAACCTGAAAGGCCAAGAATACTGCCCTGAGTTCCAGAAGATTGATATGCAGAAGAGACTCTTCTGGGGACCAAACCCCTTGTGCTGTGAGTGCTCCCAGGTGAGCTGCCTAGCGTACCAAGGGAGTTTGCTTGAAAAATGGGACACCCTGCCCAAGACTGTCTTGGTCCAGCCACCATTGGAGAGCCTGGACCAGAGTCTGTCACTGAAATCAGTTTGGTAAGAGAGTCTTTCTTCTGAGACCAAAAGGACCTTAGATAGAATTGAATGTCCCTCATCTGGAACTTGGCCCCTTGCACCACTGCAGTGGAAGCTGCCATGTGGCCTAAGAGCTGAAGAAAATGTCTTGCTGGACAAGAAACCAGAGGATGAAAAGAAGTAGCGGGATCTGTAAGGGCCTGAACTCTTGCAAGAGGAACAGTGCTTGAACAGTATCTAACTCTATCCCTACGAAAGTGAGAAGCTGTACTGGTTCGAGAACTGACTTTGGCAGGTTGAGAAGTAACCCCAGGGAACTGAGCAGATCCTGAGTGACCTGTAGAGCCTACCTGACCTGGTCGGAAGACTGCCCTACAATGAGCCAGTCGTCCAGGTATGGAAATAAATGCCCTGCCTTCTGAGGAAGGCCACTACTACTGCAAGGCACTTTGTAAACACCCTTGGAGCGGATGTTAGACTGAAAGGCATAGCTCTGAATTGATAATGGCCTGAAGGCAACTCGAACCTGAGGTACTTTCTGTGGGAGCACCTGATGGGAATATGGAAGTAGGCATCCTTGAGGTCCAGGGAAGCTAACCAGTCTCCTGGCCTTAGAGAGGGAAGAATTACTCCCAGAGTCACCATTTTGAACTTTGGTTTTAAAATGTGTTTGTTCAAATACCTCAAGTCTAGGATGGATCACCACTTCCCTTTCTTTCTGAGATAAGGAAGTATCTGGAGTACAGACCTTGACCCTGTGTGGAGTAGGAACTCTCTTCATGGTTCTGACAGCCAGCAGAGAGGAAACCTCTGCTTCTAAAGTAATGGTTTCGGAGATGTTTGCAGGTGGAAAAGACCTGACCCTCATTTTTGGAAATTTTTTGAAACGGAGGGCCAATCCCTTGCTTACTACCTCCAGGACCCACTTGTCTGAGGTAACAAGACTTCCAGGCCTGGAAGTAGTAAGCCAACCTGCCTCCTACTGGAACTGGGGAGTCAACCCGGGCTGACACATCAGGGTGTCTTCTTGGCAGGAGCCTTAGACTAGGAAGAAGTTGCAGCCTTGCTCATTCCCCTCCTGCCTCTCCCTCGGAAGAACCCCCTCTGTGGGAAGGGAGAGGAGGCCTGGGCTTGGTAGATAGGCCTGTGAAAGGGCATGTCCCTGCCCCTATACTGCTGCCTCTGAGGAGTGGCTTGCCTTTCCTTGGCCTGGGCACTCCTGTAAGTAGTCCTGTATTTATCCATTTTCTTCATGTAAGCCTCTGTCTGCTCCCCAAACAGAGAATTACCTACTACAGGGAAATCCATGACCTTAGCCTGGAAGTCCTGCCAAAGGCTAGTACATCTGAGCCAAGCAAATCTCCTGAGAGACACAGATGTAGCCATAACTCGTGATGTCACATCATTAGAGTCCGCAGCAGCATGGAATTGTACCTTGGACACCTCAATCCCATTGGCAGTCACCTCCTCCAGTCTTTGGCCAACTGGGGGGAAACCTGTTTGGCCAGTTCCAGAAGAGTATCCCACCTAGACTTCTGGTACCTGGCTGCATAGGCCATATAGTTTGCCTGTCTGAGTACCAAGGAGGATGCCAAATATTGTTTTTTTGGCCATGGCATCCACCTTCCTGGAGTCTTTATCGGAGGGATGTGAAGCCAAAGGCATGTTAGCCCTGTCACAGGCTGCAGCCTGCACTACCCAACAAGGCTGCTATAATTGTATAAAAATTCCGTACCTGAGAACATGCACCTCCTATCCATTCTTTTGTCCACTGGAGGTAAAGGGTTTGATGTCTGAAGAATCTTTCAAACAACATGAAGTCTTGCTATATTCTGACATATGCAGTGAGTCCCAACCTTCGAACTGCTCCGGAGGTGAAAGAGTTAACTTTCCATGCCAGGCATGGAACGCTGAGCTCGAGCTCGGTTGAAACTCTGTCTGTTGTTCTTCAAACTCAAACAGTCAGATTCTTTACTCCGCCTCACTGAACAGTCGCTCCGGAGATTTCTCCTTCTGCTCGGTTCATTTTGTTGGTTAAAGTATTGTTTCTCGGTTTTCACCGAATTTAAACCGCAACCGGTCGGTTCAGACTCTGTGGTATTTGTGAGTACTAGATAGGTTTTACATTAATTCTATTCTGTGTGGAACTTGTAAACGGTTTATCGGTTCGGTTTGAACCGATCAGGTTGTTAGAAATATCTTAATCTGTGAATTAGAGTGTGGTTACCGGTTCTTATCGGTTCTAAAAAAAAAAAATAAAAAAAAAATGGATTTTATTACGGTTTTTTCCACGACCCATGACACGGTTGGGAACCGATAAGAGGGTCTTACCTGGCGGATTGCCATAAACGGGTAAGTTTGGATAGGACTGGCACTATGTCTGAGAAACCTGAAAGAAAAACCGGGTCCACTGGGTTTCAATACTGCAGTGTGTGTGGGGAAGTCTTTGCCAAGGCTGACCCCCACACCACCTGTGTTTATTGTCTGGGGTTTGACCACCTCAATGCGGACTGCCGGATTTGTAAAATTTTCCTGCAGCTACCCTGGAAAAGAGGTTGGTAGACTCAGGGAAAGGGAGGCCAAAAAGTCCGCTGAACCGGATGACCAGCCCAGTTCGGTTCCAACCGAACCAGAAGGAATGCCCTCTGACCAGGGAGAGGGTTCTTCTGGCAAAAGGAGATCAGACTCTGAGGAGTCCGTTCCAGCAAAAAGGACTAGGAAATCAGCTGGTGTGGAGCCAAAACTTTCCTCTCCAACCGCTGAAGAAATAGCCAAAGTGATCAAAATTGTCCAGTCGCTTTCCCGGTTCCGACCGAACCGGCACCTTCAGGTAAGCGCCAGGTTCGGCTAGTTCGTCCGGTTCAAGAGTAGGATTTAGAGGAATATTATGAACTGGAGGGGGGGGGAGAGGAGTATGAGGAGAGTGAATGTGGATTTGAAAGTCTGGATGTGCCCACTGACCCGGACATCTCCCCAGACAGACCTTCAGGAGTGTCTCCTCCTAGGCTTTCTGAGTCCCCTTCTCATTTTATGTTTTATAAAAAAGTGGCTGAAACCCTCCAGCTCCCTATGGAGGAAGCTGTGAATGATCAAGAGGAGCCTGACTATGTGGAAATGATGGACATCCCAGAGTCTAGGAGACTGTCTATTCCCTTGCATAAATCTTTTGGGAAACAGACATTTAAAATTTTAAAACTCTCACACTATACCTCCTGTGGATAAGGGAATGGACAAAAGGTACACACTGTCAGGCTCTGATACGGAGTTCCTTACACAACAATGCAGCCATGTTGGGGTTGTGCAGGCTGCAGCCTGTGACAAGGCAAATATTCCCTTGGCTTCACACCCCCCGGACAAGGACTCCAGGAGGACTGATGCCATGGCAAAGAAACAGTACATGGCAGCATCCTTGGGACTCAGACAGGCAAATTATATGGCTTATGTTGCTAGATATCAGAAATCCAGATGGGACACTGTCATGGCTCTAGCAAAACAGGTCCCTGGCCAGCTGCCAAGGAGCTGGAGCAGGTGGCTGCTGATGGTATTGAGGCATCCAAGGTACAATTCCATGCTGCAGTGGACTCAAATGATGTGTCATCAAGAGTCATGGCTACATCTGTGCACTTGAAGAATGGCTTGGCTCAGATGTACTAGCCTGTCACAGGATACCCAGACTAAGGCCATGGATTTTCCTGTTGTGGGTAATTCTCTGTTTGGGGAGCAGACAGAGAATTACATGAAGAAAATGGATGAGTATAGGACCACCTATAGGAGTGCACAGGCCAAGGAAAGGCAGGCCACTCCTCAAAGGCAGCTTCCAGGGGCAGGGGCAGGCCTTTTCATAGGCCTTTTTACCAAGCCCAGGCCTCCTCTTCTGCTTATGCCCAGAGGGGGTTCTTTAGAGGGAGAGGCAGATGGGGTACAAGCAGGCCTGCTTCCACCCCTCAGCCCAAAGCCCCTGCCAAGCAGGCACCCTGATGGAGTTGCCAGGGCCGATTCTCAGCTACCTGTAGGGGCAGGCTGGCTTACTTTGTCCAGGACTGGGAGTCTCTGACATCAGACAAATGGGTCCTGGAGGTAGTAAGCCAGGGACTGGTTCTCAGCTTCAAAAGTTTCCCAAGATGAGAACCAGATCCTTTCCACCTGCAAATCCATCAGAGGCACTTGCCTTAGGGCAGAGGTCTCTTCCCTCCTTGCTCTCAGAGCTGTGGAAAGGGTTCCACCCTACACCAGGGCAAAGATTGTATTCCAGGTACTTCCTTACCCCAAAAGACAGGAGAATGGTGACCCATCCTGGATCTCAGATACCTAAACAAGCACCTTTTAAAACCAAAATTCAAAATGGTGACTCTGGAATTATTCTACCCTCTCTAAGGCCAGGGACTGGCTAGTGTCCCTGGACCTCAAGGATGCCCTACTTCCATATTCTCATCAGAAGCTCCCACACGAAAGTACCTCAGGTTCGAGCTGCCCTCAGGCCATTACCAGTTCAGAGCAATGCCCTTTGGCCTCACCTCTGCTCCAAGGGTATTCACAAAATGCCTGGCAGTAGCAGTTGCTCCTCTAAGAAGGCAAAAAATTGCCATCTTCCCTTACCTGGATGACTGGCTCATAGTAGGCCAGTCCCCAGACCAAGTCAAGTTACACCTACAGATAACTCAGCAACTGCTCACCTCTCTAGGTTTCCTTCTGAATCTTTCAAAGTCAGTTCTAGAGCCTATCCAGCTTCTCACCTTCATAGGCGCAGAGCTGAACACAGAGAAAGCCAGAGCCTTCCTTCCTTTGGACAGGGCAAGGACCCTGGTCTCTCTGGCCTCCTCATTCACCCTGCAGGTGTCTCGACCAGCAAGGCATTTTCTACAGCTCCTAGGGCACATGGCTGCTTCTACAGCAGTAGAGCATGGAGCAAGATTTCAGATGAGGGACATTCAGTTCCATTTGAGAGCCTTTTGGTCTCAAAGGAAAGATCCTCTAACCAAATTGATCCCAGTGACTCGAACCCTGATCCAGGCCCTTCAGTGGTGGCAGGATCAGAGCAATCTGAGACAAGGGTTCCTTCTGTCACTCAGTCTCACTCCTTAATCCTTACTACAGATGCATCCCTCTTGGGGTGGGGAGCTCACATGGCGACCTCACCACCCAGGGTTGTGGTCCCCTCAGGAATCTCTGCTCACATCAATCTATTGGAACTCAGAGCAGTTTTCTAGCACTTCAAGCTTTTACAAATCTGTTCCAGAACAAAGTCGTACAGGTCAGAACAGACAACACCACCACAATGTGGTACCTCAACAAGCAAGGGGCACTCGGTCTATGGCCTTGTGCGAAGCAATGAAGTTGTGGTCTCTAGCTTACTCCCGAACACCTCCCTACGGCAGTTCATCTCCCAGGCAAGGACAACGTCCTGGCAGATGCTCTCAGCAGGATTTCCCAGGGCCATCACGAATGGTCACTGGACCCTCTGGTCTTGGAGGTGATATTTGCCAGATGGGGCACCCCGCAGATAGATCTTTTTGCAGCCCCAGACAATCACCAACTTCCCCTTTTTTGCTGCAGGCCCCCAGTGTTGGACTCAGTCCCTCTGGATGCCTTAGTTCTCAATTGGGAAGGGAAGTTTCTCTATGCTTTCCCCTTCCCTCTCCTGTTCAAAGTGCTAGTCAAAATCAGATCTCAACCCTGCAAGATGATCCTGATTGCTCCAGATTGGGCCAGACAACCCTGGTATCCACTCCTACTGTCCTTGGCAGTCCATCTTCCTGTGTCTTCCCAGGAATCACAACCTGTTAACCTGTGCTCAGGGGAGGGTTTGGTACCCGAACCTCAAATCTCTCAATCTCAAGGCCTGGCTCTTGAAGAGTTAGAGTTTGCTGACTTACACCTCTCCCAAGGTGTAATGAATATCCTGAAGACTTCTAGAAAACCTTCCACCAGGGCTACTTATAATTCCAAATGGAAGAGGTTTTCCATATGGTGCTCTGGAAAGCATATTTCCCCAGAATCTGCTGATTTACCCACAGTCCTGGATTATATGGTCCACTTAAATACCTTGGGGCTGAGGCCAGCTACCCTAAAAGTACATCTGGCAGCTGTGTCTGCTTTTATTTCAGCAGGTACGCCCTCTTCTCTTTCAGCTCACCCTGTATTCTCCAAGTTTTTCAAGGATTGCTTCACACCAACCCTACATTCAGGGACCCTGCCCCCACCTGGAATTTTAATGTTTGCATTGCTCAGCTTATGCAACCCCCCTTTGAGCCTTTGTCTTCAGCAGAGCTTAAGCACTTGACTTGGAAGACTGTTTCTGGTAGCCATCACTTCTGCCAGACGCATAAGTGAATTACAAGTTTTGTGAGTGGAGCCTGATTTCATCTCCTTTCACAGAGATAAGGTGGTCCTCAGAACTAACAGGAAGTTCTTGCCTAAGGTGGTTTCAGATTTCCACCTTAATCAATCTATATCTCTTCCAGTGTACTTCACTGACCATTCCTCCTCTGGCGAGAGGAGGCTGCACAACAGATGTAAGAGAGCCCTTAGTTACTCATAGAGGCATACCAAGGGTCACAGGTTTGACTCCTCCAACTGTTCCTCACTTATGGTGAGGTTGGTAAAGGAAACCTGCCACTAAAGATCCATTGCCAGGTGGATTGTCTCTTGTATCCAATTTGCTATGAAAAACTGGGTAAGGTTCCTCCCTCAGGCCTGAGGTTCACTCTACCAGAGGTACAGCTGCTTCCCTGGCTGCTGCCAGGGACATCCCTATTCTAGAGATATGTCAAGCAGCTACCTGGAAAACAGTTCACACTTTTACCAAGCATTACTCCTGGACATCCAGGCTAGGAGTGATGCTCGGTTTAACACAGCTGTGCTTCAGAGCCTATTTCTAAGTAGGTTCTGTCCTCTCCATGGAGGTACTGCTTTGTAGTCTGCACATGTCAGAATATAGCAAGACTTCATGTTGTTTGAAGAAAAAATTACTCACCTTAGTAATGTTGTTTCTTCTAATGGAGAATTTCTATATTCTGACCTCCGCCCCCTGCCTGCCCCTCTCAGAACCTCTGTTTTTGGGATGTGGGTGGGAAGTGCAGTGTTGGCACTTAGTAGGTGCCCACCTTGTTGTTTTTCACCCCCCCCCTTTCTTGGGGTGACTTGGTGTTGTGTTTTTCATTTTTTGGGTCTCCTGACTTGAATCTTTGTTTTGGGACCAAAAAATGTGCTCTTCTGTTTAGTAGCCAGTTTGCTAGTGTAGGTTTACAGCTTCCACACAGGACCTCGGTGAGTTTAGCTCGTAAAGATCTGACGGTTTGAGTTTGAAGAACAACAGACAGAGTTTCAACCGAGCTCGAGCTCAGCGTTCCATGCCTGGCAAGGAAAGTTAACTCTTTCACCTCCGGAGCAGTTCGAAGGTTGGGACTCACTGCATATGTCAGAATATAGCAAGACTCCATTAGAAGAAACAACATTACTAAGGTGAGTAATTTTCTCTTTTTGTCCGTTTCCCCAAAGATTTGTGGAGGGGCATAAACAGCCTTTTAGACTCTGGGATGTCCATCATCTCAACAAAATCAGGCTCCTCTTCCTCCTCTGCAGCTTCTACCATAGGGAGCTGGGGGGGGGGTTTCGGCCACTTTTTTTTTCTTTAAACCAGTCTTTTTATGCACTGCCATCGGGAACCTCTCTCAGGCATCCACCAACCCCCAGCTCCACCTCCTCACCTGAAACTCCTCCACTGATCCTGGCACTAGTCAGACTATCTCCTCGGCTCCGAGGGCGCTCTTTCTACAATTTCAGCTGGACTGGGCTCAGCCCAGGATTGAAGGAAGTCCGGTTGGTGGAGCGTGGCTGGTGGGCAGAGCTGCCATCGCCTATCCCCGATGGCAGGTTTTTTCCTTTATTTTTTTTCCTCCCGAAGTTCAGGCGTGCAATGACGTCCAGCTGGAGAGCACCTCCGATGCGCCCCGAAGGCGTCCGAACTATCCCCGCATTCTGCAGCGCTACATTGAACCTCCGGTCTCCACTAGAGGTCAGCTGTGCAGCAGCAGCAGGTGTTACCCCCTTCCGGGAAGGAGAGCAGTCTATAGGATATGAGTCTTCCCCCATCCTGCCGGCCTTACTGACGGCCTGGGCTCGTTCCCGAACCCGAGTCGCCCGGCGTGGCGCGGTGTGGCGTCCCAGCGCCAACCCTCAGTGTCACTGGGTCAGCTCAGCCATCTTTTGTAGAACAGAAAGTGGGAAGGGGACTCAGAAAGCCTGGTAGGGAGACAATGGAGGGTTTATCTGGGGAGATGTCCGGTTCAATGGGCACATCCAGACCTTCTAAATCACCCAACCCCAAATCTTGTTCTGGATAGTCTTCGTCCCCTCCCACTCCAATTCATAATTAGGCATCCGGATCGTAATCAGATGGAGTAGGATCCGACCAAACCGACCGCCTAGCCGAAGGTGTCTGTTTGGATGGAACAATACTTATCACTTTGGCGATCTCATCAGCAGCTGGAATACACTATTCTGGATCTGAACCGGCAGATTTCCTTTTTTCTTTTCAACAGAACCAACCCCTCCGAGCTGGATATCCTTTTGCCCGAGGAGTTATTGCCCAGGCCAGTGGGCACCTCCTCAGGTTCGGCCGCAACCGAACCAGGCTGGCCATCCGGGTCAGTGGACTTCTCGGCCTCCCTTTCCTTTAGCCTACTCAATCTTTTATCCATAGTGCCTTTGGGAAATGTTTTTACAGATTTAGCAGTGTGCTTTGAGGTGGTCAAATCCCAGAAAATAAACACAGATGAGGTGACGATCAGCTTCAGCAAAAGCCTCCCCACACTCACCACACTGGTTGAAACCCAGTGGGCCCGGTTTTCTTCTTGGGTTTCTCAGACATGGCCAGACTAACAAAATTACCCTTAACAGCTTTTACACCAGGTAATACTCTCTGATCGGTAACCAACCGTGTTACGAGTTGTGGAAAGAAACTGGTAAAAGTCAGTTTTTTTTGGAACCGATCGGAACCGGCACACCACAATAAATTCAAAAGGAAAGATTCAAACAGAAACAGTTGGTTCCCAACCGGACCGACCGCTAGGGAACCAAAGAAATTACAATTTCCACAGAATAAAATAAAACAGTTCACTACCTATCTACACACTTACTGTACCGTAGACAGAGACTTGAAAACCAAAAAAATAATCGGTGAAAACAGACACTTTCAGGAAATTTTACCGAACCAAGCGAAGGAGCAATCTCCGGAGCGACTTCACAGTTAGACGGAGTAAAGAATCTGACAGCTACACTCTGAAGCACCACAGACAGAGGTTTGAAATCAGAGCTTGAGCTCAACGTTCTATGCTTCTGCACAGAGTTAATGCTTTCATCACCGGGGCAGTTCAAGTGCTGGGGCTAACTGCATATGTCAGAATACAGCAAGACTTCATGTTGTTTGAATGAGCACAGAGGGGCTTTAGGATAAACAAGGAGGAGAACAGAGTTGGGCATTATGAAAAAAATGCTCATTTGAATGAAAAAAAATCACTAAGAGCTATGAATTCTACAGCATGATGCAAATTCAAGAAACAATTCTTCTGCTGTGGAATCACAGAATTCCTGGGGTCCTGCCAATACGACACAGTTTAAAAATGTTTAAAGGGTACAGTAGTGAACACTGGGTAAACTATGTTTCAGAAAAGTATGTACATTATGCAAGACTGAATGATCAAATACTGTAGAATGTGCTTCATAAATCTGAACCGTAGAACACATTTGGTCTTTGCTACTTTGTCTTTCTGTCTCAGTGTGGGAGCTGCTGCCTTATTCACACCGTTCCACTACCCCAGGGTCAGTCCAGATGTTCTAGCTCCATGACCTTCTTATACTTACGATAGAATGTCTCTGTAAACACTCTGATACTTCCGTCAGCTCATGTAGTTTCTGTTCCTGGATCTCTAGTGCCAGTATAGATAATGACAATACTGAAGGCTTTGCTTTGGAAAGGAAAAAAAAAAAAAAAAAAGAGAGAAACTTTTAAAGAGATCAAACACAATAACATTCTGAAGTTCCATCTCTGAGGCAACACCTCATTGCTGAAATGATGCAAAGTTGTAGACATCACAAATATACTCTTGTTGCTAGGAAGAACTGACATCAGATCTGCTGAACTCCACTGCACCACATTAAAAAAGAAATCTAGCTGGCCAGGTGGCGCCAAGTGTTGAGGCGCTGGACGCCACACCTCGCACCACGCTGGCGACCCGGGTTCAGGAGCAAACTCGGGCCGCCAGGGGTTGGCCGGGGGGAGAAAGGCTGGAGCGTCCGACGACAGCTCGCTTTCTCCAGGGGGTAGGGAAGGCTTTCTAGTTTGGCAAGTGGTGACCCCTGGAGTAGGCTGGGGGCACAACAGCATACCGAGTCACTGGGACGTGATTGGTCAGGGGCGCAGGCCTGGGACCAGTCAGCTCTGGGGGCAGCTCCTTCGCAGAAGGAGGGGGAAGGATGTTACGGGCATCGGCGTGTGTGCCTTGACGCTAGGGCATGCAACGTCCCACAGAAAGAGAGAAAAATCACCCTCTGGAGCCGGGCAGGCGGCGCGCCGAGCCCAAGTCCTGATTTGCCATTGTCTGCCGCTGTCTTGGGGACCTGACAAGACACTGAGGAAAAGGGGTGTCCTGCCCTACTCCAACTGGGGGCAATCCACGGCAGGATGGAGGGATCCGAATAGCAGGTAAGACGGTGGCAGGGATGGGTTTCATTGGCGACTCCTGAAGGGGCGGCTCCGGTAGGGACGTAGGTGGGAGAACATTTTTTTTAAAAAAAATAAAAAATCTGGGGTTCGATTTTGAGTTGCAGTAAGGAGTGGCAGAAAATCTGCACCACTGTCCAGCCACCTGAAACTGCTGTACCATAGGCCAGCACACTCAGCTGGGGGAGGGGCACCTCTTGGGAGTGTTGAGCAATGCAAATTATGACAGCGGGCACCCAAACACTGCAGTACCTGGTACTATACATGCACCTACCATCACATATGCACCTGGCACAAATCCCAATGCTTACAGGGTACACCTCAGTTCTAGTGATGGGGACTTGGGCATCCTGCGAAGTAGTGTTCCACAACCCACCAAGTCTTGGGTTCCCTGCCAGTTCAGTGCCCATGTACCCTAGTGGTTCAGCAGTTCCCTCTCTCTCTCACCTCAGATGCAAGTGTACCAAGGTGGTCCAGTCTCCTTATAAAGACGAGTCGCCTTCATGGCAAATCAGCCAGCAGCTTTAGCTGATCACATATCTGTGACCCAGTCACAACCTGTTAAGTAAACAGGAAGGTGCAGCAGTGTGCAAGCAAACCTACAATGGCCACTACGACCCCTGAATGGCCCTGGGCGCTATTTGCATAGAGGCCCCACCTGGTTTCTCCGAGCACCGGGGAAAGGTATAAGATCCTTTTGAAGACTACTCAATGAGTTGTACTCTTTTTGACCTCTGGTTCATTCTGTGTAAACGAGAATAGAGTTCCTTAATTTCAAATCATTCCACTTTTGGTTGCCATGGACATTTGCATGAAAGCAGATCTTTGTCTCTCCATTTTCATTGTCTCCTAATGCTTATTTCCTAGTGGAGGTCTTAATCCCCTACCTGTGATGTCACAATCTGCTGCTGTGGAAATGACTGATCACACAAATACAAGCTATGATGACCTCAGTTAGGAATAAGCAGAGGAAGCGGATTAACCTGAAGGTTTTCTAGCAAATGCCTTTAGCAATGAAGAATAGAATGGCCCAAAACTCTAACTTTTGCAGGTATGTTGTACAGTCGTGGCCAAAAATACTGGCACCATTGCACTTTTTCAAATAACTCAATTTCCCTAAACATAAGTTGAAATTAACAACAGTACAGTATTTGGTCTCCACAATTCTTTATCTCTCTGTTAATATTACAGAACCTTTGTTTTTGATTCAGAATTTAATATATCCTTTTAAATCAGAAAATAAAAAGAAATGGCATTGACAAAATTATTGACATCCTAGACTTAATATTTGGTAGCACAGCCTTTGGTCAAAATAACTGCAACCAACCACTTCCTACAGCCATGGATGAGCTTCCTGCACCTCTCTACTGGCAGTTTGGCCCACTCTTGTGCAAACTGCTCCAGTTCTCCCAGATTTGAAGGGTGCCTTCTCCCAACTGCTGTTTTCAGATCTCTCCACAGGTTTTCAATGGGATTTAGATCTGGACTCATTGCTGGCCAATTCAGAACAGTCCAGCGTCTTGTCTTGAACCATTCCTGGGTGCTTTTTGAAGTGTGTTTGGGGTCATTGTCCTGCTGGAAGACCAATGACCTTCAACGGAGACCCAGCTTTCTGACACTGGGTTCAACGTTCTAGCTCCAAAATAACTCAGTAATCTCTAGATTTCATGATGCCATGCACATTCAAGGCACCCAGTGCCAGAGGCAGCACTGCAACCCCAAAACATCACTGAACCTCCTCCATGTTTGACTGTGGGAAGGTGTTCTTTTCTTTGAAGGCTTCATTTTGTTTTCTGTAAACACAGAGATGATGTGCTTTACCAAAAGCTCTAATTTGGTCTCATCTGTCCACAGGACATTCTCCCAGAAGGATTTTGGCTTGTTCAGGTGTGTTTTGGCAAACCGCGGTCGGGCTTTCTTATGTCCCTCTCTCAGCAGTGGGGTACTCCTGGGCCTCCTACCATATAACCCCCTTTCATCGAGTTGGCGACGGATGGTGAGAGTTGAAACTGTCGTACCTTGTGTCTGAAGGTCAGCTTGAATCTGTTTGGCAGTTGATCGAGGTGCTTTCTCCACCATTCAAACAATCCCGCGCTGCAATCTACGATTAAGTTTTCTCTTGCGGCCACGTCCAGGGAGGTTGGCTACAGTGCCATGGGCCTTAAACATCCTGATAACATTACATACAGTGGAAACAGGAACATCAAGGTCTCTGGAGATTGATTTGTAGCCTTGAGATTGTCCATGCTTGGCTACAATCTTCTGTCTGACCTCCTCAGACAATTCTCTGGCTGTCTTTCTTTTCTCCATGCTCACTACGGTACACACAGTGACACAAACAGGAGAATGAGTCCTTTTCTCTATTCAAACTGGTTGAATGAGTGATTTTTATATTGCAGGCACCTGCAACTCACCACAGAGTGAGTTCAATTTCAAAGTGAAGGAGAATCACCTGCTTGAAATCTAATTAGTTCTAACTACTTCTAAAAGGTGCCAATAATTTTGTCAGGGCCATTTAAGGATGTGTGTGTGGAATAAGCTAAGACTTAGTAAATTTTTCTGCTTTTTGTGTTTTATTCCACTACAAACCAAAGAAATACATATGTGGATACCAAAATATTTTTTAATTTCAACAATTTTCTGGAAGGAATGGTGCATTATTAGAAAAAACTGCAAGGGCGCCAATATTTTTGGCCACGACTGTATAATATCATTTTGTTTTTCAGCTAGTGGCCAAAGCCTTGCTAATATTTAAAGAGCTAGTGTGCTGCCTGCAATTAATATTAACTTTCAGAAGTGGTGGACTATTCTTACAGCTGAAGTAAGAAACCACTATGGTTCTCAAAGGAGGTGGCAGTGAAGGTTCAAGAGAAAAAGAAAGCATTCAGAAAGTACAAGGAATCACAGAAGGAGCAGGGCAGAGAATTGTATCAGTTAAAGCAAAAGGAAGCTGGGAAGGCAGTCAGAACAGCAAAGGCCTGAACCGAGGAGAAGATAGCAAACTCAGTTAAGAAGGGGGATAAAACCTTTTTTAGGTACACCAGGAGGCGAAGGAAGACCAAGGGAGGATAGTGAGGTTTAATAAAGAGGGGTGGGCAGAGGGTGACGTGAAAAGGCAGAGATACTAAACAAATATTTTGCTCAGTATTTACAAATGAAGAGGAAGGTACCTAAAACAAACAATAGAAACACTCTGGATACAGAAGTTGACACCAGCCCATTTACAGAAGAAAGGTTTCTGAAGAACTCTTAAAACGAAGGTGGACAAAGCAATGGGGCTTGATGGGATTCATCCCAGAATTCTAAAAGAACTAAGGGTAGAACTAGTGACACCACTGACTACCCTCTTTAACAAATCATGGGAGGATGGGGTGGTACCTGAGGACTGGAGGAGGGCAGATGTGATTCCCCTTCACAAAAGTGGGAGGAGGGCAGAAGCAGGAAACTACAGACCTGTTAGTTTAACCTCAGTGATAGGGAAAATGATGGAATCACTTCAGGAAGATCATGCCAGACGAATCTAAGATTTCTTTGACTGGGTGACCAAAGTAGTAGATCAGGGAAGGGCTGTGGACATGGCCTACATAGACTTTAGCAAGGCATCTGACACAGTCCCACACAAAAGATTAATATACAAGTTAGCCAGCCTGGGAGTGGGTCCCAAGATGATAGCCTGGGTAAAGAATTGGCTGGAGAAGAGGACACAGAGGTAATAGTAAATGGAGTCCACTCTGAAGAAAGGGGAGTTACTAGTGGGGTACCGCAGCGTTCAGTATTAGGATCGGTCCTCTTCAATGTCTTTATAAGCAACATTGCAGAGGGACTGGAAGGAAAAGTATGTCTCTCTGCAGATGACGCAAAGATCTGCAGAGTTGATGCACAAGGTGGGGTGGAAAAGATGAGAAGGGACTTGGCAAGGTTAGAGGAATGGTCAAATGTATGGCAGCTTCAATGCTAAGAAGTGCAAGGTAATGTACCTGGGAAACAAAAACCCTGGGGAAGAGTACACAATGGAGGGTGAGATACTAACAACAACAACAACAACAACAACAACGACAGAAAGGGACTTAAAGGTGGACAAGCAATGTGAGAGGGCAGTAAGGAGGGCTGGGGGGATACTGGGATGCATAGGGAGAGGCATCACAAGTAGAAAACAGGAAGTTGTTATCCCTCTGTACAGACAGCTGGTGAGACCCCATCTGGAGTACTGCGTGCAGTTCTGGAGACCAAACCTCCGCAAGGACATAAGACAGGATGGAAGCTATCCAGAGGAGGGCAACTAAAATGGTGCAGAGTCTGCACCGGAAGACATATGAAGAGAGACTAAAGGAGCTTAATATGCATAGCCTCAAGGAAAGGAGGGAGGGGGGGTACATGACAGAAATTTTCAAGTACCTCAAGGGAATCAACAAAGTCCAAGAGGGTAGCATCTTTCAAAAAAAAAAAAAAAAGGTGTTCAAGAACAAGGGGGCACAATTTGAAGATAGAGGGGGGACGGCTCAGAGGTAATGTAAGGAAGTATTTTTTCACAGAGAGGGTTGTGGATGCATGGAACAGCCTTCTGGAGGAGGTTGTGGAGTCAAAAACTGTGTTTTAATTCAAGCATGCATGGGACAGTCATAAGGCAGTTCTAGGGGGTTGGGGTAGAAAGAAGTAGGCTGCTTGTTAACTAGGATCTGCAGCTTATCTATTAGGTAGGGAAATGGGCAGACTGGGTGGGCCAAGTGGTCCTTATCTGCCGTCAAATTCTATGTTTCTATATGAAGTAGTTCCTCTTTTCTGTTTTGCTAGTAAAAAGATTTATTATCCTCCTTGGATCCAGACTGTCTAGCTAACTACTGGCCTATCTCTAACCTGCCTTTTGTTGGTAAGGTTATTGAAAAGGCAGTTGCGTTACAATTGGATGATCATCTTACAGCTCACAATGTCTATGATACTCTCCAGTCTGATTTTAGGAAGAAGCATAGCACGGAGACTGCCCTTGTCCAGGTGTTGAATGACCACCTAATGGCTAGAGATCGAAAGGCATGTACCATTCTGGTCCTTCTCGATCTCTCTGCAGCATTTGACACTGTAGACCATGGTGTGCTGTTGGAGCGCCTGCGGATTTATTGTGGGCTGTCTGGAACAGTCCTCAAATGGTTTCAGTCTTACCTCACAGACAGGTTTCAGAGGGTTGCCACTGGAATTTATTCCTCTGGCGCTCACTCCCTGCCTTGTGGGGTACCACAGGGTTCCAATTTAGCACCCATGTTGTTTGCAGTGTACATGCTGCCATTGGGAGATATCATTAGGCGATACAGTCTGGGTTTTCACTGCTATGCAGATGATACTCAGCTGTATTTGTCCTTTCCGCCAGGGCAAGATGGTGCTCTCTCCAAGCTAGACAACTGCCTTGCTGAAATCAGATTATGGATGAGTTCTAGCTGGCTGAGACTGAATCCTGATAAGACTGAGGTGTTGGTAGTGGACCCAGATCATCCGGTGGCGGGTTTGGGGGCTGGCCAACCACCCGGCTTATTGCTCGGTGGTATGTCGCTCACTACCTCTGATCGGGTACGGAACCTGGGCGTTATTTTTGATGATGGCTTGACCTTAAAATCTCAGGTATCAGCCATAGTCAAATCCTCTTTTTATCATCGGAGGAATATCGCCCGGGTGAAACAGCTAGCCCCACCGGGTGATCTGCCAACGTTGGTCCATGCCTTTATCACTACCGTCCTGATTACTGTAATTCCCTCTACCTAGGGCTATCTGGGGTTGATATCCATAGCCTGCAGCTGGTGCAAGCAGCAGCTGACAAGGCTTTGACAGGGATTCTAGATCCAGTCATATTACGCCTGTGCTCGCGAACTGCACTGGCTGCCTGTTAGGTAGCGATCACCTATAAGGTTGGTTTACTAACCTTTAAAGCCCTACATGATCAGGGACCCGGCTACCTGAAACATCTCTTGGTACCCTATTGCCTCCTCCGTCCTCTCCACTCCGCCGAGGGACTGCTGGAGATTCCCAGGGTTCGATTAAAAACATCAGGATCCTGTGCCTTTGCTTTTTCAGCACCAACCCTGTGGAATTCTCTACCTCGTTGGTTGAGATAATGTCCAACCGTCGAGAAATTTAAAATGGAGCTAAAGACGTATTTATTCAGTTTAGCATATACTAGTTATGGTTATTAATTTATGATTGTTTTAATTTATATGTATATGTGACCTTTTTGTACAGCGCCTTGGTTCTGAAAGGCGCTTTATAAAGACGATTTGATTTATCTCATAGCACTAGATATGATGTGTGGAACAGTACTCTGCCTGGAGGCTGACATATATCTTTCTCGTCTTCATAAATCTTCAGCATTGTGACCTCATCAACATCACAACCAACCAAGAAGCCAATCACCTGCTGCACGATTGGTCACTTCTGATGTCACAGTAAGTGACGTCTCAATGATAAGAATAAACGATTGGACAGGAAAAATTGAGGACTTCTCAAACCAGTTTAAAATATTGGACACAAAAAGGGGTCTGGTACAGGATGAAGTATAATTTGCTTCTAAATTGGCAGAGACAGCCTTAATAGTATCAATGGGCCTCACTAAAGAGAATATACTGCTCCGACGCAGTCTGAAACTTAGAAAATGCCTCCCGAGCAACACATGTAAGATCCTTGGACTCCCGGAAGGCAATGAGGAAGAAAACGTTACTCAGTTTATTATCACTTTCTTTTATGAAGCCTTAAATGTGGAAGCCCCAATTACTGTATTGAAATCTTACCGGATCAGTCCAAGAGGTGGGAGAAGTCAAACAGCAATGAAATGAACTGCCACCACGTACCCTGCTTGTTCTCCTGGGAACTGTTTTCGGTAAAGAAACTATTCTAACAAGGGCTAGACAGTGAGCCCCATTAGACTCGCAGGGTAATAAAATTCACCTTTTTCTGGACTTAAGTTACGCAATCCGACAATTCCAGAAAAATTTTGACGAGGTAAAAGCCTAATTACGTCAGTTTGGAGTCCATCATAACTTAATTATGCCAACGAGTTTGAAAAATCAACCACGGGGAAAAGACTTATCAATTTGCTGATGCTGGTTAAACTGCAAAGACAGCTGACCAAATGAGAAGGAGTTTAGGAGCAAGGATGAAGGATCTGACAGAGACTCAGAGGACAGTGCCTAAATAACGGCGTGACCCAGGTACCAGCTATGTACAAGAAAATAGGCCTGCCTTCCCTTGTCTTCCCCAACCTTGGCCAATATTCAGTTTGTACTTTTGCTAATATTTCAGAGTGACTATTATATGGGACTTGGCTTTGAAGTGTTGGGGATGTCAGGGGGAGACTGGGCAAAATTGCATCTTCAGATAGTGCATCTGGTTTAAGTCTGTCATGTCGCCAGTCTTTCTCATCGAGATGGCTTATTTTGGCACCTTCGAGATTTGGTACATGCGCACTGGACTTTTGGGAATTACTGTTCCTCCAGGACAGAACTGTGTACAGTGGAACTGTTCTCTTGATCATACAGACAAAAGGAGTGCTCTTGCAACAAGCCTCACGAAGTTAGTTAAATGCTCTGAACATAGTTCCTGGCTCTCCATCTTTGGAATATAATATGATAAACGGTCACCTCTTGTCACATTTCTATTAGCTCCTAAAATGTTTAGCAATTTGTAGCTGCAAGTTTTCCTATAGTTCCTAGAGGTATCTTTTCAGCTAGGTAGTATGTAGTATGCTAATAACAACTGCTAAATTCCAAACGGTTGAACTGTTATCCTGCATTTTTAGGACACTGATGTTAAAAGATTTATTAATATCTTTGTGTGCTTAAGGGGTAGCGTTCTGCATTATTCATGTCATAATTAACTCCCATTATCGGATGCGGAGATGCTACACCCACATCACATGGTGCACGATTTTAATTTTGTATACGCATTGGTAAATCCCTGTTCGGTAACAGCCTCGGGATATTTTGCTGGATTGGTATTCCATACATTTAGCGGCCCCCCCATATGATGGAACACTGGATAGGGGCATAAAATCTTGTGACTTTAACAATGATGTCCTCATTCTATAGTAATATCTATGCGTTTACTACATGCCTACCAATATGCCAAGTGTACTATTTCACCTATACAGTTAACCGATAAAAATAAATAAATAAATAAAAAAAAAAAAAAGTTTACTAGTACACCATTTCTGAAGTGAGTAGCTCCGCTAGTTTGGGATACCAATTCTCTGTAGTACTTTACATACCTTTGCTTTGGAAAACACCATTCGGCAATGGCATGCTTTAAGCTGAGCTTCAAGTCTCTCAAGATTAAACATCTTCATCCTGTTAATAAAAATACCATATACCATCAGACACTGTTTATTAGTCTTGGGTTTCTTTTTTGTGGCACTCATCAGCTTGACATTATTTAAAGAATTTTTTTGCCTGTCTTTTTTCCATTGTATTATCTTTTTCATCCCCTGCCAACCCAGCCACCCAAATCCTTCAGGAGGCTAAGTCTCACCCTCCACTGCTCTCCCAGTTCCTCCATCTGCTGCCCCTGCCTTCCGACTGACCCAGCATATCCTTTCGTCAAGGGGACCCCCTGTCCGTGGGAGGCAACCAGGAGGGGAAATCAAAGTGCCCATAGGCACTTCCTCACTTCTAAGTCAGGTGGCAAGGGGGCAGCTCAGGGGCTTCCTGGCATGGGGAGGCGGGCTGCCGTCATCCGGCCGGCATGGGTGGCCATTCCCCCCTCCCAATTAGGTCGCACACCATGGCACCCTGGCTCTCGCGCATGTGGTGTGTGGTCACCCACGACACAAAGTGTTATGTCGAACCCGACCGTGAGGAGCCACCAAAGGGAAATACAACTGTAACCCCGGAGGAGAGCATTCAGAAGATGCTCTTGAGCCCTCCCTGCTGGCCTCTTCTCCCGACACTCCGGGCTCGGGTGCGAACCCGGGTCGCCAGTGTGCCAGGCGATTTCCTATCGCCCGGCGTGAACTTTATTTTTAGTAGCATACTAGAGTAGTAGCTATATAAAGATCTAAACATGAATGTTTAATGTAATTAAACAAGGATTACGAATACTTTGATGGGAGGAAAAAAAATACAACCATTAAACAGTAGGCTGCCTTCTAGACTTGGGCCATTTACGTTGTCAGCATGGAAGCCAAATTTCATGTTGAATGGGGCCATATGCATTAAGGTGCATGTTGCCCATGTTCCAGGAATCCACAGCATGTAGGTAACCTTGAGTCCCTGAGCCATGCACTGTGGGTCCCACAGACACCCGGCAGCACGCACAGAAGGGATGTGTGTCCCTTCTGCACATGATCCCCCAGTCATTTGCACAGCTATTCACATGGACTATCCTGGGGCGTGCATGCACTCCATGCCATTCACAAAGGCGCAGAGTGCCAGGGAAAGGGATACAGCAACAGGGGCCTCCCGTATCTGCTGTGCACACCCCGCCTAAGACAAATTGAGGGACATCAACCCCCCAACAGCAGTGCCCCAGCCCTCTGGTTAGAAAGGGAGGACATTCGCCTATTCTTCCAAAACTGCAACTCCTGTGATGTCCCAGAATCCCTTGCTCACACAGAGCAGGGGATCCACTTTGTGACACATGACGGGCGTCTGACCGGATGCCCGCCTGTGTCCTCCAATCAGTCCCCACACAACAGTGCACTGGGGGTGGGGACACAGACAGGCACCATGCAGTGGCACATGTATGCCTGCCACCGTGCAAATGTCCATGGGCACAGAGCAGCACGGTGAGGGTACGCGCCTCTCACACGCATCCTGCGCCACTTGGTACACAGGCACCAAAAAGCTAACTGGTTTGTTCAGTGTATATATTTTGTAACTTGAAGTTCATTAAATAAAAAGAGCAAAACATTACAAATACTTGCATGAGGCACTACATACATACTGAGACTTCCAGCATGAAACACATGCTGCACGGATAACGGCATTCTTGGTGCCAAATGTGCTCCCAAGTCGCATCTGGAAACAAGCTTTTAGTGTTGCTTTCCTGGTCAACAAAAATTGTACACAAAAATAAAAAATTAAAAATCTACTAATAACCTTACTGAGTCAGGCCAATAGAATTAATACACATAGTAGCTAAAAAAACAACTTGGGGGAAGGCTGTTTAAAAGACGTTCATAAACATTTCATTTTGGAGCCCTAAACTAGCTTTAGGCAGAGGGGAGTGTCAGCCCTGTAGTTACTGGGGCGATACAACCATTAGTGTGTGCATAAACCTTGGATGTGCTGTTTTATATGTTATTTTAAAACGAAGCCCAATACTGTCTGGAGCTTCACTGTGTTAAACTTTAAGTTGAAATAGGCGCAACTCTTGTTGCGAAGCAGCCGAGAAGTGCACCCTTTCACTCGGGTGGGTGCATATATATTGCGGCTGGAGTGGGCAGGGCGAGAAAGAAGAGAGGGCACGCGTCGAAAGACGAGAGACACGCTTTGCGCGTGGTCGGCTGTGGTCAGCTGAGGCGGCTGAGCAATCTAGGAGGCTATACAGAAGTAAGTAAATATTGAAGGTTAAAAAATGCCATGGTGTAGGGAATGCGAGATGTTTAGGGTACGGGATAATGAGCAGTTCTTCACATGTAGTAAATGTGATGAGATACGGGATTTAAAGGCAGAAATCCTTGAATTAAAGGAGAATACAAGTTCAGTTAGATATATCCCTACTTGAACAGTATATTGACACCAGAGCTGATGGAAATATGCATAATAGTCTGGAAGCTACTATAGAAGGAAACAGCCAGGTGGTATTTCCACAAGAGATAGCCATAAGCCCAGAAAATTGGTCTAAAGTCCCCAGAAAAGGAACACTTAAAAGGGGTAGATGCAACATCGGGGCTCAAACATCTTGACACCAAATAGGTTTCAGGTACTGTCCATAGCTGAAGAGGAAGAATTACAGCAGGGAAATGCAGAGTTGGGTCCCCATTATGCATGTGGAGTAAGCACAAGCACACTAAATAAAGTACTACCAACATGCCCACTGGATACTGAGTTGGACCCTTCCGAAAACAAGAAGGAATGTGACACCCGTAACAATATAGCACAGCATCTGCCATCCCATATCCAGGGTATATCTAGCAGTTCACCAAGAGACATTTTATATATTGGGGATTCTTTGCTAAGATATGCAGATTCAGACCTATGCAAGCAGGGTAATGAATATACAACTGTCAACGTATTACCTGGAGCAGGCATAAGGGATATTAAGAACCTGCTACCAGGATTACTGGAAAACACTACTTCTCCTTTCACTGTACTACATATAGGAGCAAATGATGTGGGTAAAAGGAGCATTCTGGATATTCAGCAGGATTTTGAGACAGTTGGGGGAATATTAAAAGGGAGAGGGTGTGAGTTACTAATCTCAGGGATCTTGCCCATACCAAGGGCAAATGAGTATATAAACCAGACAATATGTAGGCTTAATGGTTGGCTGAGGCAATGGGCAAAAAGAGAGGGTCACTTTTATCTAGATCACTGGCATAAATTCCAAAATGGGCAGCTGTTCGCAAGGGATGGTTTACATCTCAACAAAAACCGGTAAACGTTTGTTATCACAACAACTTAAAAATAGGGTAAAAAAACATTTAAACTAAATATGCAGGGGGATGTGGGAGATTTAAAAACTGGATTAACACCAAATAATTGAAAGTTCATCTTACTTAATGCAAGGAGTTTAACTGGCAAGTTTGACGAGTTACAGCTAGTGTTAAAAAAATCAAAAGATACATATTTGTGCAATAGTAGAGACATGGTGGCAATCCGAGGATAATTGGGATAGACAGATTCAGGGGTATGCATTATATTACAGGGATCGGCCTCAATCCAAAGGTGGGGGGTTGCTTTATATATTACTGAGGATATTATTGCTGAAAGTGTGGATCAACTAGATGGCAGGATGTGGAGGCTATTTGGGTAAGGATAAGTCCACCCAGAGAACCTAAAATTAATTTGGCAGTAATATAGGCCACCATCAACAAGATTGAAGGATGATGATGTTATCTTAGATCTGGTAAACCAGATAACAGTAGATGGAACAGTAATAATAGTAGGAGATTTAAACCTCCCTGGTATAGATTGGAAAGACTGGAGGGCTAGAACATCCGTAGAAACTAGATATTTAGAGGCATTTAGTCTGGGTGGCTTGGATCAACTTGTAACATCAAATACCAGACAGAGTCATATTAGATCTAGTATTGAGTAACTCAGGAGATAACATAATAAACTGCAGGACTCACCCACCTTTGGGCTCAAGTGATCATGATATGGTGAGCTTTCAGTACTCCGGTAATCTTGGAGAAAAAAAGGGGATTACTCAAGTTCATAAATATAACGCTGCTGATTTTATTCAGATGGGCCAAGAATTTGCCGCATGGGACTGGTTGGAAGATTTTAAACACTCGACAGTAGCTCATATGTGGGAGTTATTGACTGTAAAGCTAAATGGGGTAGTTGATAAGTATGTACCAGTCAGAAACAAATATAACAAGTCAAGAAATCCAACTGCACCCTGGATGAATGCAACAATTAAAAGTCTGCTTAAAACTAAAAATAAAAATTATCATGTAGCAAGAAAACTCAACTCTGAGAAAGGTTGGGAGGTATACAGGAATAGTCTTAAAATAGTAAAAAAAACTATAGTAAGGGCTAAAAGCAACTATGAGTATACACTAGCAACAAGGGTAGGGGATAATTATAAAGCCTTCTATGCTTACATCAACAATAAAAAAGGCAAAACTACCACTATTGGACCTCTAAAAATCCAGGAAGGAAGTATTGTGAGCGATAATAAGGCTCTTGCAGAGAAATATAGTATGTATTTTACATCTGTTTATAGTAAAGATTCCCAGTCCCCTGTCAGTACCGTGACGGTTAAACAGGGGGAACTATCTTTAAGCATCGATCCAGTGGATGTCCTAACAAGATTAAGGAGGTTAAATCAAAATAAGGCGCAAGGCCCGGATGGGATTCACCCAAGGGTATTAAAGGAAATGGCACTACTACTGGTGGAGCCTATAACATACCTATAACAAAAAAGTATTAATACAGGAGAGGTACCAGAGGCATGGAGACAAGCTGTGGTTATACCTATACATAAAAAAGATAGTAGACAGAAGGTTTCAAACTACAGGCCGATTAGTTTGACCTCGGTCATGGGAAAGATCTTGGAGGGTATAATTAAGGACTATATTGTCGACTTTATTGATAGCACTGGCAAGAGTGATATGACTCAACATGGATTCACTAGGGGTAGATCGTGTCAGACTAACTTGATGGAATTTTATGAAAAAGTTAGTAGGGCTATGGACAAGGGTGAATCAGTGGACGTTGTGTTCCTGGATTTTGCGAAGGCTTTTGACAAGGTAGCACATAAACAGCTTGTGGCATCTATGCAGGAGATTGGTTACAAAAATGGGTAAGAAATTGGCTCACTGAAAGAACTCAGAGGGTTTGTGTGATGGGTGAATTTTCTAGTTCTGCTGGAGTGACTAGCGGGGTCCCCCAGGGCTCGGTATTGTGGCCGTGTTTGTTCAATTTGTATATATCATCAGTGCAAGTTGAATCAGGTGTCTGGATGTCCAAATTCGCGGACGATACTAGGATTGGGAGTACGGTTAATAACTTTGAGGATCAGGTAGTCCTCCAAAGGGCATTAAATAGACTGGAGACGTGGGCTGTTCGGAAGCAATCTATATTTAATATCGATAAGTGCAATGTTATGCATTTTGGGAAAAACAACAATAGATTTCGGTATACTCTGGGGGGACCACGTTAAAGGTAGTTAGTGAGGAGAAGGACTTGGGGATTATGATGTCCAAGATTTTAATTTTGGGCTCCAATGTAATACTGTGGTTAGAAAGGCTAGTGGCATAGCAAATTGTATAGCAAGACACATCAGGAGCAGGGATAGGCAAGTGGTGATGCCGCTGTACATTGCGATGGTGCGACCGCATGTGGAGTATTGTGTCCAGTTCTGGTCACCTTATAAGAGGGGTGATGTTGAGTTGGTGGAGAGGGTCCAGAGGCGGGTGACAAAGAGGATTCAGGGGACAGAGGGGATGAACTATGAAGAAAGGTTGCATTGTTTGAATTTGTATCCCTTGGAATATCGTAGATTACGGGGTGATGTGTTTGATCTACAGGGCATGGACTGATTCTAACATATGGGATCTTTTGGGTCTGAAAAAAAAAAAAAAAAAAAAAAAGAGAACAAACTTATGATACTAGGTCTCATAGCTTTCAACTATTCAAGGAAAGATACAATACTATTAGGAGGAAATACTGACTGAACAATAGAGTAACTGAGGTATGGAATAGCTTACCAAAGGAAATTGTTGAGAGCAGTACCATGCATGTGTTTAAAAAAAACAATTAGATGAGTACCTTCTAAAAAAAAAAAAAAAAAAAAAAAAATATATAGGTATGGGTAAAACACAACTTGAGAGCTCACGGACAATTGTCTTTATGCTCTGTATGATCTATGTAATCTATAGTGTCACTACGAGAGACATCTGTGATGTGGGTTATACACATTAAGTTATAACAGTGAACATAATAAACTAGTAACGACAATAGAATGTGTCTTTGTGTTTATTACTCACATATCAATAGTACCTTTTTCTAGTGGGAAGAACTGCAACCTGTACCTTGGTCTGTCTGTTCAGAAACCAAATGACAACTGCAGCGGCATTTTTGGGCCGCAAGAAGCAGATCAGTGGTGACATTTTCGGCCGCAAAGAGGGATCCAGGGACCAGCGGTGGCATTTTTGGCCACATGAAAGGAAGACTCCAGCGGCAGCTTTCTCGGCCGCAGAGAGGGGACAAGAGGCATCTGCGGGGAGGCCAGCTCTAGGGGCAACCAATCCAGCTACGGAGAAAGGCTGGCAGCCCCAATCAGCAGAGCGGGCCGGAGCACCAATCGGGGCAAGGAGCGTGAAAGACTAAAGCCATCCAGGCTTTAAAAGGCAGCCCCACAAGACGGGAAAACCAGTAGCAACATTTTTGGCTGCAAGGAGAAGATCAGCAGCGCCATTTCTGGCCACAAAGAGGAATCCAGGAACCAGCGGCGGCATTTTTGGCCACAAAAAAGGAAGACTCCGGTGGCAGCTTTCTCGGCCACAGAGGGAGGACCAGAGGCATCTGAGGGGAGAGTATTTTTTGTCCCTCCCACCCTCTCCGGTCCCAACCTCTATTAAATGCCCAAGTGGCGGGGACACCACCAGGATGAAACTCACTGGTTGCAAATAAGGTCCACTTAAGTCAGCACAATGGGCTGATCACTTGAACTAAAAACTGGACTGGGGAAGAGAAGGGTCGATTATTTGAGCTGAAAGCTGGACAAAGAGGAGAAAATTTTCATTTTTTTTATGATTACTAGTCGCATTGATATTTACGGTGCCTTGCTTGATATATTTATGGTGCTTTGCTTTCTTAGGTTATACTGAAGGGCAGTTCCTGCATGCTATATTTATGGGCCTCGCTTTCTGGAAGGGGCAGTTTCAACTTGTTTTAAATTATTTATAAGGCGAAAAGGTGGCTAAGCAGGAAAGAGGGCCAGGAGGTAAGTGGGTTTGCAGCAAAGTAGGCATCATGAAGGTTGTACAAATTTTATACAGGGGTTTTAGGAGAGTGAGCGGATTACAAGGCGAAGGGGCAGGTCTGATTTCAGGTGAGCGGATTACAAGGCGAAGGGGCAGGTCTGATTTCAGGTGAGCGGATTACAAGGTGAAGGAGCAGGTCTGATTAGTACCTGATTATATAGAGCAAGAGATGCACAGGGGAGGGAAGGGGGAAATGGATGAGCGGGAAGGAACATGGAAGTTGGTGAAAGGGGCAGAGTACAAGGGCACAGCAGGGGAGGGTCAGTGGAGGGGGAGCTGGTGCATGGAGGGGGGCAGGGGACATGGAGGAGGGAGGATTGTGGGGTGCAACAACTGTGAAGTAGCCATATTCATGAACACTCTGAAGGCTGGGGGAGTGCCCAGTTTTTCAAAGGCTAGGGAGGCTGGAAGCTGAGCTATCATGGCTAAAAAGGTAACTGTCTTGGTCAACAAGGGAACTGGAAAGGAGATACACAGAAGGCATACTGATGGGAGAGGGAAGGCAGGTTAACGGGGAGGACAGGAGGTGAGGCGAACAGGCCACAATGGGGGAGGTGCCAGGACAGAGTTAGGGGCACAAGGGCCAATATAGGTGAAAGTAGATTCACAACAGGGACTGACTGGGGGCATGGAGACTTGGAGTCAGATGGGGGGGGGGGGGCAGGGAGATATGGGTCCAAAACCAGAAGGAGAGGAGAGACATGCCTGGCAAGAAGTGAGGGCTAGGGAAAGGGGACCTCAAGGTAGGCCACTTATCTCAGCAGTAGGGGGTAGGAAGTCACATGATAGAAAAGGTATTACAGTGTCCAACAGGTACACTCCTCTAGCAGGCAAACATGGGAAGGGAGTGCTAAAAGGTCCAGGGGAAGCAACAGGCACGGCTCAGGAAAAGGGGATAAACAGAAGGGAAGTGAGAGATGGGACCGAGAAGAGGACAGCGGCAACGCAGAAAGGGGTGGAAATGAGTTTGCAGGAAGAGGAGAAAGGCAGCATAAAGGAGGATTAAAAGAGGGGAAAGCTGAAGGGAAGTCAGGAGGTAAGAGTGTGGCTCAAGATAGCAAGTGTCTAGAGGGCAAAGCAGATGGGGTAAATGAGAAGGTTACCAGCTCACAGAGGAAACATGAGGGAGCACAGGCAGCAGAGGGGGTGGCGGGGTGGGGGGAGACAGTGAGATGTTAGGGAGGAAAGTGGGAGTAGAGATGCAGGAAACACTGGGGGAAGTGTAAGGGGGAGCGAATCAACAGAGGAGAAAAGGGAGGTAAAAAGGACGCCTAGAACTAGGAGTAAGGAAAACGTAATAAAGAATAAGCAAAATGGGGGCAGGGTCCTCCTCACTGGGGACTCAATTTTAAGAGGAGGAGTTAAATGGGGGGCAGGGGTAGTGCAGTTTGGGTGGAGCGCTTGCCACGTATGACTACATCAGACGTAATCCACCATATTCCTTCATGGGGCAAGACACAGGATGAGAAAACACACCTGATTTTCCACCTGGCGACAAATGATTTGGATGGGCATAGCCTGCTGGAAAATACAGGCGAGCTTCACAGCGCTTGCTAGATTTTGTAGCAGCTTGGATTTCTGATCTATCACTTTTTCCGAAGTGTTGCCTGTGCCTAAAATGAGCACTGAAAGGAAACAAAGGATCAGGGATTTCAACAAATGGTTAGGGAGATGGTGTAGGCAGTGGGGCTATGGGTTAGTGGGAGACAACATGGAATGACGAAAGCTTATATGCCCAGGACAGGCTGCACCTACATGGGGAGGGAAAGGCAGTTCTGAGAATCAAACTGAAGGAATTCATTGAGCAAACATATGGTTTAAACTAAACAATGGGGGGGGGGTCTCACCAAAAGACAGGAGTATCAGGGGGCATTCAGCCCTGCCCTCCCCCGGGGCAGGTTAAGCAAAAACATGGTTGGGTGGTGGGATGGGGAGGGAAATTGGTGGAAGGGGCTCTCTGCAAACACCAGAAGTCTGGGGAATAAGATGGTAGATTTGGAAGCATTAATGGAGGAGGAGAGATTAGATATTATAGCTATAACCGAGTCCTGGTGGTCTGAGCACCATGGCTGGGAAGTGGGGATCCCGGGGTACAGATTGTTCAGGAGGAATAGGATTGGTAGGAAGGGGAGAGGAGTGGTGCTATGCATATAGGGAGGGAATCAAGGTCACGGAAGGGATAGAAGAAGCAGGGAGAAGCGGAAAGCATATGGGTCACTGCTGGAGAGGATGACTGGGGTAGCATTAAGACTAGGGGTTGTATACAGACCCCCTAAGCAGAGTGAAGAAACGGATACGAAGATGATGCAGGAGGTTCAAAGAATGGCTCGGAAGGGGGAAGATTTTGCTGGTGGGGGGACCTAAACCTCCCAGATAGAGACTGGGATATCCCATTGGCAAGGTCGGCTAGGATGGGGAGATTCTAGGGTAGCTACGGGGTGCCTTCCTGCAATAGCTGGTCCGGGAGACCACAAGGGAGGGAAAGTTACTGACATGGTTCAGCAGCACGGCTTCACTTGGGGTTGGTCCTGTCAGACGAACCTAATCAAATTCTTTGATGAGGTGACAAGGGTGGTTGATCAGGGTGGGGCAGAGGACATGGCCTACCTGGACTTTGGGAAGGCCTTAAATACGGTGCCCCATGAAAGACTGGTCAATAAGTTGGAGAGTTTGGGGGTGGGGCAGAAAATATCGGTGGAGAGCTGGCTGCCGGGTAGAAGCCAAAGGGCGGTGGTCAGTAGGGAGCACTCTAGTGAGACAAGGGCTGTGAGTGTGGTCCCCAGGGGTCGGTGTTGGGGTGCATTCTGCTTAACTTCTATGTCAGTGACACAGCAGAGAAGCTGCAGGGGAAGGTCTGCCTTTTTGAGGATGATATGAAACTCAGCAACAGGATGTACACCTGGGGGAGGAGGGGGTAGAGGCAATAAAGAAAGAACTAAAATTACTGGAAGAGTGGTCGGAAACGTGGCAGCTGATATTCAATGCCAGGAAATGCAGTGATGGACTTGGTGAGGAGGAATCCAAATGCCATGTACACACTAGGGGGTTAATAATGGCTGCAACCAGGCAGGAGAAGGATCCAGGAGTTATAATCACTGATGACCTTAGAGGGACCCAGTGCAGCAAGGCAGTGGGCAAAGCGAACAGGATGCTGGCATGCACTGCGGGGGGAATAACCAGCAGAAGGAGGGAGGTGCTAATGCCACTCTACAGCGCCATGGTTAGGCCACACTTAAGAATATGAGGTACAAGTTCTGGAGGCCTCATCTACAAAAAGACAGCTGGCACAGAAAGGCTGCAGAGAAGGCCACTAAAATGGCACATGGGCTAAGGGGAAGTCATATGAGAAGAGGATGAAAGAACTGAATTTGTATCCGCTGGAGACAAGAAGGGAGAGAGGGGACATGATCGAAACATTGAAGTATGTGAAGGGGATCAATAAAGTGAGGAAAGCCTGTTTACAGGGAAGGTAGATACAAGAACTGGGGGCATGGAATGAGATTGGAGGAGGTGGGGACGGTTTACTGGAAATGTTAGGAAGTATTACGTCACAGAGAGGGTGATTGAGCCCTGGAACGGATTGCCAGAGGAGGTGGTGGGGGCCAGTACTGTGGAGGGTTTCAAGACGGCCCAAGACAAACACAAGGGAGTGTTGGGGGAGGACAAGTGGGGGGGAATGGGCAGACTTCATGGGCCAGGAGGTTCTTTTCTGCCGATACATGTCTATGAATCTATGAAAACTGGGGGAAGTCCCCTTTCATTTACTCCTCTGCTGTGCCATCACTCCCAGCCTCCCCAGGAAGGGAGTATGTAGTCCACATACTCTACTTCCCCACAATCTCGTCATATGCGAGATGGACAGTTGCTGTGAGCCGTTCCGTCTGGATAACCAGCCCAGTTGTTCCTTCCATTCTGTAACCTTTGGAACTACTGAGGATAACCAGTAGGCCAGAATACCCTTTGTGGCTAGCAGACACATAGTATATAATGTTTCCTTGTTGTCCTTCTGGTGTGTTCCTTGCGAAGGCCCAACATACATGCTTTAAAATCCAACTGCACATCTAAGCCCCAAATCCATTCCAGCTCTAAGTGAATCTGGCGCCAGCATTCCTTGATTTTTGGGCAATTCCAGAAAATGTGGAAGCTTCTCCTCCCAGGCATCCTCTTCAATATTTGTCTATACTACCCCCCCCCCCAAAAAAAAAATATGCGGTGACTGAAGCTGTATGGAAAAATGTGAAAATAACCTTCCAACTACATTCATGCCAGGAGGGGGAGGAGGTAGCCAACTGTGCCCCAGAATCTTGTCCCATTCCAGGTCAGTGATGTGCCCAGTATATAGTGGAGCCAGCTACGATGCAGTGCAGCAACTTGCAGTAGTAACATGTCACAAAATACTGCATAACAAAAAGGCTTAAACTGCCACTGAATTACACTGTTCTCTGCAGCATACTACGGCATTTTGTGATATTCTACTGCATTCTGGATGTTGCCACTCTAATTTCATATTATCCAATTACTATGTGTACAGTACACTGAAGTGCACTTCACAGATAAATGTTAGACTCAGAAGTCTGCAGCAACCAAATTTAAATACACAATCATATCACCATGCAGTATATTACTTTGAAAGAAAAAAATGCGTGCTTCCTAAGATAAAGAACGTATATCAGTATTTATGGGTTCCCATTTGAACATATAGTCCCATCTAAAACGACTTTTTATTATGTATTTATTTAAAAGTTTGGTAACCGGGAAAGGCACACTGAGTGGGAGCTTGTTTCCAGGCGTGACCCGTGGGAGGGGTTAAATGTAACAAAGCAGCGGCACTTACAATGAAATGAAACGAAACATCAGCAGTTATACAGTTTAAAGTACATTTTAGGCATAATAAAAAAACATATAGGCATAGACAGAAGTTTAATTTTACCATACCTCTCAGAGACAGAATTCTCAAGAATAAGCATATAATACAGTCTCAGAAAATTTAGGGCAGTGATAGCTTTGACTTTCCAACACAATTTCTCCAGCACAATCTTCTCCATCCTCATCATGTCGGACAGGGTGAACCTACACTGGCTTATTCGGATTAGGTCCGTGGCCAATGGCACGTTTTTCTCCTCTTCTGTTGCTTTCACAGCCAGGTAAAAACATGTCAGTCCGACACAAGCTAGATGTTTTGGTTGCACCTAAAAAGAAACATATACATTTACTTAACAGCTTTGTATTAAGATCTGTAAAACAGCCATCACAATAACTCAATATGATATGCAAGGAATAAGACCTCAGATTGGGATACATAGTAGATTATCGTCCCTCTTGCGCCTTAGACCTGCAACAAACGTGACCTAGAGCAATTCTTAAAACTCCAGCGTGTCTTTGTTCACATATAAAAATGTTTTTTGAAGGAGAGGTTGATTAAATCTACAAGTTAATTTTTCCATAAAACTGATTTATTTTATTTTTATTTATTTATTTATTTTTAATAGTGGTCCTAGTTCTATTATCCTCCTTTACGTGCCTTTTTGGAAACTCCGTAAGTGTTTCCGATGTACACACTGGTGGTCAGTACCAGTTTAAGAGTTTTGTGGTGTAGCTTATGTCCCTTTCAATCACAAAGTTCTTCAGTATAATTCTGATGCAGTGTGCCAACAATGTCAGAGCTCAACAAGAACATGAACTGAAATTCTAAAATGGTGCTTACCACCAGAGTATAAATCAAGAACACCTACCGAGTTTACTATGAGGGCAGTGGAGATGGAACAATAAGAAAGCAATAACCCACAACAGGGTATGGAGTTACAGGATTTAATGCATGCCTCGGGTGCATTCTGAGGCATGTGGCCTCAGGCAGACTGTGCTCACAGCACCTGAGGCATGCATTAAATCCCTATTACCCCATACTCTGGAGTGGGTAACTGCGCTTTAACATGGGTTATTTAAAGAAAAAAAAAAATCCACAAAAGATTTTTTTTTTGTACTCTTTCAATAGGGAAAAGTTGAGCGTACCCTGCCGACTTGAAAAGTAGTCCCCAGAGCACATGCACGTTATGTAGTTTATGAACATACAAATGCCAGAAATAAGAGTCCTGAAATTATTTGACATTTGTATGTTTATAAAATAAACATATGCATATCTCCCCCAACAAGCCAACTTAGAGCAAGCTATGAGAGAAAGGGGGAGACAGACAGCAGAGGAAACGCTTCATTCAGACTAACCACATAATCTGCTTTACACCTGTATATACAAGTAACTAAGAAAAAGTTCACATTTGGGTAACATAGTCACTTTCATACTTTCTAAAACCTGAATCTCCTTCACTTGCTGCCTGTCCTAAAAAATATTTTGAATCCTACGATTGTGCCTTTCTTGCCTTTAAAAGGTTTTTCATTAGCGTCCCTAAGCAAAATCTTACCTCTGATCACTTGCTTCATATTTATTTCCTCAATCACAGAACAAGATAAGGTATACAGGGTGTCAGCCACTCTTCAAAGACTTTCACAGACAACGATGTGCTCTTTTCAGTATTTCTGCTGCACCACAAGATAGCGAGTTCCCAGCTACACAGAGGTTCAACGTCTGGAAAACTTTTATTTAGCCACCATTTGACAGCAGCAGGCCCAAAAAGAGAAAAGCTGATCTGACCACGTCTGGTGATTCCCTTTGTTCTGTGTCTCTCTCTGTAGAGGGATATTTCTCAAGGGAAATTTCATATGGGATTTTCTCAGTGAAGCAGTTCTGGCAGAGTAACTGTTGATTAAATAGGAGATTTAATCAACGGTCGTCTGATGCTCTTTGACCAATCAAGTTGCCTCCTTTTTCCAACCCATGTTATAACAGAATGTGAACCAGGTGTTACAGGAATAATTAAAGGAAACTGACACCTTTATGCCCCCGAGTCAGGCAACTCATGGCAAGGAGTTGTCTGCCAGAGGACCCAACTCGCAGAGTTTAAATTTTTTTCTTCAGGCATTAAGTAGAAATTTAAATTACCTTACTTGCAATCTCCTGTTTGTATTATTAAAGTGGCTCAGCACCTGCCGCAACTCCGTCCATAAAAATAGCGTTCTGATGATGCTAAGCAGGGAAGGGGTTGCAGGGCTACTAATGGCTAAGGACAGCAATCTGAGCAATGGCAACCTGTAAATGTATGTAGTTTATTTTGTACGTATTTACATATGTTAAGGAAGTAGTATTAAATGAATATACCCCCTTAATGTGCAAGTGCCTAAAAAGTAAACTACGTGCATTTACAGGTTGCCGCTGCCCCCGACTGCAATCTATAGCCATTAGCAGCCCTGCAGCCTCTTCCCTACTTTTTTTTTTTTTTTTTTTTACAGGTGTGACCTGGGAGCACAGGGAAGTTAAGTGACTTGCTCAGGGTCACACAGTCTGCAAGTAGAAGCTGTGGGATTCAAACCCAGGTCTGGTCTGCTGGATGTCACCAGATCTGCAGCTCAGAGCCACTGCGCTATACTGCCTCCACTTATACTATACACTATACTTAGCATCATCAAAAAGCTGTTTTTAAGGGCAGGGCTGCGGCAGGCGCTGAGCGGCTTTCAATAACGCAGAAGGGAGACTGCAAGTAATGTAATTTAAATTTATACTTAATGTCTGCAGGAAATGTGTGATTTAGATCCTTGGGTAGGCAACTCCTTGCCAAAAGTTGCCTGACCCAATATGTCAGTAGCCTTTTAACTTACAGTTTAGTACAGTTTTCCATTACATGACAAAGGAATTTGGAGTGCTTTTAAGGGCACTTAGTCAGTGCATGGGTTCTCTGTTGTAGCCCTTTAAAGGAACACTACACCATCTCACTGTGTGCATTTTATGTGTTTACTTGTCACCACTGATGTCCATTCCTGTAGCTGTTCAGGATATAAACTGTTACTTTTTTTTTTTGTATTAGTAATACAGTCCCTTGAATTTATCCCCCAAAAAAAAAAAAAAAAAAAAAACACCCTGATAATACAATATTATTGTTTTGAGGGAATGACCGGTTTATCATTTGCATTTTAGATCTGTTCTGAAGAAGCAGTGGTTATACACACTTGTTTTTCACAATATGTATTATTTATTAACTGTAATAATAAATACAAAACTTTATTTTTAAGGCACCTTTCAAAACAAAGGCGCCTAACAATATATAATCACATCATTAAAATTCCATAACAATATAATTAATAACACATCCTAAAACCAACATAATCATAAAATCATGAACTATTCTATCTAATCAAATGCATTAAGCTCCTAATACCAATAATATAATCATAAAAGTAAAAGCTCATTCCAGCTATTCAGTGCCATAAGCTTCGCTCCACAGCCAGGTTTTCAGTGCTTGTTTAAAACCCTCCACGGTTGTGTGCTCACGTAACCAATGGGGTAGAGAATTCCAGAGGTAGGGGCTGCATACATAAATGTTCTGGCCCCAAAAGATTTCAAGCATACCCTCGGAATCTCTAGCAACCCCTTGTTGGCTGAGTGGAGCAATCGCTTGGGGCAGTGAGGAACCAGGAGCTCTTTCAGGTAGTCCGGGCCAATTCGTAGTGTATTGTTTAAAGTCCGGTTCATGCCTGAAAATAGGCGATTATCTGCCTAGCATGCTGAACCGGTTACAAAAGCTTAAAATCTGATTCCCGAGTGGATAAAGTATGAAGCCAAAGCATAGCTGCTCAATCTCCACAAGGAGAAATCAGATTTTTGCTACATACAGTTAACTAGGTATCAAAAATCACTCACAAAAGGTAGGCAGGCAAATGCAGAAAGTGAGCAGTAAAATCACTGGCAAAGAGTTTTTGCCAAAACAAAGCTCAGGAAAAAACACCAAGCTATGTATCATAGCAACAGAGCACTTTCCCTGCCTAACTTCATGCTCGGATTTACAGATCAGATAGCCGTGGTGGCTGACCGTTGTCCTCTTCCCCAGGTATTCCTTCTTCTCTTCTGCCTGTGGGTCCCACTGTTCCCGTATATCTCCCCTACACAAGTTTTAACCCTGTCACAGTCTTGGCTTCAACAACCTCTCAGGGTAGTCTGTTCCATTCATCCACCACCTGCTCCATGAAGAGCTTCCTCAGGTCCTTCTTGAATCCCCCCCCAAAAAAACAAAAAAAAAAAACACACACACACACACACACACACACACACACACACCACCCAGCCTCCTCCAGTTTCCTCTAGTCACTGTGCCCTTGCTCGTCATGAACAAATCCTTAAAATCCACTCGGTCGATTCCATGCAAGAACCTGTACGTCAGTCATATCACCCTTTTCCCCTCCTGGTCTCCAGGTGTGTAAGGTCTGCCAGCCTTTCCTCATGTGAACTCCCCGGTTGCCCCTGGATCATCTTTGTAGACCTCCTTGGTAGGGCCTCTATGAGGTCTCTTTCTTCAACTGTGGACTCCAGTACTGTGTGCAGTACTCCAGGTGTGGCCTTACTTGGGAGTTACACAGGGCAGTATCACCTCCTTCCTCCAACTATCAAATCTCCTTCCTTGAAATCCCAGTATCATGCTTGCCTTCCCTAAAGCTTTGTTGCACTGAACAGAGGACATGTGGATGTCACTAATGATGACCCCCTGCCCTATCCCCTCATAGTGCTCACTTTTCACCTTACCCCATTTCATTTTTTGACTGGATTTGTGTTGCCAGTTTAGGCTGCTGTGGCAGCAGAGAGAGCCTTTCTCCATCACTTTTACAGTTTTAAGAATGGTCTCACATTCACTGGGTACAAGTATCGCTCACCTTTGGTTTGCGGTTCTCATACCCTAAGAATGCATGTGTGACCTCCACTGCCGTACTACCATACACTGTTAATCAGCTTCATCTTCCTGACAGAGTGGTTTATTCTTTCTTAAATGACTAGTCGCATTTTCTGCATTTTGTTGTGGATAACATGACTTAAAAAAATAAGGTAACTGTAATCATTTTGTTGTAAAATTAACTGTATTTCATCTGAGATTTTGACTGGAGGACAGAGAATTAATGTAGTACAACTGATACACTGTCCTGCTATCAGCAGTCTCACCCCCTTCCCCCGCCCCTGTCCTTCTCAGAGCACTTTGGTCTATTTCTCTCTAGGCCACATTTCCTTCATAGATTTTCCTTTCTGATCCCATAAATGCTGTACATAACACTTGGGGAGGAAAAACTGAGGTAGTACCTGCACACTCCCTGGGACTTCTCCTGCTGGAGCAGAGGAGAAAATTACCTGGGAATCCTTACTGCTAAGGGGCTGAAGCATGACAAGCAATGTGTGTGGCTGCTGTCAATAAGGCTGGCAGAATGCAAGGGGTGTTTTATAGGGCAGCTGCAGAGCAAGAGAGGAACTGGAAATCCTGCCACTTTATGAGGCCCTAGTCAGACCCCATTTGGACTGCAGTATGCAGTTCTGTGCTCTGCAATACAACAAGCATTTGTCAATGCTGAATGTCTGCTTGCTGGTATTAGCACTGGTAGTGCAGGAGTTAAGAGACATGCATAATAAGAATGGCAATGAAGTACTGAAGTACTCAGCCCCCCATCTCCTTCTGCAGAGACTGACAGGTGTTGGGGATGTGCCTTTGGGTCATCGCCATAATGCTCACACCATTCCACCTCACCCTGCAGACACTGACAGGTGACGCAGTGTGCCTTGAGGTCTTTGAACCTTACACTCACCCCATTCCATAAGCCGAGATGGGTGCAGAATAGGAGAATGAGGTAAACGTTAGGGCCATAGACCCCAAGGCAGACCTCGATGCCTGTCAGTGTCTGCTGGGTGGGAGTGGAATGGCGTGAGCATTACGGCCGACGACCCCAAGTCACACACCCCCCCCAATGCCTATCAGTCTGTACAGGATGGGCGTTACAGTTGCAAACCCTAACACCCCGGACGTTTGTTGGTATTTTTGCTCCAAATTTTCAACATGGGCTTTTTGGGACCCCACCTCATGAACAGTGGCAGTATCATTTTGTTACTCAATCCCAAAAGGTGATTTCGCACAGCGATACTACATGTCATCTGTTGGCTCAAAGTTTTTTTTTTTACTACCATTAATTGATTTTTTGGGTTTTGTTTTACTATTCTGCTACGGAGGGTTTGTTATCCAAGGAAAAAGTGTTACTTAATTCAGTTGCTAGATTTGTAGTGAAATCCCCATTAAGGGTCCATCATTGTAATCTCTTAGAGCAAGTGGGTTGGCTTCCTTTGGACAGTAGATACAAACTTCAACGGAGTATTTTGGCAAAAAAGGTGATACTTAATAGAGTCCCTGACTGTTTCTCTCTATTTTTAAAAAGCCGAATTCTCGGGTAAATACTCGGTCAACAGTTAAATTTTCTCTCCGCATTCAAAAAATGTGTACTTCCCTTGGACAAAGGGCTATATCCTATATGTTACCTTTTTTTTTTCTTAATATGATACAGTCAGTTCTTAACTGTATGAATCTTTTCTTTTATTCTTTTAAGCATAAGTTGAAAGAGAACCTTTTTACAGAATGTAAGTGTAAATGTTATTGAATGATAATGCTGTGATATACCAACTTTACCTATCTTTTTTTTTTTTTTTTTTTTTTATTTAAGTTGTATATATTTATATTGTATGCAATTGTTAGTTGTACACTGATCGCCCATGAAAACGGGTCTTTTTTTGGCCCATGGTCCTATCAGTATAAATAAATAAAACAAACAAACAAACAAACTGACCATCTGCGTCTGTTTCCACTTTTTCTATTTCCAGTGGGCAGTCCTTATGTACCAAAATGGCTGTGCCTCTTCTATGGTGATGTGCGGTAAATGTGGAGGTAAACAGTGAGGCCACCCAGCTTTTACGCAGTTTTAACTGCTCAGCAGCTGTAAGGTGCATCTCCTGCAATAGAGCTACCTGGATGTTCGCCTTTTTAAGTTCCCGTACAATCCGGGTACGCTTAATAGGGTTAAGCCCCCGAACACTGTATGTTGCAACTCTAAGATTATCCATGGGGAACATATATAGACTCTGCGACCCCGGAGCTGTATTCATTAGGGTCTAACCGTGTATACCACTTATGATATGTATGCAGGGTAGAGCATGGGTTTCCCCAGCCGGTCAATAATAAACCAGAACAACAGATTAACAAACATGAAGAACAGCTGCAATAAACATGGAGACTTTTCTTGCTGCCCATGCATTAAAAGATTATGTTCAGCAATCCCGGTTAACTTCCAAGGTTTCAATAGAAGGACAGCATGCTTAAGATTTCCCATGATGGTGGGTGGTGCTAGTGTGCGCTCAGCAATTCGCTGCTCTGCCATGGATCCACTGCCTAGAGCAGCCACAGTGACTGCACCAAGGCTATAAGAATCAACTTCCCTCATGCCCCCCTCCTCCTCCAACATAACTGTATGAGTACGGTTGCAAGGCCCCCCAGTCCCATTTGTGGGTTTATAATTCCCGCCCCACCAGGATCAAAGCAAAACATATTATATTACAAATCGCGTAACGTGCTTTAATAAGAAATCACTGTTTGCTCTTCCTTAAGGATATTCAATCTAGTAAACTGGCCCCCTTCCCTGTATTATCGAGCAGAAATCCACCCCTTGACTACTTCAGGAAAGGTGTTCAGCCAGCTAAACAGATGGATGAAATAGTTTCTTGATGACAGTCCAGGGGGAGGCCTTAGTCTCCCTAGTACCTGAGACCAGGAAAGTCATGTTAAAAGTTTTCCCTCGCAGTCTGTATCTCCATTCTTCTCTTCAGGGTTGGTTGCTGCCTTTCTCCTTTTATGGGGATATCATTTAGCCAAACAGATCATAGATCAGGTTCCAACCGCTCCGTTTTCCGTTTGCTTGCCTGCCTGAGGACATGAACTTGACCCCCCTACCATTTGCCACTGACGTTTCTGCAGGCCTTTAATAGCACCAGGGTCGACAAAATCATCCAACTGGATTTCTAGCGAGGCCAGGTATTTTTTGGCATCTTGGAGGCACTCGAAAACTTTTGAGCCTGTGTTAGAAATAATTCTTAGTTTTGCAAGAAAGTCCACCCTTGCTTTTAAGCCTTTACTACGTAGTTTTTTTTTTTTGTTTGTTTTTTTTTTAAACTACAGGAAACCATAGGTTTCTTTTGGCCATGGTGGTTAGTGCATAGTCCAGTTCTACGAACAGTTCTCTGTCTCCAAAGAGTATTTCTTTGCGGGCCCAGGCTTTGTGCAACACCATCTCCTTCGTGTGATAAGCGAGAAAGTCCATTACCACTGAACATGGCCTAGCCTTGGGATCCTTTGGTGGTGTGGCCAGGAATCGGTGCGCCCTGATGATGTTCAAAGGGGTTTCTTTGTCCAAGTCCAATATGTCTTTTAGCAGTCCCTCCATATAAATCGGACATCTCCCCCAATTCAGTACATTCTGGTAGGCCGTGGAGTCTCAGACTGACTCGCCGTGATCAATTTTCCAAGTCCTCCAATTTCTCCAACAGCAACTGGGAGCGATCATGGAGCTGCAGGTAGTGCTCCACTGTGCAGAATCCGTCAGGGCCTGGACATTTCCCTGGCTTAAGGGTTTTAACTGTGGCAGTGATTTCGGTTATTGTGACTGTGGCCCATCGGGGATTGCACCTAATCTCTGAAGCCCCAGTTCTCTCAGAAAGTTTACTGTGTCCACTGCAGGAGTCACCTGTTTAGCTTTGTACAGAGTTTTGTAGTATGTTTCAAAGGACTCTGATATCTGCTCCGATTTATGCTTAAGTGTGCCAGAGACTGGGTCCCTTATTTCTGCGATAGTTGCCTTAGCAGCCCTTTGGCGCAAACGGTATGCCACCTGATTGGCAGCTTTGAGCCCCCCATAGTATGACTTTTAAGATAGTGTAGTGCTTTTTCTGTTTCTAAGTTATTTAATTTCTGGATTTTATTTGTAATTATCTTAATTTCGTTGCCCCTTTCCTTATCCCAGTGTTGCTTCTGTTGTGATTCCAGGGATCTCAGCTGCGCTAGGAGTTCCTGCTTTTGTTTTTGCTTTTTTTTTTTCCTAATAAGAGGCAAGGGAAATCAGTTTTCCCCTAACCATGGTCTTCACTGTGTCCCACAGGATTTGGGTGGTAACACCCGGATTATCATTTATTTCTATAGTTTGTGTAATTACTCATCTCTTGTTTAATTTCTTCATCCTTTAATAAAGTTGTATTTACTCTCCAGTGTGTAGGTTTTCTAGGGAGCTGAAGGTCCTGGTCGAGGTAAATGAGCTGGTGGTCTGACAGTGTGGCCATGCCCACCCACATAGAGTGGCAAATGGGTATATCCTTGTTATAGGCAAAAAAACATATCTAATCTAGAATATATTGTGTGTCTAGGTGAGAAGTAGGTGCAGTCTCTCACTCTCGGATTTTTTTCTCTCCAAATGTCTACCATCCCGCAGTCAACTAGAAGTCTAGAAAACTGACTAGCCACCCTGTGTTCTGAAGTAGGGATACTGGTGGTTGAGTCTAGGTTTCGGTTCAGGACCAGATTCCAATCTCCCTCCGCTATGAGGATCCCTCTAGCATTATGGGCCACCAGCTGCAGTAACACTGAGGAGAAGGTGATCGATGAGTTCGGTGGGGCATAAACATTAACCAAAGTGATCCAGGTTTCCTGTACTTTCCCTGCCACTATCAAGTATCGGGCTCCTGCATCTATAACTACCTCAGTCTCCTCGAAGGGGAGGTGCTCTGATATTATGGCTACCCCTCTCTTTCTTCCTTTATCTAATGAGGCCTGATAGAGGACAGGGAAACCCTTAGTCTTGAGCTTTGCCGCTTTTCTTTAGGGGAGAGATGCGCCTCCTGCAGGAAATCTATTTCACATTTTTGGGTATGTATAAATTTCTGGACCTGCTTCCATTTAATGGGGTCGTTAACCCCATTAATGTCATAAGACATGATTTTTGTTCTAATTGTGGCCATTTGTGAAGCCCAAGAGAGTCATCCTGTCTTCTGGGGGCCTCCTATGCCTTCCCAACCCCAGACCTTTAGTTATTTCTTCTATATCCCTTTCGTAGTACAATCTTATTTCAATATAAGCAGTTATAATAGGATTGCCTGTCTTTGTACCAACAGAAATATTGTCTAGGTGCACAATGAACGTACACCTTCCATGTTCTTTAAACATCAAAACACATAAGCACCTATTAAATCTTTTTACAGAAAATGTTGTAGTGATGAAACTTCACCAACTTTCTCCACTAGAAGGGAGTATAACCATTAATAATTTGTTTAACAGGATCCCTGCAGCTTACTTCTCTACTGGAAGTATGAATCAAAATGTACAGTTTGTTTCACTTGTTGGGGACCACTCCTGGTCCTCCCCTGTGTAGCATCCCGAAGGTAAACTGGGGGGAAGGGGCACCTGGCCTCCCATCATTTAACTGCTTGGTTTTTCCTATCCCAATATGAAGTGACTTCCCACTTATTGGGTTGTTCTGTCTGTGATGGGAATGCTCCCAACCTGGTAAGTTGCAACTTCCTTGGTAGTCAGGGTAGGTTAATTCCCTGGCGGGTTTGATCCCCTTAGAGACCCTCAGCCCCAAGTGTCGTGTGGGGCCCTGCCAGTTTGCGGGGAATACCCTGGGTCGCTGCCCATCCCCTTGGAAAATAGCCTACGTCAGTGGTAGCAGCAAAACCTAAATCATGTTTTGCTAGTCGGCCATCTCCTGGAGCCTCGATGCCCTTTATATAGATATTTAAAGTCGAGAGGAGTAGCAGATTAAGCTAGGGGGCATTCTTATTTTCCTTTTAACAGTCTCTTCTCCATAACTGTACATCCAAAGCCTGTAAACATTCTAAACTACCTGGGAGATTTGGACACATTTACATTTTATCATGGTCTTTCCCCATTCTTATCTCCCAACCTTCCCACCCCAGCTTAATATCAATAGTAGTATGTGATTAACTTTGTGAGAGCGTGCCCACCTGTATGACCAACACACTGTTTCCGCGCGCTTTTAGTGAAATTACTCCCCACTCTGAGGTTTATTTAGATTTACTCTCAACACTCTGTAGGAAATAATTTTTCTGTCAGCGTGTGGGAGACACACCAACAGTCATGTTGACATCTGTTAAGGACCTGTTGCCAGGTCATAGAAATGGAGAGTATGGGGTTTCCCCGTTTCCCCAGTTCAGTCAAGATAGTTCAACCCCTCCCTCCCCCCATTTTTACTCACCACTCCAGAGGTAACCCATGCAATATGGCGCCAAACTGGAGGGCTGACAGGTCCTGAGTTCTTGAGGGTTCTGTAAGTTGCATCATCCTGGGCTGCTTTTGATTCAGGCGTTGATACAGGCGAGCTGGCTCTGGCTCGATCGAACTGTGTGGGTTCCCTCCCCCGCCATGATTGCATCAATCTGCACTGCAGAACCATACTATTTAAGCGTATTGCATACATCTGCTCACAGGGTTGAGGTGGCATGTTCAGCGGTCGGTCTGATTAGGTAATTGGGATCCTGTTCTGCTATTGCCCAAACTGACCAGATGAGCTCTTTTCCAGCTTCTCCTGCAGGTGGGGCATGAGTGAATCCCATGCTGTCCAGTCACTGTGTGGCTGTTGCGAGGTCTTCAAAGACTTTGGTGCCTCCCACCGTCTCAGTTCTTATGTGTGTTGGATATAGTATTTGGGCGTTTATATTTTTAGCCCTCAATTGCTACAGTATGGGCCATAAGACTTTTCTGCTCTCCTGAACCACTGTTGTGTAGTCATTGTCCACTTGGATGCAGTGCCCTTGGTATGTGATCATGTACTTTATCCAGGTTCTCTTTATCACATCATCTTTGGTGGCGTAAGATGTGAGTTTTGCCATGAAGGATTGGGGCCGCGCTCCAGGATTTGTGGGCCACCGAACCAGCGAGTGGTGAGCTCTATCCATAGATAAATCATAGTCTGGGGTGAGGTTCAGAGCCTCCCAGAGAACTCCCTGAAGAAAGGTCGCCCTCTGGCACACCATATACCCAAATGTTTTGGCGACCAATTTGGCAGTCAGCTCCCTCTCTCTAGCCAGCAGGTAAACAAGCAGATGATTATGGGGGTTTGCCTGTTCTGTGACATTCATCAGGCCGATTTCAATCTGGTCCATTCAGTGTTCAATTTTGTTAATGTTTTCTCATAGCTCTTCAGGGTGACATCGATTTTTTTTTTTGACTATCTGGGCTGTCTGCAGTATTGATGCTATTAACTGGGAGCATTCCTCAGTCTTCGCGCCGGTCATCTTCGCATCTGAATCTTCTCCAGTGTTCTCCACGATCGACTCCCTTTCTTCCAGTTGTAACATGGTGTGGAGCTTTTGTACAGGGGTTTGCGGATTCTAGACAAGGAGTCCTTTCGATCGGGTTGCCTCCGCAGGTGATTGCATATTGTAGGGTAAGGATGCTGTTAGGTTTGTTTCAGAGCAATGTGGAGCTCAGAGTAAAGCAGTCATTCAGCTGGCATCATAGCAGAAGTCTTCCCACTTGACCACTCCCTTGAGTTCTCTCAGGTCTCTGCTACTGCTTTACACCCCCGAGTGTGACCACTGCAAATTTTGGTGTCATCTGCAAAGAGGCAGACCTACCCCTCCAGCTCCTCTGCAATTCACCAATAAAGAGAACCAGTCAAAGGAACTATCCCTAAGGCACCCCGCTGGTCACTCTCCCCTCCTCAGAGTGAACTCCCTTCGCCTCCACCCTCTTTTGCCTATCCCCTAACCAATTTCTTACCCAGTTTACCATGTTTGGACCTACTCCTAAGCTACCCCAGGGTTTTATTTAACTCTAAAAATTGATTAGCGTTTTGCTCATAAAAGGTGCTAAAACATTGTGAAAATGCATAGCACTTGCCTCACTGTGTTTAACATACATAACACTTCCAGAAAACCTATATAAATACTTTCTGTACAGTTAGTATTGTCCCAAGGAAAAAAAAAAAAAAAACTGCTAATCAATTATTTAAAACCCTGTACCCAGCTTGCTTAATAGTCTCTTATGTGGAACAGTGTTGAATGCTGTACTAAAATCCAAGTAGGATTCCAGTTGTTGGAATCTTAATCTTCTACATACTCGAGGGTATAGACAAGATTAAACAAACAGCAGGATGTGGGGACATGCCTAACTTGATGGGCCTAAAGTCCTTTCTAATGAGAAATTACTATGTGAGACTAGGTACCAGGACCCTGCTTGAAACATGTGTGTGCTGAAAAAGCATGAGGGTTCAAAAGGAAAGCAATACGGGGTGACCCCTCCATGCACAAATATTATAGGGTTGCTGTGTTACCCAACCTGTATGTCCATCACGAGGCTTACAAAACACAAGCACAACCTAACATTTTAACACATATAAATATTTATACATACACACACACACACACACACACACACACACACACACACACACACACCTCTTAATACACACACATGTGTGTGTGTATACCTTTTTTCCATTTCCAAGTAACCTACAGCATAAAGCAAAAAACTGCTAAAAAGTAATCCCTGCTTCAGGACAGGGGGTCCTGAAGCATGTGTGGGCATGGTTGGGGGAGGGAGGCTTGGGTATGTTTGGTCACAGGCAGGAGGGTCCGGGGAATGTTTGGTCACGGTAAGGGGGTGTCCTCGGGCATGTTTGGTCACAGTCACAGAGAAGTTCCTTGGGCACGTCTAGTCACAGTGGGGTCCTCTGGCACGTCTGGTCACAGTCACAGGAGGGGTTAGTCTGGTCACAGTCACAGAGGAGTTGCTCAGGCATGTCGGTTCTTCGAGCATGTCTAGTCACGGAGAGGTTCCTCGGGCAGAGAATCTGATGACAGATAAAGACCGCTTGACCCACCCAGTCTGCCCATTTCCCTATCTAACAGATAAGCTGCAGATCCTAGTTAACCAACAGCCTACTTCCTCCTACCCCCCACTAGAACTGCCTTATGTCTGTCCCATGCATTCTTGAATTCCCCCACTGTTTTTGACTCTATGACCTCCTCAGGAAGGCTGTTCCATGCTTCTACAACCCTCTCTGTGAAGAAATACTTCCTCACATTACCTCGGAGCCATCCCCCATTATCTTCATATTGGGCCCCCTTGTTCTTGCACATCTCTTTTTCTGAAAGTTGCTACCCTCTTGGACTTTGATTCCCTTGCGGTATCTGAAACTTTCTATCATGTTCCCCCTCTCCCTCCTTTCCTTGGGGCTATACATCTTAAGCTCCTTTAGTCTTTATTCATGTGTCTTCTGGTGCAGACCCTGCACGATTTTGGTTGCCCTCCTCTGGACAGCCTCCGCCCTGTCTATGTCTTTGCAGAGACGGGGTCTCCAGAACTGTACACAGTACTCCAGATGTGTACTGTCTGGTCACAGAGGAGTTCCTCAAGTATGTCTGGTCATGGAGGGGTTATTCGGGCATAGCCAGCCCAGTGGTGCTGAAATGCCGGACGCCTTTTCCCATGTCACGCCAGCAATCTGGGTTCGAGAACGAGCCGGAATTGGAGAGCCGGCAAGGGGGGGGTAGAAGAGAGGGAGGAAGCAGGACTGAGCAACCAAAAGGCAGCTCTTCTCTCCCAGGGATGACGGTCAGCTGCTGTAGTTCCACTGCCCCAGGATGAAAGTCCGTGGGCAATGGAAGTGAGTGGGCAGCAAGCAGTGGGAGGGCCATCGTGGTACTGCAGTGTACGCATGTCTCCACGCAAGCACCGCCGAGCAGGGTTCCGAGAAAACAGTGGCAAAATCTGGGATAAACTGGATATATAAAGGGTTCCTCAGGCATGCCTGGTCACAGTCACAGAGGGGTTCCTCAGGTATGTCTGGTCATGGTCGGGGTGGAGGATTCCTCAGGCATGTCTGGTCACAGTCAGGGGGAGTGGTTCATTGGGCATGGCTGGTCACAGTCGGGGGGGTGGAATTTTCCTGCGGCACATCTGCTCATGGTCGGGGAGGGATTTCCTAGGACACGTCTAGTCCGGTCGAGAGCTCCCTCGGGCATATCTGGTTAAAGTCGGGGGGGGGGGTTCCCTCAGACGTATCTGGTTAAAGTCAGGGGGATTTACTCAGGCATATCTGGTCACAGTCGGGGGCATCCTTAAGCACAGAAAGCTTGGGAACCCATGCCAAAGGGGATATAGTACATTACAATAGTAACAGTAAACTGTTTGCTATAATAAATTTCCTAGCACTGACACAAAGGGCTGCCTCTAAAAAGCTTACCTTCATTTTAGCCAAAAACCTGTCGAGTAGGTTCACAGCTAAGGAAAAGGTCTCTGCACCAAAACTAAAGAACTGAGTTAAGCTCAATAGGTCCTTAACTTCGAAGTCTCTCAGTCTTGCTGTCATTCGGAGGCCGTTATCATGAGCAGACTCTATTATCCTCAAGCCATACATATTTGGCACAGACTTTGACTCCAGTTCCAACAGGACACTCAGCTGGTCTAGGAGTTCCACTGCTTCACAGGTTGTTCCAAGTGTTTCAATCATCTGCAAGACAACAGAATGTACAAATGATTCACACACATTGTCTTTCTTCCTACTTTGCCCCTTCTTGCTTTGTGGTTTGCAGATTCAGATTAGTCGCACTGTTTCAGCCATGCTGAGGTCCGAAGCAGAGGCAGCAGTGGCAACTAGGGATGCTAGGAACTGCCCTAATGCAATACAGAAGGATTTTTTTTTTTTTTTTTGGTTTTTAGGAATTTCCACATCCAATTCTGAAAAGGACCTCAGAATCAGAACCGGAATCCCATTTCTAAATCATAATTTCCTAAAACATGGTTTAACCCTTTAATTTCGGAATTAGGGCCGGCCCGGTGGCGCTGAGGGCTGAGGTGCTGGAAGCCCCACCGCGCCACGCCGCGCCACCCGGTTCGAACGGACTCGCTGCCGGGTCGGCAGGGGAGAGGGAAGGATCGAGCGCCCCAGCGGATGCTCTCTCCCAGGGTGGAACCATGAGCTGGCCTGCATCACCTCGCAGCCGTGGAAGCACCGGCAGTTGAGGGATGGAGGCGGCTCCGCCAACGGAGTCGGGAGGGGGGACGCCGCTGACGCATGAGGGTGTTGACGTCGCTAGCACGCTTCCTCTTGGGACGACGTCCCCAAGCGATCACGCCCCAGGGGGCGGGACGTAAGGGAGAAAACGGAAACCCCCTGGTAGCCCCTAGATGAAGGTCGCCTTAAGTTCCCCAGACCACCTGCAGGACAGACCCCGATGTGCGAGGAGGAGGAGGACAAGCACTCTAGGGGCAGATCCCCAAGGTAGGTTGAGGAGGACATGAGCGGACGGAAGGAGGGGGCTCCAGGGGTAGTAAGGAGGAGATAAAGAAAGAAAGTAAAAAAAAAAAAAAAAAATAATTTCGGAATTAGAATTTTTAGACTTCAAATCCGAAAAATGGGTCAGAATCCTATTTCGTGACTTGGTATCCAAGTAATCCCAGTGATAAATACGATGTATGTAATATAACATTTTGAAAGCGGACTCTCAGAGCTCCCCTGGAATAATGCTGCGGAAACTAGAGGTTCTGACCAAGCTAATTGCATTAAAATGTAAATTTTTTTTTTTTTATCCACTTACATATTTGAAATCCAACTTTATTTGGTTGAATTGGTGACTCCCCCGCCTGCCACCAGCCAACTAAGCCTCCCAGTGTCCCAGGCAGCCAGCCCTCTGATGACGCAAACAGCAGGCTAAGCCGCAGGGTGCGTCTATGTGCACAGTAGCACATTTTAACATAAACAGTGAAACACAGAGAATAATGCCCATGCAGGTATGTGTTATAAGGATTTTTCACACACCTGAGGTGTATGATAATCAATAAACCCTAAGAGCGAAGCGCAAGGGGCTTATGAAATTATCACACACCGAGGGCGTATGAAAAATTCTCATAAAACAAACTTTGTACAGGGTTTTTTTTTTTTTAATAATAATAACTGGTGCAAAGTTTCAACGGAGAGAAAAACTGTAAGCTGTAATTTGTGCGAGCGTATCCCTGAGCAGCTACTCTACTCACACAAATACGGTGAAATGACAGCACGAGGAAGAAAATAATGCAATAACCCACTATCAAGTTATTACGGAATTCAGCGGGTTATTATGGCATTTTATCAGGATGGGAAATCCAGTTACTACAGGAGATCACCAGTTATTATACTGCATTTTGCTAACATATTGCACTTATATGACTTTCCCCGTGAAGGTTATGCTAATGAGGGCTACCAACAAATGGCAGAGTTGATAGCGCTCATCAGCATAACTTTCGCAGCGGAAGCTGTCCAGGGTGTCCAAGATGTCCACCCAGAGCTCTGCAGCCATTATGGCTAGAGCAGATCTTTCGAATTAAAACTGCAAAGCAGTAGGTAAATAAAAAATTACTTTAATGCTAAAAGCCATAATCGGGCGTTTCTGCAGCAACTGATCACTTACTGCCCTTATAGAAGTTTCCCTTAAAAAAAAAAAAAAAAACACACAGCTGATAGTATCTTAACAGTCTTAAAAACATAAAAAAGTAGAGCACACACACCTCTCATAACAAGGGTACAGGTCTATTAAAAAAAGAACTTTATTCACAAATGCCACCAACCTGACGCGTTTCGGATGTAAAACTCATCCTTTCTACTTTTTTATATTTTTATGAATTCAAGCTAGTATGGAAGCACCACGTCCTAGTGCTAACTCCACTGTGTTTTTGGTATCTTAGCAGTCTCTCCGCTGTACCCAAATGCTGGTAATCTCAAGTGTTATCGCAAAGTGTTACTTGGAGATCGCTAGAATTTGGGCCCTGTGTTGAGACTGTTAAGATACTGTACGTAGCATACTTCATTAAAGATTTTATTCACATTCTTTAGAATTTTTTTGCGAGTTGCTCACTAAGGGGACATGGGGGAGAGGGTAGAGGAACCAAGATGGGTGGGGGGGATTTTTTTTTTTTTTACTTAATTGTTAGAGCTAGATGGTGGCTGGACAAGAAGGTGAGTGTGTGGTTTGTTTCATCCACCATCAGAGACTAGTGTGTTCTGAGGGACTGGGGGTGACCACTAGACACTGAACTTATGGAGAAGGGGAGAGGGAGGGGGTTGCCACTTGTCACCAGGTAGAACCTGCAGGGAAGGGGAGAGGTGGCGATGCCACTGGACACCAGGGAGCGCTTATGGGGAAGAGGAGGGGGTACCAATATACAACTGTGAGGGATTATGGGGAAGGGGAGAGGGAGGAAGTATCGCTGGAAAACAGAGAGTAAGTGGATTTAAATGGGAAAAGGGAGTCCCCCATCCCCAGTATAGCATGAGGCCAATGTACATCTTGGATTGGGGGGGCAGTGCAGATTGGTGCCACTTTCCCAGCTGGTCCAGTGCAAAAAAAAAAAGGTTGTGTGACACCCCCTTGATTGGTATGACAGCTTTCTTGTTATAAATACACCTTAGCAGCCACAAAAACAAAGCACATTTTCTTTCCCCCTTTTTTTTTTTTTTTTAAGCTATAAAAATGTTATTCTCCTTGGCCAAAACAAGAATGGGCTCTCTTCAGCCCTGTTCCTGCTGACCCCCACTGTCCAGCACCTCCCCAAGGCTTACCTATGCAGCCCGAACACACCCATGGATTACCCCTGCGGCAGGGCAGGAGAGTGTGAGCCCCCCCCCCAAAGCACAATCCAGTCTCGGCTGACCAGGTCCCTGGTGGTGAGGAGGGTGGGGGACTGGCACGCAGGATGTCATGAACGCCTGCATCACTACCATTTTTCCACCACTTTTTCTTCCATGATTCCCCTGCTGGGGCAGAAAAGTCAACGCATGTGTGTGGAGGTACGTGCATGCCACAGGGTCTCACAGCCCCACTTCTTCTGATGTTCCTGCCCCAAACCGCCACAAGTGGTGCAGCAAGCAGTTCTCCCTCCCTGGGAGAGGAAAGCAGTCCTCATACACCGACACCCCCCGGCCCATGTTAAGTGTGATGTCCAGGTGCCTCAACCTTCAGCATCACAGGGCTGGTACCACTGACAGAAAAAAAAAAATACATATTGCGCCTTGACCTTCTCATGTAGGAATGACTGAAGTACAAAACAATCCTTGCTCTGCTGAAATTTGTTAGTTGTTGAACATGAGCTTGTATTTGATCAGGGAAGAACTCAACCCTGCCTTTGCTGGGCTTTCATGACAAAAGAATCGGGAAAACTACAACTTCACAGCTCCTTCAAAGATAATTAACAACAGCGAACATTTAAATCCCAAGGAGCAACACATATTTTCTTGACAACCCAAAAAGTACAAGTATCTGCAAACTGGCAAGGAGGTGGAAACAGGACTAGAACGAAAATTAAGAACACAACACTGCAAGCCCTAAGCAATCCGTATTTTTTATTTTATATAAATAAGATACTCCATTCTTTTTAAACACTTAGGTGCTCCAGCGCTCCGTCTACTGTAACTGTAATACAGCTGGGGAGAGAGGCCCGGTAATCAGTTTCACTTCCCCTCCCCCAATGCTCAGCAGAGAGCTGCCTGGGCATGCCCCGGCCATAGAAATGCATAGGGGATTACAAACCGCATTATTTAATAACATTCTTTACATTTAGACTTCCCACAAATTATGTAGTAACGACAACTACCATTCTTTAACAGAAACACATTAACCAATACGGACTTTATCTAGTGTCCTGACAGTGCTCTGCGTTATTAGCAAGCCTACTGGATCTACTTAGGCGTTCTATTTGGTTCAGCGATATATCACTAGTTGCAATACAGATTTTGAAGCATATTATATTGACAGAGATCACGATCCGACTACCAAAACAGTAGGTTACCTTGTGTGCGATGCTGATTTTGTTTCAGCTACAGAACTTTAAATACCTCCAAGCAGTGCCAACGCAATAGATCAGGTTTCGCAGTGACGAATAGAAGACTTAAAAAAGCTATGCTTCAGTCGTATTTAAAAGTATAAAACATAAACGCAAAAAGCTTGCTTAGTAAATTAATAAAATAAAAAAATTAGATTTTTAATTGGTTAGACCCTGTCCCCTAAAGTAAAGACCCCCAGACCCCTCGTCCTCCTCCTGCTAACTTGCAGCCTTCGACTCCGGAAAATGAACAGAAACTAAGCCCCTATAGTACTGCGATTCGAAGCTCTCATTGGTGCACTGTGATGCCGCTCAGGCACCGAGCCACACCCCTATAGCAACAAGCCCTGTGACAAAGGCGGTCCTATTACTTCCATGGAAAGAACCGGAGCGTGCCGACGTTATTGCAGGAAGCAGCCTCCGCCCACCAACGTGATGTTTCACGTAGTAACAAGGAAGTGCCCGATAAGTAAGCAGTAAGACACGACAGGGTATGTGTTACAGACTTTAACACAGGGCTAAGAGGCGTAGTAAGGCACGCGGCCACCGGCCTAGTGCGTCCAGCCTCCTAGCCCTGTGTTAAAGTGTCTAACACACACAGACCCTGGACATTGCACTTATGAAATGGCTATCAAAAATACAGAAGTATGTGATAGCTAAAATGTATAGTATTTAATAGTGAAAATGTTAAATGTTTGTGTATATATTTAATAAAATAGTTCCTCTTGCTTTTTTTTTTTTTTTTTTGAGTTGAGGAGGTTTGACCTGTTTAGGCTTCTGTATCTGTCTTTCCCCCATGTTGTTGCTATGGCACCGCCATAACCCCCCACTATCAGCATTCCTAATTATTATTATTTTTAAAGAATCTGGTAGATCCTACCTTTATTTAACACAAAAAGTATCTGGTTGATCCTGTTGTTCGCCACCGTCAAGGAATACTGCAGTCTGAGCGGGAACGGCAAGTCCTGGCAGACTGGCTTCAGACTTAAGTGACTTATCAAATGAGTGCTTCCTCTGTGGCTCCAGCAGTGGGGAGGGGTTGAAACCATCGGTTTCTCACCACTGCGCTGGCTCCTGAGGCTGCTCCTCGGCATCTGTCGGCCAGGAACAGGGGGAGGGCTCAAGCGCCGTCTGTGTCGCACGGTAATTACACCGCAGTGTTGTGTTGAACGGGCAGGTTACAAGACAATTGCGATCGTGGCAGTTGCTTTTTTTTTTTTTTTTTTTAAATGATGCAGGTTGTGCATTTTCTTCAAGATGTGCGAGTGAGTGTTAACTTGACAGTAAGGGTGGCATCGCTTGTGGCACAAAGTAAGATGGCGACTATTTGATTTTTTAACATTCTTTTTGGGCAGCATCACCCATATCAATGCCCAGTGTGTATTGCCTGGTTTTATTCCTGTGTTGTTAGACACTTCAGCACACAGTTAGTGCCCAATCAGAATGCATGAATTTCAATGCCTATTTCATAAGTAAGCAATAAGACACGACAGGGTGTGTGTTGAACATATATTACCGCACGGCTGGGGCGTCGTGGCTGAATGACTTCAGCCACAGACGTGCGGTAATATATGTTCATCACACACCCTGGAGTGTCTTATTGCACTTATAAAATGGAGAACTTTTATTAGAAATTAAAAAAAATTTCTGGAAATATATCATTTACATTAAAATATAGCTTTATTTGAACAGTGTCCCTACGCAAGGAAAAATAGTCCCTTTTAAAGCAGCAGTACTATGAAAAAAAAATTGCACTTTTTTGACAGTTTATTCCCTGTGCCCTGCTAATCATATACCTGGTACTCTTTCTCGCCGGCATTGTACTATCACCGAATAATTTGCTCAGTTATTCTCTGCTTTTTTTTACATTTCTGCTACTAAGCATGTTGCACTGGAACCCCCTCTGCTGCCAACTGTACAAGTGTATGACTTGCAGGGACATCGGGAATGGTCAGCAGAGGCTCCCTCTGCTGTTGTCAAAAGACGTGATGTGACCTGTAGCAAAAGTGCAGCTGAAAATTATTCAGCTGCCATATTTGATGTAGCGCTACAACAATACAAATAAATTGCAAATGACTAAAAAATTAAAGATGAATGAAAAAAAAAAACATTTACAGGTATAGAAACTGGAACTTTGGCCACATGCTTACAACCAAAAAGCAGAATTTTGATAGCTCACTTCCTAATTTGGTAGTACTGCTGCTTTAATTGAGATAGCAAAACTGCTTGAGACAGTGTGAACTGACAGGTTAAAAAATACTGCCTAACAAACAATAAGGCAGCGAAAGGTTTCATTGTTTAACTTATCTACTCAAAATGATAACAAATTAGTGTTGAAACTGACACATGCTAAGCTATGTGTTACAAGAAGGAAAACTTGAAATTGACTTATACTTTGAAACTGACACATGCTTAGCTATCTGTTACAAACAACCACATCTGGTTTACTCATGTTGTTGAAATTGACCGTACCACTGAAATTGACCGGAACATTGAAACTGAAAGCTCCACTGGGCTGACTGCACTGAACATAAACCCCAAACGCCACTTGGACAATTTATTGCTTCTTGCCACGAAGCTGACTGACTCACTACGAATCATGCTGAAACTGTTTTGAGAACCGTACTTTTGTTTGCTTTATTTTGTTATGCTAACATTGAAATTAACAGAATACTCGCTTGATAAGGAGCATTGAAACTGAAAGCGACAATTGGAAAGTTTGTCGGTTGTTGGCATTGAGCTGACTGAGATGATGGCACGGCTGACTGCACTGAACATGAACCCCAAACGCCACTCGGACAGTTTAGTGCTTCTTGCCACGGAGGTGACTGACTCACCAGGAATCATGCTGAAACTGTTTTGGGAACTGTACTTTCGTTTGCTTTATTCTGTTATGCTAACATTGAAATTAACAGAACACTCGGTCGATATTGTATTTCTGATTTTCTCTGAGGCTGAAAACAAAATGGCTACCTGAATTTTTCTTAACATTCCATGCCTATCTGTCAGCATTCCATTTTGGGGCATTGATTTAGTTGCCTGTACGTTTTTTTTCCTCTATGTGTAAAACATATTAGACACTGTCTTTCTGGCCAATCACAATGTTTATTTTTACATGCCCATTTTATAAGCCAGCTGAAATGATGTCTGGCTGCTCTGCCCCCAAGTGAATAGTCTGTTTTGGGATTTGCCTAGCTCTGGGATTTACAATGAGGGTGCTGGTGGTGTGTATACTTGATATGTAATTAAAAAATGTGTTTAATTTTTTATATTGTCTTTTATTTATTTCAGAAATTTCACCAGGAAACACATACTGAGCTAACAGCTGGTTAAGGTTTCCAAATGCGTTCTGAAGGAAGAGTGATGTGGAGAGTATTATACAGCATATACATACAATATAACATAAGTATAAAAAAAAAATGAAGATAAACAGTATAGGGCAAAGGCACCTAGCTTCGCCTAAACTCTTTTCTTCTAGGTTGCTTGTAAGGACAGAGCAAGGAAAATGATTAAGGCTTCATTTGGCAAGGCAGATTTACTGTGTGTTATTTAAGCAATATACCCTGATGGAGTGGGTATACTGGTGGATTTCCCACACCTGGTGTGGTTCGGTCATGAGACCACAGGCAGAGTGACTTAACTGCACCCAGCATGGTAAATCCACCAGTACACCCACTCCCTGGAGGGGTATATTGCTATTATATAATCTTAGAAATGTTTTTGTTATATGTTTTGGATTTTTTTTTTTGGTATAATTTTGTAAAAAACCATGTATATGTTCTTATGCTGTGAAAAAACAGTTCCTTGTTAGCATTGAAATATATAGAGGAAGACAATGCTTTATCTTGATGAGGTTTTATTTGTGAAAATAAATGTTTTTAATAATCAACATTCAGAAGATAAACTGATATGAAGTAACGTTTTGCTTATGTACAGTAGTTACATTTTTATATCTGTTATAAACTGTTAAGAAAGAAATGCCTCAAATGATTAACGTTTAAAGTGTTTTTTTTTTTCCTTTTAGGTTTTGAACTGTTGCAGTCCCTTTTTGTCTTTCAGTGTTGTCTCTTTAAGAGGATAGGTTGCTACCAGTTTCTGAGGTTGTGCTCGATGTGAACAGTGGGTCACATGGTTATGCTTTGGAGGTTCGGTGTTTGAGTTGTGCTGGTGAGATGTGGAGGGTTCTTTGTGGAGAGTGCATCTTCAGTTTCCTGAGGTTGGTGAATAATTTGTTTATTCGTTGGTCATTTGCAGGGACCCTGGTTTTCCATTTTTACTAGTAACACCGGTAACAATCACGGAATCTTGCTTGGTTTGCGGATTTTGAATTCTTGTACCGGTGCCTCACGGAAATTGCATGTCACTGCACAGAATCTCTAAGATTTCAGTATCTTTTTAAATTATTTTTTATTTTCTCTTTCTATGTCCCCTTCTCACAGCATCAATCTCCACTTTTCAGAGATCCCTAGGCTGGGTATCCCCTAGCTTCATCCCCAGGTAATGCTCAGAAGCTCCTGTGGGCATGCCCCTATCCTGCCTGGATTGTACTCCCCCCAGGTGGGAAGGGAGGGGACCCCAGGTCACCCCTCCACACTCACTTAGTGTGTGTCAGGCAGCTCATTGGGTCCCTCATGGAGCCTGGTTATGAAGTCTGGGGCACCTGGGTCCCTTCTGCCAGTGTCCGATGTGGAGTGGCTGTTCCTAGTTTTCTGGTCTCTGTCCCTGAGGGCACCAGCACTAGAGTTCAAAGGAGGTAGGTCACAGAGACATGCCACTGCTCCAGATCCTGGCTAGTGTCCTCCCCTCCTGATCACTCTGCAGCACCTTTGCCCCACCACCCGTGGTCACATAGGTGGTGGTAAAGAAGCAGGACCTGCAGCCCACCCTCGCTGGAGGAGGAGAGCAGTCCCAGGTGCTCGATCCTACTCCTGGCCAGACCTCCAGCAACCCGAGTTCACTTCTGACCCTGGGCCGCTAGCATTGCAAGCAATAGTGCTAACACAGCACCAGCGGGCTGACCCAGATTTCAGCATCTTAAAATGAATGCTGCTGTGCTTTGCATTCTTTCTGCTTTGCTGCATATAGAGTCAGTAAGGAAATGACCCGCACTGCTTTGTTGTAATCAGCCATTCAGTTTAGCCACCCATGCCTAGTGGTTAGAGTAACAAATGGTGATTGAACTGGGTATATCCAGCAGACTTTGGTTTGAGTCCCACAGCCTCCACTTGCATACTGTGTGACTCCAAGCAAGTCACTTAACCTCCCCAGTGCTTTTAGGTCACTCCTTAAAACAGACAGTTCTACCTAGTGGACCTTACCTGCTTTACAAAGAATATAAAAAACAAAATACCAATATATGTTTACTACATCATAGAATAGTAGTCAGGGTACCATATAATTTACTCTGAGTTTTACTTGGGCTGCAATAATTTTCTATAGGCAAGATAAATGTTCAGATACATTTTATGTGTTTTATAAGCTTGTTTTTAGATTTTAGTCAGGTTTTATTGAATTCCGTGCATATAAGCATCTAGGTTGTAGATTGCTAAATGCAGGATCATCAACTAACTTATTCAAGTTTATAATCAGTAGGGCCATCCAAAATCCTCAGTTGTTTGAATGAAAACTAGTCTGAATTAAATTATGTTCATGAAGAAGAAACTGCCTTCCTACTTATGAAAAGACTTCACAGTTAGCACTCCATTTAGGTGAATTGGATCATTTACACCTTTCTCCCACCTGCTGTTTCAGTCTCTGTGACAACAAAAAGTTTTCTGATAGACTGCTTCAACAAAAAGCAAATGTTAAGCATTTAAGAGTGCTTATGTTTGGCCAGTGAATTTTGAAAGCACAGTCAATGACATACAGAAGGTAAGACCCCAGGGGCTGTATGATGCTGGTGGGCAGAGTAGTGTTCAATTCACATCTGAACAAAGACATGAAAACTGGGAGACACCCTTTTAATGGACACCAAGTTAAAAAAAAAATGCATCCACGTGTCTGGGAGATGCATGAATCCATTTGAAGGTCCTCCACCAATCACTTGTGGATTTTTAGGTGAAGACACTTTATTTCAAAGACGCAAATTCAAGCAGTTATTTTTGCTCCTTCTACACCCTATGCATCCACTCCTTGGGCCTGCTAAAATTCCTACTGAGTCGCACCACCATCCACTGACCCTTACTGCTGTGCTACCAGGTAACCCAAAGTAACCCTTCATTGAGTGGGCCCCACCCTGTAGGAGGCTGCTACCAGGGAAGAGAATTGCCCCAAAGAGCTTCCTGTGTATCCTGGGCATGGCAGGGGTCTGACCAGACACATATCTGGGGCTTCTGGCTTATGAAGGGACCAACAGCCATCCTTCAGTTGGTCATCAGGTGTTTTCCCATTTTCTTGGGAGTGTGACAGGCCACATGATGTCAAGGCACAAGCTGACGTCCATCATGCGCCCTCCTGCAGTGAGGGCTGACATGTTGTCATGCTTCTGGCCTCGACCACAGGCCAGCAAATGCTGAGCCATGAACCCACTCTCCTTCCAGGAGAAGGGAGTGGTTGTTGACACTCAAGCCTTCACCCACCAGCTGGCCCTCCAATACCCAAGTCTGTTCCCTCACCCTGGTCAGCGGTGTCACAGGCAGAAATTAAATTCAGGCAGTTAAATTATAGATAGGGAAAAAAAGCTAGTCCACCTTAGCAGTGATAGTTCAGATTAATTCACTTCTGAGTTCTAACAAGCAAAGAGACCAAGTCATTTGTAACTTGTGCATGTGGGGTGTGGGTGTTGAAGAAAGGGGATCATAGTGCTGTCACTACTGCCATCACCCAAAAGAGATGTGGACTGCATTGCTGCTACTTCCATCACACGAGGTAGGGGGCTGTAGTGCTTCTGCCATCAATGTATTACTGCTGCTGTCCCACCTGAGGGATGGGGCCATATTGCTGATACTGCCATCACACATGAGGAATGGTGAACGGAGTACTGCTGCTTCTCTAACACCTGAAGGAGGGAGGTCGTAGTGCTGTTGCTGGCCATCACACCAGAGGTATGGGAGCCGAGTGCTGCTTCCATCACACATTAGGGATGAGGGCTGTAGTTGTTGCTGCCATCACATTTTGTACCTAAAACAACTTTAAATTGGTACAAGGATGGAAGGATGTAAAATAGTGAGAGTCAAAATTGCTAAAATGCATGTTAGCAGAGATAAAATTGTTAAATCAAGTACAAAATAAACACCGGTAAAACCGGATTTTGACTTAGCAGACGCCGGTAAAATACCATTTTTTACAATGTGCAAAACGGAATATGCCCCTTCTCAGTCCTGGTAAACCAGTGTCCCTGGTCATTTGATGTTCTGTGATTTTGCCTAAATGGGAATGGAAGGGGAAAAAAAGGTTTAGTCTGAATGGATGTGAAAGACTTTAATGTGAAAGTCACGGCGCTTACCTGGTTCACTTCGGGTTTTCAGCTGTTCCAAAGTTGAAATTTATATTCCCATAATTCACAAAGTGGGACAATGTTGGCAACATTTGCAATCCTGGGATGTTCAGTACATAGGCTTGATTGCTTGCCGTTTTTGTTGCACAGGTTGGAGTTTCTACTTTTGGGGCCTGTTCAGTGTTTTGGCGCGGGTAAGTTGCGAGCTATTCTTCGGTTTTCTGCAGAGTGTGTTCGTCGAGCTGCATGTCTTGTACTATGGTGACCTGGGATGTTGATAGATGTTGGATTGATCGCTGACTTTGATTCATAGGGATTTTGGCATTTGAGATTTTTTTTCTTTCTTGGAGGCTCGGGGTATGTTTCATTTGTGTTGTCTGGTGATTTGGTTACAGTGTAATAAGCTGCACTTGTGGATGGCTTATTCTCCAGTTCCTTATAGAAGTACTGCTTGTGAATGTATTGTTCAGAAGATTGGTTGTCGTGGTTTCATACTTTTTCTCAGAGATTATGGCAGCCCATGCCTTATGATGTTGCAGGTTAGGCCACCAGTAACTTTTGAGTGAGATTTCACTCTTGTGGCCTGTAATGTCCATTATTTGTCTTGAGACTAGGCCTGCATCTGTAAGCAAGGTGACAGCTGTGGTTTTCAAGCAGTGATTGGTATAGCTTTTAGTAAGGCCTGCTTGCTTGCATAAGTTGGGCAACATTTTTGCTAGGTAGTTTATACCTAGCGGTTCTTTTGGATGCCAGGTTTTGGTGGTATATAATAACCGGCTTCCCCTTTTTCCCATAGGGAAACCGTGGCACAATTTGCAGTTATAAAGGAGCATTTATAACGGCAAACACGTGCACAGTTTCTCTTGCTGTGCGCATGCTCAGGCAGCAGCGCGACCAGTCGAGACTGCTCACTGCTTCTGTCTCGCCCGACACAGAGCTGCCAGTAGAACTCGGTGGTAAGTTCTTTTCTTTTTTTTTTTCCACCCACAAACACTAGAAACACATAAAGACCCAGAAAAAGGGAAAAAAAAAGGTTTACAATAGGGTAAATCTCGGCACTGGGCTAAAACGAAACCACACTGCAGATGCACCGCAAGCTCTTTATTTTATATCATTTTGAGGAGAAAAAGGGAAACTCCACAATTATATAAAATAAAAAATGGGTCAGGGTGTCAAACTCAATTTTACACACACCCTCGTTGTGGGATACTTTTCACAAAACCCACCGGGGTTTTGTAACATCCCACAACTCGTGTGTGTGTGTGTGTAAAATCTCGTTACACACCCCGACCCATACTTTATTCTATATATAATTGCGCGGCTGCCAGTTTTCGGGGGTGACAAAACAGTGCTGGTGGATTTTCTGTGAGTTTTTCTGTGTATTTTAAGAAACTCGCAAATAGACATAAGGGGTTTCCTGGGCTCTCAAACATGACTCCTCTTTGCAATTGTCCTTTGGGGTCTTGGAAGTCTTTGTGATTCTTTGTGTCTTCATAATACGATTTTGTAAGAAATCAAAGGCCATTTGGGGCAGTTTCAATGTGGAAAGAATCTGTTTTGAAAGCCCAGACATCCTCATTGCCCTTTCTGGCTAAGTATAATTGAATGTCGAACCATACTTTATGTAAGAGACCTTTGAGTGTCAGTGGCAAAGGGCTTCAGAATGCCTTAAATATAGTATTTCTTGTTCAGTTAGTGGCTCATGGTGTTTTGCCTGATCTTTTCCTGCTTTTCTGTATGCTTTTATGACTCTTTTGAAAACATTGTTTGCACAGTTAAAAGCGGAGTCTAACATTATGTTAACTGCTCTGCTGTTTGAGTGGTCGTTAATGTGCCTATTTACGCCAGCTCGTAATCCTACATAACTGGTTAGGCAATATTGTTTTCCTTGAGGAATTTCTTACAATACTATAAAACTGGCATAGGATTTCATTCAGCTGGTCTAATGGGATCGTGTTAAAATCTATTTATATTGCTTTTTCTTTAAGCCAGTCTGAAAATACATTTATTGTCCATTTAGTTTGTTTTATGCTACTTGCTTCATTACCAGATAGTTCTAACTGTTGCAGTGTTTCTTCTAGTGCTTGCTTGTGACGTGTTGTGATTTTGTTTCTCACAGGGTGCCACGCTTGCGTCACTGTGGTGAATAGAAATGTTGCAGTGGGCAGAGTCTGGGGACTGCTGATGCGTAGACGGGTATGCTGGTGCTGTTGGGTCGCCAGTTCCTGAGACCGAGTCGGGAGCCACAGAAAGAGCTATCAGTGCCATTAAATTGCCTATTTCCTGATAAGCAAGTAAGTTTTCTGAGTTGGAGGGCTCGTTTTCCTGGTTAAATATGTTTTCTAGGTCATTCACATCTAGTAAGTAAAATGAGCTATTCATTTTAAATTTTTAATTATTGACTTGGTGTGCTAAGCGGCGATTACAAGTGGTGGTGGAGGACTTCCGGTGAAGTCACGGAGATGGCCGCAAGCTAACTTCAGCAGCTCCGCTCCCGCTGTCTTAAAAAGAGTATCTCCCAAACGAGTCGAGACTCCTGTAAGCTAAAAACGATCGATCCCCGAAGGGAAAGAGGATGGCAGGCAAGCAGCAGAGAAGCAAAAGCGCTGAATCGGCGAGTAGCCTGCAGAAATTGAAACAGCTTGTGCTAGATGAGGACATGGAGGGATTTGCGGCCCAGTCACGCCGTAGACGCACAGCCTCCGAGTCCTCTGGGGAGCCAGATTTCGCCAAAAGCACCGACTCGGAAACGACGCAGAGGACTTTGCAGCAAATACTTTCCACAGTCACAAGAATCAACCTATCTCTATCAGACCCTAAAAAGAGGTGCAAACTTTAAATAAAAAGTAACTACTAATGCATCCAACCTTACGTTGATCTCAGAAACACAAGAGAGATCAGATAGGCTCCTTTGCTGTTATTACAGAGGACAGAAACCCATGAACTGGAGGATCTGGAAAACAGATCACATGAGAAATAATTTTGAATACACGGAGTGCCAGAGGGCGCAGAGGCAGGATTCCCTCAACAGCAGACATGGTATGCATTTATTACTGGTAGTGCTCCCGCCCCCAGATATATCAAAATGGTCTTGATCGGGCTCACAGATCTCTAGTTGTTAAACCCCGAGACCCTGCTGCAAGACCACGGTCTATTATTGTCAGGATGGTCTTTTCCAAAGTAAAGATTGGATTCTACAGGAGGCGAGAGACAAAGAGACCTCAAATATGAAGGTGCTCAAATCTTTTTGACCAAGACTTTTCATCAGCACTACAGTTAGAGAGACAAAAGGTCAGGGGGTTATCAGAGAGTTAAAACTCAAGAAAGACATAGGCCCAAATGCTATTCCCAGCCAGAATCAAAATACATCTAGAGAGTGGGTCAAGTCTTTTCAGATTTGGTGGAAGCAGCACAAGTTCTCCAAAGTTTAGAACACGCGTCCCTGACCTAGATATGCAGAGGCTGGAGAGTAAATTGAAAGCAGAAATGTGGACTAGAGTCTCGAATCTCAGAGGAAGAAAGAGGGCTAACCCAGGTTCTTACCCATATGAAGCTGCTCCGGATATCCAGGACTTGATAATCAAAATAAAATCTGTTTACAAGGAAGCAAAGGACCGGCCATAGTAGAAGAAAAAAATGGGCAAGATAAAGGACTGGACTGAAGAGTTTGGAACCATCATAGACTTACTGAAGAAATAAACTCTTTTAAATTACTGGACCTAGGGAATGAGGGTTCGGCTGCATATAAACTTGGAGACTTTTAAGGTCTACCTAATGACAGATCCCCTTCGAAATGGAAAAGATATTTGAGAATGATAGAAATAAACAAGAGTTCTCATTATTATAAAACGACCGCTGGTGGAGATGGGTCCCTGGACGACATTGAAGAGCCCTTTTCAGGTAAAATGGAACACAGTAAGAGCAGAAGAAAACTGAGACAAAAGAGATTTAGTTAAGGTTGTGTGTAGAAGATGGGAAGGGAAGGGGGACAAAATATTAGGAAAAGGAAAAGGATTCAGCAATGGTGAAAGGAAAAACATAGATACATAGAGGTGGTTATATGCAAGTAAAAAGCAAGGAGAGAAGTTGGGGGAGGTGGACACACTAAGAAAATAAGTTAATGGAGGGCAAATAGGAGGGACAATCTTAACCAAGGGGCAAAATATGCAGAATTATCTTTCAGGGGGTAAGGGCAACCCACAAGATGAATACCAGATATTGACGTAGTAGTTAAGGATAGAAAGATGGATAAAGACAACTAAATTTAAAAGGGTAAAAGGAAAGGACCTAGCTCCATTAGTGGGAGGGGAAGGGAAGCAAGGATAACCTACAGAATGAAAACCCGAGATGGTTGAAGTAACCTGAGGTATAAGAGGAGGAATTGGGAGGGAAGAAGTCTTCTGCTCACTGGGGGAACTATCCTCTAATCGGGTAAGAGGCCCTAGAAGAGAAAGGGATAAGTGATAAAGAAGGAAAGGGCTATAAGCTAATAGTAACCCAAGAAGGTCCAGATGTAGAGGTGGGGACAGATAAGAAACTTAATATAATGTCAGACTGGGCAGGGATGAAACAATTTCCTAGAGACAATGTAGAAATGAAGGGAAGAAGAGGGATAAATGCATTAGAGTCTTAAGAGGTAACAACACGGTTAGGGAGAAAGACAGAGTTAAAGAGAGAGGAGGGAAGATGGTGGGAGGCGGGGCTCCTAGAAAGGAAAGTGAAGTTGGTGGGTTTACATCTCGGCCTGATCTCAGAGTAGACGGGCCAAAGGGGTGGTAGGGGCTCTCTGACAGGGAACTCACTAGACCTCCTGCCCCAATCTTAGGGGCACCATTTGGGTCGAAAGACCCCCCACGGTCTTTGCCGCGGTTTCACATGGACTTCATGAGAACAACACCAATATAATGTATACAGTTTTAATGTTATCTGTTTTAATAGTACCGAATTAGGTACCAAGTTGTATCACAACTTTTATGTTTTAAAGTCTTGAAATTTTTGGGTTTAATTTGGGGCTTTGCAGGCTGGACTGAGGACTCATGGACTGCATAGGGCTGGCTACTGGTGCATAAAGGATAAACCTCCAGATATCAAATGCCTCGGTTGAATATAATCTCATACAATGTAAAGGAGTTAATTCTCCAGTGAAAAGAGCTAGGTTATTGTCAGAACTTCAGCTCTTGGGTTGTGATGTGGCGTTTCTACAGGAGACACACCTCTCACAGATGGAGCACCTTAAGCTCAGGAGGAGATGGGTGAATCAGGTGGTGGCAGCCTCACACCCTAAAAGTAAAAAGGCAGGGTGGCGATACTTATTAGACGTGACAGCCCTTGAAGGTTGACTCGACAGAAGAAGGGCTTCAGGAAGGTTTGTTAGGGCGACCTGTTCAATGTACAATAAACTAATACACCTAGTTAATATATATGCTCCAAATGTAGGAACTGAAAGATTTCTCGGAGAAGTTTTTAGCAAAGTGGCTAGCCTACCTCAAAGACTAATACTGATGGGGCGTGATTTTAATACATTAACCTCACCACACCTAGACCGCTCATCAGGCAACCAGAACACTAACAAAATGGCAAGCAGAAAGCTTAAAGCCCTGATGTCGGAATCAGGTCAGGTAGATGTATGGAGAGAACAACACACAGGGGAAAGAGATTATACTTTTTACTCGCGGGCACAAAACTCATACTCACGAATAGACCTTTTCCTAATGCCAAAAACAGAGTTACACACAGTTGAACAATCTAAGATACATACCATCACCCTTTCGGATCATAGCCCAATTTCAGTAAAACTTACCCTTGGGCAAGAGGAAAAAACTCCCCTTTGGAGGCTAAACGTATCCTTGTTAAATGATGAATCTTTTAAAAAACTTATTGACAAGACAATTTCCAACTTGGAACAGGACTCACCTGTAGGAGAATGTTCACCTATGTTGTGGTGGGACACCCTTAAGGCAGAGGTAAGGGGCCAATAATTAGCTATGCTTCGGCAAAGAAAAAACAGATGAAAAAGAATGAAAAAACCTTAAGAGAAAAAATTTCAAACTTAGAAGCAAGACATAAAGAAAACACAGGGTCGAAAAAGATTCTAAAAGATTTAAATCAGGCCAGACAAGAGCTACATGATCTGAGTGTAGGAAGGCCGAGGGCCTCATTAGGTTCTGTAATCAAAAGTATCACGAAATGGGTGGGGGCCCTGAGACTATTAGCCTTTGGCTTAAGAAGAGACAAGCTGAGAGACATGTCTCAATGATAAGGGACAGTGTGAATATGGATAAAATTTGGGTCAAGCCACCAGAAATTGCCTCACAGTTCAGAGCATTCTACAAAGAACTTTACACGAGAGTAGGGGAAACAAGAGTTAGATCGGAGACCTCGGCCTTTCTGGACTCCATAAAATTACCTGTCCTTCGGCAAAGATACAGGAGACACTTTCAGCCACAATCACAGAGCAAGAAATTATATAGTTATTAAAAGCCTTCCGACAGGTAAGACGCTAGGGACTGACGGCTTGCCAGCGGAATGGTACAAATCATTCAGTAAGTTATTAGTACCCAAATTGGGCGGATCTATAACGCTAGTTTGGAAGAGGGGTCACCCCAAAATCATGGCAAGAAGCTTTGGTTACAGTTATCCCAAAACCTGGTAAGCCCAGATCTCAGTGCTCATCCTATAGGCCCATCTCTCCTCAACCAAGACTTAAAAATCCTAACCCGAATATTGGCCTCTAGACTGCAGCAATGTATAGGGCTCATAGTTCATTCAGACCAAACAGGATTTATACCGGATAGGCACTTGCAAGACAATATCAGGAAACTCCTGAATATGGTCTCGTACAAATACACCAGCAATACAAACCCAGTGGCAATTTTTCTTGACGCCGAAAAGGCATTTGACAGAGTGAACTGGGTGTATATGCAGGAGGTGATGTCGAGAATGGGGGTGGGGGGAAATTTTCTTAAGTGGGTGAACATGTGTTACCAGAACCCAACTGCCCAGGTCAGGGTTAATGGCTTGTGCTCAGAGAGATTCGATATAAAACGGGGAACAAGACAGGGGTGTTCTTTTCCCCCCCTACTGTTTGCACTGACTATGGAACCACTGGCACAGGCTATTCGCCAAAGCCCAGATATAAAGGGGATACTAATAAACAATATTGAAAATAAGATCTCATTATATGCAGATGATACAGTGCTGTATTTGGGGGACCCAGTTAGTTCTGTGCCAGCGGTGCCCAATTGTTAGGTAGATTTGGCCAAATTTCAGGTTTTAAGGTGAACATAGAAAAACGAGAGTTTGAGTCTGGGTGGACCGCCAGATACAGAGCTAAAGAATATAGTACCCTTTAAGTGGGTTAAGGACAAAATTAAATATTTGGGAGTAGCGATTCCATTAGACATCAACAAATTATATTCTTATAACCACCAGATACTAAAAGAAAGAATATTTGAAGACTTGCAGAGGTGGCAGAGCATTCCCTTAGCTTCATGAACAGAGTGGAAGCTATCAGGATGAACATTCTACCTAGATTTTGTTCCTATTCTCGACATTACCTATTCTTATTGATAAGGGTATGGCAGAACTAAAGAAAAGCTGTCCAGATTTATTTGGCAGGACGTCACCACGCAAGAAGTGGAGCATACTAACGGAGATGAAAGAAAAGGGGAATGGGAGTGCCAGACTTATAGCAATATTATTTAGCTGCCCAGACAGTTCCTATACTAAAAATGCTGTCGCCTAAGAATGGAGAAGGATGGTACGGAATGGAGGAAGGAGCACACCCCCGGGTCCCCCTGAGGTACCTGCCATGGGTAATTAGAGCTGCAGACCTTAAAAATTTAACTAACATTTGGACTAGAAACACCTTGAAAATTTGGCTTAGAGTTAGACAGTGGTGGGAGATATTTTCCCCCACTTGGAAGTATATCCCACTGAAGTACTTGCCACAATTCCCAGCAACACAAGCTGATGCTTGCTGGAAAAGATGGTCAGACAGAGGACTCCAATATCTGTGCCAGATAGTGCGTGTGGAGGGGGTTAAAACATTTTCGCAGCTCCAAGAGGAATTTGAACTACCCCCAAAAGATTTTTTTTAGATACCTTCAGTGTAGACACTTTATCAGTAACACTGTTGGGATAAGTGCTATACAAAACGGCCCTGCCCCACCGCTAAAATGCATGCACCTGAGAAGCCAAAAAGGAGACTCCAAAAAACTTGTTTCATATCTACAGCAGACTCTGCAGGAGGGCTCAGGGATACTCCAGGTTCAAGCTGTAGAAAATAAATGGCAGGCAGAATTTGAGGGCCAAATATCAGACAAGGACTGGTCACTTATATGGCAAGGATACATAAAACCACCAATTCATCAGTATGGAGAGGTTTAGATGGAAAATCTCAGTTAGATACTTTATAACTCAGAGGTCTCCGCCAAATTTGACACCTCGAAATGATAAATGTTGGAGGGTGCACGGAGAAAAGGTCTCAATATCATATTTTTGGAGTTGTCGGAAGCTGGCGGAGTACTGGGAAGAGGTAACCCTAGCCATAAAAGAAATACTGCAGTTAAAAGATAAGCCAGACTTTCCTCATGTGGTATGGCCCCCGAGGTTAAAACTAAAGCCCAAAGATACTTGTTCTTTATACTAATAGCAGCTGCTACCAAAGCTATCACACAAAGATGGCCTTCCAGGGAAAAAGTGACATATTCAAAATGGTGGTCTAATGTGATTAATATTAAGAAAATGGAAGCCCTCACAGCTATACTGAGGTTGCAAACAGATAAATGTAACTCAAGATGGCTCTCATTCTATGAATATGTGGAGAACAAAAGTGGCACTCCGGTGCTCGACCAGTTCCTGACAAAATGAGCTGGATAAATAAACTAGATAGATATCCGGGTAGAAGGCCTAGAAATGTCATTAAACTACAGATGCCTGCTCTTAACTAATCAGTTCTGACAACAGAGGTAAACTGTCCGTGATTAGTTTTTTTTTTCTAGTATACCTTAGACCGGCACACAAGGCCCATTTTTTCCCTCTATAAATTAAAATGAGGGTTGGGGAGGGTGTTTTTTTTTTTTTTTTCTCTTTCTCGTCCCCTACCTTAGAATATCTTCTGGGGAGGAGAAGGGCAACAGGAAATGGAAGGGTTGCAGTCAGTTAATAAGACAAAGAAGGACACCACAGTTTTATTACTTTGTATGAGGACGAATCGGATGGGATAAGGGAGGGAAGTTATTAGATGAGCAGAGAAAAGAAGACTGAGAGAACTATAGACTTGGTTCGATATGAGAAAATGGGGGCTCACCCTCTCCACCTTGAGTGAGGACTCCCACTACTCAGTCCAGCCTGCAAAAATGTATAAGAGGATGCTCCCATACCCAAGAAGAAATATAATGGAAATTTATGTCATTTGCTTTTATGTATTGTCCTGTCAAAATGATTTTAACTTCAAGACGAATGGAATTTTGTAATGTTTAACCTGTAAAGAGAATCAAATGTAAATGGTCTAATAATGAAAAATTAATAAAAATCTAAGTTCAAAAAAAATACAAGTGGTGGTGTTTAGTTTGAAGTTTACCGGTGGCAGTGATATTTTTAGGGTGGCATGACTACCTGTTGGCTGGCACATTTTCCAGTGGGTATACTGGATGATTTATCACTGTTAAAAGGTGCCAGCCAACCAATCAGAATGAAGGGATTTACTTGCTTTCTGAGTCCCATACTGTAAAAATTTATTTTGTACTCACAGGGGTTGTTACTGTTTGTTGTTAACATTTTACTGCTTTACTTTTCTCCGATTTAAATTATTGTTGCAGGGTATACTTTCTGCTGCATTATTACAGGGTGTGACTATAGGTTTGTGCTTTCAGATTGCTGCTGTTATCTTCTCTGATTCAAATTGTTTTTTGCAAGGTATGTCTTCTGTTACTGCTTTATTTTTCTATGTAACAAAGTGTTTTTTACCAGGTGTATCTTCTGTAAAATTATTACAGGTGGTGATTTACAGGTTTTACAGTTTTATCTATCATTGGGCTAAGCTTTCAGGGCTATGGTTTTTGTTGTTGGTTGGTTGGTTCTGTTAGGAGAGGCAAATCGGGTGCCCCATCACTCAGTGCTCACCAACGTATCTTCTCCACAAACTATATAAAAACTACAAGCAGGTATCTTTCTCCGTCTCTGAAATCAAACAAAGGGGCAGAGGACACTGCAGAGTGGAGCTAGCAGAACAAAACAGGGACCAAAACAAAAAAAGCAAAAAGGAAATCCAAAACACTTATGATCATAGGAGACTCTGTGATTCAGGGAGTTAATACCTACTTCCATCCAGGGGTACTGGTCAGATGTCTCCCAGGTACATCAGCATGGAGATATACCGACTGCATTGCTAAAATCATGCAGGAAGAAAGAGAAAACATCAACATTCTGGTACACATAGCGACTAACAATCTCACCAGCTGGTCAGTTGTGGAGACCAAGGAACACCTGACCAGGCTGGGTAACAAACTGTCATCCATTTCGTCCGGCATCTCCTTCTCTGAGATCCTGCCACTCTGGGAGAGGAGGGCAGATGAACAGAAGGTAAGAGAAGGGAAATAGGGGTGCTAAATATGTGACTCAAGGGCTGGTGCCAGGAAAAAGGACACAAATTTGTAGGTAACTGGCAGCAGTTTTGGTAGAGAAAGTACTTTAAATTTGATGTACTGCATCTGACTAAGGAGGGAGTTGGTGCATTGGGGCAGATGTTTGACAGTGCAGGGCTTCAAACAGGCATGGGATAGGCATAAGAGTGCAACAAAGATTAGTATGACTAGACCATTGACAGAGTACAGGCCTACGGCACGTTCATAAGGTAGAAAAAAATGGGCAGACTGGATGGGCCTTGCGGTCCTTATCTGCCGTCAACTTCTATGTTTCTGTGTTTCTATAGCTATCAAGCAGATTTAAATGTAAGAAAATGCAGCAATAGTGTAGAATACCGGGTACACCTAGGAAGCTTGCCGTAAAAGCTTCCTGAATACAGTGCTGCTTTGGTCATGTACCATACTTGGTTATCAGTTTATTTAAGTTGGGGGGGCGAACTCCTGTTTTTGTTTTTACAGGGTGGTGTGGGGGTGAACCCCAACCCAAATAAACTAATAAAAAGTAATGGAATGGGCGGCCAATTTAATAGCCGTGAACTTGAGCCCACGCTAACACTGTAGGGTCCTGACTCTGCACCCTGCATTCTATACTATCACCAAAATGCGATGTTTAGGTTGTATTTAAAAATACAGAAAATAAACTGTTATGTTTTTCATGAAATGTTTTTCATTTTTTATTATTTATTCCCTTTTTCGGCTGGGGGGTGTTACCTATGGTCCCTCCAATCCGTCTAGTCCCGCAGCCCCCCGCACCACTCCAAGTACCCATGTTCAATCCCCTCCTCCATTCCTCTCACTGGCTGCATCATGGCGTGTACTTACCCCAAAACCACGGAAGCTGGGTGTTAGGATCCAGAGGGAGCATCTCAAGTCGGAACGGCGCGGCGCTGATGGACCGTACTTCATGTAACACGCTGCAGGGTTTTTCTCTTGTTAGGTCCCCAGTCCCTGGTACGGGTGTGCAATGGCTTCAATGACATTGTCGTGCGTGCTTCCACACACCACACGTCTGATGCCACCCATGCTGTCCCCACATCGAACTGCCACTTGTAATGACCCCCAGCCACTGCCAGGAGCCAGCACAGTCACGGTTATCGCACCCTACCCTCTCCAGAGAAGGAGAGCAGTCCCTGGGATGCTCAATCCTCCTCCCCCCTGCCGACCCCAATGACCCAAGCTCATTCCCGAACCTGGGTCACCAGTGCTGCACAGGGTGTGGTGTCCAGCACTTCAGCCCTCAGTGCCACACAGTCAGCTTTTTTCATTACATTTTTGACAGAAAATACAAATGTAATCTATAGTCTGAATGTATATTTTCTTACAATCAATATATCTGTCACTTACTATTACTAACAACAAGGCTGCTACACTCGAGCAGGTCAACTCTTTTAAATACCTGGGCGTGATCATTGATGACACCCTCTCTTACGTGCAGCACATCGATCAGGTCATCAAAATAGTGAACACCAAACTTGGAGTTCTGTACAGGCACAGGCAGTACCTAACTCCTGAGGCCTTCAGGTTGGCAGTCTTCTCTTCCAACTTGTCTGTTATTGACTAGGGACTTGTGGTCTATGGGTCGGCATTCGACACTGCACTAAAATGAGTATGCACGGCCCTCAACAAAGCCTGCAGGCTGTCTCTAGGGGCTGATAATCTCCTACACACCTGCTCCCTCTATGAGTGCACTAACTGGCTCAGTCTTGCTAGCAGAATCAAATACCAGTTGTGCCTGTTTGGCATGAAATCTCTCCTAGGTAAAGCTCCACTGACCTTCAAAGAATTGCTCTGGCAAGGTAGATCCAGGTACTGCACTAGAGGGCAGACTCACTGCCCATTTGCCATCCCTTTCAGAAAAACAGCGCATGGCCAATGGTCCTTCGCCTACAGGGCTCCTTCTTGGCTAAATGAGATCCCAGCATGTCTTTTACTCATTAACAGCTTCCCCATCTTCAAGGCAGAACTAAGACGTCACCAGGCCAAGGCTGAGGTCTGTAGATGCAGGTAACCTGAAGCACTATCACTGGGTAGCTTGGAGTCAGCCTGCTCCTGGGCTGCATTCTCAGATTTGTTACCCTGCTGCCCAGTAACCCTGAGTTTAAATTATTACTTTCTCCTACTACTTGCCAGCCCTTGAAATTGAGCCTTCCATTGCCACTGTCTGTTGACAAGCCTACTATCTACTGTCTTTAACTCAGCACTCTGTTTTAAGTCCCTCCCCTGCCACTGCCCCTGCACAAATATGACTGTCTCAAAGCACCTGTTTTCCACCAGCTTATTCTGTGTACGGTCCTCCCTTATACTGCTGTCTAGTATGTTCCTACTAGGTCAGTCCTGCATATAAAATTACCCACCCCCTTGACTAGAATTAATGGTAAAGCCTCCTGTTGGCTGCCTTAACATACAGGGTGTAAAAGCCTGTGTTGAGTCCCCCCACACTTTATATGAAATAACGACAATGCCTCCCCTGGCTGCTTTACATCCTGCTAAATTTGTTTCTTAAACCCACAGCACTCACCATGTACCTTGGGCTGTACTAACTGCAGTATGCTGTACCTCTATATGAGACAGCTTACAACTGTAACTAGTCAGACCAATTACTGTTATTTCTTGTATTTTTTTGTCTCTGTACTTGTGCACCCATACTCTGTAACTACCTTTCTGTGTTCTCCTCCTGTCAAGATGTGGGGCCTTTGAAAAAGAGCATTTTGCTGAAAGGTTATGTCCGAATGACAAAATAAGTAAATAAAATACCAGACTTCTTCAAAAGAGTTTGATACAACAGCAGCAAGCAAGCTATAATGGGGGGTGTGGCCATCCCCTTCACTACTCTCCTAGATCTACCATTGGCTCTGGGATGGATATTTGGTTACAGACTGACTTTTTGCAAAAAAGAACAAAAAAATAAATAAACTTTGCAGCTGTGCTCTCTCACACACCACAATTCTGGCCATTTCTGTTCAGTCCTTGGTGGCTAGCGTTCCCACCCACCCCACCCCACACTCTTAGCCTGTTCCCTTTAGTTCTTGGTGACTATCAATCCTCCTCCCTCTCCCTGGTCCATTCTGCTCAGTCCATAGAGGCTAGTGGTACCCCACTTCTGGGCCCATTATGGATGAACTCGAAGTTTAAAGAGATAGGAGTGATATGTAGGGATAGGGATCAATTGGCTCATCTCTGGGGCAGCAGCAGAAGCTTTGCGAGGTGTAAAGGAGTGAAAGGACTCCAGCATTAGATTTTTGCGCAGATAAACAAGTGGAAGGAATGACAGACAGTGGTAAATCATGTAATAAACAAGCTTATTACAAAAACACAGACTTATAACCTGCAGTAAAGCAAATACTGGGAGAAAACAAGTTTCCCTACGTCTAGACACAGCAAGTCTCAGCAAACCTTTTCAGAACCATGGTTCTTATAGCAAGATAAGGAAAAAGGTGTGATATTTCTTGTTGGCTGAAGCAAGTGGTATCATTACATTACTGGATAGAAAATGCAGAGTCAGCGGAAAGAAAAACATTACGTTATACATGAGACGTAACATTAGTTAGAACAAAGACGGCACAGAAATCGTAGTACGTGCAAGGTCATTATGGTGCAAAGCAGTGTCAGCAGAAATACATGTGTACAAGAATACTTTGGTAAAAAGATATGGTTAGGCCCAAAGCACATATGCCTCATATAAGCAAATAAACATTACATCTAACATAAAACTAAGAAATAATACTGAAAAATATAGAGAATAGTGGATGGGCAAGTATGCACAACCGGTGTGTTGTGCTACTGATGGGTTCTGATTCCCTATGACCTCGACAGCGAAGCTCGAGAGGTCTGTGGGAATCAGAACCCCGAAATGGCACAGCACACTGGTTGGGCATAACATTGTCCATCCATTATTTTTTTATAGTGTGGTGCCCCTACGATAATTTAAGTGAGCATTTAAATTTTTTTTTAAGCCGTAAAAGGAATTCTTTCTACTACGTTTTAATCTGGTATTCGTCAGGTTGCTAAGGTTAGTGCTGTGGTTGTTAGGGACCAAGCATCCCTACGTCTGTAGCGTGGTCTGTCATTGGCTGTCAGTTGCCTTTGGGTGGGGATTCCAGGAAAAACGCATGGGATGTATCTCTCGCTAAGCGAGAGGACCGTGAGTGAAAGGATTCACCTGTTAATGTGAGTAGTTTTAAATATCTGGTTGATCCTGCATTTTTTCTTCAATAGTTTGAAGTATCTGGTCAATCCAGCCTTTTTCCATGGTGCCCTGTTCGTCATCAGTTCGAGGGATGATCGTGCCGCTGGCTCCGAGTTTTTCTGTGTCTGATCCAGTTTTAAAATGAGCTGAGCGCGTGCAGCCTCTAGAGGCTTTCAAAATGTTGTTGTAGTACAGTGTGGTACAATCACGTTCCATGACCTTTTGAACTGTGGTACTACAACATTTTGAAAGCCACTGAATTCCATACACAACAAGCCTTCACCATACACTATAAATGTATACTGTATAGTGTATACACTTAGTAAGCATGATCCCTAGTACCCACACTTGTACAGTGGATACCCATTACTGCATATTAGTGCAATACAGCGATATCACAGTGATAATAAAACACCAGTCATTGGCGTGTACATGAGGGTGCAAGGGGTATGGGACCCACGGGCAACAGAGGGAGAGCAGCTCAATAGGTTCCCCTGCCCTTTCCCTGACTTGCATGCTTCAGTCCTTAGTGCCTAGTGGTCCCCCTCCCTCTCCCTGGCCCATTCTGCTCAGTTCATGGTGGTAAGTGGTACCCACTTCTCCCTGGCCCATCCTCTTCAGTCCCTGATGACTACAGGTAACCCCGCTTGCAGTCTCCAGCCAGTTCTGCACAAACGCCAGGATCAGACTTATGGATATGCAGGGAGCCAGGAACAGCAAATGAGGAGCAATCAGCACATTTCAAGGGTAACAGCAAGCAACTTTACAGGGAAGAACAGTTTGGAGGGGCCCCCAAGAAACTTCATCCAATTTCAGAACCAGAGCAGTGTCCTGGTGAGATGAGAGCATGTTCAACTTACAATCCAGATAACACCTGAGAATCACAACTGCAGAGGCTGAGTGAACTGATGACTGGAGTGAGAGAGAGATGTTCAGGAGGAATCCGTTCAATACCAGCCTGATCAAATGTGATGGAAGGGTAAGGGAGCAAAGCTGTTAATACTGCTGGCTCATGGGTTGGGGGGGCTACACAGGGTCTGTCTTATGTGCAGGGGTCCGTGGGAACACAGAAATCTGTGTGGCTAACTAGGCTGGATGTGTATACACCACACACATAATGTACACATGTTGCAGTGTGTGTGTGTGTGTGTGTGTGTGTGTGTGTGTGTGTGTGTGTGTGTGTCGCGCGGCAGCACGGGGGGTCTATGAATGTGCATTCAGGTGTGGTCTTTGTGAGCAAGTTTATATCTGTTTTCATATTTATTTTGCATTTGATTACCGGGTAGGTGCACTGATCTAGTGGACTGTTTGTTTTCAGGCACGACCTGGGTCATGAAGATGGCACAATGATTAAGATACATGTACATAAATATATGACAACTAATGACAATAGAACCAGTACAGCAGTCCGAGAGTGCAGTACAGCAGGTAAGGTGCAGTCACATAATACATACAGTAATGCATTCAATACAGGGAGAGATACAATAGGTAGCTATTTTCAGCAATGTCAGTTGCATGTAAAGAATTGTAATTACTTCTGCAACCACACTGCATCATGTTGGGTTCTTTGTGCTCAACATTTTTGAGGTTTGTGTGTATGTGTGTGGGCATTATTCTGTACGTGCATGGCAGGATCTGTGAGTATGCTGGGGTTTTTGTGCGTGCTTTCATATGTAATAGCGTGTGTGCGTGTGTACCCGCACGCACATCACTGTGTCCATGCCTCTGTGTGTATGTTTACTGGAGTTTGTGTTTGTTGACGTCTGTGTACATACTTAAGCATGTTGGGGTCTGAGTGTACAGAGGTTGTGTGTGTGCCTATTAGCACAAATCATGATCCGAGTGTATCAGGAACTGTGTTTGTCCACAGCATGATCTAAGTGTGTTTGCACACTTTGGGGTTTGTGTATTATGTGGTGCATCGGTGTAACTGTATGTGCATCATGGTGGGTGTGTGTCCATGTACACATCAGGTGTGTGTGTGTCTGCAAACAGACATCAAGGTCCGTGTATGTGTGCAGGTATTCACATTGAAATATTTGTGTGTGTTTTTGTGCATGCATGCTTCAGAAAGTGTGAGTGTGTTTTAGAATTTGTGTTTGCACACATCCAAGTCAGTGTGTATTTGTGCATGTTGGAGTTTGTGTGTGAGTTTGCATGTGTTCAGGTCTAATTATTGGGGGTCTGTGTGCTTGTGCATGCAGTGACAGCACTTGGGCCCAGATATTCAAACTACACCCAAAAAGTGCGCAATAGCAGGAGTAAGCGCAAGTCCATTGCGCCCATGCGCGAGAGGTACGATATGAAAAAACTGAGCCGTCCAAGATGCGCCTACAGCTGACGACTGAATATCGCACCACCTGTGCCATAATGCAACTAAGGAGGGGAAGCTGAGCAGATCTGATGCACCATAGCACAACAAGGGATGTTCAGCTGAGCAGTCCAAAGGCACCGTAGCGCAATCAGGGACGCCCCCCAGCAGCAGTGCAACTGCACAACCAGGGAGGTAGGGGCCCACCACCCATGCCACAGATGGGCAGAGGAACACACAGCAGAACAGATATCGTCCCCCCACAACCCATGCACTGCACAACTGAAGGAGAGCTGGAATAACCACTGGCCCATGGAGTCAAGCAACCAACCCACAGCGGGGCCATGGTGCCCAGTCACACTCCCTGGCAAGCTGTGACTGACACACAAGGAGGGCTGACCACCCCGTGCCACACCATCCCCCCAATGCAGAGCACACCCTGCACTGTGACCCCCAGACACCCTGCCCAGGAGCAGCGTCCACCACTGCAGGAAACCCCATGCATGCCACCACCCCCACTGTGACAATGCAACCCTGTGCACCACAGAACCATGCAAGGCAGCTCCACCATGAGCACCCATCAGTGGGTGGCAGCACACAGTGATGCAACAACCGCATACACAGTGCCACCACACACAGCCCCCCCGAGGTACAGATGAGAGACCGACCATGCGTCGGCACACGAGGTACCCCACATGGGACAGGGCATGCCCCGGACACCACCACCAGTGGTACAACACCCTGCACACCCTCCCAAGGACACACCCCGACCCAGCACTGGCCACAACAGCCAGCGTAGACACCCACAGTGGTGCGTGGAAGCATGCACCACACTGGATGCCACACAGTGCATGGACAAACACCCACTCATACCCAAGGGCACAACAACCCAGGGACACAGTAGCGGGGCAACCAAGCCCCCAGCGTGGGCCCATGGATACCGTGAACACACAGCCTGCAGTCCTCCATGGCACAGGAGTGCCAGTCACCCTGCGCAGGCACTGTGGACATGTACACCACCATCATTTGCCCGGAGCACAAGTCACAGACAGTGGTGCACATCCCCTGCAACACACACAAGCCACAGCATGGAGGTGGGACAACAACTGTGGAGGCCACAGTGTCACCCAAGGCAGACATGCACCACACCAGTGATAGGAGGCAACCCAGCATTGTGACGGGTACAGTGGCTGCCCTGCATGGACAGCCACCACTGACATGCCAGCAGACCATGCAGGTCACAGACATGCAAGGGTGTCCGCTGCACAGGCCATGGATGGACTGACGGGGCGCCATGGACACAGAGCATGCACCATGGACCACTGCACACAGTCATCCAGTGCACAGGGCACAACACACACACCACAGACACTGACTGATAGCTACCCCCACACCATAGTCACCTCCCCACGGACACACACACATACCCAAGACTGCACCACCCCTGACGCCATGCACTCCACTGCAGCTGAGCACCTATAGCCCGCTGCAAATCAGAGACCACAACAGTACTCATATCAAAAGATCTGTATTCAAAAAACATATCAAAAGGAACTATTTACAAAACTATGTACAAATGTGGTGGGGAGGGCCACAAACAAGGTGGGGTGGGTAAGGGGCAGGGGTGAACAAATGGGACAGGAAAGGAGGGGTGTGAGGGTGGGTCCAGGGGGGTAGGGGAAATCAGGGGCATATATATGGTCACTGGGAGCCCCGCTTCCTGCTCCGGCTGCTCCACCTGCTGTGTCTCCGCCGGACACCCAGCTGTTCAAACCCCCGCATTATGTCCAGCGATTCCCTCGCCACTGTCAAGATCTCCCGCAGTGCCTCATGGATAGCCTGCAGCTGGCAGACACCTAGGACAAGGGAGCACAGTCAATAGGTGTGAATGCACAGCCTCATACTGCCCACCCACTGTGCATGGCATACGGTTGTGGGACATGCCTCTGTGGTGGTGTGTGACCACCCACAGTGATCACGTCCACAAGACCTGCCCACCCAGGCGCATACAGCCATGTGGACCACTACACACACCCACCGGCCAAGTCATGCACAGCACCACCGTGGCTGTTTAGTGACATGGCTATGTGGTGCAAAGGCAGTGGCACAGCCATGTATCCGGTGCACGCATGGACCACCATCGACACACTCCCAGACGTGCAGTGCCACTGGACAGTGCTGACTGTAACAAGTTGCGTGCATGGCAGTGGTGTCAGTGGATGGTGGCCATGCCCCACTGCCCACCCTGTTACACAGCATGCAATAGTAATCATGGAGGTGTGGCACTCACCATCATCAGGCTGGTCCCTCAGGCGCTGTTGACCGTCTCCCCTCCTAGCGGCCCTGTCGTCCTGCTGGCACCGCACCTCCCAGGCCAGACGCCTCTCCTCCAGCCCTGTGGTGCAAACATGGAGAGAGGAACATCAGTACAATCCTGTAGCAAAGTCCCCTGCCCCATGTGTGCACTCCCACCCAGCCAGACCCACCCACCCCACACCTGATAACACCACCACAGCCAACACCAGATGGTCCCTCCCCATGTTCCGGACGACTACAACCATGATACCCATATGGAAGATAAAGGTGTGTGGACGTAACACCCTACCTGGCTGTGGCACCGTGCCCCTCCGGCATGTCCCACGAGCGGGCAAGCAGGTCGGGTTCCCTCTGCAGGTCGCCATACCTGTGGCGGCACTGCTCCACTGTCCACCCCTTCCTGTGGCCTCTTCCAGGGCATTGGCCACCTCCTCCACACCTGGCTCCTGGACCTGTCCAGGGGTGCCTTCCCAAACAGTGGGCCATAAAGTGGCTCTACAATGGCCACCAGGTTGGCCAGTTCAACTTGGGTCCACTGTGCAGCCCTCCTCCACGCCATTCCACTTGCTCAGTCGGCTCAAAATGGCGCTCTTCAGAGCGGCTCCACCATGCAGATGCTGCAGCGGTACAGGCTGCCATTCCTAATGCTGTCACCGAACAGGCGATGATGAGTGCACCATACCCTGACGCATGGTGCCCTGGGGGCAAAGGTCGAGGCACAGGGTCAAGGGTCTCTGGCGCATGGACAGGCACAGCGCCATTGGAACCCAATGCATGTAGCGCGATTGGATGCCTGTGTGCTACCTCCAGTAGTGGCCTACCGCGCTGTTGCCCCAGTGCGCCTATGATGGCCCAGTGCCACAGCGCCATATAGGTGAACATCGCTGTAGCGCCACTGGCACAATGGTGGCCGTGCCCTGCATTGCTTCCTGTGCACAGCACGTCAGCAGCGTGGCAGACACCTGTGTCAGCAACCCGGGCATGCGCAGTGAGGTGTGTACTGCGCATGTCACAGAACTGCGCCCTTGACTCAGCACGTTCAACACAATTGCGCAAAGCGCAACAGCGCGATATTTACTCATCATATGCAAATCAGCTAATCAGCCATTCAATGGTGCAGCACTGCAATTTGCATCCACTTAAAGTTGCGCCTCACCTCATTTGCATGGGTTGCGCTATGAAAGTGCGACATTGGGCTGCACTGGCCATAGTCGGTTACTGCAGTCTATTGGTGAGTTGCATGCTGTTTGGGAGTGTGGACTGTGGATTTTGGGATATGCATGGGACTGCACAGTCACAGGTAACAACTTTCATTCTTACAGGCTAAATAGTGACCGAGCGAGTTGTGGGAGAGGAGGAACACAGTGGTGGGAGGAGGAGGCCTAATTTCACCAAGGCTGAGACCGATGCCTTGTTTGATGCCTACCTGGATCAGGAGCCGCTTCTCAGCGGACGGCAGGGAACACCACAGGCCTGTGCTACTGCATGGGAGGAGGTGGCGCATGCAGTGAACCTGCATTGCAGCCACCAGCGCTCCATGCAGGAGTGCAAGAAGAAGATGGGCACAGACAGGAGGAGGATAAAGGAGAAGGTGGTTGCCATCAGGGCAGCACGAGCTGCGACAGGTGGGGGACAGCCGGAGGTGGTACACCTGACCCCACAGGAGGAGAGGGTTGCTGGAAGCATGCAGCATAGTGCCATTGAGGGTGTTCCAGGTGGTGGCTTCCAGATGGGTGGTAGCCCGTCACTGCATGGTAGGTCATGGTCTGTCTATTGGGGGGGCAGTGTAGGTAACATGCAGTAACACGACTTTGTTTTCCCTTACAGCTCCTGAGCGTCTGCATGGGTCAGCGGTGGTGAGCCTGTCCACTGAGGACAGTCAGATGGAGGTGGAGGAGGGCCCTTCCACCTCCACAGGTATATGTGGCTCAGTGCAACAGTGGGCCCGCCTGGCTGTCCACACTGATGTTGTTGGAACAGGAGTGGAGGAGGCCCTGCCCATGTCCCAACGTGTCAGCATCCACGGATGGCAGCATGCTGTGACTCGGGCTGGTGCCGGGTCCGTCACCGACGATGATGTCGCTAACGGCATGGGCAGTGACACGTGTGTGCCACGGGATGGTCACACAGCAGGTAACATCGCGGCCATGGCTGTGGGTGGTGCTGCCGTGGAGGCCTGCATGTCATCACAGTCCCAGCCTGTGCCTGTCAGCACCAGTGGGGCAGCACTGGTGTGTGTACAGGACAGTGGGACTGTTGCAGCCACTGCAGTGGCACCAGTGAGCCCTGGTGAGTGGCAGCCGGAGGGGCAGCATCAGCAGTCGGCCAATGGGCTTGGGGGTACAGGGTCAGGGGGCGGCGTCAGTGCACTGCCTGTGGACATGCCCAGACCTGGTCCTGGTGTGCAGCGCCCACCCTCAAGGGGTGCTGGGCATCAGGGCCGCGCACACCCTGAGGGACAGGATGCTGAGGAGGCAGATGACCTCTTGGACAAGCACACCCACATACTACAAGCATCAGTCAACCAGCAGATGCGGCTTGCGACGTCAGTGGATGCACTGCATGTGGCTCTGGAGCAGGCAGAGGAGCGTCGCAGCAGAGACATCATTCTGATCCTGGCAGGGATGGACCGGTTGTGGGAGGATGTGACCACTGCCATTGACAGGCAGACACAGGCATTCACTGCTGCCATGGCCACAATGGGCACACAGTCATGTGCCCATGCATCGCAGACACCACGCAGTGCACTGTCCACCCCTCGTTCCTGGCATTGTGCGACGCCCTCCTTGTCGACACTGGGTTCAGCTGTGGGCATCCTGAGCATGCCTGGCACAGGCTTGTTTGGTGTGCTACAGACCCCTGCACGAGCATGGTCGCGTTCATGCAGTGGAACCCCTGGGGGACCATCGGTGCCACCCCATGATGCCAGTGGTCAGCCTGTCAGTGCTGGTGGGTCTCGGCGGGGCCACCCATGCATCCGTTGTGGCCGGGACACCTTAGCGCGTGACTGACCTGTCTCCCAATGTGGCTACTGTCTGGTGCTGCCCTGTGTGAATTGTGTCATTCAGCGGGCATTGCACGGGTGGGTACCTGGCCCTGCATGCAGGCACACAGTCTATCTGCACACCCTCCTGGCTGCCGTCCACAGTTGTGTGTGCATGATGATGCCTGCATTGCACTGTACACCAATGTGCAATGGTGCTCAGCATCTGACACATGCACAAGGACAGGCAGTGGGCGTGGTGGTCTGTGGACATGTGTGTGGCTAGGGGTGGCATTCTGGGTCGATGTGCCTCTACCCTTTGTGCATGTCTGGTGCATTGTATGTGTGTGTGTGTGTGTGTGTGTGTGTGTGTGTGTGTGTGTGTCTGTCGCGTGGCATGTTAGACCTCACCCATCCCTGGTTGTGTGTGTGATTCCATGCGGGCCACTTCCTTGACGAATGCACCCTGGTGTGTGTCCATGCATGGTTGTGGGTTGTGCCTTAGCCACTGTTGGTTGCACATGGCCCCATGACTTACCTGAGTTGGCTGAAGTGCTCCTCTGTGATGGTGTCCCGGTGCAGCTGTGCCAGCCGGAGCAGTTGGGGGTCCCATCGCCCAAGGGGGGGCTGCCTATCACCATTGTCACCGGCATCCTCATTGTCCCCATCGCTGTCCCCCTCTTTGACCTGTACAGCTATCCCACATTCATTGGCCATGTTGTGCAGGATGCAACAGGCCAGGAATAGCCCGCAGGCCTTTGAGGGGCTGTACTGTAGGACACCGCCGGAGGTGCCCAGGCAACAGAAACATGCCTTCAGCATCCCGAACACCCGCTCGATGACATTACGTGTGGTGGTGTGTGCCTCATTGTAGCGTTGCTGTGATGGGGTTGTGGGCCGCCAGTAGGGTGTGAGCAGCCAGGGATGGAGTAGGTATCCACTGTCACCTGTGTGTAGAGGGTGGAGGTTAGTTTGGTGATCAGCATCGCCCTACCCCGGGACATGTAGAGCACTACCCATGTCACCTCTGACCATGCCCCCCCAGGCCCTATGATTGTCCATGTGGTTTGCATACTCACCCACTAGGTGGCCAGTGGGGATATCCCCACTCTCGAATCTGTGGCACAGTGCCAACTGGTGCCAGATGAAGGCATCATGTGCTTCCCCAGGGTGCGTGGCACAGACATTGATTATGCGCCTGGAATCGCACACCACCTGGCAGTCGCATGCTGGCATACCCTTACGATGAGTATATGCAGCCCCTTGGGGCCAGGTGGTGTGCGGATGGCCACATGGGTGCAGTCTATTGCCCTAACACGCCAGGCATACGTATACCCTGTGGAACTCCTGTATGTTTGCTGTGTGCTCGCCCGGTGTGCTGGGGAAATGGATGTACTCCGCAGCATGTGGCAGCAGTGCGCTGAGGAATTGGGTGAGGTGGTGTGACGTGGCCTACTGGGTTATGCCTGTGGTGTCCCCAGTTGGTCTCTGGAAGGTACCCGTGGCAAGCAAGCACATGCAAGCTGTCACTTTCGTCTCCACTGACAGGGCATGGCTCTGTCATGTGGGTGCTTGCATCACATCACTGCACAGCTCACAGAGCCGCCTCAGAATTGCTAGATTCAGGTGGTACCGGCCCACAATCTTGGTATCACTGTACAGCTCGAAGCTGGTGCAGGCTCGGTACTGCCTGTTGGGGGCATACTGCCGATGGATCCTTCCATGGCCACGCCCCCCTGCTGCCCGCCTTCTCACCCCCCTCATTATGGCCTCCATCTGGATGGTGGCACTGGCCATGTCCCTGGCTTGTGTTCACCCCCCCGCAGCTGTTTCTGTATTCCCCCCGCTGTCCTGGCTGATACTTTCCCTGTACCAGGAACACCTGCCTGTGCTGGCCTCACTGCTGTGTGGTGTACTTCCCCCTTCTGCACTGTGGCTCCCCACACCTTCCCCTGTGCCTGTTGCTTCCAGGTGCCCTTTCCTGGCTGGCCCTGTGTGTCCCCGCTGCCCAGTGTTTCCTGCTTTATTTGGCTCTCATGTGGCTTCCCTGTAGTGTTCTTGCACCTCTCCCTTGCTCCCTTTTATTTTGGCTCATTTTCGCTATGGCGCAACTTCCGCTGGCTCCCCTATTGTGCATGGCGCATGTTGTTGAATATCACACTGCGCCATTTATGCATGGTTCCTCCCCCTTCAGTTTCGCATGCATTCATTATCATTGCGCTGTTGCTCAGCGTGATTTTGGGGGAGCAACTGCCTCCTGCTGAATATCGCAGAATGACGCATTTTCTGACTTGTGCAGGTACAACCCTGTTGCACATGGCTCAGCTCTTTTGAATATCTGGGCCTTGGGGTTTAAAACATGGGTCAAGTAAGATCCACTGGTGTAAAAGATGTGGGTCAAAAATTAATCAAATGCATACATTTACATAGCACAGTAGCTAATTGTAGTAGAGAACATGTGTGGGCATGTTTCAGTTCTTGTCCTTTCGGTATATGTAGGCACTGTCCTTGGGTTCAGAAGCCAGTGGCTGTATGCATCTATTGGATTCTCTGTAGCAGGTAGGGTGCACCTGTGGGTACTAGCTCACCTGGTGATACAGCATGGATATCTCTTCCCATGCTGCTACCAGCTGTGCCTGGAGTTCCAAGAATCTTATACATATGGGGAAGTGTCCCACCCTCCAGAGAACAGACCAGGAGATTATGCCTCACAGTCCCTGCAGTTGACTATCTCCCCTCTGATGCTATGCTCCATACTGCCTATTGTTACCCCTCCTTCAATATTTAATACCTCTTTCCTACAATACACCCTATATCACAGTTATTTGGCTGGCCCCAATCACGCTTTCTTCAGCTGATCTGATATCATTCCAAAAAACATTGAATTTCAGGACATTCCATTCTTTATTACTTAAAACACCCACAGGAAAATGAGCTCTATGCCCCTTTTACTTCATTCGTTCCGATGTTTTTCCTGCTTTTTTTTTTGTAACTTATATTTTATTCATTTTTAAAATGAACAAAGCATTACACAATACGTTACTAGACCAGAGAGATAGCCACACAGAACACTGTAACACAGATGTTTTAACACCCAGATCATTGATCTATAAATATGATACATCATATGGGGTTTCCTGAATGTCCAGTAGTATCCATATGATAAACTAATATGCTCAACTGCTAAAACCTGTGGAAACAAAAGGTAATTGCTCACATAGAGGCAAGTCCATGACTCAAAACAGTATAAATGTGACCTGAACTAGTCACTATTTTTCACAACCTGTACTGTAGAAGGTAGCATGTGCGGTGGGCACCTGAATCATGGCGCCATCCGAAACGGTGATGTGATATGGGTGAAAGCCTGAAAGGCGCAGGGGCAGGGAGGGTGACCGTATGAGGCTGGGTGGGTGACCCTAGCGACCGGATGTTGCTATACGTACATGCACGTGGGGGGGGGGAGCGAGCACAGCGAGTGTGGCCTGGGAGGGGGTGGAGGGGATATAGGGGGTGGCACTGCAGTCGGCTGCCAAGCTGCACCGTGGCATCGGGAGTTGGCCTCCGCTTGTGGTGCTGGGGTTCCAGGTCTGGGTCCAGAGGCTACTATGCTTTTCTTGCACCCGGCCCAAAATCTTATTTTTTTTACTTTCGCAACCCCTCAACATACCCCCGGAGTTAAGAATCCTTAAGTAGGGGTGCAGGGCGAAGAGCCCCCATGTGGAGGGGCACAGCCCCCACAGAAAGCAAGTATGTTTAGTCCCAGCACCGTTTTTCCATGCGCGAGGTTGTCAGGGTAGCGAAATAGTTTCACTGCCCTGACGTCGCTCTTCTGCGGGTCACCCTTCCGCAGTCGCCCACATAACATAAAACCCTGTAGAAGGAATAAACTTGGTTCCACAGTCTATCAATGTCAACCTGCAAACAAAACCTGATACACAGTAGGTATAAAACACTGGTGCAGCCAGCAGCATATAATAGCACCTTAACAATTGAAAATGTAACCCCCTGCAAATGGGGGTTCCCAAAAGACTTCCAGGAGCTTGCTTGAATGCTCCAAGCCTGAATGGTGTTTGGCATTTAAGCCATTTATCAGTGAGTGTTTTTAGAACCTCTGGTACTGTCTCTTTGAGAGCTGTCTGCTTGCAGACATAATTAGTTGTATGGGGGACTGTGTTTTCTTTGATTGAGTACCACTCAAGCTGCTGCCAATTCACTTCATTTTGCAGTCACTAGGGTGCAAAGGGAACCTATCTGAAAGATGTAACTGTTTGCCAGAAATATTTAGAGTAATAATGAAATTACAGTTTGTCTAACCTGCTTTCTTTGCAGTCAGAACTGTGTCTGCTATGTTCCCCATTCTAGTTTTGAACTGCTGAACTGGACCAATCAGTGTAGGGTAAGCTAGCTCTAAAATGGTCCCTTGAACGAATCAGAACTTGGACTCATAATCTGAGCCAGCCACAAGAGGATTGTATGAGCAGTGACTCTGGGAGATGTAGTTTAGACTTCAGCACCTTTTGGACCAACAGCAGCAGTCTATTGTGGTGACAGCCAATCCAGTCAAGAACTGGGAGGAACTCAAAGGAAGTGCCCGGTTTTGTCGGTTGGAGTTTCAGTTGAGCTTTGGCAGTGAAGAAGGAAGGAGCCCTGTGCTTTTCAGTGTGCAGTTTTAGTCAAAAAGCGTGTATAAGGCCCAGAGTTCGGTCTGCAGCTTGTGTAACAGCTTGTTAGGACTGAATCCGTCCTGTGAAAAGAATCAAAGGATCTCTGAAGGTAGAAACCAGGCTCACCTGTAGAAGACTGGAGGAATTGCTGAAAATTGCACTCTGTCTGTCAGGGAACTGAATCTGCTGTGTGTTCTCCGGGTATTGTGCAGTAATTGCGATCGGGATACAGATGCAGCCTGCCTGGTATAGTGCTTTCTTTAATATGGATGTGTGAAGAGGTTTGTGTACCTCAGTGAGCCCTGCTGACATTGAAGGACCCTATCTTATTTGGAGGTCGTGAGTACTAATTCAGGGTCGCTCCCTGTTGAATTGCCATTAAATCCAAATGGAATTACTGTACTGCTGACTGTTTAATTCTCCTTTTCTCTGTGTGAAAGGGCCCCTACCAGCTGCCACGGTTTGGACTAGCCACTAGGGCTTGGGTACCCAGGGACAGTAACTGATAAGGATAGGCCTGTGCACAGAGCCATAGGTAGATTATTAGAGTGATAAGCTAATTAACCTGATTTCCCCTGTCCTTGTTATATCCCCCTAAATAAATCAGAGCTGCTTGTTTCAGCAAAGTTATACTGCCTGAGGTATTTGTCTATGTTAAAGTACTGTACTGTGATTGTTGCACTGTATCTCATTTCACAGGAGGTCCCAGTGCGGAACCAGACCTGGGGGTAAGTGTATACTGTGAAGGTAATTCTGATATATTGTGTGGGCCACTATTGGGAAGAAAGGGGGGTTGCAGTGTCCCAGAGGGCTGTGACCAAGTTAGTTTAACTATTGCAAACCCTGACCTCTGGGTGGAGGCACCCGCCATTGGATCCAGGCCCCTCAACCTGTTAGTGGCAAATCAGGCAGGGGTAGTAGCCCCTGGGATAGCGCCATCTAGGGGTTACAAAAAAAAATAACATCAACCAACAGGAAATGTAAAAGTTAAGGTTGTACCTTGCATGATAAGACTAGGAGCGCTCAACACACCCTGGGCAGGAAAGAATGCAGGAAGGATTATAGCTGGATACAAAACCAGGTGACAAAGCCTTGCAACTATTTCTGACCCAGAACATACTGAAAACCCAACAGAGACACATTATGAATGTTAAAGGACAGAATTTGCAGTTCAAAGTACAAAACTTAAGTCTCTGCATCTGTACTAGATTCCTCTCCTGATTGATCCCTTGGTGCACTCCTAAATTCCGACACAATTTTACCCAACGTGACTCTTGCCTCTTTGGGATCTGTAAATTGAAAAGTCTTACCCCTGTAAGTAATTCTGAGGAAGGCTGGGTCCAGGAGAGTGTGCACAACACCAAGAGCTTTAAGTTGCTGCCGTAAAGGGTCGAACAGTTTCCTACAAGATCAGGTAGCAAAGACCAGTCTGGAAAGAGTCTCACATTGTGTCCCTCATATTGAAGTGGATGCTTCAGTCTGGCCCATTGTAAAGGGTTTATCTTTGACTGCTAGTCCCACGGTCACCAGAAAGATAGTCCACGGCACATCGCAGTTGAGCTGCTGAGTATGAAAGTTCACCCGGTACGCCAACTTTAGGTCCACAGGACCCAAGTCCAATTCCTCTGGTGCAGACTCCACCAGCCATGCACACAAAAACATCAGGAGGTCATCCCCCTCACTTCACTCTTGGAGGCTGATGAGCCAAATGTTCATAGCTCAGGCCCCATTTTCCAATGTTTCCAGGCGAGAGTAAAGGTGGGAATTCTTGGTGATTAGTTGCACCACCTTCATTTGGGTCCTTAGGGATCTATCATCGGCTTCTTTGGTGGTTTGCAGAGCAATTTCAATCTTAGCATCTTGCGAGCCCATCCAATCCAAACTTTATTCAATGTTCTTATCCATGTCTCTTACAGCTCACAAGACTGTCTCCCATGGTGGTTGATCACCCGTGCCGCCCGCTGTACTAGATCCCACATGTTTCAGAGTTTGCTGCTGGGCCTGTGGCATAGTCGACTGTTGTTTTTGAGGTTTCACTCCGGCTGCTCCCTTGGGCGCCCCATGGCATTGTGGCACCAATCGAATATTCTCAGTATAGGCTGACCATTTTTACTGATAGTTCCAAAGAAAGCTGATGTTAAGGAAAGGCTTTGAAAGATTTTTGCCAAGTTCCACTGAAGCTGCTGCAGAACAAGTCTGGTCAAGTAGCTGGCTCTGTAACCACCCCCACACACACACACACACACACTTTTCCTCCTTTGAAGTCATCAACCTGTACTATGACATCACAACCTGTTGCCACAGAAAATATTCTAATGTCACAAGCCATGGTGGTGAATGCAGAAACCGTTAGTGGTTTTAAGCATGACTGGGACAGAATGAAGGGTATAGTGGTTGATTTGATATTGAAAGGGATACTGAGAGCAGGAAAATGAAGGTACTGCTGTCTCTATATAGGTCACTGGTGATGCCGCACCTGGAATACTGTAGTCATTTCTGGAGTCCTTGCCTAAGGAGGGACAGAGACAGGTTGGAGATTGTGCAACACAGTGTGATTGAGACGATTCAGGTCCAACAGGACAAATATTGTCTCAAGGCACTGAAGATATACTCACTTAGGGTTACCACCTGTCAGGTTTTTTACCTGGTGATCAGGTTTTCAGGGTCCCTATCAGGTAATCCGGTTTTGCTCTGTGCTGGTCAGGTATTTGAGCCATTTTGAGTGCTCACATACTTTTGAAACAAATGTTGTCATATAATTCATTTGTAACCCCCCTGCAAATGGGGGTTCCCAAAAGACTTCCAGGAGCTTGCTTGAATGCTCCAAGCCTGAATGGTGTTTGGCATTTAAGCCATTTATCAGTGAGTGTTTTTAGAACCTCTGGTACTGTCTCTTTAAGAGCTGTCTGCTTGCAGACATAATTAGTTTGTATGGGGGGACTGTGTGCTTCTCTGAGTACCACTCGAGCTGCTGCCAATTCACTTCATTTTGCAGTCACTAGAAGTGCAAAGGGAACCTATCTGAAAGATGTAACTGTTTGCCAGAAATTATTTAGAGTAATAATGAAATTACAGTTTGTCTAACCTGCTTTCTTTGCAGTCAGAACTGTGTCTGCTAGTTCCCATTCTAGTTTTGAACTGCTGAACTGGACCAAACAGTGTGGGGTAAGCTAGCTCTAAAATGGTGCCTTGGACGAATCAGAACTTGGACTCATAATCTGAGCCAGCCACAAGAGGATTGTATGGGCAGTGACTCTGGGAGATGTAGTTTAGACTTCAGTGCCTTTTGGACCAACAGCAGCAGTCTATTGTGTGACAGCCAATCCAGTCAAGAACTGGGAGGAACTCAAAGGAAGTGCCAGTTTTGTCGGTTGGAGTTTCAGTTGAGCTTTGGCAGTGAAGAAGGAAGGAGCCCTGTGCTTTTCAGTGTGCAGTTTTAGTCAAAAAACGTGTAAGGCCCAGAGTTCAGTCTGCAGCTTGTGTAACAGCTTGTTGGGACTGAATCCGTCCTGTGAAAAGAATCAAAGGATCTCTGAAGAGTAGAAACTAGGCTCACCCTGTAGAAGACTGGAGGAATTGCTGAAAATTGCACTCGGTCTGTCAGGAACTGAATCTGCTGTGTGTCCTCCGGTATTGTGCAGTAGTGCGATCGGGATACAGATGCTGCCTGCCTGGTATAGTGCTTTCTTTTATATGGATGTGTGAAGAGGTCTGTGTCCTCAAGTGAGCCCTGCTGACATTGAAGGACCCTATCTTATTTGGAGGTCGTGAGTACTAATTCAGGTCGCCCCTGTTGAATTGCCACATTAAATCCAAATGGAATTACTGTACTGCTGACTGTTTAATTCTCCTTTCTCTGTGTGAAAGGGCCCCTACCAGCTGCCACGGTTTGGACTAGCCACTAGGGCTTGGGTACCCAGGGACAGTAACTGATAGGGATAGGCCTGTGCACAGAGCCATAGGTAGATTATTAGAGTGATAAGCTAATTAACCTGATTTCCGTCCTTGTTATATCCCCTAAATAAATCAGAGCTGCTTGTTTCAGCAAAGTTATACTGCCTGAGGTATTTGTCTATGTTAAAGTACTGTACTGTGATTGTTGCACTGTATCTCATTTCACAGGAGGTCCCAGTGCGGAACCAGACCTGGGGGTAAGTGTATACTGTGAAAGTAATTCTGATATATTGTGTGGGCCACTAGTGGGAAGAAAGGGGTTGCAGTGTCCCAGAGGGCTGTGACCAAGTTAGTTTAACTATTGCAAACCCTGACCTCTGGGTGGAGGCACCCGCCATTGGATCCAGGCCCCTCAACCTGTTAGTGGCAAATCAGGCAGGGGTAGTAGCCCCTGGGATAGCGCCATCTAGGGGTTACACATTGTTTCAGCTACATGTCCAGGTTACAGACAAGTTCTGTTGTCAATGCAGCCTTTTGTTTGTGAATGCAGTCACCCTGGGAAGTGTAAAGTATGGCCATTAACACCATTAGCACTTATTTACCTAATCTTTCCTCTGCATCTTAAAGTGGCATAGCAGCACAGCTGCCCCCACCTTTTGTAACAGTAACAGAGCCAGTTGTCCTCCACTTTCATTTGCTGGTAAACATTTTCATCTCGAGCAGAATTTAGGCATTTTTAAATGTTTTAAATTATTTTTTTTTTCCCTCAAGAAAAAAGTATGGTCACTTCTTTGGCTTTGAAATATTACTGTGGACAAGAACAGGAAATGGAGCCAGACAAAGATATAAAGTATATATACTATTGTATGCTATTTACAGTATTTCCCTTGTCTCCCCCAGATCATATCTGTAAATGAGATTTATTTTATCTCTGTATGTTTAGCTGGTTAACCAATGTCAATAAATAAATAATTAGGAAGAACCTAGGAAAGTAACTTTAACAGGCACAGTACAGTTTTTATTTAACTGCTGCATTAAGTGTTGTCTTTTAGTGATATAACACATGGACTTCCAGGAGGAACAGTGCATGATGAGTCATGAAGAGGGGTGGGGCTAGGGGCGGAGCTTAGGATCCAGTTTTTGCCTCATCCAAAGGTGGCAACCGCAACCCTATACTCACTGGAGACCAGGAGAAGAGGGGGATATGATAGAGAGCTTCAGGTTCTTTAAATGAATAAACAAGGTGAACTACAGTGAACTATTTAGCAAGAGTGCAGAGTCAAAAATCCTAGGTCATAAGTGGAAGCTGGCAGGGGAAGGTTTAAGAGGGGATTTGAGGGAGTTCTGTTTTACAGAAAGGGTGGTGGAGTCGTAGAACAGTCTGACAGCAGAGCTGGTGGGTGCAATGACCGTAAAAGTTTTCAAGCATGGCTGGAACAGAGGGAGGTGTTTGGTGGTTGCTCAGGTCAGTAGCTGTAGGGAGGGGGCAAGAGGGGGTGGATTGGGAGGGATAAAACCCAGTATGGCTATGTTCGCAGGAAGCTAGGGACTCCAGGCAAAATAGATATACTTTTGATCTTTTTTTGCCATCATTGTCTATATTTCTATGAATTGGAGTCTTTCTATTCGTGTACACTTTGTGGTAAATTTGTTTGTTTGTTTGTTTGTTTACAATGAGGACTGTGTGTGTTTCTTTATGTTTGGATCTGTGTTTGTGAGCATCATGGTCTCTTTTCTGTGCTCATGCACTGGAGTGTGTGTCTGTTCATATTAAGGTCTTAACATGTGCATTGGGGTTTGTGAGCACATTACATGATTGTGTGATGTGTGTGTGTGTGTGTGTGTGTGTGTGTGTGTTGGGGTCTCTGTGTGAGTGTGTGCACATGCATGCATTGCAGTTTCTGTGAATGTGCACATCATGGTCTGTGTGTGCATGTTGGTGGGGGCAATAAAAGGAGACAGGCACTTTGGCCTAGTGGTTATAGTGTAGAGCGGTGCCCCTGGAGACCCAGTTGAAATCCCATTACAGCCACCTAATCAATGTGCAATGGCATGTTGGAGAGCAGACTAGAAGCAGGAAGCAAGACCGAGTGGTTAGCACAGATCTATAAACCTTGAAATCAGGTCTGAATCCCACTACTGTACAGCAACTTACTTTGTGACCTAGAAATAAGGCGCAGGCATCTTGACCTATTGGTTGGAGCACAGAACTGTGACTATGGACACCCAGATTTGAATCCCGCATCAGCCACATACTCAGTCTGTAATGGCAGAGGGAAGGGGTGGGGAGCAAAATTGTAGCAGGCAGCTTAGCTTTATCACGAAGACCCAGTTTTGAATCCCACAGTGGTCACTCCTGTAAAAATGGCAGTGGGGACTGGGAACAAGAAGTAAATTTAGGCTTGTAATTAATGGTGCTGGAGACTGATGAACAAACAAGTACTGCCCTCCTGGCTCCCTGACCTGTGAATTAAATACAAACAGTGAGGGGTCCAATTCCCGCAATATGTCCATCTCATAACAGTGCAGCAGTAGGAATAACACACTCAGCATATAGTGTTTTAATAAGAATATTTTTAAAGATCAAGGTATCAGACCTGCCTATATGCCAATGTTTTACCAGTGGACTAGCTTCCTCGAGGTGAACAGCGTCTAAGATAAACTACATTATAGAGCTAGTGGAGCCAAAACAGGTATACAGGACAATAATACACATTTTAAGAAGTAGTCAGTTGTAAGGTTTTATTTTTGAAGTATTTTTTTTTCTGTTGCTTATTATGAAGTCTTCTGTGTGATAATATTGTGCTGGATGTGTGCAACAGCTCTCAGCCCTGGCAGCTGACATATTTATCTCTATCCCCCCACTACATCATCAGCATTATGATCTCACTGACAGTGACATCACAGGTGAATGACCTGGCAGTCAGTGAATTGCTATTCCTAAGCGGCAGTGGTGTCGCAGTCAGTGAGGTCACAATGCTGATGATATGGGGGCAATAGAGATAGATGACAGCTGCCAGGCAGAGTGCTGTCCCACACATCACACCTACTAACATCAGGAAAACAATCTTCTAATTAACCAAAGAGAAAAGTAAAAGTACTTCAGTTATAAAAAGTAATGGTTGACTGCTTTTAAAAATGAATGGTAATTTTGGGCAGTACGCTAGCTCTTTAAATCAATGTACTAATATTCTTAGTAATAATAATATAAGAATGGTCAGTCCCAAATAAAACATTCATGCAGGAATTTACAATACAAGATCTGCACCTGATACGTTTATTCTTAAACGTCACACTTGTGGCACAATTCATATGTTTCCACCTTTAAATGTAAAACAAATCTGTCGGACTAATAATATTCCCTTCTAGCCTATATTTACAGTGCTTGTGTGTCTATAGAAAAGGGCTGTAATTTCGGACTGACTATATTTTTCTTATTATTATTATTATTATTACTAAGAAGATCAATAAATTGATTTAATTTATTTTACCTTAGTCCGTTGGTAAAATGTTGGCATAATAGGCAGATCTGCTCCTCTGCTGGCCAGTCTGCATTCTCCTGTCACCTTCCTGCACTCTGGAACCAGTTCCCTTTTCCATCCACCATTCCACCTCCCCTGGCTCTTCAGGTACCGGTAGAAACTTCTCCCACCTCCCACTTGCACCTGTTTCTCATAGGAGCCCCCCCACCCAGATTCCTCAGGGCTTTGCTTCACCACAAACACAGTATCACCAAATGTGCTCCTTATTTTGCCGGTGTTCCATTGCAGTAACTTTTTCAGTTTTTCTTTTGCATCAGTAATTACACTACTTTTGGAACGTAAACTTGCACTTTAATCTAAGCCAGTGCTTGTGCCTGTGAAGTATTTAATACTGTACTGTGTTTGCTCTTTATGTGTGTGCCACTGAAATGCACTGTATTTATGTTTCGCTGTTTTTTGCTGTAACCTTTCCTCTGGATCACACCTGGAAAAGAGCCTCAGCTCAGTACGCCTTTCCCAGCTGCCAGTTTTCAAATAAATTAATTAATAACTTGTTGCAGAAAAAAAACACTGTATGCTAAGTGGGTGATCATTCCCACTGCTGCACTGTTTCATGATGGAGACTGAGCTCAATTTTTTTAAGTAAAACAGCAGCATACCCTAACCCAGAACACACTGCAGGTAAGCCATCTGAAACAAAGACTGCACTGATTAAACCTACATGAATGGTATCTGGCTCGGGACTGGCTACACATGTTCCATCTTTTGTAAAGCCTGAAACCTATGGAGAGACCCCATCTTTATTAATAAATCAGAGAATGCCCCCACACATTTATACTTGCAATTTAAACAAAAGCTTATGTTATACTGGCAATTTAAGCAAAGGCCCATTAGACTGAGAGACCCGCTGTGGTTTGAAAGTGCTGGCTTTTTTCCTGCAGGTTTAGGGAAGGCGGTGTGGGAACCTGAATATACCCTCATTTTGCTTGTTGCATTCCTGCTGGTTCTGGCATTTGGATTTTGGATGCTCAAGTTTTGGGTACATTCTGGTTTTTACCAAGTCCCAGCAGGAGTGGTGTCAAGGTTAGAACTGTAACCACACACACACACACACACACACACACACACACACACTCTGCAGGGTCTTACCACAGCAGCTCCTCAGTGCCCAGCCAGACTGCCACAAGTTGTCTGGTCTCGCTGGCTCCTGTGGACTCACACTCTGTGGTGGTGGTCTGTAGGGGAGCTGCAGGAGAGAGAGAGAGAGAGAGAGAGAGCAGGATTTTCTTTGGTGTTTTATTTTTTTTACTAGTGTGGACCACAGCTCCTGCAACATATGAAGCAACTGCGTCATGTATGTATATTTCTTGTCCCTTCCCCCAGGTCACACCTGGCAATGAGCCTCAGCTCAGTGTACCTCTCCCAGTCACCAATTTTCAAATAAATGACTAAGAATAATAAAAAGGTGGCCATCTTCCACTGGAGTGAGTGACTGCACTCAAAACAGGATTGTTGAGGGAGCTAATGAGCAGCTGAGGAGTTAAGTCACATCTCTCCAGAGCTCCGCACTAGATGAGAATAAAAGTATTTTTGTGCTTATTTCTTGGTGAAATTTGGTAAAAAATGGTCTCCTACCATCTCAGCAACAGATGAATTTTTGTTGGGTGGCAGATTGGCATGGCAAGCAGCTAAAAATGGGAAGAAAACGGCAACGCATGAGCTTGTAACAGTAGGTGGAACAGGCCCAATATCGCTGCCAGCTGCAGAGATAATGCTGATAAGCAGGGTGGTTTTCAAACAAGTTCTAAGTGATTTGAAGCACATTGGGATAAGTTACAACACTCGATCACAGTATCACGACCAAAATAAAACAGCATAACCGGAGAATCACTGAAGTAGAGTAGTGGGTCTCAGACATAGAGTATGCCATGAGGGCGACCCCAGACAGACTAGCGCAACTTGAGCAGGAGGTGGAGGATCTTAAAGAAGCCCTCAACTATCAGAACTATCATAGGAACAACCTTAGAATCTGAGGTTTACTGTAGGGGGCTGAGGGAGGGAACCTCATGGATTTCTGCACCAAAACCCTACCTAAGTTGCTGGGCATGGCACCAAAAAAATGGCAAGGTGAAAGTCAAGTGAGTGCATAGGGCGCAGGCCCCATGCCTGCCCAGTGATCGACCGCCGCATCAGGTTATATTTAGGCTGCACCATTACCCAGACCGGCAGGCTTTGATGACGGCCTACAGGAACCAGAAGGAGCTGATCTACAAGGGACACAAGATTACCCTGCATCAGGATATGTCTGCCAGGATACAGAAAAAGAGAGTAATTTAATGGCCATATGGAGGGAGGGAGAGAGGGCTTAACTTCTTCATGGTGTACCCAGCCAGCCACAGTTAAGGTCCACTCAGAGAGAGCCACCTATTTTGTTTTGGGACCTGCTAAAGTTACAAGGATTCCTCGACAAATGGGATAAGAAGCTTAAGAAGAGCTGAGCTGACTGGGAAAATGTATGACTTGCTTTTTTGTTTAACTGGGGTGTTCATCACTCAAAGTGGACTGATGTGTGCACTGGAGCAGAGAGGCTGCACTGCATAGTGAGGCAAGGGAATACTTGTACTGACATGCTTAGAGCTCCCTACGAATTAGAAACAATGAACTGGCCCAGGGGCACACAGATGACCCTTTTTACCCTTTGTTAACTGCCCCTTCCTCTCTCCCCCCTCTGTTCGTAGAATGATCAAGAAGAGACTGAATGAGAACAAAAGGTAAGATGGCATGGAGAGTATCCCTTCTAGCCAGGACTGGGACATTATGCGAATTGGTGAGGTGAATGCCGCTGATGAAGACTCCAAATGGAGAAATGCAGGAAGCATCTGGGCATACCAGGGGAAGGGAGCCTGGGGGAAGGGGCCTTGCATGTACATGGACGCTGGCTCCTCTATTCCTCATTCCGTGGAACCCCTAATGGGATGTAATTAAACCCAAATGGACTAAACCTGAACCCAGGACTGGTAACATTGATAGGGAGTGGGGCTGGATTGGGAGGGTGGAGACAGGGGGAGAGTGGCAGAGCATCCTAGGCCCACTGCAGGCCCGGAGAGAGGGGACTGCATGGATGTGGTAAGACCCAGAGGGACTGCAGGCAGGGGGGGGGTACAGAATTTAAATACCATCACCAACGAAAGGGACTAGGTAATGAACAATGGTAAAGGGCACAAAATAATGACAGAATACGATAGTGCATAGGGAAGGGGGCGTAGGGGATATTAGGAGAAGTAGTGTAAGACTAAAATGAACAGGCATAGAAAAATGAGCCAAAGCAAAAGGAATATGTTGAGAACACTAGAGTGGGAGGGTGGAAAGCTGGGGGTCTATTGTTGTTTGAAGTTCCACGTTGAAATTACAGTTAATATTGTTATTGTTGACCATATGGATTGCTTTGCTGTGTGTCATCTGCAAAGAGGCATACTTCTTCCAGTCCCTCCGCAATGTCACCTATAAAGATATTAAAGAGGACCGGTCCCAGTACTGAACCCTGTGGTACCCTGCTAGTAACCCCCCTTTCTTCAGAGTGGACTCTGTTTACTATTACCCTCTGTGTCCTGTTGTCCAGCCAATTTTGTTTGCCCAGGTTACCACCCTGGGACCCACTCTCAGGCTGGTTAACTTGTTTATTAATCTTTTGTGTGGGACTGTGTCAAATGTCTTGTTAATGTTTAGGTAGACTACGTCCACAGCCCCTCCCTGGTCTACTACTGCAGTCACCCAGTCAAAGAAATCTATTAGATTCATCTGACATGACCTTCCTACTGTGAATCCATGCTGCACTGGGTCATGTGCCCCACTGGCCTCTAGGTACTCAATAGTTATTTCTTTTGGAAGTGATTCCATCATTTTCCGTACCACTGAGGTCAAACTAACAGTCTGTAGTTTCCTGTCTCTGCCTTGCTCCCACTTTAGTGAAGTGGAATCACATTCACCGTCCTCCAGTCCTCAGGTACCACACCCTCCTCCCATGATTTGTTAAAAAGGGTAGTCAGTGGTGCCACTAGTTCTCCCCTTAGTTATTTTAGAATTCTGGGGTGAATCCCATCAGGCCCTATTGCTTTGTCCACCTTCAGTTTTAGTTCTTTCAGGACTCTTTCTTCTGTGAATAGACTGATATCGACCCCCTATCATAGAAGTTTGATGGCAGAAAAGGACCATATCGACCCATCTAGTCTGCCATTTCCACCCCACACCTCCCACTCCTACACTATCCAGTGTACTTCTATTATTTGGTTTAGGTACCTTCCCCTCCTCCTTCTTTTGTGAATACTGAGCAGAAGTATTGATTCAGTGTCTCTACGTTGTCACTGTCACCCTCTACCCACCCCCTTCCCTTTATTAAACCTCACTATCCCTCCCTTTGTCTTTCTTCGCTCCCTAATGTACCTATAAAAGGTTTTATCCGCTTTTTTACTGAGTTGGCTATCTTTCCCTTGGTTTGCACCTTTGCTATTTTGACTGCCTGCCCCACTTCCTTCTGCTTTAACTGGTACAGTTCTCTCCTGCTCCTTCTGTGTTTCCTTATACTTCCTGAATGCTATCTTTTTCTCCCTAACCTTCCCCGCCACTTCTTTTAAGAACCATAGTGTTTTTTCCTTCGTTTTGTTTTATTTGCTTCACACAAAGTCTTCTTGCCTCTGAGATGGCAACTTTGATTTTTCCCCATTGTTCCTCCACCCCACCTTATTGCCCGTTTGCTAGTGCTTTTCTGAGGCACTCCCCCATTTTGCCAAAGTCAGTCCTCCTAAAGTCCAATACCCTCACCTTTGTGTGACTTGACTCTATGGCTGTGTATATTGTGAAGCACACTGTTTGGTGGTCGCTTGTTCCCAGATGGCTACCCAGTTCTAAATACGAGATCCTCTCTCCGTCCCTGTTTGAAGGTACCAGGTCTAAGATTGCTCCCTCCCGAGTGGGTTCCAACACTAGCTGTCTGAGGCATGCCCCCTGTAGAGCATCGAGAATTACCCTGCTCTTGGATGTGGTTGCAGCAAAGGGGTTCCAGTTAACATTTGGCATATTCAGGCCCCCCATCAACAACATCTCCCCTTTTTCTGCCATTCTAAGGATGCCTTCTATCATTTTCTTGTCCATTTCCTCCCCCTGAGATGGGGGTCTGTATACAACCCCCGTAAGGATTGTGGTGCCATTTCCTGTCTTCAGGGTGACCCACAGTCATTTCCAAGTGCTGTACACCTCCAGAATGCTGAGAACCCTGCCAAGGGGCAGAACTAGGTGAGGACACCTTGGGAAGAGAGAAAAGAAAGGATGACGGGAAAGGAGGGAAGAAGAGGGAAAGAAGAATCTTGCCTAAGACTAGGTCATTACAGGATGCTGAGAACCCTGCCAGAGCGCAGAATCAGGTGAGGACTAGTTGGGTAGAAAGGATAAAGGGGGAAGGGGAGTGAAGGAAGAGTAATTGCCCAGTGCTGTGCCCCTCCAGGATGCAGAGAACCCTGCCAGGGGATAGAATTAGATGAGGACTGTCACAAATCCACTCAGCAGGTCAGCCCTCTACTCCCAAAGTGCCAACCTCCGAGCGCAGTCTTGTGAACAGCTAACAGAAACGGGGTAACTTTCCTGTCTTTTGTGGGTTCGGATCAACCTTTGGTCTCAGTTCTGGAGGGATTCAAACTGTGAACCTCTTGCTAGCATACCCAATGCGCAGGCTCAGATAATTCTGTCTTCGGGGGGGGGCAGATATCTTTGCCTATGGGCACCTAACCAGGTGTACAGAAATGAACCCTTAAAAACTTTATTAAAGACCTCAGAATAAAACACTTACCTTTTTCCAGTTTGGTATCACTATTCAAGCTTATGTACAGTGTCTGCTTTAACCATATATACTTCACTTGTAAAGGAAAGAAATTCAAAGACAGACCAAGTAGGCTCTAAAAACAGAGTTTACTAAAATAGATAAAAAATATGTAAAACATAAAATACAGAACCATATATTACAAGAACATACAAATCTTTTAAAAGAACAAGGTTTTAACAATGCAATTCCTACTACAGTACTTAGATTTTGTCTCTCTCTCTCTCTCTCTCTCTCTCTCTCTCTCTCTCTAAATACCTGCTTAAAATGCTCAAAGATGTTTCTTTGTCAGAGTGTAGATAAAAGTCTCTGAAGGAAAACAGAATTCTGTTTAAAAGTTGGCTTTTCCCACCTCTTTGCATGAGGTCAGCTAGCTCCTCCTCTGTTTATGAAAAATCATACACCCAGGATATTTTATCATATTAGAAGGTAAGATAATTAAGGTTACATCAACAGAAACTCCTTTCATCTATAAGCAGTATCCTCTCTCATTCAGACATCAACGCACTTATGTCTTTCTGCCAGATATCACGGAGGTGCAACATGCTTTGTATCACCATGTGAAAATGTAACTGTGTTTTCTCTGATTGTCATAAACGTTTATGATTTCCCTCTTAGCAACTACAGCTATAATTAACTCAGACAAACAGAAGATCCTTGATTAAGGCCTGGTCTACTCTGTAATTAGCTTCTGGCCTTCCAGGTAACACCTTGTATCTAAAACCTGTGTGCAGGATGCTGAAAAACCTGCCAGAGTGCAGAATCAGGTGAGGACTAGTTGGGCAGAAAGGATAGAGGGGGAGGGGGAGTGAAGGAAGAGTAATTGCCCAGTGCTGGGCCCCTCCAGGATGCAGAGAACCCTGCCAGGGGATAGAATTAGGTGAGACAAGCAGGGCAGAGGGAAATAGGGAGCACAGAAGAGGAAGTGAAAAAAGGAGGGAGGGAGGGAAGAAACTTACCTGAGAGTAGACATCTTCAGGGTGCTAAGAACCCCAACAGATGGAACATTTAGGCAAGGACAAGTTGGGTAGAAGAAGAGGGGGGAAGGGGAGGAGGAGGCTTGCCCAGTGCTAGACCCCTCCAGGATGCTGCCAGAGGTCAAAACTAAGGAGGGACAAGCTGGTAAAAGAAGAAGGTTAGGGGTATGAGTGAGGGGGTAAGTGGTGAAGGGAGGGGAGAGGAGAGCATGCTGAGAAGCAGGCTCGGAGTGGAGGAAGGTTTAGTAGGGGATGTGAATCATGGAAAAAAGCACAGGTATAGGAGGATGGTTAAGGAGGGTTAAAGCAGAAGCAGTTAGATGAGACAAAGTTGTGTAAGGCAGAGGCAAGAAACTAGTAGGAGGAGAAGTGCCATATTTGAGGGGGAAGGGAGTTCCAGATTTGAGGGAAATGACGGGTGAAGCCTGACTGACCAAAGAGAGTGGTTCGACGAGGGGGGCCAACAAAGTGCGAGTGTCAGAGGATCTGAGGGAGTGGGAAGGGGGAAGAGAGTGAACATGAGAGGTAGGAGGGAAGTTCTCCTTACCAAAATTTGGAAGTGAGTTTGGCACAATGAGTGAGGTGCCCGTTGGAAAGTGGGGGAAGGGACAGGGCATGGTAGAGGTCACAGTGATGTGTGTGTGATGGAGTATCAAGGGCAAAATGACAGACAAAGTTAAAGAGAGTGTGCAATCTGGTTAGGGAGGATTTGGGAGCGGTACCATAGACTACATCACAGTAGTCGAAAATGGGGGGGATCATCTTCTGGACTAGTTTACAAGGCACCAATCCTATCACCTAGAATCCTAGTTCCCCTCCCAGACAGATGCAGACCATCGTGCCAGTATAGGTCTACATCCCTCCATGTGGAACCCCAGTCCCCAATTAAGCCAAAACTCTGAGCTCTGCACCAGTTTTTCAACCATTCATTGAATCCCATGGTGCGGAGTACTCTATCGTCACCCATGCCACAGACAGGCAGCACCTCTGAGAAGGTTACCGTGTGTGCTACTTGTCTAAGGCCCCTCCCTAACTCTACAAACTCCTCCTGCACTGCTCTGATCCCATTCCCAGCCGGGTCATTTGTCCCTAGGTGGACAATGGCATCCAGCTCCCTCTCCTGTGCCGCTGCTCCCGCAATCCTGAGGATTCGCATCCTGTCCCACCCAGCCATAATGCTGGACAGGCACCTTACCTCCCTCTCCCTTCCCCTCCCCCCATTCTACCCTTCTAATGATTGAGTCCTCCACCAAGAGTTGTTTCCTTCCCCTGTGGGGTCTCGTGCAACCCTCCTCTGGGTCTTTTTTGTGGAGGTTCCCATCATCCTCCTTGGTCTCCACTGTGGGTGCCTCCATAGAGGAACCATGCTCTTCCAGAATGGTGTATAAAGTGTGGAGAGGTACAACTGGAGGGATGCACCTCTGATCCACCACCCTCAGTCTCCCTGAGCCCACCGTGGTCCAACCACTCCTATTTCTTGGCAACCTCTGAGGCAGCAGCAGTGGCCCTCGTGGTCCCTGGGTGGGAGAGGAGGTTTCTCGAATCCTCACCAGGTTGGCCTGGAGATGGGCAACCTCCTCCCTCAGACCAGAGAGGTGCCTGCAAATAGGGCAGCATCGCGGCCTCCACAACATCTCCCGAAACACTGCTGTCCCACAGCCAGTACATTGCACCACTCTCCACATGTCTCTCTCTCTTCCTGTTTTTTTTTTCTTTTTTGTTAGTGTTTTTGAGTGTATGCGTGCGCCTACCCCCTATGCAGTGTGCTGGACTGTTAAGGTTATGACAGGTGTATGTCCTTTGCCCTTTTGGGGAAGTGATGTCAGAGCCTCTGGAATAAAGGAAGGATATGCTTGGGGTGGGTGGGTGAGGGGGTAGTGTGGGCAGGAGCAAGCCTGTGCTCTCCAGAAACAGTCAGCTACAGCTCCAACCCACCATCCTGGTGAGTGTTTTCCTTCATTTCAGCAAGACAACCTGCACAACAATTTAAAGAAAATATACCCTGCAAAAAACAATTTCAATCAGAGAAAAATAAAGCAGTAAACTGTACAACGTGTGTAAGCACAAAACAGTAATAAAACCTTAAGCACAAATCAAAATAGTAACACAAGAGTAACTCTGCCTAGCCAAAAGAAGCCTTAATGTTTCTCCTTGCTCTGTTAATGTTGATTCTTGCTCTGTCCTTGCAAGCAAAACCTAGAAGAAAAGAGCTCAGGTGAAGCTAGGTGCTTTATGCCAGCAAACCTAGTCTTCTGTAATCTCTATATATTTCTCAAATGTAGTGATTGTTCTTAAAGTTACATACTGATGTTATGCCGTTCTGCACAGAATGCCATCTAATCATTATTAACAATGTTTTTTAATGGGGATAATTAACCCTGTATTTAGGGTGAACGTTGTTTGTAACGGTATTACAGATATCCTTACTCATGGCAGATGAGGTCATTTTTGGTAAATCATTTAATACGCTATTTAGCTTTAGACCATTTAGAGGAATATTTTATTGGTAAACTGTTGTGGAAATAGGTTTTTTCCCCCAAATGAGGTAACACGATACAGGGGTGTTACAAAATGGTAACCACTACTGTTGGAATGTTGTAGCACGCATGTTTAAAGCTGTAATCTTATGAATGCCTGCCTGTAGGTGAATCTATGTAATGTGATTTTACCAAAAATTCAATAAAAATACAATTAAAAATAGGGTACATAATAGTCTACTATCTAAAACACTAAAACTTAAACAGCCCTTTGAATGTAGTCATAACACATTACCATAGCACATCAAAAGCCTTCAAACGGGTGTCGCTTGTATAGAGTAAAACCCATGTAAAAGCTGCGTGTCAAAACTAAGCATGCTTTAAGACTTGTTTGGTAGTCTTTCACAAAATGTGTATTAATCTGCCTATGCGAGTAGGATTACTTAATTAACTTCTGCAGCAGCTCTTTGTGTACTATTTGGCATCTGACAAGTAAAACAGCCCTGAGTAGCCTTAGCTATGTTAATGTGTAACCCATTAACCCATTAAGAACATTATAGTCTAAGCTGCTTAAGTAAGTTAAACTCACCTTAAGCATTCCTTGTCAAAACTTAGTCAGCGTCAAGGCTTATTTTGACAATCTTTCTTTTTTTTAATAGTTTATTGGGCAATAGATATGCACATGCTGAAATTATACATACAACAAACTGATAATGCATCATACAGTCTGTCGTCAATATGCAAAATAAAAAATATATATATACATATATATTAAACAAAGATCAAAATATCAAGACATAGTGTGAAGTAACTTAAAGGGTCTATAACCATGGAAAACATACAGACAGGGAATCCAGGCTCAGATGGGGAACATACCAGACTCAGTAGCCACTAAAAGAGGGCACCAGACCTCAAAGAACTTATGAAGTCTGCTCATTGCTCTCAACTGTGCCCTTTCCAGGGCCATGCATGACTTAAGGTTATTCGCCCATCTGGCTATAGATGGAGGGGAGGGAGACATCCAATCCTGGGCCAAGGTTCTCCTAGCATTAACAAGAGCTAATGACCAAAGGGGGTTGTTTGTCTTCTGCCGAGGGTGAGCAGGGTCCGCTCCTAACAGTAGTTCAAGAGGAGACTTAGAGGGAACATAGCCCAGCACCTGACTCATGATGTTGTGGAATGAATGCCAGAAGGGGGCTACTCTGGAGCACGTTAGAGCCAGATGAATGAAATCAGAAGGCTCTGTTCCATATTTAGGACAAAGTTCAGATTTTGAACTGTCTAAGGCATGAAGCCTCTATACCGGGTCATAATGTAGTATGCTTAATAGCGTACGACATTATAGCTAACCCGAATAGCGCTCATTAGACAGTGAATGGTACAATACCACGATACTGCTGTACACAGTATTGCACCATTCACACACTCCCAGGCAGAGGATAAGACCTGTGCTGGGAGTGGGTTCCACTGAGCAGCTGCCGTGGCTCACTGGACAAAGCCACAGCAGCAGGAGCCCAGGCACTGCGTCTGGGACCAGGTTTGATTCCCAGTCCCAGAAATTGTATTTTTTTTTTAAAGACTTTGTGTGCTCCCCGAGTTGGACCCCTCCTGGAGTTAAGAATCTTTAGTGGGGGGTCTGGGGGGGTCCAGCTTCCTGCAACGGTGGGTGTGGGTGGCGGAGCCCCCCACAGAAAAAAGAGTTATGCCGCATGGCATAAATCACGCTGTATTGGCAGCGCAATTTAACTATGCAGCATAATGTCTTGCGGCATTATGACCCCGTGCCTGAAGCCTCATAGGTGTCATGTATGCTCTGTGTAAGAAGTTCAGTTGAATCTGACGTAACTTATTGCTACAGGAACACTTTAAGTAATGGGAACAAGCCAGTTTCCAAGTGTGTCTATCTATTGGGAGGAGCAGGTCAGCACTCCATTTGTGCCTGCTAGATAGATATCTGCGAACTCTGGAGGTGCCCCTGGATAATTCAATAGAACACTGACAGGGACTTCTGTCCTGGCTGGGGTCTGAAGAGTTCCTCCTCGAAGGGGGAGGGCTCTGACCAGCCATGATCTGCAGTGAGTGTACTACCACACCTCTGGCGTATCTGCAGATACAGGAAAAAGTCACCTGAGTGTATCCCCCATTCCCTGCAAATCATTTGAAAGTTCTTTAAACAAACCTCCCTCATATAACTGCATTACTGATACGAACCCCTTCTTCCTCCAGCCCCAGAGGCACTGGAGTACTGAGACCGTACAATCACCCTTATAATGCATTGCTGCTAACAGACTGGAGTATGGAGAAACATAACAGTCATGACCTATATATTGATGTGCCCGGAGCCAAATCCATAGGGAAGTAGTCGTGAAGGGGTTGAGCACCCTCCCACTTCTGCAGGTCCCCAGGGCACTCACCAAAGTATCGTTCCTAAGATTTCCAGATAGCATATCTTCCTCCAGGCACACCCAGGAACATTCCCATGTGTCTGGGCCAGAAGGCAGAAAGGCTAGTTGTGCAGCCCAGTAGTAAGCCTTAAAATTCGGTAGCCCCGATCCTCCCAACCCAGGTGGGAGTTGTAGGATTGCTCTCCTAATCTTGGCCCTTCCCCCCACCACAGGAATTTATGGATTATGGAGTTCAGGAGCTTAAAATGGGTTTGGGGAACACTAATAGGGAGCAATTGATACAGGTAAAGAATCCTCGGCAAGATTGTCATCTTGACCACCCCTACTCTACCCAGCTAGGAAAGGGGTAGGGCTGATCATCTGTCACAGTCTTCAGCAATCTTAGTGAGGAGGGGCTTGTGATTTAGGGTATGGAGAGATCGAATGGACACCGATAACTGTACCCCCAGGTACTTTAGCTGAGTTACCATTTGTAGCCCCCCCCCAGATTGGCTATCGATTGTGCCCTGTTCAAGAGGCCCATCAGCAGCAGTTCGCTTTTGGACCAGTTTACTTTATGACCAGAGATCTTTCCAAAGGATTTCATCAGATTGTGGACTGCTGGCAGATCCTGGGCCAGGTTCTGGAGATAAAGGAGCTAGTCATCAGCGTACGAAGCAATTTTATGTTCCCGCCCTTCCCCCACAAATCCCCTAATTCCCTCATGAGCTCTAAGAGCTGCAGCCAGAGGTTCCAAAGAAGGAACATATAATAACGGGGACAGCGGGCATCCCTGACAGGTGCCACGACCCACAGTAAAAGGCCTAGACAGGGTTCCATTGACCGCCACTTGTGCTTGTGGAGAATTAAACAGCGTGCGAACCCACCGAGAAAAGGCCCTGCCCCATCCCCAGTCTGCTCAAAGTTTCAAATAAATACCCCCACTCCACGCAATCAAATGCATTTTCAGCATCTAGTGCCACTACCGCCGCCCCGTTGCTACGTTTGTTCAATGTGCGCCTAATATTATGTTTCCCCTTCCTCCCCTGTACAATGCCCGACTGATCTTGATGGATTAAATTTGGTAGAAAGGAGTCCAAATATAGGGTGAGGGCTTTGGCCAGAATCTTGTAGTTGGCAGTGAGGAGGGAGACGGGCCGGTAGGAAGAGCATTTTGTTGGATCTTTGCCCGGTTTCGGTAGAACAGAGATGGTTGCAGATCCCATGGAGGGGAGCAGCTCTCCAACAAGCAGGCTTTCCATTAACATGTTGAACAGTGACTCCATGAGGGGACCATTAAAGGTCTTAAAAAAGTCAATGGGGCTTTCCCGTCCTCAAGAGCTTTAAGTGCAGCCAAAATCTCCTGCATGGTCAGGGGGCATCCAATTGCCCTGCCACTTCCTCATTAAGTTTTTGGAGGGGAATAGCGGGAAAAAAAGGAATCATATTCAGCGCCCCCTGGGTTACACTCAGAAGCATAAAAGTTAGTGTAAAAGTCACAGAACGCCTTACCAATCTCTGCCGTACCCTGCACTAGCTCCCTGCGGCAGTTGTAGACTTGCCCCACTGTTCTCTCTGCCTCTTTGTGCTTTATTTGCCTTGCCAGGAGTTTTCCCGCATAGTTGGCATCAAAATATGCCCCCACATTGGCTAATAAAATGGACCTTTTCAGGTGGGAGCTGGATAGAGTGTTGTATTTCCTCTTCAATTTCTGGACAGTATTGTACAAAGGTTTAGATGGATGTAGCTTGTGAGCCATTTCACAGGCCTCTATTTTAGTTCTTAGGAAAGTAAGTTCCTTCTCCTCATTCCCCATGAGAAAGTCATGTAGGAGATGGTTTGGCCTCTGATAAAGGTCTTCAGGGCCTCCCACTTGTCCTGTGCGAGGTATCCCCCCTACGGTTAAAAAATAGATATTCCTGTATGCAGCCGAGCATACAATCTATATACTCCTGATCCCTTAGGAGGAGCGGATCAAGTCTCCACTGTTTGACACTCTAGACTCACCCAACCACCTAAAGCTGATAACATGTGGGGCGTGGTATGATACTAAGATAGGAAGATAAGTTGCGGCCCCCACCCCCAGCAGCAGGGACCGTGACATCAGAATTCTGTCAATCCTGGCGTATGAGTGATGGGCATGGGAAAAAAAGCTGTAATCCCTCCCAGATGGATTGGCATGTCTCCATGCGTCTATCAGGTTTAGGCCGGACTGTAAGTCCTCTAGGGCTCTAGCATTATGCGATTGGGGTACAGGAAGAGGATTAGAACAATCCAAAACCGTGTCCGAGATACAGTTAAAATCTAAACCCAAAATCCAGGTACCCTCCCAGACCGACGTGTCCAGAGCCAGCTTCTGGAAGAAACTGGGGGTTTCCACATTCAGAGCATAAACCAATCTGATCAAGAAGGTTCCCATTCCCGACTTCCGGTGCAGCTCTGGAACGAATGGCACTCCACTCAGAACTCTCCCCAAAACAATAAAAAAGCCAAAATTCAGCTTTAAAACTTGGTAAATGGAGAAATTCTTACAGATGGCATTGATTATACAAAAAGGAACCATGAACAGATATGAAGTATTACCAATAGAAGAAGAGAAATCGGGAGCTGAAAAATCGGACTCGGAGACCTCAGAATTATCGTACTCCCAGACGGTATCATTGGGAAAGAAACCTAAACGCAAGAAAACAAAAACCAAGGACTTGGTCTTAAATGACAAACTAGATAGAATAATAACAGACTTACAAGAAATCAAAAATGATTTTCAGGACTTTCGCTCAGAGCATGATCTTCTATGCACAGATGTAACAAATCTACAAAACCAAGTAAAATCGATGGAACAAAACAACTCGGACCAGGCCTCAGGGATCACGCACATTCAAACAACTATAACCCAGCTTCTAGATATAACTAAAGCCCTGGGAGAGACAGGAAGATGCAGAGAACAGACAGAGATGCCAGAATATATGAATTTATGGAATACCAGAGAATAGTGAGGGCAGAGACATGAGGGGCTACATAGAGAATTTGTTAAGAGAAGAACTAGACCTTGAGCAGGACTTTCCCTTAAAAATAGAGAGGGCTCACAAGGCACTCAGTCCCAAACCTGTGGATCTGGAGATATGCCCGCACTCCATAATAGTGCAATTTTTGAGTTACCATACTAAAGAAAAAATACTCCAGAAAGCATGGGCAAAGGGGAAAAATATTCAAGGGAAAACAGAGACTGTTTTTTGACAATGACTATGCGAGAGTAACAATGCAGAGAAGGAGGGAATATGTATCTTTGCTTCGGATTTTGAGACAGCTGCAGTTGAAATTCCGAACACTTTATCCATCCCGACTTCTAATCCAATACCCCAATGGACAGGCCACATATGATAACATAGCGAGTGCAATGGAGGACCTGAGACAGAGAGGATTTGAGCTGCCCACCAGACTACCAGGGAAACCATACAATATGAACTCAGGACTTAACAAAGAAGAGACCAGGAAGGGAATCACAGCAAGAAGTACTAGACAAGATAAAGAGACTATTGGGTCAATTTACAAATAAAATACAATGATTATCCTCTCAAGATGAGTAGGCCGACTAGCTAGAGTGCAGCACCCAGGTGAGATGAGAAAACAGCCCACAAGGAGGTAGGCCCTCAGCTTAGACTGTGGTGGTTAACTGGGGGGGGGGAGCAGATCTAGGCTGGAACTGTGGTGATTAAACCCTCAGAGGAAGTACACAAATGTCTCCATTAGGGGAGAAGAGATCCCGGCAAGCTGGATGGTGGTTCTCTGGTGATTGTTTCCACTAAAGGGTGCCAAAATGGTTCTGTGAGAGAGATCGCTTGTGGGATGGTACTAATGAGCCCCAAATCAAATACTAGAGAATGCTTAATAGTTTAAGAGAAGTGACCGGGGAGCTGGTCACTGTTTCTTACTTAAAGATATACATTTAAAAATCTCTTAAAATAGGAGATAAACTGAGTGGGTGGGTACACCTGAAGCAAAGGATATAGAAACAAGGTAATAATTGGGACACTCTTGGTAGGGAGAAGGGTGGAGAATAAGACAGGACCAGCTAAACTGGGGAGGTAGTAACAACAACAAAAAAGGAAAGGGACCTGGGGGTAATCATATCAGATGATCTTAAGGTTAGCAAGCAATGTGAGAAGGCAGTAGGGAGGGCTGGGGGTATACTGGGATGCATAGGGAGAGGCATCACCAGCAGAAAACAGTAAGTTGTTATCCCTCTCTACAGGCAGTTCTGGAGACCCCATCTCCACAAGGACATAGACAGGATAGAGGCAGTCCAGAGGATCGCAACTGAAATGGTGCAGGGTCTGCAAGAGAAGCTGTACGAGGAGAGACTAAAGGAGCTTAATATGTATACCCTTGAGGAAAGGAGGGAGAGGGGGGGACATGATAAAAACCTTTAAGTACCTCAGTGGCATCAGCAAAGTCCAAGAGGGTAGCATCTTTCAGAAAAAGAGACATGCAAGAACAGGGGGACACAATTTAAAGATGGGGGGCACTTCAGGGGCAATGTGAGGAAGTATTTTTTCACAGAGAGGGTAGTGGATGCATGGAACAGCCTTTCTGAGGAGGTTGTGGGGTCTAAAACTGTGGGAGAATTCAAGAATGCATGGGACAGACATAAGGCAATTCTTGGGGGTAGGAAGAAATAGGCTGTTGGTTAACTAGGATCTGCGGCCTATCCTGTAGGTAGGGAAATGGGCAGACTAGGTGGGCCAAGTGGTCCTTATCTGCTGTCAAAGTCTATGTTTCTATGTTTCTATTTTTTAGTGGAATCCCAGGGGGAGACATCTGGGCTAGGCCTGGAGAGCTCTGCACGGACCGAACAGTCGAGATGGGGGGCTTGCTGAACTCAATTAAAGGGCTGCATGTGAAGGCCAAGGGCCTCCTAGTGGGAGCTCAAGGCATATAGCAAAAATAAAATCCACCAGAGGGCATGCTCTGCTTAAAGCTGATAATCAAGGGGATTTTTTAACAGAATGGATGGAAAGGAGGAAAACAGGAAAAATAGAAATAAATCAAAATGATATTGGATAAAACCGACAAGAAGAATAAAGAGGAAAAGAAAACTGATAATCTGGACAATTAAAAGTAAAGGACATGGACTAATTGAATAAAGAAGATGGACTACCCAAGAATTATATTGGGGGGGGGGGAAGTGACAAGAGCTTGGCACCTATATTAATTATCTTATTTTCTTTATATTTTATGTTGGAAATTATACTTATTGTTTAGAAATTTCTTTAAAGGGACTGGATAGCCAGATAGGAAACCTGGTTAAGACCCAATTTAATATAGGTTCTCATTATGGGGGATATGTACAACCCCCAGGGCAGGCCTAGAGAGTAATGCAAATAGCCCACATTAGACGGATTTTTCCATCCTTGTCAGGGAAGAATCTGACATTGGAAGTCACTATGTATATTCAGGGGAGGAGAGATAGTTATTTGGGAGGGGGGAAGGAAAAAAGGAGATGATACAGAAACATCAGAGAATTTAAATGGATGAGATATGAATAAAAAAAAGAAAGATTTGAGCATACTCAGGGGTGCAAGCAACACAGAAGAGAGGCAATGGAATAGATATAAGAGAATGACAATAGGGAAACAAAGTATTTAGATGTATCAGATTAAGAAAACCCTGAAAGTGGTGTCCCAGAATGTCAATGGGTTAAGTAACCCTATAAAGAGATCTAAAATAATCTCCCATCTCAGAAAAATACACCCCCAAATTATTCTATTAAAAGAGACACATCTATCAAAAGATGAACACCAGAAATTATTAAAATATGGAATGTCGAGTGTTGTGGCTAGTACATACACATAGATACATAGACAGTGTCGGCAGATAAGGGCCTATGGCCCACCCAGTCTGCCCATTTGAGCTTGTAAGTTCAGTTTGTTTTCCTAGAAGTCTGTTGCCCCTTGCCCCTGACCTCCAGAATTCCTTTATGTCTATCCCATGCATTCTTAAATCCCGTGATTGTTTCAGCCCCCACCACTTCCTCTGGCAGAGTGTTCCACTTGTCACCACCCGTTCTGTGAAGAAATTCTTTCTCATGTTTCCTCTGAATCGTCCTCCCTCCAACTTCATCCCATGCCCTCTAGTCCTGGAACATCTTTTTCGCTTAAAAATAGTGTTTTCCTGCACCCTGTTCCTCCCTGTAAGATACTTGTATGTCTCTATCATATCCCCTCTCTCCCTCCTCTCCTCCAGGGAGTACATGTTCAGTTCCTTCAACCTGTCTTCATAGGACTTGTGATGCAATCCATGCACCATCTTTGTTGCCCTCCTCTGAACCTTCTCTACCCTGTCTATGTCCTTACGTAGGTATGGTCTCCAGAACTGTACACTGTACTCCAGGTGGGGCCTCACTAGTGTCTTGTATAGCAGAATTATGACCTCCTTTTCCTGCTGGTGATGCCCTGCCAATACATCCCAGCATCCTATTTACTTTACCTGCTGCCCTGTCACACTGTTTCCCTACCTTGAGGTCATCAGAGATGACAACCCCAAGATCCCTTTCCTGCTTGGTGCACGCTATATCCTCACCCCCCAACTGATATATTGTGCCAGGGTTTTTGTGCCCCATATGCATTATCTTGCACTTCTTTGCATTGAATTTCAACTGCCAAACCCCTGACCATTCTTCAAGTTTCTGCAGGTCCCTTCTCATTCTGTCTACACCCTCTGGTGTGTCTACTCTGTTACAGAGCTTTGTGTCATCAGCGAACCGTGAAATTCTGCCTTCTAGGTCCTGCGCAATGTCACTGATGAAGATGTTGAATAGGACTGGTCCCAGCACTGATCCCTGTGGTACCCCACTGGTCACTCTTCCCTCTGTGGAGTGACAGCCATTTACCACCACCCTCTGTTTCCTGCCACCCAGCCAGTTACCTACCCACCACACTACTGTCCTGCCCACACCCATATTCCCAGTTTGTGTAATAGTCTTCTATGTGGCACAGTGTCAAAGGCCTTGCTGAAGTCCAGATAGGCCATGTCCACTGCCCTCCCTGATCCACCTCCCTAGTCACCCAGTCAAAAATTCAACGAGGTTGGTCTGACATGACCTCCCTGGTGAAACCATGCTGCCTTGGGTCCTGTAGTCCATTGACAACCAGATGTTCCACCAATCTCTCCTTCAGTAGTGCTTCCATGATCTTCCCACTACCGAGGTGAGGCTGACTGGTCTGTAGTTCCCTGCCCTCTTTGTTCCCGCTTTTGTATAAGGGGACTACATCTGCTGTCCTCCAGTCTTTGGGTACCTCCCTGTTTCCAGTGATCGGCTAAACAGGATAGCCAGAGGTTCAGCCACCACCTCTCTTAGTTCTTATGACCCTGGGTGCACCCCATCTGGCCCCATTGCTTTATCAACTCTTATTACTTCCAGTTCCTTCAGGACCCTTTCTCGTGTAAAGGGACTTGTGTCCATTTCTGCACCATTCTCACCCCTTGTACTCCCTTCAGACCCATTACCCTCCTCTTCCTCAGTAAAGACTGAGCAGAAATACCTGTTCAATATGTCAGCTTTACTGTTGTCATCCTCCACGCGGCCCCCATCCTCCCCCTTCAGTCTCACTATCCCTCCCTTTGTCTTTCTTTTTTCACTTATGTACCTGTAAAAGGTTTTGTCCCCTCTACCCACTGATTTTGCAATGTGTTCTTCTGTCTGAGCTTTGGCTTCCCTTACTGACCTCCCTGCCTCCCTTTGCTTCTCCTGGTACTTCTCCCTATCCCCTTCTGCCTGTGTCTTTTTGTATTGCCTGAATGCAATCTTTTTGGCTTTCACTTTCTTTGCTACCTCTTTGGAAAACCATAATGGTCTCCTCTTCCTTTTCCTCTTGCTAATCTGCTTAATGCATAATTCTGTTGTTCTTGTAATCCCCATTTTAAATACTGCCCACTGTTCCTCAACCCCTGATTCCTGTCCCATTCCTCTTAATGCCTCTTTCAAGTATCTCCCCATTTTCCCAAAGTCTGCCCCCCTAAAATCCAGGATACGTGTTTTTGTGTGGTTTGGTTCTGCTCTTTCTGTGATTTCAAACCGCAATGACTGGTGGTCACTGTTTCCCAGGTGCTCCCCCACTGTTACCCCCATCACACTGTCCCTGTTTGTGAGCACAAGGTCCAGTATTGCCTTCTGCCGAGTTGGTTCCATGACCAGTTGCTTGAGGAAGGCACCCTGAAGGGAGTCCAGGATAAATCTGCTCCTAGTTGATGCTGCTGCTGGGATGCTCCAGTCCACGTCGGGAATATTGAAGTCTCCAACCAGTACTACCTCACCCTTGTCTGCCATCCTTTGGATGGCTAGCATCAGCTCCCTATCTGTTTCTTCCTCCTGGGCTGGTGGTCTATAGACCACACCTGTGCGGATGGCTGTCCCCATTTTCCTTTCCAGCTTAACCCACAGTATCTCTCCCCCATTTTGTTCCTCCTGGATCTCTGTGGCCCTTATGTCATTTTTCACATACAGTGCCACTCCTCCTCCCTTCCTGCCTGCTCTGTCTCTTCTGAATATGTTGTAGCCAGGTATGGTCATCTCCCAGTCGTGGTTATCATTACACTAGGTTTCAGTGATGGCCACAATGTCCAGGTCTGACTGTACCATGACAGCCTCCAGATCTTCCATCTTGTTGCTAAGGCTCCTGGCATTTGCACACATGGCTTTCCATGATTTGACACAAGAGGGCATAGGAGAGGTTTAGCCATATTTATACCACGATCCTCGACATTTCAAATGCTTGAATCATATCAGGATGGAAAGGATAGGTTAGGCTTGGTTAAGGGAAACTGGGAAGGTCAGACTTACATAGGGAAGCATATATATATATATATATATATATATATATATATATATATATATATATATATACCACCAGGATCAGAGAATACGGTATATCAAGCAGTCTTTGATAAAATTATAGCCTTTAAACAAGAGAAATTAATAATAGGAGGGGACTTGAACCTATTAATGAATCCTGTAAAGGACAGCTCAAACCTTAATACCCTCAAAGCTACAAGGGGACAGACACATGGCAAGAGACTTATAAAAGACCTTGCTTTAATAGATACTTGGAGACATTGTTACCCAACATCCTGGGGATATACACATTTTTCAAGGGTCCATAATACATATTCACATATAGACTCTTTTCTTGTGGAAGCAGAATCTTTAGATTTAATACTTAAGGCCAAGATTTCCCCAAGTTATCTATCAGACCACGCAATTATTACTGTAGAACTAGAAGCAGAACAGGAAGTAATAATGAAACAATGGAGGTTCAATAATATGTTAATTAAAGATAAAAAATTTAAAGAAAAGGTGTAGCAATGGATTCCCACAATAATACAAGAGAAAACAATAGAAGAAGTGCAGGAGGGAACATTATGGGATACATTAAAATCAGTTCTAAGGGAGAAATTATAGCATATGCAACCCACCAAAAGAAAATGAGAGGAAACAAAAAGAGTTGGAATTGGAACTAGAAAGATTACAGGTGCATGCAGAGGGAAGGAGAGATACGATTACACAGATTAATCAGGTAAAGACAAAACTACAAGATATACTAAATCAAAAAACTGAACAAGCCTTGATGTATACGAAACAAAGATACTATGAAAGGGGAAGCAGGGTGGCCAAAATACTAGCTTATAGATTAAGAAAACAACAGACAATATCAACAATAACTAAAATAAAACACCCAACACAAGCCAAAATACTTAATAAAACAAAGGATATATCAGAGGGCTTCAAAACATTATACTCACAATTATATTATCAACAACAAGAACCAGAAGAAGAAAAATACAAAATGTTTTTTACAAATATGAAATTACCCCAAATCACAGAGGAACAAAGTAAGACATTAACTCATCCAATAACTTCCCAAGAAATAAGTAATGCCTTTAGTAACTCCAAATCAAATAAAAGCCCAGGCCCAGATGGATACACTGCAGAATTTTATAAAACATTCAAGAAAATTCTACCCCAACCCTAACTAAGCTATTTAATACTACACAGGATGACAATTCCTCTATTCCAAACAGCTGGCAATATGCTAACATAGCCACAATACTTAAACCAGATAAAGACCCAATGGACTTTGAATCATATCGTCCTATTTCAGTTTTAAATCAGGATTATAAATACTTCACAACCATTATGGCTAAAAGACTAGAAAGTATATTACCCCATATTATAAATAAAGACCAAGCAGGGTTCATCATAAAACGTCAAACAGCAGATAATGTTAAATGCACAGTATATCATCTAGTAGAAAAATACAAAAGGTGAAAAAACCCTCTATACTTTTAAGTATGGATGCTCAGAAAGCATTTGACAGAGTTTCTTGGAGATTTCTAACATACACAACGGAAACATTTAATTTGCCAATAGTCTTTTTAAATATAATACAATGAATATATACTGTACATCTCCACAAGCTATGATAAAAGTGAATGGATCATTCTCAACCCGTTTCCCTCTAAATAGAGATACCCGCCAAGGCTGCCCCTACCCCCTTCCCTATTTGCCATATATGCAGAACCGTTAGCCCAGGCTATTAGAGAGAATGAATTAATCACAGGGATAACATTTCTTAACACTACTCAAAAAACAGCTTTTTTCGCTGATGATTTACTAATATATTTAACAGAACCAGAAACATCCATACCAAAATTATTCTCTCTTCTTGAGGAGATGGAATGTATTTCAGGGTATAAATTAAATACAAGTAAAACAGAAGTGCTATGTCTAAACTACCAACCAAGTGAGACAATCCGGGGCCAGATACCCATTGAGATGGAAAAGTAATAAATTTCGGAATTTGGGGATAAATCTTACAAAGGAAATACACAATTTATACGAAGCCAATTATAACTCACTTATACAATCTATCAGGGAAGATTTTCTGAGATGAGATCCTTTATCTCTCTCATTGAATCAAAGAATTGAGGTTATAAGAATGAATATACTCCAAGATTCCTGTAACTCTTCCAGACCCTCCCGATCTACCCACAACAGACAGACTTTAAAAAATGGAATAGTAGGATATCAAGATTTATATGGCAAGGGAAAAAAAAGAAGAATAAAATATAAAACCTTTCAACTACCCAAAAACAAAGGGGGTCTTGCCTTACCTGATTTAGAACAATATGCACAGGCAGCAGTAATTCCACATGTACTACAGTGGTTAGAGGAAGGAAGGAATGAATCCACACTGGAAAGAGACAGAGAGAGGAAGCCAACTGGAGGGGATATAGAAACATCTATTTGGCCAAACAGTACCAAAAGTAATCATGAAAAAAGAGATCAGATTTAAACAAACCAGACAATTACTGACAATTTGGAGATCAATAATTAAAAAAACTAATGACCCCAAAATATACTGAATACAAGAAATCACAGCAGATCCCAGATTCGAACCAACCAAACAGGATTATAATTTTACAAGGTGGCACCAACAGGGCCTTACCAGATTCTATCAACTATATGAACAAGGGGTCTTTTGCCAATTCCAGACATTAAAAGAAAAGGACAATTTAGGGAAACAGGACTTTTTTAGGTTTCTCCAGATAAGACATTATTGCAAGAACCTATTAGCGAAAGACTGGGACCCAGGAGAGATACACCCACTTATGAGAATAATAATTAATACAATAGAAATAGCAATACCAAAACATATAATATCCAAAACGTATCAAGCTCTAATTAACAACCAGAAAGAGATTAAGATGTACTCCCAACAACGTTAGCAAGAAGAATTAGGCATAAGTCTGGAGGAAGAGAATTGGGAAGGGATATACACAACAGTACACAGAATTTATAAGATCTCCAACTTGGAGAGAATTTGGCTGGAAATGTCTGATAAGATTTTTTAGAACCCCGCAAATAGCGGGGAAGTATGATCCTCAAATGGGAATTACATGCTGGAGAAGGTGTGGGGAACCTGTAGCTAATCATAAACATATATTTTGGAGCTGCCCAACTCTGGAAACATTTTGGAGAGGTGGGAGAGGCATTATGAGAATTATTCCCTGGAATGGGGACTTTGACACCAGAAATAGCACTTATTTTAAATTTCACTAGTGAATTAGGAAGAGGCAACACAAGGCTCTTACTAGCCATATTGCTCATGGCTGCCAATAAAGCAGTAATGAAGAAATGGCTACAAAAAGACCCACCTACCTCTAGAGAATGGGAAGATATAACCTATCAAATATACAGAATGGAACTTACGACAGCCCAGATTAATTTAAAAATCCAGAAATGTACAGTTTTTGGGCTAAATGGTGGCTCTGAATCTCTGGGCATAGGCCTTATCTGATCCCATGAGGGAAGATATCCACGGGCAGACCTGGGACTACCACAAGGGAACCTATGAATTAAATATTAAATGTACTACTGAGAAAAGATATATTAAGAAAAACTCCTGAGACCAATATGAAGGACATATCTATACAGAATCTATGAAAAATATGTATGAACAAAAGATGTATACTGTACCTCTCCAGAAAATAATGAAACAATAAAAAAATATTAAAAAAAAAAAGAGAAGGTTCCCATTCCTAGTATGTTCACTCTAGCAAGGGCATATCTGCCACAGGATCCACCACACTCTCCAGAATGTCGACCTGCACCCCCCCTTGGGGGAACCAAATTGATGCCCCCCAGACCTTTGAGGAGAAGGTGGACAACACCCAAGTGCCCTCCATGAAACTGGCGGTTTTCCGGGCCTCAAGGTCAGAGAAATGTGTCTCCTGTAATACAAATATTTGCCCTTTCATCTTCTTAGCTTCCCCCAGTACCTTTCTGCATTTTAAAATGGATTTTAGGCCATTTATGTTCCAGGTCACACATTTAATGTCATCCCCCATGGTCATCTGCAAGAGAAACACCTCGACTGACAACAGTATAAAGAGATTGCACATCTAGAACCATTTTTCCCCAATAAGACATTGATAACCAAACCAAATAACCCCCCAACATTAGCCTGATTGAAACAGATCACAATACCCCCCAAGGCAGCGGGATGCGTAAGAAGGCCAGACTGTGCAAAGGGGCCGCCCAGCTAGGGCACTCGGGACACCTTTTAAGAGTGCCCTTGAGCCAGCCCCTCCGAGCACTCCATCCCATATCTCCAGAACAGCCCAACAACCCCAAAAACCCCATCCATCCTGCCCCTACCAAAAACATCCCGCTAATACAGTCCCAACTGGCCAGGACAGCTACTGGCCTAATCCAACTGAGCAGAACTAAACACGTACCAGTAGCCACCCCCACGGGCATAAACGTGCCCATCAGAATCCCCACTACAAACAGAAAGTTGGATGTAGACATACCATCCTAATAGTATCCAAATATTGGGACACCATACCAAACAGTGCCAATTGTAGAAAGCTGCAACATGCATTTAACCAAGTCAAAACAACCAGGACTAGATAACATTTTTGGGGGAGTGTGGCCAGCAGCCGACAGGAGAAGATGCTCCTTTACTCGTTCCAGACTGAGAGGGTAGCAAAAGTTTTAAAAAACTACATTTTTTGCAAAAATTGATCAGCACAACTGTTGGATCTTAAGGCTAAAGTCCTTCCAATGTTACTGGCGAATTTCCAGATCGTTTTTATGATGGGTAGAACTAAAACTGACTCTTTCAAAGAAGAGGGCAAAGGGAGAGGCCTGCACCTGCTACAAGCGGAGCCTCTGGCACTGTAACTGAGAGTGGGAAACCTGGGGACTTAGAAACGAAGGTCAATGCCATCCTACAAGCTGTTCAGCAAACAGACACAAAACTAGAAACCTAAAATACTAGGCTTATGCAGGTGGAGACCAAAATGCTTACCCTGGAAACAAATCAGACCGAGCTCTCAACCATGGTATCTAAAACTGCGATTGTGACTGATGGTGTCCTGAGGGAGAACAAATTGTTTCGTACATGCCTGGAATATCTGGAAAACAATGCTCACGCCTGTAACCTCCGATTTTTGGGGATACCCGAAGGCAGAATACATGTATCAGCTGTTGCAGGATTTGTTCCGACTGCAAGACGAACATCCGATCCTAAGGGCCTACCGAATAACACTGCGCAGGAAGCCTAACAATCCAACTATCCCCAGGACTGTACTGGTAGTAACAAGTGGAGTACAGATCAGGGATTTTGTTCTACACAAAGCTAAATCAGCGGGGACACTTACTTTGATGGATGGCTCCATATTACATTGGTTCCCGGACCTCAGTTATTCGACGAGGATGAGATGCCGAGGGTTTGATGCCATTCAAGTAGGCCTGCAGGAGCTAGGGATTAACCATGTGCTCCAAATGCCAGCAAGGCTCAAGATTATCTACGCCGGGAAAACCTATATTTACACTGATCCAGCGGACACGGGTCGTAAGCTGGAGATGATCTGTGTGGACTTTGCCAAATCAGGTCCTTTGGAAGCTGAGGAAGAAGAAGATGAAACCTGAACTGAGGATTTACTGGAAAATTTGTGTTAAGTTATTAACTAAAGTATGGTTGTTACCACAATACTAGTTAATACTGATTTACTTGTAAAGAGTAATACTATATTTTGGTTGGTTTATCTGCATTTACAAGTTATAGCAGGTTATATATTTTAAAGGAAAGTGGTTTCAACTAAATCTAAAGCTTAATCACCGTGTAGGCAGTGCACAGGTTAACATGTTTAACTGTGACATATAAATGTTAAAAAGTTATGAATAGCTGTCTGTGAACGAATGTAAGGGCACATCTCTATTATTAGCATGAAAGAGAAGAATTCTCTGAATTTGTTTTAGACATGGACTCCTGGGCCAAGTCAAATAGATACAGGCCTCTCTGTAAACAAGGGACTCTCTGGACTCTTACACAAATCTTTTAGGTATGGTTTCCATGGTCTTGCTGCATAGGCCTTTTCTTTCTTTCTTTCTTTCTTTCATTGGACTAATTAGATATGCACCCCCATGTTGTTGTAGCAATGAAAGAAGGGATAAGGTTGTGGCTCTCCATGCCTTCGGGGAGTCCTATGATACGCAGGTTCGACCTGCGAGAGCGATACTCTTGGTCATCTACTCTCAGCATCAGCTCAGCCAGGGAGGTCTTAAGATCGTTTCTCTCCACTGCCACCACCATCAGGGAGTCCTCCAGTTCACTCACCCTATGTTCTAATTCAGCTATTTGGTTAGTGTGAGTGGCTGATGTTTCCGAGAGACCAGTGACAATTCCCTGCAGGTGAGTGAGTTGGGCAGTAATATTAACAAAACCCGCCTTCATTTCAATTTGCATCTGTAGCAGGGTCAGGGGTACACCAGCCAGAAAGTTGGAAAGGGCCTCCATATTCAGTTCACGCTGCTCCCTCATACCTTCAGGTTTTAAGGCCTGCTGTCAGCTCTCAGAATCTGCCGCGGAGCTCTCTTTAGATGACTGCTGCACCACGAAGGACAGTTTACCCTGCTTACTTTTTTGTTTGCTAGATGCCATAACTCTGGTGGAGGCTATATAAGCAAAGTTCTGGAGTTATAATCCTCTTGAAACAGCTTTTTAGATGCTTTTAAAATTGGTGTCCCCGGGAGCTAGCTAGCATACATCTGTCATGCCTGCTGGCTAGCCACGCCTCCTTTGACAATTTTTTTTTTTTGTAACTTATATTTTATTGTTTTTAGGTAAAAACAACAGCAATACAGCATATACTCCTGCCAGACAATACACAAAGCTGGTTAAGGAGCCATCCATTGGAACTAGTAAATAAAGCACTCTGGACAGTTAGGATTAAGGATTTGAGAGTATAGCTACACAAGTTTCTTAATATAAGCATTAAACTTACATTACAAATATTTTCTAAATAAGCTACAGCTTGCAAATATATGGTGATCCAACCATTATACTGAAATGTATCCTAAAAAAAGTTATACTCTACCCCTGTAGTTTATATGATCACCACCCAAACATTTTTTGTTCCAAAAATGTGTAGTACTAAGCCTCCCACCCAATACAAAACTCTTCTTAGGGGAGTAGAATTAAACATTTTTAAATACACAAAATATTATTACTTCTCCCCCACATTGAAATATATAATAACAACAAGTATACCGTAAACTTGATACAGTCAGCTAAATACTAGTCTAAAACATAATTAGTAATTGAGGCTAGCTTGCTCACACGTTAAGTTTGGTATGCATACGACTATCGAGTATTACCCCAAACATTGTTTGCTCAACCATACGCAGTAGCTCCAGTTGAAGGTTGCCATTTCGTACAATAAAGTTTAGAAGAGCAGTGTGGGGAAAAAATATGCCTTGTACCTTACTATTGTACTGTCAATAGCCCCATTTGGCATTTAACAAAAAAAGGGAACAATCCCAACAACAAATCTGTTAAAGAACTTCATGCCCTCTGGTCTATCACTGCCAAAATAAAATAGCCCCTCTAGTCGCAAGTTAGCACTCCTGTCAAAAGTTACACTCCATGCTTCAATATGGAGACAGACCCCAGTCCCAGATTACCGGGATCAAGAACTGTCCTCCGACTCCTCAGTCACCGCATCATTTCTCTCTGTGGCCTTAAACTCCCTCTCCATCTGTTTGACTCTTTTCCCTGCTTCCATAGGGTCTGTAAATTGGAATGTACGCCCCCCGGATTGAATTCTGAGTCGGGCTGGCATGAGTAAGCAATCTGCAATGCCCAAACTTTTCAGACAAGCCCGAACAGCATCAAATTTTTTTCGCCTTGATTAAGTGGCAAAGGCTAGGTCAGGGAATATGTGCAGCGTATTTCCATCGTAGTTAAGGCCAGTTGTATTTCTAGTTGTCTGCAGCATAGCATCCCTTGCAACGACTTCTGAGGTAACACAGAGCTCAGTCCTTGGTAGGTCATTTTGGCCATTTGCCGATCTGGGCGAAATTCTGTACGCTTTCACTAGTTGTAGAGCTGTGGCTTCTGTATCCATGGATAAGGCATCAGGAAGCCAATTCTTTAGAAAACTGAGGCGATTGCTGCCCTCACTTCCCTCCAGTAAGCCAATCAAATGAATGTTCATAGCTCTATTTGTATTTTCTATGGCCTACAGGCTGTACCAAAGTTGGGAATTCTCTTGGACCAATTTGCCCGCAGTGGATAGAACTTTTGTGGCATTAGCCTCTGCTGTAGCTGCCGTTTTGGTAACTGCCTCAATTTTAACATCTTGTTCCCCCATACGTTTTAGTATAGCTTCTACTTCTGTGTCTATAGCTTTCATGGATTTCTCCAGTGCTTGCCATGTGGGAGCCTCCGGTGTAGAAGATCCCAGAATCTAGGCCCTTTCTTGGTCACCATGCGGTTGCAGATTTTTCCCTCTGGTTCCTCCACCTTTATTTTGTTTTCCCATCACCTTTTTTGACATGGATATGATCTCCGTCAGGCGCTTTATTCAAAAATATTAATTGTTAGCTGATTAAATGAATAAAAATAGTAGGATTTAGATTGAAAAGAGATCGTATTGCGGAGCAGAGGTGAAGTACATCTTTTCAGCAAGACCGCTCAACAGCGCCCCGACAATCTTTTAATAAAGAGAATCTAAGTTTTCTATAGATGATTTGACATATTTAGCACCTGCAACCAGCCCTTTATATACTGTGCAGCACACAGGAAAAAGTATGGCCCTATTACCGAGCTTCAGTTCTCCTTACCCTCTGCTATGTGTGCACTCAAAGATTGCAAAATATAAAAGCCCACCTTGTAATGTTGCTAGGTTTTATCTTCCACTCTTTTAACAAATAGTTTGAAATAGGAGTTTTTATGAAGTAAAGAAACTGCCTACAGTAGGTAAGGGAAATACTTTTAAGGGGGTATACATCGATTCATTGTGCTCTGATAACCACAATAAATGAAACAGTACATCACAATTACAAACTGTTCTTGAGTCAAAAGTCACAGTACCTTCAAAACAGTTTCCAGAAGTAGCTGCTGTACCAACCACCAATGTTACCCCATCGCTGATGTTTATGTGAAAGTGAGAGAAAGGCACTGATGGACCACTGCAAAAATATGAATAAAACAATATTTATGTAAGTATTGTTGTTGACCTTATTCACAGTGAACTGCATCCATTTGGAAGATCATTTACAGTACAAAGTATAGAGCCGGATAGTGTGTAAAAAGTTCCAATAATGTAGTAAAGTAGAGTGGAGAGTATTGACATGTAGTGTTAGCACAGAGAAACCTTTACTCCCATGAGGTATCACAGCATGTATTGTGTGCTTTCCAACTGAACCAGTCAACAGAGGGCGTGATACAAGGAGACTCAAGACTATCATTGTTCAAACAGTTTTGAATGTTTAACTGCCAAACGTGCGTTAGTCAAACAAAATGGCGATTTCTGTAAAAAGTTGTGAACATCGGACCGGTAGCAAACAATACAGCAGAAACTCTCAAGTGCCCAAAGAGCCGGGCAAGTTCTTTCTACAGTGGTGATGGACAACCTAGTGCAACGAGTTTAAGGTTTCATATATCAAAGGACAGAAAGTATCTCTTATATAAGTGTGTGAAAAATAAATACCGGTCAGTGCTTGAGACCTGACCTAACCTCCCCTATTACTTCCCCATGTACAACCCCATTACATACTGACAGCACTTAAAATAAATCTATGGGTAAGCACTCTGGATTGCTATTCATCCATGTAGTCATATAATGATAACAACAATTAGGAAAAATATGCTTTTCTACAGTAAATACATAGATACTGTCGGCAGATAAGGGCCTATGACCCACCCAATCTGCACATTTGAGCTTGTAAGTTCCCTTTATGTTTTTCTAGAAGTCTGTTGTCCCTTACTCCTGACCTCCAGAATTCCCTTATGTATATCCCATGCATTCTTAAATCCCGTGATTATTTCAGCCCCCACCACTTCCTTTAGCAGAATGTTCCACTTGTCCACCACCCTTTGTGTGAAGACATTCTTCATGTTTCCTCTGAATTGCCCTCCCTCCAACTTCATCCCATGCCCTCTAGTCCTGGAAAATCTTTTTCACTGGAAAATAGTGTATTCCTGCACCTTGTTCCTCTCTGTAAGATATTTGTATGTCTCTATCATACTCCCTCTACTCAAGGGAGTACATATTCAAGTCCTTCAGCCTGTCCCCATAGGACTTGTGATGCAATCCCTGTACCATCGTTGTTGCCCACCTCTGAACCTTCTCTTCCCTATGTCCTTATGTTGGTAAGGTCTCCAGAACTGTACACTGTACTCCAGGTTGGGCCTTACTAGTGTCTTGTTTAGTGGAATTATAACCTCCCTTTTCCTGCTGGTGATGCACCTGCCTATGCATCCCAACATCTTATTTCCTTTACTTGCTGCCTTGTCACACTGTTTCCCTACCTTGAGGTCATCAGAGATAATAACCTCAAGGTCCCGTTCCTGCTTGGTGCATGCTATATCCTCACCCCCAACTGATATGTTGTTCCAGGGTTTTTGGGCCCAATATGCATTATCTTGCACTTCTTTGCTTTGAATTTCAACTGCCAAACCCTTGACCATTCTTCAAGCTTCTGCAGGTCCCTCCTCATTCTGTCTACACCCTCGGACATGTCCAGTCTATTACAGAGCTTCGTGTCTTCAGTGAACAGGGAAATTCTGCCTTCTAGGTCCTGCACAATGTCACTGATGAAGATGTTGAATAGGACCAGTCCCAGCACTGATCCCTGTGGTAACCCACTGGTCACTCTTCCCTCTGTGGAGTGACAGCCATTTACCACCACCCTCTGTGTCCTACCACCCAGCCAATTACCCACCCACCGCACTACTATCCTGCCCACTTCCAAATTCCCCAGTTTGTTTAATAGCCTTCTATGTTGCACAGTGTTAGAGGCCTTGCTGAAGTCCAGCTAGGCCATGTCCACTGCCCTCCCCTGATACACCTCCCTTGTCACCCAGTTGAAAATATTAAATGAGGCTGGTTTGGTATGACCTCCCCGAGTGAAACCATGCTGCCTTGGATCCTGTAGTCCACTGGCAACTAGATGTTCCACCAGTCCCTCCTCCAGTAGTGCTTCCATGATCTTCCCCATTACCGAGGTTAGGCTGACTGATCTTAGTTCCCTGCTTCCTCTTTGTTCCCGCTTTTGTGTAAGGGGACTACATCTGCTGTCCTCCAGTCTTTGGGTACCTCCCCTGTTTCCAGTGATCGGCTAAACAGGATTGCCAGAGATTCAGCCACCTTCTCTCTTAGTTCCTTTAGGACCCTGGGGTGCACCATCTGGCCCCATTGCTTTATCGACTCTTATTCCTTCCAGTTCTTTTAGGACTCTTTCCCATGTAAAGGGACTTGTGTCCATTTCTGCGGCATTCCCACCCCTTGTACTCCCTTCAGGCCCATTACCTTCCTCTTCCTCAGTAAAGACTGAGCAGAAATATCTGTTCAGTATGTCAGCTTTACTGTTGTCATCCTCCATGCAGCCCCATCCTCCACCTTCAGTCTCACTATCCCTCCCTTTGCCCTTTTTTCACTTATGTACCTGTAAAAGGTTTTGTCCCCTCTACCCACTGATTTTGCTATGCACTCTTCTGTCCGAGCTTTGGCATCATTACTAACCTTCCTGCCTCCCTTTGCTTCTCCTGTTACTTCTTATCCCCTTCTGCCTGTGTCATTTTATATTACCTGAATGTGATCTTTTTGATTTTCACTTTCTCCGCTACCTCCTTGGAAAACCATAATGGCCTCCTCTTCCTTTTCCTCTTGCTAACCTGCTTAATGCATAATTCTGTTACTCTTGTAATCCCTGTTTTAAATATTGCCCACTGTTCCTCCACCCCGATTCCCTCCCCATTCTCATTAGTGCCTCTTTCAAGCATCTTCCCATTTTCCCAAAGTCTGCCCCCCCTAAAATCCTGGATACATGTTTTTGTGTGGTTTGGTTCTGATCCTTCTGAGATTTCAAACCACAGTGACTGGTGGTCACTGTTCCCCAGGTGCTCCCCCACTGTTACTCCTATCACACTGTCCTCATTTGTGAGCACAAGGTCCAGTATTGCCTTCTGCCGAGTTGGTTCCATGACCAGTTGCTTAAGGAAGGCTCCTTGAAGGGAGCCCAGGATAAATCTCCTCCTGGTTCAAGTTGATGCTGCTGCTGGGAGGCTCAAGTCCACATCTGGAATACTGAAGTCTCCAACCAACCAGCACCACCTCCCCCTTGTCTGCCATCCTCTGGATGGCTAGCATCAGCTCCCTATCTGTTTCTTCCTCCTGGGCTGGTGGTCTGTAGACCACCCCTGTGCGAATGGCTGACCCCATTTTCCTTTCTAGCTTAACCTACAGCATCTCTCCCCCATTTTGTTCCTCCTGGATCTCTGTGGCCCTTATGTCATCTTTCACATAAACTGCCACTCCTCCTCCCTTCCTGCCTGCCCTGTCTCTTCTGAATATGTTGTAGCTGGGTATGGCCATCTCCCAGTCATGGTTATCATTACACCAGGTCTCTGTGATGGCCACAATGTCCAGGTCTGACTGCACCATGGCAGCCTCCAGATCTTCCATCTTATTACTAAGGTTCCTGGCATTGGCAAACATGGATTTCTATGATGTGAACTCTCTGGACTGTTTAGCTGTTCTACTACAGCCCCCCGCCCTGGTTGTCCTTTATAAGCAGTTCTCCCAGCTGTCTGGCCTTCTGTTGAATTGTGTCCCCTTTCTGCCTATCCACCCCTTGAGTGCTTATCTCCATCTTTTGTACAATGCTTTGTAGAGAAATCACCTCCTCCTGTTCACTGGTTCCACTGCTGACTGTGGGGGATGGGCAATTAGGTACCCTCCTTGCTGGCCTGCCACCCCCTTGGCTAGTTTAAATGCTTGTCCATGTAGCATTTAAACTTATCATTGAGTGCTTGGATTCCCCTCCAGGATGGATGCAGGCTGTCAGGCTTGAACAAGCCCCCATCCCTCCAAGTGGGTCCCCAGTCACCAATGAATCCAAACCCTTCCTCACAGCACTAGTTCTTCAACCATGAGTTAAAGTTCTAGGTATGTGCACCCCTACACTCTCCCATGCCTCTCACAGGTAGTGCTTCCAAGAAGGTGACAGAAGTAGCTACTTGCTTGAGACCCCCTCCACAATTTCCTAAACTCTTCCTGAACTTCCTTAGGCTCCCCAGTTGCCAGATCATTAGTACCTAGGTGGATAATGACATCCAGCTCACCCTCCCATATTGCCTTCCCAGCGATCCCCAGGATCTTCCTCCCATCCCTCTACGCCATGGCACCTGGTAGGCACCTCACCTCCCTGTCCTTCCCCTCCTGTGTTCCTAGCTGGATCCCTCTTATGATAGAGTCCCCCACCAGGATTCACCTCCTCCTCCGGGGTCCACTGCTGTCCCCACTGAGGTCACCTCCTTGGTTGACCTCCACATCTTTCCCTTCCACTTCTCTGAGTACCTCTGCTTGGTTGTCCCCATTTGCCAGTGTGGCATATGAGTTCTGGAGTGGAATAGGATTTGGGATTTGCCTCTGCCTGACCGACCTAACCCTCCCAAAGCCCACAATCATCCAAGTGCTCCTCGTCCTTGGCATACTTTGAGGCAGTGGCGTTGGACTGGGTGGTCTCTCTGGATAGGGGCGAAGGTACTCCTGAACCTAGTTTACTTCCACTCTGCGTTTGGCTACCCCATTCCACAATCCAGAGAGATGCCTGCATATAGGGCAGTACCTCAGTGTCCAGAAGGTCTGCCTGAATATGGCTGCCCCGCATCCGCTGCATTGCACCACTCCCCACATTATACTTTACTTATACTGCTATTCTAGTAGTTGTCTGTTACTGAAGCTCTCCTTGTAGTTACCTCTTTATTAATTTACTGTCCTGAAAATTCTGCCACTGATCCTCAGATACTATTTTTTAAAGAAGGAAAACAACAACAAAACAATCATTTGTCAATGGCGAATGTTTGCTTGCTGGTATTAGCATTGGAAATGCAGGAGTTAGACAGATGCAGAGTAGGAATGGCAGTGAAGTATTGAACTTCACGCCAACCCCACCTCCAACCTGCAGAGACAGACAGGCGTATGCGTTTTGGTTGTTGCCCATAACATTCATGCCATTTCATCTCACCCTATCCTGCAGACACTGACAAGTATTGAGGTGTGCCTTGGGGTGTTTGGCTTTACAGTCACCCAACTCCATAAGGACATATGCTGAAATGAGTACAATATAGGAGAATGGGGTGAACTCTGGGGCCGAAGAGCCCAAGGCACACCTTGATGCCTGTCACTGACTACAGGGTGGGGGTGGAACGGCAAGAGCATTACCGTCGGCAATCCAAAGGCACACCCCTGATGCCTGTCAGTCTGTACAGGGTGGGATGTTATGGTTAGAAACCATAACACCCCGGGTGTTTGTTGGTATTTGCACTAAAAATTTTCAACATGGCCTTTTTGTGACCCCCCCCCCACCTCATAAAAGCATTTGGGACCTCTTGTCATGAACAGTGGCACTGTGATTTTGTCAGTGTGTTCTGAACTTTGAGTTCCCACAGCGACCATGCCATTGTGCACCAGACGTACAAAAACACGGATCAGGCAGGATGTGAAGAATAACAGCTGCACCATTCATAGGGAGGTGTGAAGAGATGGCAATGTTGAAAATCAGTAGTAAAAATATAAAAAATATTAAACATGTTCGAACTTCCAAGCGTACGTGGAAACTGCGCAACGCATGCGTGTAACAGTCATTTAGTGGAATTATTTCAACAAATTCAGCTTCAGCTACCGCATTCCCATGCTGTGGAACTCCCTCCCAGCTAACATTCGTCGCTTCACCTCCCTTTCTCACCTAAACTCCATGCTCCAAGATCATTTCATCCCTATCTGTGCTTGCATCTAGGCATTTCCCAATCACTAGTAAAATCTCTGGGTATGTCTGCACTTAGCAAATTGTAATTAATCTGTGCCTAACTATTGTTCTCTCGCCTTACACTGTCTCTCATATGGCTCAAAGTTAATTTTATTGTACACTTGCTGTATTTAACTGTGGTTACCAACTGACTCTCTCAATCCACTACGAATGTGGAATCAGAACCAAATGTTAGTGATCTTCCACAATGTATTCACTTGTCTATACTGTTCTACCTCATACCGTATGTACTGTGGTTACCACTTGACTCTCTCAATCTACTACTGACTTGTTATCAGAACCAAATGTTAGTGTTTCTCCCACTATGTATTAACTTGTCTATACTGTTTTCAACTGTCTACCTATGTTCCCCCCTTCCCCAGGACGCATCTGAAATCAAGCAGTATTCTGATCAGTATGCCTTCCTGGTAAAATGCTTAAATAAATAAATAAATACATTTTCAACATAGGCATTTTGTGACCTCTGCTCATGGACACTGTCACTATGATTTTCTTAGTCTGTCCCGAACATTGATTTCCCACAGTGACCATGCTATTCTGCGCCAGATGTGTGAATGCATATTTAGGGCATGAACAGTGTCACTGTAATTTTTTTAATCTCTTCCGAACACTGACTTCCCACAGCGACTGTGCTGTTGTGTGATGGAAGTGCGAAAACACATTTTGGCCAGGATGTGAAAAATGACAGCTGCACTGTTCATAAGGAGGTCTGAAAAAATGCCAAAGTTGAAAATCTGGAGTGAAAGTATTACACATTTGTGAAGTTATGAGGGTGCATGGAAACTGCACAATGCACACTTGTAACACAGTTATCTTATGAACGTTTGTCACCAAATTTTCAACATAGGCATTTTAGGACCTCTGTTCATGAACAGAGTCACTGTGATTTTATATATGACCATACATATGAACATACGAATCTGCCAGCAGAACAGGCCAACTGGTCTGTCTAAGTCTGCCTGACTGTGCAGCTAGCACCCTAGATTGCAGCTTCCCCAGTCTCCTCCCCCTCAGTTCCTCCCGTGCTTTCCCAGCCCCTGCCCCCCGACTCTTCCTCTTGCTTTATTCCACTCCTTCTTTAAGCTATTGACTGTCCTACATGTTACTACCCACTCTGGCAGCACATTCCAACTAGACACCACCCTCTCAGTGAAGTAGTGCTTCCTCATTTCCCTTTTGAAACGTCCCCCTTCCAACCTTAGTCGATGTCCCTCGTCTCTCTTCCATTCCTCAGTTTAAACACCCCCTCAGTGCTAGGTTTATTTACCCCCTCAGGTATTTAAACACTTCAGTCATACCCCCCATCCCTCCTCTCAACATGTTCAGCTCATTCAGCCTAACTTCAAATTCCTTTCCTTCCATCCCCTTTAACATTTCTGTTGCCCTCCTTTGCACCCCCTCCAGTAACTTTATATCTCTCCTCAAGTATGGCCTCCAGTATTGCACACAGTACTCCAGGTGTGGTCTGACCAATGATCTGTAGAGGGATAGGATCACATCCCTGTGTCTGGATGAGAACCCCCTTGCGATGCACCCCAGCATCCTGTTTGCCTTCGCTGCTGCTCTCCTGCACTGGGCTGGGTTGTTCCTGCTCCCAGTTACCAACACCCCTAGGTCTTTCTCCTCCTCTGTGATCCCCAACTTCACCCACCCAACCAATAGTCCCTCTTCTGGTTCTTGGCCCCAAAGTGCACCACCTTACACTTCTTTGCATTGAATCCTAGCTGCCACTCCACTGACCATGTCTCTAGTTTGGTTAGGTCCCCCTGCAGTTTTTCCAATCCATCCTCTTTGTTCACCACTGCCTCCAATTTGGTATCATCTGCAAACAGACTAACCCTACTCCCCACTCCGTGTGCGCTATCAGGGATAAAGAGCCTAAATAGCATTGGCCCAGCACTGACTCCTGAGACACCCCGCTTGTCACTGCTGTAGGTGCCGAGAGTTCCCCCACCACCATCATCACCCTCTGCACTCTCCCCTGTAACCAGTTCTCTATCCATTTAGTCAGCTTTTTTCCCACCCCCACTGCCATCAGCTTCCCCCCAGTCTCCCATGAGGCACTGTATCAAAGGCCTTACTGAAGTCCAAGTACAGGACATGTACCACATGGCCCCCTGTCCAACTCCCTTGTCACCCTGTCACAATACTCTATTAGGTTGGTTTGCCAAGACCTCCCTGAGACAAACCCATGTTGCCACCTATCTTGGAGGCCATTACACTCTAGGAATGCCACCAGCCTTTGCTTCAGTATCGCCTCCATAAGCTTACCCACTATGGACATGAGACTGACCGTCCGATAATTTCCTGGCTCCTCCCTAGGCCCACTCTTGTGTATGGGTACCACATGGGCCACCCTCCAGTCCTAGGGCACACACCCCATTTCCAGGGAGGTGTTGAACAGATCTGCCAGTGACTCAGCCAACAGCTCTGCCATCTCCCTCAGCACCCTGGGGTGGATGCCATCGGGACCTGGTGCCTTGTCCACCCTTACTGCTCAGCCTCTCTAGCACCCTAGTCTCTGTGATCACTTTGTCCGTCGCCTACTCCCCCTTCCCCACCCCCCAGCCCGTGCTGGTAGTGGACCATCCCTCTCCTTAGTGAAAATGGAGCAGAAGCACTCATTTAGAATTTCCACTTGCTCCTCCCCCTTTTCCACCCAATCTGCTCCCTGCTTTATCCTCACAATATGTTCCTTGCACTTACTCTTTTCCCTGACATACCTAAAAAAGTCCTTTTCCCCCTCTCTTTATGCCCTGTGCTAACCTTAATTCCATGGAGGCCTTAGCTTTTTTCACCTTCCTGGCCACCTCCCTTGACCAACTCCCGTAAGCCTCCTTATCCTCCCTTCTCTGTTCTCCTGTACTTCCAGTATGCAGCCCTCTATACCCTCACCCCTGTAGCACTTCCTTGTTCAGCCAGCATGGTTTCTTGGCTCTGCTCTTCTTACTCCTGGCCCTGGTGCAGGCTACTGTGGCCTCTGTTAGCCTAGTCTTTATGATGCCCCACTTTTGTTCTGCATTCATTCCCGGCCTTATATCCTGGAGTCTCCCTCACAGTATTGCTCCCATCCTCCCAAAGTCCACCCTACTAAAGTCCACTACCTAAGGCCCTGTCCACACTATGCCTCCGTAATGTTACAGAGGGTGTAAAACGTTACCATAACAGGTTGCGTTTACACCTGTAACGTTACAGGAGGCGAGTTCGCAACCGTTACAGAAACCTGTTGGGAGGTGGTTTTCACACAGTTTTGTAATGGTATTCAGAATAGAACATGTCCCGATGAGCGTAAACGCCCATCGCAGCTGGACGGTCATCCCAGACCGCCATGCAAAGCGCAGCACAAGAAAAGCCGGGACGGCAGGGGCCGGGGCTGAGGAACTCAGAAGGAGACCGCATGTGTAGACTGAACACCTACAGAGGGCTGCGGTGGTACGAGGGCAGAGCCAACACAATGGTGGGAAACCAAGCACCCGAACCAACAGAGGCACAGACAGGAATGCGGAGCAGTGGGGAAGCACTGGGAGCCCAGAGGGAGGCAGCCGAACAACAGGATGTGCCAGTAGGCCACTGATGGTCCCAGGGCAAACAGTGGGACACAGCTGGAAGGCACAACGACAGCAGGGTACAGGCAGCAGTCAAACAGACCACAGCACAGTCCCATGTGCCACAGGTGGGAAGTAGGCCACCAACAGCCGCCAGAGGTACAAACCTAGCCCCCACAGTACAACAGTGCCAGACCACACCACCCTGGCACCACAGCAGAGCCACCCTGACTCCCAAGCACAGCCCATGAGCGAGATCAACCGATACACCCTGCTACCCAGGCACTGGTGACCACAGCAGTACGGTACCACCCACCCTGTGCTGCGTGCCAGCTTGAACCATGTCAGACTGTGGGGCCACCTGGTCAGATGAGGCCACCGCACTGCTGGTGGAGTTCTGGTCACAGGAGTAGGTGCAGGTGGAACTAGCCGGTGCTATGCACGACACCAAGGTCTACTAGAAGATATCAGACTACCTGTTTGAGAATGGCATGGAGAGGACAGCAAAGCAATGCCGTGACAAAATAAAACAGATGAAGGTGCGGTACCACAAAACCAAGGACAGCAACAGATGCTCAGGGGTGCACGTGTGGTATGCCCCTTCTATGTCAAGTTGTACACCATAGTAGGCACATGGCAAACCACAGCACTGGCGTTCATCCTGGAGAGCTCACAGGTGGGCAGCCCACAACCGGAGTCAGATGATGGGGATGTCACCAGGAACGTATGCCCACCACAGGGGCCTGGAGGTGTGACAGTGCATCGGGGACACCCGGACAATGGTATGTACAATGTGCACTGCACCTTATGGTGGCTGGGACAGGGGGTACTGCATGGTGTGCTGCCAGGCATGAGGTGGATGCCAATCACAGGATGGATAATGGCACAGCAACAGAGGCATGGTGAGCAGGTGAGTCATAGCTACATGCGCGGGTCCCTGGGCACGCAACAGGGCAGTAGCACCATGTGTGGCATTGGCCACAGGTGGTGGGGGGGCAGTGGTGTAGGGATAGGGGCTGGGTGAGGGGTGCGTGGGTGGGGCGACTGCATGTGTATGATGGTGATTTGTGTGTTCTACCATTGCAGGGCAAGACCCAGGGTAAGGTACATCTGCAGACACCGACGGAACGGATGCATCCTCAGTGTCCTCGGGCATGCAGGACGAGATGCCGGGTACCTCCAGTGACACCTCCACCACAGGATGGGGTGGGGCTGGGAGACAGCAAAGTGGCCAGGATCACCTGGTGAATCTCCGGAACAGGAAGTCCAAGGTGGCACGGATGGCAGATGTGCTTGGGGCGGTGCTGGAACCAACCCGTAACATGCTGCAGGAGCACCATAGGGAGACTCTGGAGCTGGAGAGGGAGCGGGCAAGGGAGGAGAGGGCTATGGAGGAGCATATGCAGCAACAGGAGGCCGTACAGACACAGCAGTTCTTTCAACAGATGGCCATGTTCCTGGCCATGCAATGCCACCAGCCACACCCTGCGGGTGCACCGCATTGTATGAGTGCCACTGCCATGCCCCCCACCATCGCCAGCCCATCCCCACCTGCCCCATCCCTCTGGGTGCAGCCCACCGGTAGTTGTCCTGCCTTGCCTATGTCCATGGGGAACCCCACTGGTGTGCAGGCCATGGCCGTCCTACACGAGTCCGCCATCGATGACAGCCAGGCAGGCTGCAGGGCACCACCTGACTGCACCGGTGTGCTGCCCCCAACCATGCCTGCGCCCCACAGACGTGCATCCCCTGTTCAGGGGTGTGTGTACACAGGTGGCGCCACCACCCAGGACACCTTGGCCACCACATCCCAGGCACCACCGTGTCATGTTGGCATGGCACAGCAGTGCCCCACAGGTGGCATGCCCGCCACAGCTGGTCTGCACATTGCTACCCTACCCCTGATGCATGGTGCTGCTTACCAGTTCAGTGCTGCTCCCACGGCACCCACTGCGGGCATGACGAGCTTCACACAGGACCTGTACGATGACGAGTTCCAGTGGAGCACACTATGATGGCATGGGCCCCCTGCAGGGGACTGTTGTCCAGTGTGTCCCACAGGCCATCCCCGGGTCACCCGTTGTGTTCTCCACACTGGTATGGTGATGGCACTGGGGGTGGACCGGTGTTGTCCATGCCTGGTATGGTTTGGCACAGAGCTTTGTGCTCACAGTGGCATTCCTGTATTGTGTTCCCACTGGGGTGTTCTGCAGTGATGCGTGGCATATCTGTTACATGGTCCACAGGGATTCGGGCACAAGAGGTCCACATGGGGGGCTGGGTGTGTGCCCATCCTGTGTATGGTACCCCTGGGTGTTGTGTTGGAACATAGGGATGTTGGGTTGGTTACTGTCTGGTTGTACACTATTGACCATATTGTTGTCTTGCATAGTGTGTTACATGGCTGGGTCACATGTCAGGGTCTGTGTCTCGTGGGTGTCCTGCATCCACCAGACAGCGCCTATCACTGTAGGGGGCCTCAGTCAGAGGGTGGTGCAGTTTCAGTATTATGTTGTGTGTCCACTGGCGGGTTTGCAGTGGTCATGGGGTCATTACAGTGTTCCTTATGCCATGGGTTCAGTCCTGCATGGGGTTTTGCTGTTGGATGTTGTATGTTCTTTTTGTATCCTTTGTGTGCTGCAGCAATGCACAGGGCATGTTGCCTGTTCATGCTGTTGTCTAATGTTGCTTTCCATGTGTTACAGCCACCAGAAGCCATGGTGACATTGCAATAAAGACCGACATGTGACACGATACTGTGTTGCTCATTTGCTTGGGCGGGTTGCTTGCATGCCCACATGGGTCATGGGTGTGGTGGGACTGTGTGTACTGCCTGGCAGCCTTGTGTGTGCTGGGCACATGCAGCCTGCATCCAGATGGTGGCTGTTGTGCATGGAATGCCTTGCCCAGGTGGTGCACCATGTACCTACCTGTGGCATGCTGCTGGGCTCACGGTTCCCAACTCCCGTGGGTGCACCACGTCCCTTCCCCATGCCAGGCATCAGGGCCCTCCTCTGCTTTCATGTCCACACCTTCCGCTGCATCACACCATCAGTCCACCTCGGCCGCCACAGGGCACACATTGCTGTCAGCCCCCTTACCATGTTCTGCCATGCTCTGTGTACACTGTCCGTCGGATGGCCATGTGGGTGGGTGTCTGTCTTTGCAGCTGTCTTCCCCATGTGCACCCTGGGATACGTTCTCCATTCCTGGGTTTGTGTCCACTCCCTGTTCACAGCTCAATGTGGACGGGCTATAACTGTGCTGGACCACTTTCACACCTCTTCCCTGGAAGTGTGGACGTGCTGTACCATTTCCAGTCTGTAATGGTTCGGAACCATTTCAGCATTTTCCGGTGTAGTGTGGATAGGGCTTTAGTGCCTGTGCCTCCTGTCTCCCTGCCCAGCGTGAGAACGAGCCACACTATTTGGTGGTCACTACCCGCTAGTGGGTCCTCCACCCTTACCTCCCTCACCACTTCCCCATTTGCCAATACTAGGTCCAAAGTGCTACCAAGCCTTGTAGGCCCACTTACCAATTGTATCAGAAGGCCATCCTGGAATGCATCAAGGAGCACCTGTTCCCGGTACTGCTAGTGGCCGGGGTGCTCCAGTCAACCCCTGGTAGGTTAAAATCCCCCACTATCACCACACTCTCCCTTCTACACACCCTCCTTATCTGCTCTACCAACTCCCCATCCAGTTCCCCGGATTGGGCTGGTGGTCTGTACACCACTCCCAGCCTCAGCTTTCTGCCCTTGGAGTCCAGGAACTGCACCCAAAGCGCCTCTGTCCTCTACTCTTCTCCCTTGTCCCTTATGCATTTGATCCCTTCCCTCACCTAGAATGCAACCCCCCCCTTCCAACACCCTGGTCTCTGCTGTATATCCTGTATCCCGGGATTGCCGAATCCCAATCATGGTACTCTGTGGCCCAAGCCTCTGTCACTGCAGCAGTGTCTACCTTCCCCTCTGAAAGGACCTGAAACTCTGCAATTTTGTTCCACAGGCTTCTTGCGTTGAGAGAGACCACCTTCCACCCATACGCCTCCTTCTTCTCACTCTTCTCCTTGGCCTATGTCCCTTCTCCTGGTAGTCCGCATCCTTTTTCCTCGTTATTCTTACTGGGTGGTGGTGCCTTCTGTATTACATTCAGACCATTCTGCCCACCCCTTTCCAGGGTTACTATGCCTCCGCCTTTACCTATATCTGGGGGGGGGGTGCTCATTAGGCTCCCCTGTCTGGACCTTTCTACCAACCTCAGTCTTTTGGCCACCCCCCCCCCAACTAGTTTAAATCCACCTTAGTAGAGATATACCCCTCTAATCCTGCCTTTAACACTCCTGTCCCCTCCCTGCTCAAGTGTAGCCTGTCCCCAGCGTGCAAGTCACTATTCCCCCAGACCCTACCCCAGTTAGTCACTAACCCATAATTTCTGGTGTGGCACCAATCCCTCAGCCACTTGTTGAACTCCTCGATCCTACCCTTTCTCCCCATGCTTGTACATGGTACCGGGAGTACCTCTGAGAATGCCACCGACTCCCTAACCCCCACACACTGCTTGCCCAACTCCTAGAACTTCCGCCTCACTACTTCCACAGTCTCCCCCGCCAAGTCATTTGTACCCACATGCAACAGTAAATGAGGTTTCTTCCTCCCCCTCACTGCACATTTGAGCAGTGCCTGCCCTGCCCCTCCTGCAGTTAATCCGGGGATAGCTTCAACCCAAATACGGCTGTGCCTTCCTCCCTTCTGCCCCATCTCACCCCTTTCAGTATAAAATCCCCCAGGATGAGTACCCCTTGTCCCTTACCCCCTTTCCCCTTCTAATGCCCCTTCCACCACCCCAGTATTCATTCTTCCCTGTCCCTTACCCGCACCAGCTGCACCCTCTGTGACTTCTGCATCTGCACCCCCTACTTCTGCCTCACCCCTTTTCTCTGCCTTATTCCTCCCATCCCCCTTGAATCCCTTCCCAGCCTACTTCCTACTGGGCTTCCCATGTCAACCTCCCCTCCTTCCCTGCTGATTTCCAACCCCTCTCCTATCCCCGCTGTTGTCGATTTAGAGACCCCATTCCCTTCAACCCCGATAGTGATGCCCCTTCCATCCCTCCCCCTTTCCATAGCCTTCTCCCCTCCAGTCATCCCTCCTTCCTTACTAACCCTCCTTCTACCCTTTGATCCTCGCTACCTCTTCCCCTACCTGTCACCCCTCTCAAGCCCTGCTTGTCCTCCACCCCTTCAGTATGTTCCTGCTCCCCCTCTCCTCTTCTCTCAGCAGAGGTTCGAATCTATTCCTAGTCGATACCCCTACTACATATCTTCCCCCCTCCTACTTGTTCCCCTCCGTGCCCCCCGGTCCCTCCCTACCTGCAGCCATCTGCTTTCTTCCCTGGTACTCTTCTTGGTCTCTTTCTCCCCAATCAGGAGACCCCCCCCTCACCTCGGGCACCCCTTCCCTTCTCTCTTTTCTGCTAGTGTCTCTGATACTGGGGTCGGTTTCAGTCCCTGGTTGTTCTTCCTCCATCCACCTTGCCATCCCCTATTCCCCTCCAGCCAGGATGCCTTCCATACTCATCTGCCCTGCCACTTAGACGCCTCCCTAAGCTCCACAGTTCCTCCCTCAAACTAGCCAATTGACTACAGACCATACACCCCTATATCCTCCAAGCCCAGTCCAGAATCATGGTGGACCCACAATCTGTACATTCCACCACCCTTCCAAAGATGCCCACCCTGTTGACATGCGCACCTGCCCCATTTTGCCCCCCAATCTTATGTTATGGGCTCTTACTCCCGGTTTGTGTACCCTACTACAACAGTTACTGCTCTATTTACTAAAATTACTGTTTCCCCCACACTAGTCCCCCTACTGCCCCCTTGCTGACCGGCATAATTCAATCTCAGATCTCATCCATTAGGTACTGTATTACTGTAGCAATCCTAAAGCCTCCTTGTCCATTTTTCACCCCTCAGCTACCATACTTTTTGTACTCAGCCCTCATAGTTTCACTTAGCCCAGTTAGAAGTCGTATAGCACTCCAAGTATTACTCATCTCAGTTAGAGAAATAAACAGAACAAATAAATCTGTATTATTACAGCAATCCTAAAAGTATCCAGTCATTGCTTTGTCTCCATCCCAGAGACCCTGCTATAATATAGGACCACACAGGACACTGGGCAGGTGGGTGGGCAACTCTAAAGTCCCAACAGAGCTCCGTTGAGCTCGCTCACTCCCCCTCTCTCACTCATTCGTTCTGTTTCTCCCAGTGCTGCAGGCTGCCCTTTTGTACTGGGCTCCTGCCTGCCTTGGCACTTTTTCTGCCCCCAGAGAAATCCGCAGCAGTCCCAGCAGAGCTCTGTTGAGCTCGCTCACTCCCCTCTCTCACTCGCTCGTTCTGTTTCTCCTGACACTGTAGGCTGCCCTTTTGTACTGGGCTCCTGCCTGCATTGGCGCCTTTTTCTGCCCACAAAAAAATCTGCAGCAGTCCCAACAGAGCTCCATTGAGCTCACTCACTTCCCTTCTCTCACTTGCTTGTTCTGTTTCTCCCGGCGGTGCAGGCTGCCCTTTTGTACTGGGCTCCTGCCTGCATTGGCACCTTTTTCTGCCCACAAAGAAATCTGCAGCTGTCCCAACAGAGCTCCGTTGAGCTCGCTCACTCCTCCGCCTCACTCGCTCTCCGCTGCTTCTCCCCACGCTGCAGGCTGCCATTTTGTACTGGGCTCCTGCCTGCACTGGCACTTTTTTCGCCTACAAAGAAATTCACAGCAGTCCCGACTAAAGCTCCATTGAGCTCACTCACTCACTCCCCCTCTCTCACTCACTTGTTCTTAATCTGTCCTAAACACTGATTTCCCACTGCGACCGCGCTATTCTGCGCCGGAAGTGCTAATACACATTTTGGCCAGGATGTGAAAAATGACAGTTGTACTGTTCATAAGGAGGTGTGAAAAAATGCCAGTGTTGAAAATTTGGCGTGAAAATATTGCAAATTTGTGAAGTTACAAGGGTGTATGGAAACTGCACACTTGTAACACAGTCATTTTATGGACTTTTGTCATGAAATTTTCAACACAGGCATTTTAGGACCTCTGCTCATGAACAGTGTCACTGTCATTTTCTTAATCTGTCCCGAAAACTGATTTCCCACAGCGACTGTGCTCTTCTGCACCGGAAGTGTGAAAACACATTTTGACCAGGATGTGTAAAATGACAGCTGTACTGTTCGTAAGGAGGTGTGGAAAAATGTCAATGCTGAAAATCTGTAATGAAAATATTACAAATTCGCAAAGTTACGAGCGTGCGTGGAAACTGCGTAACACATGCTCGTAAAACAGTCCTGCCTGCATTGGCGTCTTTTTCTGCCCACAAAGATATCCGCACAGTCCCGACAGAGCCTCATGGAGCTCGCTCACTCCCCCTCTCTTACTCGCTCGATCTGTTTCTCCCAGCGCAGCAGGCTGCCCTTTTGTACTGGGCTCCTGCCTGCGTTGGAGCCTTTTTCTGCCCACAAATAAATCTGCAGCAGTCCCAACAGAGCTCCATTGAGCTCGCTCACTCTCCCCTCTCACTCACTCATTCTGTTTCTCCTAGTGCTGCAGGCTGCTCTTTTCTACTGGGCTCCTGCCTGTGTTGGCGCCTTTTTCTACCCACAAAGAAATCTGCAAAAGTCTCGACAAAGCTCCGTTGAGTTCGCTCACTCCCCCTCTCTCACTCAATTGTTCACCGGAAGTGCGAAAACACATTTTGGCCAGGATGTGAAAAATGACATCTGTACTGTTCATACTGAAGTGTGAAAAAAATTCCAGTGTTGAAAATCTGGAGTGAAAATATTGCAAATTTGTGAAGTTACAAGGGTGCGTGGAAACTGCACAATGCATGCTTGTAACACAGTCATTTTATGGACTGTCATCACCAGATTTTCAACATAAGCATTTTAGGACCTCTGCTCGTGAACAGTGTCACTGTCATTTTTTTAAATATGTCCCGAAAACTGATTTCCCACAGTGACCACACTATTCTGCACTGGAAGCGTGAAAACGCATTTCAGCCAGGATGTGTAAAATGACAGTTGTACTGTTCATAAGGAGGTGTGGAAAAATGCCAGTGTGAAAGATCTGGAGTGAAAATATTACAAATTCGTGAAGTTACGAGCGTGCGTGGAAACTGCACAACGCACGCTCATAAAAGTCATTTTTTTGATTTTTTCACCAAATTTACAATATAGGTTTTTTGAGAGCCCACCTCATGAACAGTGGCACTGTCATTTTGTTAATCAGTCCTGAAAGGTGATTCCATGCAGTGGCCGCGAAATCACCTTTCGGGACTGAATAGCACCATGACAGTGACTGAATTCATGAGAAGGGGTCCCAATAACCCTATGTTGAAAATTTGGTGCCAAAATTCCCCAAGATAAGCACCAAAGTTAAAAAAGAAACCTGTTTATACCAGTATACAGCTTACCGGTATTTCTTCAGTTCGCGGTCGGCTTTGAAGAGTGCAGACGTGTTCCCGGTCCACCAAAGATCGTCGCGCCGGGCTCCGGAGGTAAGTATGGGGTGAGCAAGGGGTATGAGGAGGTGGGGTATGCAGAGGGTGGGTGTGGGTTGGGGGAGAGGCATGGACACATCAAGGGACCGTTTTCTCATTTTCCAGGTAAAAACAAAACAAAAGACAATGTGGGTCAGTATTCTTATTTTGCAGGTGTGTTTGGTACACTGAGGTGGGATCCCAGTGTGCCACCTGCATTTGTAGAGAGGGGGACTGAAGCTGACAGGGACTGGCCCCCTGTCGGCACAGAAACGGGTGGGGGGTGCATGATGCCAAGGAGGATTAGGCACCCCCCCTTGGCACACAATGAAAAACAGGGGGTGGGGACATAATGCCAACAGGGAGTGGGCTCCCCTGTCAGCAAATTGAACTGGGAGGGGGGACTGAAGCTGATGGGGATTGGGCCCCCGTTGGCAAAGAAAGACTGTTGGGGGGGTGTATGATGCTGAGGGGGATTGGGCACCCCCTTGGGACACAACAGAAATTCAGGGGTTGGGATATTATGCTGACGGGGAGTGGTGCCCCCCGTCAGCAAATGAGGTGGGTCAGGAGCATGCCAACAGGGGGATTGGACACCCCCTTCAGCTCTGAGAAGGCTGCATAGAGCTGCTATGTTCCTTGTAATGTTACACCTGGCAAGTTACCACCCTGCAATGATGGGTCGCTCCCTCAGTGCAGCGGAATTGCTGACGTTGCAACGATGAGGTGGCCCCTCATTGCAGCGGCCATATCATTTCAAGTTGGTGGCACTTATGCATAACCAGTGTCATCAGGACACTAGGCCTGCACTGGGTGCACACCGTCAAGCCCACAAGTGCAAACCACACTGCCGCACCTCCACAACCCACTTCTCTCCTAAGCTGCTGCATAATGTTTCTTGTGCTTGCACACAAACAAACATAAAAATGAGTCAAAACACTTGTGCCAAGGGCAGACTTCCTCCCTCGTGCTTCTCCTACTCCACAACCCCTGCTATTCCCTGTGCTTGGTTCCTGTCAATGAGATTTAACAGGGCATATAATTAAGAGTGGGGGCTAGAAGGGGCGGGAAGGGAGGGTGTGCAATAATTTGCAGCAAATAAAGACAACAACGGAAAACAGCACCACTAAAAGCACACCAAACTAGGTTTCACATTTTCAACAGCCCCAAAACAATTCTGAGTAAAGACAGCAAAGAAATAACAGTACCACTAAAAGCCCACAAATCTAGGTTCAGTTACTCGGTTTTGTGGACTAAAGAAGGCCTTGGCCCATCGAGATTGTCCTCCACACTTGTGGAACATTAAGCCCAATTATTTAGTTCAGTAGTCATTTGTCTAATTTATTTTTGAAAGTATTTATTTGATTGCATTCTATAATATCTTGTGGCAGTGTATTCCATATCCTGGGTGCCCTAACTGTGAAAAAATGTTGTCTTTTATTTGTTTTTGTTCTATCGACTTCAAGTTGTTTGTTGTGACGCTTGGCCATGATTTTCCTGGTGGAAAATGAAATACCATATAGTTCCATTAGGATAGGGGACTGGACAATTTTTTTTTTTTTGGCATTATTTATTTATCACCCCGTGTCCGACCGGCCTCTCCTTCAGGCCATCTGCTAAGGACTACCCCTGTTGGCTCCATTCCGAACCTCCCGGTGCCAGCTACCCTCTGATCCCAGATCGCGTGACCAGGGTAGCCGGCGTAACCGCCGTCGGGCGGGTCCCCTCCTTTTGGAGGAAATTGCCTTTCAGGCATTCTTGCTCTCGGCCTGATGCTGCTGGGATCGGGGTTCCCCTGGTTCATCGGGGGTTCCATGGAGGCGGGGAATCCAGGCGGCCGTCATGCGGTCACTCGGACGCCATTTTCCACTTTTTCTGTTTTTTCCCCTTTCACGCCGCTTTCTTTGTAGTGCCCCTGGTCTCCACCTGGGGCCACTACAGAGCGAGGCATAGCCCTAACCCACCCCCAGGGAGGAGAGCAGTCCTTGGGATGCTCAATCCTCTCCTGTCCCCACCGACCCGAATCCATTCCCGAACCCAGGTCGCCGGCGTTGTTTGAGGTAAGGCGCCCGTGCCTCAGCCCTCTACGCCACCGGGCCGAACTGGACAATTTTAAAAAGCTGGAGGAGGTCACCTCTTATTCTTCTGAGTTTAAGTAAGTATAATCCTGTTTGTTGAAGTCTTGTATCGTAGTCCAGGTGGGCGAGATGTGGAACAAGTCTTGTTGCCCTACGCTGGATTTGTTCTATTCTTGTGATATCTGAAATTAAATAGGGGCTCCAAAATGGTGATCCGTAATCGGTGTATGGCCTAACATGGGATTTATATAAGGTCATGATGCATTCCTCCAATTTTGAGATGAATGTGTTGTTAATTTTATGGAGTGCATTGTCTTGATTAGCTGTTTTATTACAAAGGTCTGAAGATGACCGTTTTATTATTTAATAATATTCCCAGGTCTTTTTCTGCACTTGATTCTCTGATAATGATGTTATTTAAGGAGTATGTTTGTTTAGGATTGTTTCTGTCCATATGTAGTACTGCACATTTTGATACGTTAAAGAACATTTTGTTAGTGTGAGCCCAGCGTTCGATGGTAGCAAGGTCTGTCTTTATGTTATTTTTATTAATCTCACTATCAACGCATCCCCCCCAGTTTAGTGTCATCTGCAAATTTTGAAATTATATTATTTGCTGAAACAGTCATATCGCAGATGAAAATGTTAAAGAGTGTTGGTCCCTAGGCAGAGCCTAGGAGGACGCCACTAGACACCCTTCCTTTTTCTGATAGTTTGCTGTTCATCCTAACCCTCTGAGATCTGTTATTCAACCAGCTACAAACAAAAACAGCAATGATCAGTTACTGCACTGCACTGAAATGAATCTGGATCCTTCCCCTTCTGGCCTCATAGGAATGGAACTCTGCACCACTTGTACAAGAGCTAGCCAGCTAACCAGCTGTGCCACTGAATCTACCACTGCACACAGCAATAGAAGGGTACCTTATAAGCTAACTTCAAAAATACAGTACAATAGGATAATAGGTAAAGACACCATTGTATAAAGGCAAATACATTAACAGCTGTTATGAACTGTAAGCATCTTAGATAGGACTGAATGTGCCCCCCCCACCCCTTAACATTGCAGAGAGAAAACCACTGAGATATCTGAGCACTCTGTATTCAGTACCTCTACCTTAATAAAATAACAAAATTATTCTTCACTTTGATAGGGTGGGATGGCAGTGGATAAAGTCACTTTATAGTTAGCCGGCCCGGTGGCACTGAGGGTTGAGGCACTGGACGCCACACCTTGTGCCACACTGGCGACCCAGGTTTAGGAATGAGCCCGGTCCACTGGGGGTCGGCAGGTGGAAAGAGAGTGGATCGAGCATCCAGAGGACTGCTCTCCTCTCTCGGGGAGGGATCCCGGATAGCCTAGCATTGCAGTGGCCCCCCCATGGAGACTGGAGGCAGTGCAATGCTCAGAGCCAATGTAGTGGGACGCAGAGCCACGACAGACATTCCTGGCATCATTGCGCTTGGGGTCTGAGGGGAGGGAGGAAGGGAAGGCGTAACAAGAAAAAGCCCCTCTCCTCTAATAGGTGATGGCTCCCTACAGTGCTGGCTGCCACATGCCCAATACCGGGTCCTCTCTACACCCCTTCGGCCTCTCATCATCCCAGCCAGGTGGTCTGGATTATAGATAGAGAGCTGACAGTGACTGGTGGCCCTGCCCCAAGGGGCTCAGAGTCGGGGGCTTGTCTGGTGTGGGTTCGACGAGAAGCAGTAATATATATGAGGAAGCGAGGACTACAGTGGGCGATAGAGTGGTCCAGTGAGCTAGAGCAGCCCAAGAGAGTTTGGGGGAGTAGGAGGCAAAAAATAGTTTAGAAAAAAAAAATTCACTTTATAGTTGGTAATGAAAATGGGCTCCCTGTTCAAAGTACAGAGAGAAACAGTGTCCCACATATTCCCGGTTACGCTAAGCACTTTGCTATTATTTAAGTCAGAAAGAAGTCATTCAGTTCTTTAATCCTCACCTACTGCTTCATCCTCCACTTCACCCACTTCCTTGGCAGCAAATTATTTTTCAGTTTTTTCCAGCCAGCACCCGACATCTTTAGGGTCACTAAACTGCCAGCTTTTGCCCTCATAAGTGATGTGAAGTCGAGCAGGCAAAAGGAATGAATGTACCACTCTCAAGGCACAGAGTTTCTGTCGGACTCCATCAAACTGCTTGCGCTTGGCTTGGGTCTGATACAACTGGTCCAGGAATATTTTCACATCCATCCCAGTAATGGAGAGCAGGTATGCCACCCTTGCCACTGCTAGAAGCTGGTTGCGAATCTTCACTCCTGCTGTCCAAACCAGCAGAGTGTGGTGTTGATCAGTGTTGGCAGGTTGCATCCTTGTGTTCATTCTGTAGACTCACTGCAAGATGCCCCAATCAAAGTCTTCTGGTATGAGGATCGATGTCTGCATCCAGCCTTTCAGGAACACCAACAGGTTAACACCTTCTGTGCCCTCGGGAACACTGACTAAGTGCAACTTCCCAGCTTGTGCTTTATTCTCCAGGGCTTCCAGCTGGCCTCTGAGTTGCGTATTCTCCTGAGTTAAGGTGGTGACTGCAGCCTGGGTAGAAACAGAATGTTTATCAGCCTCAGCAATTGTACCAGTTAGTTCTTTTATAGTGACCTCATGTTTTTTTCAGTTTTGTCGATGTTTTTTCAATTTTACTCTCCATCGATTGTATTGTCGCTAACATCTGTTCCAAGATGGAGCTTGTGAGAAATCTGGTGCAGTAGCTACCTTGTGGCTTGAGGCCTCTTGGTCTTCCCTGGTTTTGGTGTGGGTAGCTTACAAGGTCCTGGTACTGCAGTCTTACATTTACCCATGGCGAGTTTAGGATAGATTTGTAGCTAGTAACTTCAGGAATCCAAAGCTGTGGTACCTTTAGTCATTATCCAACTATATTATTATTATTATTATATATACTGTAATAGCTTCTAAGCTGATGTGCAGAGCTGGATAGAAAAGTGTCCCGCCTGGAGATCAACTCTCTAGCACCCCCAGTATAACGTATATTTGAAGATGATTGTACTGTACTAAGCTTATATGCACTGTAAGCTCTGGTGATTCTGTTGTAATATTGTCATTATCCTGCATAAAGTAAGCATTAAAAAAAACCTACAGATTGCTGGCAAAAATTTTTAGCCAATCGCTACTGTAGTAATGGACCTCCAGTCCTGCCTTTGGTGACTGACAACTCCGTTGACCAATGGTGAGCTTACAGTCCCCTCTGAAAAGCAGGGGTAGGTACAGAGTCACATCTACCTCTGGCAAGGAGAACAGCTTAGAGGCAGGGTTGCTGCTTGGAGCTCCAGCCTTCAGATGGCCATCGCGAGGTCTCTACAGCCTGCAGTAGGAGGCTGAGCTCAGGCTTGTTCAACTTAAAAGGAAGAAAGTTGAGAGTGACCTGATTCAGATTTGAGATCCTGAAGAGACAAAGAGAGATGTGAGAAGCAAAACTCCATCCTACTATGAAAATGAGGTAATTGCGTGCTAGAGAAACACAAAAGGAAAGGCTAAAACCTGCAGCTCGTGTGAGAATTTTTGCTGTGCTGCAGCTGTGCCAAAGCTTACCTGCCAACTCAGCAGAAAGTATGGGAAGCTGGCCTGCAAGTGTTACAGCCAGGCACCGGTTATCACCACATACTACGGCCTGGATGCCAGGAAGTAGTGTGTTGGATGTGTGGCCCCTTGGTTCCTAGACTGAGTCATACTGCCAAAAAAAGGAGGTCGCCGACTGACTGCCAAAAAGGTAGGAGAGCCTCTGAACAGCATTGGAAGGAAAGCTGAAACCCTGTGCCACCAAAGGAGAGTAAAACAATCCAGTGGGAGGGACTTGAGAGTGAAACGATTCAGAGGAGGGATTTGCTGCAGACTGAGTCATTAAGGGAGATTCCTCTCATCTGGAAGAACCCTGAGTATACTCAGGGCTTGCCTGCAACCACCACCTTTGTAAAATAGTTGGAAAGTATTAATTAGACTTGGTCATCTGGCCAGGAATACAAATAACTAAATTGGAGGTTTCTTTTCATTTTCACGGCCTTTGGGTCTACGGTTGTCTATTTCACTGAACACTGCGAACCATTTATTTTAAGAGCACCATGACTGGCCAACCACATGCAATATCATTGGGCCTACAACATCACCATGGCTGAGTACCCAGTGAAGCACTGGGATCGCCCTGTTACTTATAAGGGTTTTAATCACTAGCACCAGTGGGATGGCAGCTAGCACTGGAAGTACAGGAAGGCTGACACAACTGTTGTATTGCATACTGTGGTGCGGGGGTGGCCACAGTTTGAGGGTTGAGCCTGGAAGGGCAGTTTAAAGCACAGTGCCGGGCTATCAATATTATATGGCTGTACTGAGGAGGGTATGGAAATGCAGGGTCTGTGTTTCTGCTGAAAGGCACTGAAGAACCAGCAAGTACTGCATATCCCCCTCATTGTTCATCTACTCCAATTATCCTATTTAGGGGCTGGCCTGGTGGTGTAGAGAGCTGAAGCGCTGGCGTCTTACCTCACCAATGACCTGGGGTCGGGAGCAACCTCAGGTGTCTGTTGGTCAGCCAGGGTAGGAGGATCAAGCGTCCCAAGGACTGCTATCCTCCTTCGGGAGGGGATGGCCGCTGAACTGCTGGCTCCTGGTGATGGTGCAAGCTCGGTGGGGGGCACAAAATGTGAGTCGGCATGGGCCAATGTCGGACGTGCTGGGCGCGGAAGTGTGCGTGGCAACGTCCTTGATGCCACTGCGCACCCAGCTGTGGGGGGGAATCATGATGGGAAAAAAAATGAATTCTCCGGTGCGAAATGTGAAGGCCGGCACTGCTGCGCCACGGCAGACGCATTCAAGTCAGTTCACCTTGAGCCCAGCCCCCAGGTCTTCTGCAGTGTGCGGGTAAGTACCCACTGTGATGCAGCCTGAGGTGGGCAGGGCATAAGGGGCCAGAGCTCTGACTGCGGTCGGTGCGAGGCTGAGGAGTCTGCTGGATGGGGGGAACCACAGGTACCCCCCAGCCGCGGAGGTATAAAGAAATTAAAAAAAAATTATCCTATTTAGGACCCTTCAGACCCTAAATAAAGTTACTGTTTTTTGTTGTTTAAATTCTTGTCCAAGAGTCTTTTTTATTTTTTTATAGAGTATATGTTTCATGCTCATTTGGGTAGCTGTTACAGTACTGCATTTGTTCACATGGGGGGTAATTCCTGTTGGGAGGTATGGCATTTTGGGGTGTTGTGCAGTACTTATACCAGGCCTGCTTAAACCATTCTATGGGTGGAAGCATCATGTAAATAAATTAAATCCTGGATATTACCCCCCTTCCCGTCAGGTGCTAATCAACTCAGGCCCCTCAAACTTGTTTCAGCCCACAAGACAGGGGTAGTAATCCAACAGCTAGCTCCACGTTCCTCCTTTATACGAACATACGAAATTTGCCAGCAGATAAAGGCCTAGAGGTCTATCAAGTCTGCTCGAATGTGCAGCTAGCACCCCTTATTCTGCAGCTGCCCATCCCTCCTACCCTTCCCTTTCATTAACCCTCCCCCTTGTCCTGTCCCATCCTCGTTTGAAGCAGACCACTGTTCTACTGCATACCACTTCAGCAGGTAACTCATTCCACCCAGCCACCACCCTCTCTGTAAAAAAGTGTCTCCTCATCTCCCTCCTGAACCTTCCTTGCTCCAGTCTCATATCATGGCCCTGGGTGGCCCTCCCTCCTTACTTTGAACAGCCCCTCTGTACCTGTCTTGTTTATTCCTTTCATGTATTTAAAGGTTTCAATCATGTCACCCCTGTCTCTCCTCTCCTCCAGTGAGTACATGTTCAACTCCTTCAACCTCCTCTCATATGATAAGTCCCCCAGCCCCTTGATCATCTTAGTCACTCTGTGCTGCACCCCCTCCAGTAACTTAATGTCCCTCTTCAGATACGGACTCCAGTACTGCATGCAGTACTCCAGGTGTGGTCTAACTAATGACCTATACAGTGGCAGAATCACCTCCTCCCTCCTCGAGGATATACCCCTTGCAATACAACCCAGCATTTTGTTGGCCTTTGCAGCTGCCTTCCTACATTGTGCCGAGTTGTTCATTGACCCTGTAATGAGCACACCCAGATCCTTCTCCTCCTCCTCTGTCTGGGCTAGCTGCACTCCCTAGCTGGTAACTCCTCCTTGGGTTCTTCATCCCAAAATGCAGCACCTTGCACTTTTGGCATTAAAACCCAGTTGCCAGGTGTCTGACCAGGTTTCAAGCTTTGCCAGATCATCCTGCAACCCCTGCCATCCCCTAGGTCATCCACCACTGCACCTACCTTGGTATCATCAGCAAACAGACTGATCTTGCTCTTGATGTCCCATGATATATCTGCAATGAATAGCCCAAACAACACTGGTCCCAACACTGAGCCCTGTGGAACACCGCTCATCACTGCCCTTGGGTGTGAGAGCTCCCCACCCACCACCACCACCCTCTGTTGCCTTCCCTGCAGCCAGTTTCCTACCCATCTCACCAGCTTTGCACCCGCCCCTGTGCCTACTAACTTCCTTCCCAGCCTTCCATGTGGCACTGATTCGAATGCCTTACTGAAGTCCAGATACAGGACATCCACTGCATGGCCCCTGTCCAGTTGCCTAGTTACCCAGTCATAGAACTCGACCAGGTTGGTTTGGCAGGATCTGCCACATATGAAGCCATGCTGTCTGCTTGTCTTTATCAATAAATTCTTCAACCTCCTCTGGTGTGTGTGCCAATTTTTGTTTTCAGTATTGTCTGTTTGGGACTGGCTGCACTGTTGGAAGTGAAATGTGTACTCCACTCCTCGTTTCCTCTAGGAGCTAATCGACCCAGGCTCCTCAACCTTATCTGAGCCCACACAGCAGGGATAGTAACCACAGCATTCATGTTGACCTGCTTACAGAACCAATAATGAATGGTGTAACAGGAAATCTCAGGTTTAAATCACACCACATTTCATGGCTCAGTTTGACCTTAAGCAAGTCAATTAGCCTCCTCTGTAATTCATCCCCCAGCTGTTAAACTGGGTAACAATTCCCTCCCTACAGTAGGGAGCAGGGTTGTTACTGGTTGAACCCAGTTGAGGGATAGGTGCCTTGGTTTCAACCTCTGAATGGCAGTTGCTGTAGGAGGAGTGTAGAAGTATAAATAGGGTGTCTTTGTGGCACCAGGAGCCACAACAGGAAGGGTTCCAGGAGGAAGGTGGGAAGTGAGACCAGGAAGGGCAGAAGGGGAGGGTGTTTCACATCCCAGGTGCCATTGGGGCACAGGCAAGGGTCTGCTCTGGTGCCCTCTGCCAGGGTGTTGGCTGGGGAAAGAATGGAGGCATTGCTTGCTTTGTGGTTGGGTGCCAAGGATTCTGGGTCATGTCTGGAGTGGCAGGCACACAAAGTAAACCACCATATGACTGGCTACAGGATGACAGCGGCATGTGCATTGTTTCCCGTTGAGGGCTCCTGCCTGGGGACTTGAGTGCCATGTTGCCCTTGATGCCGGAGGGTGGCATGAGGTCAGAGACATCTCATATGGTGAGAGACACACACACATATCTGCAGGCCTGGCGCATGTCAGTTTAGACCTTGGGCACTCAAGACATTCCTCGACCAAATATAAGCTGGGCAACCGTGGTCATTTCACTTGGTGTTCCTGGTAGGGGGCTATGAGGTGCCATGACAGGAAGAATTTATCTGATGTGGGACCTGCCATGTGTGGGGGCATATGGAGTTCCAGGGCGCTGGAGTACATATGTAATATAGACAAATAGTAGGCGACAGTAGAAAAAGACTTAATTGTCTATCAAATCTGCCCTGTAATGGCTATCAATTATGTGAAGTCCCCCTAGTCCTCACTGTATCTTTCCCACCCCGCCATTAACATGCTGGTCATCCATGCCTCCACCACTTCCTTGAGCGGCTTATTCCAATGCTCCACCGTCCTCTCTATAAAGAACTTCTGGACATCTTTCCTAATCCCCCAAAAAATTTCTATGTATGTCCCCTAGTAATAGTGTTTTTGTTCCTGGTGAATATCTCTCCTCCATCCACCCTATTTATCCCTCTTAGAAACTTACATGCTTCTGTCATGTCCCCCCTCTCCCTTGTGCCCTCAAGTAAGTATATATTGAGGTCACCAAGTCAGTCCTCATACTTCTTACCCTGCTACCCTTGGATCACCTTAGTGGGTTTTTTTCTCTGCACTGACTCCAGACTGTCCCGATCCTTTCTCAGGTGTGGACTCCAGAACTTGGCACAATACTTGAGAGGTGGTCTCACCAGTGACCTGTACAGGGGCAGAATCACCTCCTCCCTTCTGCTGTCAAGGCCCGTGCTGACGCAACCCAACATTCTGTTCTTCTTGCTGTATGTCTTACTGTACTGTGCTGAGACTGAGGCTTTCACTGATACTTACCCCAGGTCCCTTTCCTCCTCTGTCATGGCTAACTTTACCCCACCCATCTAGAATTCCCTGCAAGGGTTTTCCTGCAAATGTACATCACATTGGACTGAAATGCAACTGACAGATCTTAAACCATTTCTTCAGTTGCTAAATATCCCGGCACAACTCCCTGGCCTCGGTGAAGTATAGTGACAGTACAGTGAAGGGATGCTGATGCGGTGGGCCTGGTAAGTAGAAGCCTCACTCTGAACATTCAGGGGCTTTGCTGGTATACCATATAAGCCCAAAAGCTTGAGATTACTGTGTTCAAGGGCAGTAAGGTAGTGAAAGGTGTGGGCAGAGGCAAAGAGGAGCCTGCATTGGAATTAGGAAACAGAAGTGTCTAGGACAAGTCACAGATTACACCACAACTGCAGTAGTGGGACCAAGCAGTCATATGGAGCTGAGAGCCTCATAACTGACAGTAGAAGTCATAGAAACATAGAATTTGTTGGCAGATAAGGACCACTTGGCCAACCCAGTCTGCCCATTTTACTTACCTACAGTATCACCATAGACCCTAACTGAACCCTTTCCCCCCTTCCCTCATTCTTTTCCACTAATGCTCTTATGCCTATCCCGTGCATTCTTGAACTCCGGCACTGTTTTTGGCCCCCACCACCTCAGCTGGTAGGCTGTTCCAGGCATCCACCACTTTTTCTGTAAAAAAAATATTTCCTCACATCTCTCTGGAATCTATCCCTTCAGCTTCATTGCATGACCCCTTCTTATGCACCTTTTTTCTGAAAAACATTTTTATCCTGTATCTTATTAACCCCCATGAGATATTAAAGGTCTCTGTCATATCCCTCTTCTCCATCTTCCCTTCCAGCATGTACATATTGAGGTCCTTTAGTCTGTCCTCTTAGGGCTTTTGATACAGATCCCTCATCGTTTTCGTTGCTTTCCTCTGGATTGCCTGCACTTAGTCCATGTCCTTCCGGAGATGTCGCCTCCATAACAGTACACAGTATTCTAAGCGATCTACACAGAGGCAGCACCATCTCCCTCCTTCCGCTGGTGATACCTCTCCCTATGCACCCCAGGATCTGACTAACCGTCACCACTGCCTGGTCACCTTTAGGTCGTCATAGATTATTATTACCAAGTCTGTCTTCTGCTTGGTGGTCGCCAGTAACATTCCCCACATTTCATACTCTGCCCCTGGGTTTCTTTGCCCCAAATTGCATTTGTTCAAATTGAAACCCAGCTGCCATATCCTTTGCCACTCAAGCCTTCTCAGGTCTCTACTCATCCTTTCCACTACCTCTGGAGTATCTACTCTACTGCAGATTTTGTTGTTGTCTGCAAAGAGACAGACCTTCCCATCCAGCTCCTCTGCAACGTCACCAGTACAGACAATAGAGGACCAGTTTCAAAACTGATCCTTGAGGCACCCTGTTGGTCATCCTCCCCTTCTCTGAGTGAACTTGGTTTGCCACCACCCTCTGCCGCCTATCCCCTAGCCAATTTCCTGTCCACCTTACCACCTTCTGACCCACTCCTAACTTGTTTAATAATGTCCTAGGTGGAAAGATGGTACATGCCTTACTGAAATCTAGGTAAACCGCTCCACCTTGGCCTAATTCCTTGGTCACCCAATCAAAGAAATGTATCAGATTCATTTGGCATGACCTCTCACCTGTGAATCCATGCTGCCTCGGGTCTTGTAACCCACTGGATTCAATATATTCCATTATCCTCTCCTTCAGCAATGTTTCCATTAACTTCCTGACCACCAATGTCAGGCTGACTGGTCTGTAATTTCCAGCCTCCTCCATGTTACCACTTTTGTGAAGTGGGACTACACTTACCCTCTTCCAGTCCTCTGGAACCACTCCTGTTTTGAGTAAGCAGTATAGTGCAGTGGTTTAAGGCTCTGAGCTGCAAATCTGGAGGCCTGGGTTTGAATCTCACAGCCCCCACTTGCATACTGTGTGACCCTGAGCAAGTCACTTAACTTCCCTGTGCTCCCAGGTCACACCTGTAAACAAGCTTTCAGCTTAGTGTGCTACTCCTAGTTAGGACAGTCAGGGGTTCAGCCAGTACCTTCCTTAGGTCTCTCAACACCCTAGGATATACCCCATCTGGTCCCATTGCTTTGTATACCTTCAAATTAATGAGACCCTTTAGGACTCTCCCCTCGGAAAAATGACTAGTGTCTATCTCCCCCCTTTAGAGCTCTTGTTACATTTTTGAGGCCCCTCCCCATCTCCTTCCACTAAACAAAAGTATTTGTTCAGTGTGTCTGCCTTTTCCTGGTCCCCCTCTGCACTGTTCACCCTATCCCATTTTAACGTTACAATCCCTCCCCTGGTTTTCCTCTTTTCATTTACATACATACTTCAAAAACATCTTCTCCTCTTTTGTTATTGTTTGGGCTATTCTCTGATTTGTGCCTTTGTGCTCCCTTCTGCCTTCCCTGGTTCCCTCTTTTCCTCCTGATATTCCTTCCTGTCCTCCTCCCTGCATCATTTTATGTCTTCTGAATGCCATCCTTTTAGCCTTTACCATTATAGTCGCATCTTTCAAGAACCACAATGATCTCTTTTTCACTTTTGCTTACTTGTTTAACACAGAGGTTTGTTGCCTTCACTCTGCCCCCTTCTAGCTTCCCCCACTGTTCCTCCACCCTATTCAGGTCATGTCCCCTGCCAGGTCTTCTTGGAAACATTCCCTTGATACCTTTTTTTTTTTTTTAAATTTCATATCGTATGCCCCCATTTCTCCGGTATAGTTCATCAGGGGTTCCCCTAGTACCTCCCTCCAGTCCCTGCCTTACCTGTCTGTCATCTGCCTCCCTGTAGCCTCAGATTAACCCCGGGGTGGGAGGATATACCCTGATTGTGCATTATGTCGGGTGACTAATAAGGCAGCGGGAACTGTCGCAGATATATATACTATGGTCCTTTGGAGGAGCCTGCACTGGAGCACAGATTTTTTTTTTTCTGTTGCCAATCCCTGGAGACATTATTTTACATGCTGCTGTCAAATATGTTGTCAGAAATATTCACCATCTGCACACGTAGTTCAAATTTCACCACTTATTCAAAACTGAATTCCAACAGAGTGTTAGCAACTGAAAAATTACCAATGCAAAGACCAAATATATATTTTAGCAGTTTAACAATGGTTGTTACAAGTGGCTCTGGCAGAATTAAAAGATAGCGGTACAGAAAAAGCGAAACTGCCAGTATTACATCAAAAAAAGGTAAGCATATCTAAACAGCCTTTACCCTGTAAGAAATGTATGGATTAGGGACACACCTTCCTCTCTGTTGCCCCCCCCCCCACAACTGATCTTTTTAGAATGAAAGCATAGAGGAGTAATGGCTTTAGCCTAATGTGCTGTTTAGTTTAGGACCTACCCTGGTGACCTGATGTACTGCAGCAGGACTCCGTCCTCGGAGTCTCACATCATTGGCTGAAAACTGATCGCATTACAGCAATAAACTAACTCCCCACCCCCAAACATACCCCCTCTGCAATGGGATTCAATGTAGTGTGCCAGGGGGTTGGAAGGCATGCATGCACAAGGTCTTCAGGCAAGACATACAGGCCCCCTCCACAGACCCTGAAGCAACAGGTCTCCTTGAATCACAGGTGTGTATTTAAGAAACTGAAACTAATTGTCAATTTCAAGTACCTGAACCTTGAATGGAATAAGATGATTCTCATTTAAGAAGTTCTCGTCAGGGACTACTTTTTTTTTTTTTTTTTTTTTTTTTTTAATTCCTTGATAACTGGGTGAGGCCCACTAGGCATGAGTGCCTGTTTTCAGGGGCAACCCGGGAACATTGGTCCTGGAGAGGTTAACTGACTTGCTCAGAGTAGAGTCACACAGTATGCAAGTGGAGGTTGTGGGAATCAAATCTAGGTCTGCTGGATGTACCAAGCTCATTTGTAGCCCGTTACTCTAACCTCTAGGCTATACTGCCAGCACCTACTTTAGGTCCCAATTTTAATAAAATAAAAGTTCTCAGTTTTGAAGCATCCAAACAAGGATTTACTGAAAATCAGACCGCTGGAACCGGACTAGAATGGAATAAACTGGACCGGCCAGACAAGGTGCAAGTTGCTTGAATTTTGACAGTCAACCAGCCTGGCTGGGTTGGTTTTCACAGAGCTGGTCTGTGAATATGGTGGTATTCAACCATGCCAGGGATTTCAGACCAAACTGGTAAAAGCTGGACTGGCTTGTATGAATGGACCACAAAATTTGTGCAACTTGCAACAGGTTGGCCTTTGCCAATCTGGTCTGGTCGATGCGGTCTAGTTTTTTTTTTTCACATACCCATCAAACCATGTGTTCTGGTCAGGTTTTTAGTATGTCATTTGTCTCAACATGTTAGAAGTGCATTAAGACACTTGAGAGATGTATAATTATAGAGAATAATTGCACTTGCCTCTTCTGTGTTTATAGACACTCTGCACAAGTGACTTTTTTTTTTGTTGTTGTTATGTTAATAAGTATGCTTTATTGTTTTCCAACAATACCACACAAGGACAGTAACAAGACATTTGATACACATACTACATTACAACACACAAATTTGACAATACCGTTATTCATACATTTATAAAAGGTCATAATCGTATCATTAGGCATAATACAATATGCATGGACATTGATAGAGCTCCGGATTTAATGTTTTCTTTGCTATAAGGACTAGCGTGTGTAGTTTCTCCTATCTCTCTTTCTATAGGTATGAATTCTATTACAGGTAATAATATTTATACAGTTTATGGGGGGCCCTTATTACTAACTTAAATCAAGCAGATTACAACCTTGTTATGGTATCGTTATGACATCACTCTGTTGTTAACCTTTCTTGAGTATGTCATATCAATGGTATAACTAAACAGAATGTTCACAACATTCAATGTTCCGCTTTGAGAAAAATGCTTAAAATGTTGGTATTAAATTAATTGATTGGCGCCAGGCTGTACTGATGAATAGTGTTGCGAAGAACACACAATAAACATATTTGAGTAATCTTCCTGCATGATATGACTGCTTAAGGCAAGAATTATTCAGAAAAGTAAATCAATACGCGATTACACAATCTTGGTAGCCCATACACTATAAAATATAATGTATGGTCTTTGGTTAATAATCAGCGAACATTACCAAGGTTGCCATGAGATCTAAAAACCTCTCAAGCTATGCTCTTGATGTTTACAATAGTGTCATGGCAACCTCTCAAACTGTTTACAGTGTAGTTATTAACCAAAGACCATAAATTATCCTTTATATAATGGGGTTGAGGCAAAAATGTACAAATAAATATTTACTTGGCAGAAGGACCTGGAGTGATGATAAATTGTTTATCATCAGTAGATGTGGGCCATCACCATTTAGTATCACTTGAAGCTGGTTACAAAGGAGCAGTTAACCAATGGGACAGCAGCTTGAACAATGCCTGATGAGATCATAGTAACCTCTGTTGCTCTCAAAACACAGCAGTGAAATCAAACAGAAACTGTCTATTCTTTATTAAAAGAATTATTGTGAAAGCTTTACAATTTAAAATATATTGTAAAATTAAAATACATTGTAAAAACTGGACACACCATGGCCTCACTCAAAATATGACATTTATCATTACTTGTGAGGGGGAAGGACTTTCATAACTTACTCGTGTCTCTGCCATTGATGAGCTGTGGTCCTGTTGCCTTCCTCATGATGATAAATGACGTATTCTGAGTCTGGCCACTGTGTATCCCATATATTTTCTATGCAGTGCCACTAGGATTTCATTGTGCCATTCTTTGTATGATGGTATCTCTGAGTCCATCCAGTGTCTCAGGATAATTTTTTTAGCTACCACTGAAGGTCCAGCTTTTACATGGAACCTACCTGGTAGTGTTGCTATTGGAAGGGCTCGCTCCGCTCCATCTGCACGGCTGGCCTATTTACACTCAGCTGCCCTGCATCGCTCCAATGGCTTTTCTGACATTTTGACAATGTTTCCAGCCAGCTGAGAGCCAGAGAGTTGACTTCTGAAAGTCCCTTATACAGTTCTTAAAATATTGTATTAATTTTCCTGAATCAGTCACCAAATTAAATTAAGATTAGTTTAATTTGGTGGACTGATTTGGGAGGCTGTCAGAGCGATGCAGGACTGCAGAATGTAGTAGAGCACATACTTGCATTTACTTACATAGATATATGACTAAGGTTAGTTTAATTTGGTGACTAATCTGGGAGGCTACTGCTGTACATCAATGTAGGTAAACGCAAAGTACTATACATTGACCGCAGACTTGCCTTGTTCACATTACTCAGACAGCACCACAAGCTTGCCCATCCTCTTTTACTCATAGTTGGGGGAGGATCGATGTGAGCGCCGCTGTTTGATTACATGGTGCTGCAAAAGAGCCAAATCACACTGCGTACACAGGAAACATGTGGAGACAGAATGCTCACTTCTACGGTGGTGCAGCTCACCTTTACATTACAGAAAAGGCAACATTCTAATTGCTCTGCACCGCTGCTCATATAAAAGGGCCTTGAGACAACTGCCATACTGTACTTCTGTTCATCTTCAAACTCCCCTGGAATTCAAAGTTCTGGGTTAAAGGCCTTTTACAGTCAGACTACGGGTTCTAATCTGATTTTAATTTGTTTTATAAAATGGGAAGAGACAGTAAAGCAACCTGATTGGCTGACAGCCCTTGCTAGCTTTGTCTTTTATTTTACTTGTACCACACAAAATAATAAGCCCCAAAAAATGGCAGCCGACTTGCCAAAAATATCATTGTGCCACCCTGCCTTCAGAACTCGAAATCCGTCATATTGTTTTTCACTTACAAAAAAAGCAGGAAACAGATGCAGAAAGTGAGTGAAAGTTTAAGCCATAAAATTAATTAAATACATCCAGAACAGTTTAAAAAGTGTTTTTTTTTTTTTATTTTAACATCCTCCTGCTGTCCTTCTCAGGCCACTCCTGAATTTCTCCTGTAAACTACCGGGGTCACACCTGAAAATAGGCATTTGACTGTCTAGTTGTGCTTACCTGGTTAACAAACGCTAAATAAATAAACTCCCTTTCCCTCCTTACCTGCAGGTATTGTGGTGTCTCTGAACTCCCTCCAGAGCTGTAAGCTGAGTGAGAGAGGTGGGAGTTTCATAAAAGTTGCTACTGCAGATGGTAACTTGCTGCCAGCAAGACAAAAAAGAAAGTCGTAGTCTTGCCAGTGGCCTACTGTAGAGACTTGGTAGCTCTATCCAGCACCCCTAGTGAAAGCAAGTAATTTAACAGCATCCTTAGGAATTTATGGAAAGTGGAGGGACTATTTGAGATTAAACCAGATTTTTTTTTATCTTAGTAATTTTTTAAAAAACAAATTACAGTTTCTCAACATGTGCTCATTTCATAAGTGCAGTAACACACTCTGGGGTGTGGTTTAGTCTGGATGAATGCACTTCTAGAGGCAGTACAACCCTAGGCATGCATTTATTTACACTAAACCACACTCCATTGTGTGTTATTACTTATTTCTCTCACCTCTACATTTTTTTGTAATGTTCTTTTTACCTCCTGCTCTGTGGAGCAGGCTGGCAGGTCATCTAGCCACCGGCACCCGCACCCCCTGGGTCTGGTCAGCAACTCACTCTCCTCCACGCAGGCTGGCATGCACAGTGTCCCCCCTCCCCTGGGGACCTGGATCCATATCTGGGGGGTGCACCTCTCTGAGTCCCGGGAGGTGTGGTGCACAGCCATCAGCCGCCATGACAACCCCATGATTTTCTGCCTGGATTTTCACCCCTGGAGCCAGATGTGCAACAACGTCAGCACACATACATGCCGACGTCTACCACGCTCCAACCTCTTGCTGTGCGCCGCACTAGTAGTGCCCCCCTTGCTGTATGCTGCACTAGTAGTGCCCCTGACTTCCATCAGGTGCCACTGCAGAGCGACACAACCCCCTTTACCCACCCCAGAGAGAGGACAGGAGAGCTGTCGTGGGACACTCGATCCTCCCCCTCTCCTGCCGACCCTCAATGGCCCAAGTCCATTCACGAACCTGGGTCACTGGTGTGGCACGAGGTGTGTCGTCTAGTGCCTCAACCCGCAGTGCCACCGCGCCAGCACTCAGCACTGCATTTAAAGATGAATGACCACATCCTTCTGGGTGTTACAGCATCTGTATAAAAGGCTGGTGGACAATCCCCTGGTGGAACTGAACTCTCCCTCTACAAACCAATTAAAGGTTTATCTACATGAAAACACTTTAATAAACCCAAATCAATCAGGTTTTAGGGAGAAACATAGCAGGCAAACTATTCTGATTAAGGTCGTAAACAACTTACAACTTACTTTGGAAAACAGGTTAAGGACAGGGGCAATATTTATTGATTTATCCAAAACTTTTGATACTTTGGATCACAAATTACTACTGCACAAATTGTCATACCTGGGGCTCTCATCCAAAACTGCAAATTGGTTCCATAATTACCTAACTGGACATAGGCAACCAGTACACCTAGGGCATTTCCATTCCGGTTTCAAAGGTATAATCTCTGGTGTCCCACTAGGCTCTCTTTTGTTCAATCTATATATGAACAACTTCACTTTTGTAAATCTGGAAATAAAACTACATGTAAGCCCCCCCCCCCAAGTTGTGGGCTTACTACATTGCCCAGGGAGCTGTAATGCCCACTTAGGTGCTAGGATCCTTAGTGAGCTGGCTGGGATTCAACCCTGACCCCCATCTTGCCTTCTTAGGTTTACTCCGTGTATATGGGATGACCTTTTGACCTCCCAAGACCTTTGGGAGCAACCACCCCATTCAGAAATTTTGCTTGAATGGGGAAGTCTAACTGGGCGTGCATGATGGCATGCACTTGGCTGCTTGTTCAGTTAAAACCACACTACCTCAATCATGGTCTAGTCTATTTGTCTGATTAAAATTACCTTTTCCTAAACCTTTATAGTTGTTTTTCTTTTAATATTCAGGTACAGCTTATAGATACCAATAGTCACATGTAAGCTTTACCCCTGTACTGTAAGTCAACAACTTTATAAGTAAAAATATTTAACAGAAAAGAAATGCCAGGAAATGTCATATTGTCTTAATTCTTTACTTAAAAAGTGGTATACAGAATTAACATCGTTTGGGTCAGCAGTGCAAGCAAACACTCTATCTTTAACTGGAGAGGACGTCTCTCCTACTTTTAGATACAATCATATAAAAAAATAAAAGTAAAATAAACATAAAATGCAAGTATCATCCCTCTCTGCTCATAATCACAGATAATGGCAAATTATAAACACACAATGCCATACCCTGATGTCTCAAATGAAGTCCTAGGCAAAAGGATGTGCTGTCACAGCTCCTTCCTCTCTTCTGCCCTCCTTTAGCTTAAATGAGTCTAAATTTATATGTTTTTTGGATGTACCACATGTTATACTTCTGGTCGAAGTGTGTCTCGTGATTCACTTCTGGTAGCAGTATATCCCGTGACACACTTCTTGTAGAAATATGCCCTGTGACCATGACACATTTCTTGTAGAAGTGTGTTAATCATGCAAGGTGGCAACAAAAATATCTTATTTTAAAAGCGGAATGTCATCTCAGATTCTTGCTTTACTAGAACATTGTTTTGTAAGCTCTGTTGTTTGCTACTGAGGAAACTGTGGTTTAGCTAGCATTCTGTCTAGCACTTCCTTAAATAAAATCTAACTTTATAGTTAATTTCAAACAAGACATGCAGATATATTTTTTCTTTTCAAACTGTAAACTGTTAATATCACAAAAAGCCTATAATCATTCTTGTTTTAAATGTATCTTCAAACTGTTTATAAGGCACATTCAATAATAATAATAATGTTTGCAACTTAAAAATGCTAATGATATAACTTATGTGCTATAGAGGAAACTGGATTAGCCTGCTGCTTTCTTGAAGTGTTCTTTTTCATTTCCTCAAATACGTTTCCCCATTCTACAGCTAGCTTTAAAACAAGACATTTTCTTTAACCTTTAAAATGTTAATGTTACAACCAAATATTGCAAAGAAGCTATAATCATTTTTGATTTAAATATATCTTTAAACTGTTTTACAGTAGGACACACTCAATTTATTTGCTAAACAGAATTATGCTTGGCATTTATGATGTATTTAATTCAATTCAGGAAAAGCAGAAGTGAAGCATTTTTCAATTGTCATTATTTAATTTAGAGTCTTCATGCTGCTGTGCCGCAGAGTCTGGGGAGTGTTGCAGGGTCAGGGCCATGGGCCAGGGGTAGGGCGATAGCCACCCCAGCCCTGTCAAAGTTCGGACCTCCGGAAAAGTGCATTGGAGAAGGGCTGTATCATTTGGGTGCTGTCTCCACCCGTATTTGGAGGTTTTGGGGGCTGACTGCATCTGTCGTATAAGAGAAGCCTGTGAGGAAGGAGGGCCTGTGCCATGAACCTTGCCACCGGGATGGGCCAGGTAAACCAATGCCCTGAGGAAATCCAAGTTATTGTTTTTTTATTTCTTTTTATTCTCTGCCCCGTCCAAAGCACTGTCACCCGACCCCTCCACCAGTGCTGCAAGCCCCAGGAAGGACCCCCCACAGAGCCATGGCCACACCCACAGGCAGGGATGGAGTGGGAATGGTAGCTTGTGCCCTTAGCTACCTCCCCCCCTCAGTTCCATACCTTAAAATCTCATCGGGGTCCATTCTGAGCTGCAGGTGCCGGTGACGAGAACCTTGCCTGGTCCTCCTGTCAGTGTTGCACTGGGCCAGGGTGATTTTCATGTGTATACCCCTTCCCTTGGAGCCGTGACGTGTGCTGACGCCATGGCATTACACCGGTGTCCTTCACGCTCCACCCCCCCATGTATTGCTCAGGCATGCCAAACCTCCAGCCACTGCTAGCAGTCGGTCATGCACTGAGCCATGGCTCCCCCCAACCCCTGGAGGAGACAAGCAGTCCTAAATACACTAAAGCCTCCTCCACCTGGCTGGCCCTCCAACAACCCAAGGTCGTTCCCAAACTTGGGTCGCTGGCATCGCAATCTGTAGCACTACCACTGCACCAGTGGCCAGAAATCAATGTTTAAGTGCCAGTAGTTGCCATGGAGTGGGCCTTGGGTCAGAGGTGAGAGGCCGAGTCAGGGGGACCTCCAGGTGGCAGCTCAGGGATCCAATCACTGAAGTCCCATGTCCACCAGCGAGTAAGTGTCACCATGAAAAAAGTTAAGTTCAGAGCCCTGGTTAAGTGCCCTCGGAGCTGCAGAATGTTGTGCAAGCCATGCCCATGGAGAGCTTCCCTGTGTGTCTGCAGGATGGGCTATGGCACCAGACATGCAGGCTCCGCTTTGTGGGGTGGATGAGTGTGAAACTACATTTTGTATGGGGAGCTGGGAAAGAGAGTACAGAGCCCACAGCAAAATAAAGTCAAGTTCTGAGCCCTGCTGCTGAGACATGGTGGGAAAGTGAGCACAGCAGCTGGTTAAAGTAAATGCTATGTTTACAGATCTGCTGCCATCACAAAGGTTTACTGGGAGCTTGCCGGGGAGGCTCCACTTCTGGAGGGGATCCAGGTTCAGGACTGTAATGCCCCAAGCAATGTACCACGGCTGTGGCTGTTGAATCTTGCCCCAATCCTCCTCACTCTTCGTTAACCTCTTCACCCTCGCAGGGTCTCAAACCTCAACCATAAGTGCACCATCTGCTCCGAAGTCCGCAACACTGTCCATATGGCCACACAGCCTCCTAATAATTCACCTCAAAGTCTGTTCCCCTAGCACCTCTGCAGTCTGCACCCAGTTTCTTTTTTTTTGTATTTTAAATTTTATTGTTTTTGCAAGCAAAGCTTACAGCACATTTACACAGAAGGATAGCATTATACAAAATAAGACGATTTCCTCATACAAAGGATTTATGCAAGACACCCTCTCTAAAGATACATCATAGGGGGAAGTACTTATCTGGTTTTGCACAGTAATAAAGAAAAAATTGCATGCAGCCTGGAAGCCCCAAGGGGATTCATGTAAAGGATAAAGGAAAAGACACTGCCATATTACCATAATGACTGTACCTGTCTGAATGAATCCCCCAATACTACAATCGCCAAAGAAAATAGTATAATCTTATAACACGACCTCCCAGGAGTATACTGCTCAATATAAAGCTAATTTATACATTTACAGTCCAGATTTTAAGACTGCTGTTCTGCCTCAAGCTCCATCTGTCCTTACAAGGTACTGCCCAAGAGTGTCCAGAGTCTATCGTTTCAGTTTATAGTTAGTTATTATCTTAGGTGATCAAGTCCCCTCAAGTCTCAGGGCCAAACCTTGGTAAACAAATCTTAAATTACCAAACCTGCCTTATAATTCAGTCTGCATCTGAAGAATTGACTTCTTCCTCCTCTGCCAGCTCTGATTCAATTTTAACAACCAGTTTTTCCGCATCTCTTGCTTCGTTCAAGAGATATTATTTCCCCTGCCAGGCAATACGGAGTTTGGCTGGGAGCAGTAACTGATGCTGAATTTTTAAGCCCCGTAAGCGATCCCAGAATCCATCGAAGGCCTTGCGTCATTGTTAGACCCCGGAGCCGTCGTCGGCCGTCAGAATCGTCAGCTGCAATTCAATGCAGTTGCAATTAGTTGCAATTGCTTTGAATTGCAGCTATATTATGATGGAGTCATATAATTTGTGAGTCGGCGACTCCGTTTTAAAAAGTGAGTGAATAATGAGACATCATGTTAGTTTGCTTTCTTTCTGTGACCGCAGTCTCGCAAAGAGGGGGCGGGACAGGGGACGTGACTCTCTCACACAGTACACTACCTACACTCACATGTCAGTCAGTAGTTTTGGCGCCTGTGGCTTTTTTTTTTTTTTTTTTTTTTTGCCTTGCACCACTTAAATGGCCCAATAATGTTCAAGTTCAGGCTCCTGTGGCACGAATTATGCGCCAATGATTGAGTCGGAGAGGAGGAGTCCAATCAGGAGAGCGCTTTGTTCACTCAGATGCACGAGGAGTTGGCGGGGAGAGTGTGCGACTGCCAGCAGTGCGAGGCGAGTGAGGAGTGAGCTGCGAGCGGCAATTGATGCGAGCGAGGGTGAGGAGCAATTGCAAGTAAAACTGCTGTTTTACCTGTTTCGCTTGAGGAGGCGACTGGACTGGGAGACTGTGGAGATCAAGCTGTGTGGTCGGTGGTGGCTAGTGTACAGCTGCAGCTGTGAAGAACAGAAGAAGAAGGACAGTCACGACTGTCACGGTCACGGTGGTGGTGCCACTGCTGCTGCAGACAGACTTGTTCGTCGTCGCCATCGTTCAGGTCACAACTTAAGGTCAGTGTCTTGATTTTGGAGAGACGGGGACGGGTGCAACCAGGAGACAAGGGCTGTCTGGACCCAATGTCCGTAAGATCAGAGTCGGTGCTTGAAATGGGGGATGATGAGGATCAAAAGCAATGGGGTTTGAAAAAAAAAAAGGGTAACTGCTGGAGCACTGCCAGAATTAACTTCTAAACCAAGGTAAAAAGAACACATCCTGTTTTGTTCAAGTATGGGCTAAGGCCTATTCTGCCAGAGACAATTTCTAGACCAACCTGTTCTCCCAGAGAATTTCTAGGCAAAGATAAAAATAAAGCATCCTATGTTATTTAAGAATGGGCTAAGGCCTATTTTGAGGCAGATTCATCCACATAGGGTACTAGGATCAGAGCTACTGTACGTACACATATCTGTATGGGGTAACAGTAGTTTTCATGATGGTAAAAGCAGTGTCCCAGAGTGCCAATTGTAACTGCAAGTGATGGGAGAGTCTCACATGAAAGTCTAAGTATATAGGCCAGTGTACAAATCACAGCTTGAATGAAATCGGGCCCTTGTGTAATGTAATGGAGGGGAAGGGTGGAAAGGAGGTGCAGCTGCAGAATCAGGGGTGCTAGCCTAGCTGCGCATTCAAGCAGATTTGATAGACCTCTAGGCCTTTATCTGCTGGCAAATTTCATATGTTCGTACTGGGCTGTGGGGTTCAGCCCCAATTTGTGTTTGCCAAATAAACTAAGAGATGCAAGAACTGAACTATCCTTGAATAAAGGGATCACATATTTGAAACTATGCATTTAGCGTGAAGAGGGATCTTTTACTGTGTCGCTGTGACTTTTTCAGTAGCTGAAGTAATGGAGAAAGGCTACGTATGCTAACAGTGTTTTTGCAACAGGACTCCTAGTGAGCCATGCCATCAATTGCTGATTTTGCCATTGATTGTATATGCTGAATTTATTGTGCATATTATGTATGTTATATTTATATATTACATCATAGTGGTCTGTCAGAAGTTGTACAGCGTTTCAGTTTATAAAGGGATACTGTAAAATAAAACCTAACCTGATTATTTTCTAAGTGTTTTTTTTATTGTTTAACCAGGAGAGACACACTAAGCTGAAGCTTGTTTATAGGTGCAATCTGGGAGCACAAGGAAGTTAAGTGACTTCCTCAAAGTCACACAGTATGCACCTAGGAGGCTGTGAGATTCAAACCCAGGTCTCCAGCTCAGAGCCTTAACCCACTGCGCTATACTGCCTCCAAATATTTGCAGCAGGGATGGGAGAACTGTCATTGTTTAACCCCCCAACCAAACCAACCTGCTTTGATTCAAATAATGAAACAGGGAATTAGCGTGAGACCTGAGGGCTTTACTTTATTTGTTTAGTTCAATTATTATTTTTTATTTTTATTAGTAGTAGTTTTGTCCCCATTTTCCCTGGTTCCCAGACCCTGCACGTACATGCACATGTGTGGAGGCACATGCCGGTACTGGCTCGGCCCCTTCTGCCCCACCCCTGGCTATCGCTGTCACCCCTCCCACCTACACTTCCAACTGGACCTCCACCCACCCACTCACCGTCCTTCTCCCATGCCGGCTCTCCGATGACCAAAGGTCGCCTCCTGAGCCCAGGTCGCTGGAGCAGCATGAGGTGAGACATCCAGCGCATCAGCTCTCAGTGCCACTGTTAAAACCAAAAAACATAAAGTTTAAAAAAATTAAAACAATTGTCCATGCTGCCCTGACCTGTCTAGCTCTGATGGAAAGACTGACTTATTCACATTGGGGTCAGATTAGCTATTTCCATAACAAATGGGAGCCTACCTGCATTCCTTCCTGTGTAAAATCCCCAGAAACCCTCCTAGTTAGAGCGCCTAGAGGATAAGATTTACCTGTTATATGTTTTATCTGAGTGTTAACAGTTGATATAAATACTGATCTGTCGCTCTGGTTGTACGTGTTTGTATTACCTTATTGCTGAAACCCGTGTACCTGTGTACTGTGTGATGGATGACTTCTCTAACCAGTGCTCTATGTGTGCTTCCTATTTGTTGTAAACTAGAACAAAAGAAAAATCACAATAAAATCTGCTATGATAAAAAAAAAAATGAATTGTCAAGGTATTTTACTCATTTGTGACGTGGTTCTGATTTGACCCAGTCCATTCGTCAGATTCATATCTGTCAATTACCTGGTTCTGACCCATTCTGGACAGTGAAAGCAATCCAGGTACTTTGTTCCTGTTCAAAATGAGAAACATTAGTAGAAAAGACATAAAATAACTATTTTAAATATTGAGTGATATCAGAAAGGATTATTAAGGGTAGACTCAGACTGGAACTGCCTTGACACAGTTCACGTTTGGGCTGGAAAATTAATGTTTTTACGTAAATCTGAGTGGATCCCACACTGTTTGAATAAGGATCTGCATCAGAACCATATCACAGGTGACAGCTGACCTCAATCTCTAAATTACTAATTTAGCAGTGGGAGATCCACAACAGGAGTCCGCAAAAATTATGTCGAATGCCCATCAGCGACACTGCAGGTCGACCGCATTCTGCAGTCAGCTGCCGTTCACTATCTGTATCTTTGTTTTTCTTCAGGGGCTTTGCCTCCGAACACCTACGCTGGGGCTGCACTCCCACACCCCCACTTAGGATTCTCAGCTCCAGTCGGAGCTAATTTGGGGGTGCAGGACCCCAACAGACAGCACCAGGTTCCAGGGGTCTCCCACCATGGCTAGGCACTGTAGTCGCTGTGGGGACCTCGCTGCTGAAATGTCACTGTGGGAGGGGTAACCGATCAGTGAGGGAGACCACTGGGACTCACTGACCCTTGTCCTGAGCAACTGCATGCCAAGCAGTCCTTATCTGTTACCAAATTCTGTGTTTCTATGTAAACAGGGTAATTAAATTAGGTGGGAGGGATCTTGAGGATTGTAGATCACTGCAATATGTTAACCTCTGCAGAATTTATTGCAGCAGTCTTTACATCGCTGAATTCTAGTCATGAAATTACTATAAGGATTGTAACTCAATGTGACATACTGTAACATCTTGTTTATAAACTGCTTCATCTTGGGACATCTGTGAAAACAAGATCTTGTGTCTCAGGGGGCTAGCATGTTATCCTACAGGAACCAGATTTTAAATAAATTAATTAATCAAGAAATGAAATGCAATTTATGCTGCCAAAAGGGGATGTGGTGAAGTACAAAGCAGTGGCTTATAGTACTTTTGTTTGCGAGCACAAAGCACTGAGAAATCCAACAATAGGGCTAATGACGCCTTTCTCATACCCCACTCTCTTCCTCCCCCATTTGTAATAATATGCATCTGACATGTTGACAGTTAGGCACATGTTCAGTTCTATCAGCTCTCAGCTGTCTGATGAGGGCTTTATAAAAGGAGGCCCAGAAGAGATGAATCACACACCGGGGGTCTTCTGCTCGGTCAGACTAGTAAGGGGCACATTTTATAATTTGCAGCTTGGCTCTGGGGTGCCGTGCCGAAGTGCCACATTTGCTTGATGATCGGTCTGTTGACTGTTTTCCACTCCCCAACCCCCACCCAGGCCCCCTCTCCCAGCTCCTGGAGGTCAATTACCGCATTTGCTTGTGAGGCCTTTGAAACAATGCAGAAGTATGGAGTGCAGCAGATCAACGTTATACTGACCAGCACCTCAAACACCAGGGACCGGATTTCCAAAACTGCATGCTTCAGCATGAAAAGTTGTGTAAGAAGGGTTCCCCTTGCAAAAGAGCAATTTCCACCACATGCATGTGCAGGGTTTTAAATAATTGATTAGCAGTTTTTTTCTTGGGACTATACTAACTGTACAGAAATTATTTATATGGATTTTCTAGAAGTGCTGTGTTTGTTAAACAGAGTGAGGCAAGAGCTATGCATTTTCACAAAGATTTAGCACTTTTATGAGCAAAACGCTAATCAATTTTTAGAGTTAAATAAATCCCTGATGTGTAACTTCTCCCATCCCTGTCCTTTTACCAAAACAACAGGTGGCATGCTGTTGGCATTTGGCAGCAATACCTGGTGGGGAGTATATCTACGGTTCGAGGAAGGATGAGGCTACCTGGCGCAAGAGACCTAGGTTTGACTACTCTGCACAGGGGCACCCAAGTAAATCCAACTACAGGAAGCAATAACTGTAATGTCCAGAACTAGAATTGGGATTTTTCAGTGTGGCTTTATTTATTAACTACTAAACATAAACAAAGCATTGCATGGTCCCCCAAAGGATTTCAATACTGTATTGCAGATTAGAGGTTCACACAGCGGTCCATTTGAGGAATGAACACATTACTACAGTTGTCTGGCTTTGGACCCACCAGGCACTCAGCCCGGACTTTGCATGCGCATTGGATACACAGCCCGACTGGCCCGGCACCCCTGCCGGCCACTTGACTGACGGTCCACTTGAAGAATGGACCCAAACTCTACTTGGAAAGACATCCTATCAAACAAGGAGGCTCCCAACTGTGGCTCCCCACACCACTTGAAGTCTGTGACTACTACAGGGATTTGTTTCGACTTACAAATCTGAACTCCCATCCAACAAGGAGTCTCCCATCCAACAAGGAGTAATTTTCCCATCCTGTGGCTCCCCACACCACTTGAAGTCTGTGACTCCTAGAGAGATTTTCATGTTGCGACCCACGTCTGGGTACCCACCCCATCAATGGCCAAGTGCATGAGGCAAGTAGCAAAACACAGAAGAAATCCATAGAGGTGGACCTGGTTGCTAAAGATGGGGGGTTTTCCCACCTCCAGCTCCCACAGCCCATACCCGGCCATTTCTCTGAACACACAGAAACTTTAGGACTGTAAAATGTAGATTGAATGGTGGATGAACTGAAGCACCCCCTCTACAGCGAACTCTAAATCCATTTAAACTTTAAACTGACTGCTCCATTTGTTCGTCCTAGTGTAAATAGTCCTCCCAAATAGCAGTCCCCATTAAAACCATTTGAAATTTGAAACTGATGGAATGAAGAAAACAGTTGTTTGCCCCTTCAACTGGAGCCAAACACTCACCCAATTGTACAGGGGCCCACAGGCGAAGTCCTTTAACCTTTGCTGTTATGGTAGAACAGCCAAAACAAAATCAGGCAGCTTCTTTCCTTGGTGGGAGAAGGGATTGCCCTGGAACCCATAGAGACCTTTTTCTACCCCCAGAGGGAGGGGCACTGAGACTGTGGGGACAGTCTCCACCACTCTATAAATGGTGAAACACAGAAAAACTTCCTTCTGTGTGGAGGCAAAACTCAAACATCAGACTGATGCTTCCTTCTGCTTAATGACAAACGGAAGACTCCTTTAAATTCCCAAAGTTCTAAACTCACTCTGAGCTGAAGATTCCAAAACTGGCTCATGCAGCTGCCACAATTCTATAATGATGTAATCTCTCCAGTCTCAGCTGTGACTGAGGACGAGTGAGACAGTGTGAAACCCATTTAATTGAGTTTCACAAGCTGCCTTCCTATCTACCACTAGGTCTTACTGGGACTTAGTAACCCTGGTAACAAAGGGTTACACATGTGGTTTCTGAAACAGGTGGCCTGTTTGTGACCTTGTTTACTATTTCATGGCAGCTTGCACAAACTGAATTCTGTTGCAGTAAGCGGCACAAATATTACTCTGAACACATGTGTGTAATAATAATTGCATACACCGAAATGGGTTTTAGAGCATCCCAAACCCGATCCCCAGTGTTGCACCCTTTATAAATGTGTTACATCCCCAGTCCCAAGTGGTCGAGTACCCCAACCCCCGATCCTGATATTGACCCATTTCAAGCTAGTAAATTATAGTCCCCCACTCTGGTTGCAGAGTGCACTTCCCAGCCCCGCATGTAGTGTCATCTATCCCGGTTCCCCTCTCCCACATCCCGGTGCAGGGCCAGCACGGATGCTTCCCTGCTCACACTTCCGTGGCTTGTGCTGACTGTATTTTCAATGAGTTCCCAGTGTGTGGGAACTCATTGAAAGTTTGGTCTGCACCGGCCGCGGAGGTGACAGGAGGGAATGTGACTGCGCTGGTTCTGTGTCGAGAGCTGTGGGGGGGGAGACTGGGTTGGATGGCACTACATGCGGGGTTGTGGTGGTACTAGGTGGCCTGGGTCAACTAGAATTGCTATTTTAAAACCAGGCAACATCGGTGATTGAGGAAGGGGGAGGCACTCTACAGCCTGGGATGGGAGATGTAATATTTATTTGTAAACGGGGACAGCATCGGGTTTGGAGGATGCTCTAATTTTAATACAAGTGTGGGGGGCTACAATTTGTTTATGCTGGGCAAAATAGAAGACTAGAGTTGAGGGGGAATGTTCTACAACCTGGGACAGGGTACCATGTAAAATGGTTATTTTGAATGGGGCATCATTGGGCTCGGGGAGGGAGGGGCAGGATACTCAACATTCAATGTTGGCAACATCAGGATTGGGGGGGCTCAGGGGTAGACCAAAGGCTGTGTTTTTTGGAACTGCTACGAATAATGACTACATCATGGGATGGGGAACTGCCTGCCATGCCATCAAACAGAATCGTATAAATAAGCTGGGAACACACTGGGCACCCTCCGTTCTTCCATGCCCAATTTAGGATTATCGCTGCCCCAAACACCCAATCACTCTGCCGAAGATGCCACTCTGGTCAGCCCTGAATCCACTCTCATTTTGGTGTGAGCAGGCTAATCACTTGCAGCCCAATAGTTTTTGCCCACCTCACTTGATCAACTGTTCAGTCAGCAGACATCCCTTTAACAGTTTTCAAAACCCCTCAGCGCTATATAAATCAGCAGTTATGTTTCAGTATAAGAAAAATAGTTGGACAAGAGGACACAGCATGAGATTAGATGGAGGCCGATTAAGGGATAATGTGAGGAAGTTGTTTTCACAGAAAGGGTGGTGGATGCATGGAACAGCCTACCTCAGGAAGTGGTGGATATGAATACAGTGCAGGGCTTCAAACAGACATGGGATAGGCATAAGAGCGAAATAAAAATGAGTATGAATAGATAGGCCATTGACAGAGCAAAGGCCGATGGCACATTTATAAGGTAGAAAAAGAAATGGGCAGACTGGATGGGCCTTGTGGTTCTTATCTGCTGTCAGCTTCTATGTTTCTATGTGCATGCATCATGTGAGGGGACTCACTGGGGAGGGAGGCTAGTAGCTGCGGGCGATAGTAACTTAATCTCTCCCTCACCCGGAAAGAGCTGTTGCTGGTGCTGCCTTCACCCTGGCCTGGCCCTGTTGTGCCCGACCCCGTACCTCACTGGACACCACCTCAGTGACCTCATCCAACCCTGGGCCTGCAGCCTGCAGTCTGCCCTGGGGTAGCTCCCTCCCAAGCCCCTGCCAGTGTAATCGGTCTTAAGATGTATTATTGTAGTCGATGGTGCTGCAGGCCTGCAGCAACTCCAGGAGTCCACGGGGCTCACGGTCCTCACCTTGTTCCTTCCTTTCCCGGTCCATCATCATTCTGTAACTCTGTTCATGACATCTGACATGCCGTTGTCGTAGGTGGCCGCTGGCTTCTTCTCTGAAGGGGCGTCCACCTTTGGGCCGCACGATACTGAGTCAGGCTCTGCTTGGATTGGACACAAGGCTGCAGGCACACCGCCTCTTCGGTCCTTGCGTAGCAGCTTAACACACTGATCTCATTACACTGTGACCGGGGAGGGGCGCAGATGGTCCTTCATGGTCGTATGGTACTTCTCTGCGGGATGGGTGACTTTTCCTGATTGAAGAAGTGAACGATTATGGTACGGGATATATCTGGGTATATCTGGGGCCTGTGGGGATGGAGATGGATTGGTTTGTTGGACGGTCTCCAAGTGTGGGTGGGGTACCAACATGAACGCGCCACCATAAGCCTGAAGCAAGGCTTATTGAAATAATTCCAATCCAAAAAGATACTGTGATCCTCCTCTTCCTGCTTGTTGTTCTGTGCATCATCGTCATGGATGACCAAACTACTAGTTCTAGTAAACCCTGTCCTCCATGACACACTTGGTCCCCCTTAGTCTCAGAGTAGCATGTGCATGTCCAGGTTGCAGTGCAGTGTGCAGTGTGCTGTCACCCACCACTAGGTCAACCCCAAAATGTAATTGTTGAAACATTTAAATCTTTGCTGATGTGCTTATTTGAATTTGAAATGTCAAAACAGAGGGAAGCTGGCCAGCACACAATAGATTCATGACTTTTTGTGACTTTTTACTATGATTTCTAAAACTTCTGTCATTAAGACGCATGATTTTCTCTGAAATATACCGCATGACAAAAGCACAACCTTACTCATACTATACATAGTTTCTATGTGGTTAATTATAAATAGAGCTTTAAAACTGGTTTTACAAGTAGAAGTGGTTGGAAAATAAGAATGTATTCATTTCTGGATTGTTTGCTAGGAAGCTCTGTGGATGCTGTCATCCTAGAAGCCCCTATACCAATATTCGTGAGGCTGGAGTGGGAGCCCTTGGAAAGGTATGCAGCCTGTTACAGTATGTGCTTTTATACATGGATGTAGTACTGCAGTTTGTTTTTAGGGGCAGTCTGCTCATCTGAGTATTTCATTTCTGCTAAAGGTTTGACCTATTAGATTGCTTTAAGTTGTTTGTCAACCTTTGATCAAATGCATATTATGGTAGGCTACTAGACTTGTCATGTTGATGAAAGCCTGACAGTTTAGTATGGCTGAGTTAAACTCGGTAATCCTTTTGTGGGTGGGAACCCCAACTTGGTCAGCTTCCTTTAAGAAGACTGCTCAATAAACATCCTGATGAATCAATCTTCCTGTTTGATGATGGAATGCGTAGAAGAGTAGCAAGTCAGTATACATTATTGTCGAATCAATCTTCCTCTTTGATTTCAGCCTGCTTAAAGGAAAGCTGTGTGAAATCAGGTGGGGTGCTCCAGCTCCACCCTCCGGCCCTGAAGGCTTACCTCGGTTTAGCAGTTATATTAAGAACAGTGTTTTGTCGTGCTACAACTTACTGTATTTTACCTTTGAGAATTCTGTGACCCGAAGTATTGTGGGGAGGGCTGCATTTTCTGTATGTAAAGGTAAGATGTTGCACTGTTCACTGCCATTTATTTGTATGGAAGTGAACAGGAGTGCTGCTACATTATACAGTCCAGGAGCACCTCGACCCCCATCCGCCATACTTCCAGGTCGCAGACTGCCTTTCCAAATTAAAATTAGTAAGTTGTGGCACAAGAACAATGCCATTTTCACTATGAAAAGCTAAACTGGGGTAATCTCTTTTGGGTGGAACCCCAACTTGGTCAGCTTCCCTTTAAGAAGACTGCTCAATAAACATCCTGATGAATCAATCTTCCTGTTTGATGATGGAATGTGTAAGAAGAGCAGCAAGTCAGTATACATTATTGTCGAATCAATCTTCCTCTTTGATTTCAGCCTGCTTAAAGGAAAGCTGTCGAAATCAGGTGGGGTGCTCCAGCTCCACTCCGGCCCTGAAGGCTTACCCTGGTTTAGCAGTTATATTAAGAACAGTGTTTTGTGGTGTACACAACTTACTGTATTTTACCTTTGAGAATTCTGTGACCCGGAAGTATTGTGGGGAGGGCTGCATTTTCTGTATGTAAAGGTGCGATGTTGCACTGTTCACTGCCATTTATTTGTATGGAAGTGAACAGTGCGTGCCGCACCTATACAGTCCAGGAGCACCCTCGACCCCCATCCGCCATACTTCCAGGTCGCAGACTGCCTTTCCAAATTAAAATTAGTAAGTTGTGGCACAAGAACAATGCCATTTTCACTATGAAAAGCTAAACCGGGGTAATCCTTTTGTGGGTGGGAACCCCAACTTGGTCGGCTTCCTTTAAGAAGACCAGCTCAATAAACATCCTGATGAATCAATCTTCCTGTTTGATGATGGAATGCGTAAAAGAGCAGCAAGTCAGTATACATTATTGTCGAATCAATCTTCCTCTTTGATTTCTAGCCTGCTTAAAGGAAAGCTGTTGAAATCAGGTGGGGTGCTCCAGCCTCCACCCTCCGGCCCCTGAAGGCTTACCCGGTTTAGCAGTTATATTAAGAACAGTGTTTTGTCGTGCCACAACTTACTGTATTTTACCTTTGAGAATTCTGTGACCTGGAAGTATTGTGGGAGGCTGCATTTTCTGTATGTAAGGATGCGTGTTGCACTGTTCACTGCCATTTATTTGTATGGAAGTGAAACAGTCGCAGGCCACACCTATACAGTCCAGGAGCACCCTCGACCCCCATCCGCCTATACTTCCAGGTCGCAGACTGCCTTTCCAAATTAAAATTAGTAAGTTGTGGCACAAGAACAATGCCATTTTCACTATGAAAAGCTAAACTGGGGTAATCTTTTGTGGGTGGGAACCTCAACTTGGTCAGCTTCCTTTAAGAAGACCGCTCAATAAACATCCTGATGAATCAATCTTCCTGTTTGATGATGGAATGCGTAAGAAGAGCAGCAAGTCAGTATACATTATTGTCGAATCAATCTTCCTCTTTGATTTCAGCCTGCTTAAAGGAAAGCTGTCGAAATCAGGTGGGGGTGCTCCAGCCTCCACCCTCCGGGCCCCTGAAGGCTTACCCCGGTTTAGCAGTTATATTAAGAACAGTGTTTTTGTCGTGCCACAACTTACTGTATTTTACCTTTGAGAATTCTGTGACCCGGAAGTATTGTGGGGAGGGCTGCATTTTCTGTATGTAAAGGTGCGATGTTGCACTGTTCACTGCCATTTATTTGTATGGAAGTGAACAGTGCGTGCCGCACCTATACAGTCCAGGAGCACCCTCGACCCCCATCCGCCATACTTCCAGGTCGCAGACTGCCTTTCCAAATTAAAATTAGTAAGTTGTGGCACAAGAACAATGCCATTTTCACTATGAAAAGCTAAACTGGGGTAATCCTTTTGTGGGTGGGAACCCCCAACTTGGTCAGCTTCCCTTTAAGAAGACCGGCTCAATAAACATCCTGATGAATCAATCTTCCTGTTTGATGATGGAATGCGTAAGAAGAGCAGCAAGTCAGTATACATTATTGTCGAATCAATCTTCCTCTTTGATTTCAGCCTGCTTAAAGGAAAGCTGTCGAAATCAGGTGGGGGTGCTCCAGCCTCCACCCTCCGGGCCCCTGAAGGCTTACCCCGGTTTAGCAGTTATATTAAGAACAGTGTTTTTGTCGTGCCACAACTTACTGTATTTTACCTTTGAGAATTCTGTGACCCGGAAGTATTGTGGGGAGGGCTGCATTTTCTGTATGTAAAGGTGCGATGTTGCACTGTTCACTGCCATTTATTTGTATGGAAGTGAACAGTGCGTGCCGCACCTATACAGTCCAGGAGCACCCTCGACCCCCATCCGCCATACTTCCAGGTCGCAGACTGCCTTTCCAAATTAAAATTAGTAAGTTGTGGCACAAGAACAATGCCATTTTCACTATGAAAAGCTAAACTGGGGTAATCCTTTTGTGGGTGGGAACCCCCAACTTGGTCAGCTTCCCTTTAAGAAGACCGGCTCAATAAACATCCTGATGAATCAATCTTCCTGTTTGATGATGGAATGCGTAAGAAGAGCAGCAAGTCAGTATACATTATTGTCGAATCAATCTTCCTCTTTGATTTCAGCCTGCTTAAAGGAAAGCTGTCAAATCAGGTGGGGTGCTCCAGCCTCCACCTCCGGGCCCTGAAGGCTTACCCCGTTTAGCAGTTATATTAAGAACAGTGTTTTGTCGTGCCACAACTTACTGTATTTTACCTTTGAGAATTCTGTGACCGAAGTATTGTGGGAGGGCTGCATTTTCTGTATGTAAAGGTGAGTGATTGCACTGTTCACTGCCATTTATTTGTATGGAAGTGAACAGTGCGATGTACATCTATACAGTCCAGGAGCACCTGACCCCATCCGCCATACTTCCAGGTCGCAGACTGCCTTTCCAAATTAAAATTAGTAAGTTGTGGCACAAGAACAATGCCATTTTCACTATGAAAAGCTAAACTGGGTAATCTTTTGTGGGTGGAACCCCAACTTGGTCAGCTTCCTTTAAGAAGACCGCCTAATAAACATCCTGATGAATCAATCTTCCTGTTTGATGATGGAATGCGTAAGAAGAGCAGCAAGTCAGTATACATTATTGTTAATCAATCTTCCTCTTTGATTTCAGCCTGCTTAAAGGAAAGCTGTCGAAATCAGGTGGGGTGCTCCAGCCTCCACCTCCGGGCCCTGAAGGCTTACCCGTTTAGCAGTTATATTAAGAACAGTGTTTTTGTCGTGCCACAACTTACTGTATTTTACCTTTGAGAATTCTGTGACCCGGAAGTATTGTGGGGAGGGCTGCATTTTCTGTATGTAAAGGTGCGATGTTGCACTGTTCACTGCCATTTATTTGTATGGAAGTGAACAGTGCGTGCCGCACCTATACAGTCCAGGAGCACCCTCGACCCCCATCCGCCATACTTCCAGGTCGCAGACTGCCTTTCCAAATTAAAATTAGTAAGTTGTGGCACAAGAACAATGCCATTTTCACTATGAAAAGCTAAACTGGGGTAATCCTTTGTGGGTGGAACCCCCAACTTGGTCAGCTTCCTTTAAGAAGACCGGCTCAATAAACATCCTGATGAATCAATCTTCCTGTTTGATGATGGAATGCGTAAGAAGAGCAGCAAGTCAGTATACATTATTGTCGAATCAATCTTCCTCTTTGATTTCAGCCTGCTTAAAAGGAAAGCTGTCGAAATCAGGTGGGGTGCTCCAGCCTCCACCCTCCGGCCCCTGAAGGCTTACCCGGTTTAGCAGTTATATTAAGAACAGTAGTTTTGTGTGCCACAACTTACTGTATTTTACCTTTGAGAATTCTGTGACCCGAAGTATTGTGGGAGGGCTGCATTTTCTGTATGTAAAGGTGGATGATTGCACTGTTCACTGCCATTTATTTGTATGGAAGTGAACAGTGCGTGCACCTATACAGTCCAGGAGCACCTCGACCTCCCCATCCGCCATACTTCCAGGTCGTAGACTGCCTTTCCAAATTAAAATTAGTAAGTTGTGGCACAAGAACAATGCCATTTTCACTATGAAAAGCTAAACTGGGGTAATCCTTTGTGGGTGGAACCCCAACTTGGTCAGCTTCCCTTTAAGAAGACCGCTCAATAAACATCCTGATGAATCAATCTTCCTGTTTGATGATGGAATGCGTAAGAAGAGCAGCTCAATAAGCATTGTTAAATAAATTAAGAATCAGTCTTCCTTAGCTGATCCTCTGTTAGGGATATATGACTTATTCATCCTGAATTTGTTTATTGGGGATTACATAACAGTTACAGTGAAGGAAAGGTCGGGGAGGATAGGATAATGGGGGAGGGGAGAGGGTATGTTAGGGGTCAGATAGTTACTGCAATGTATATGTATTAGGACTAATGTAACAGTTGCTGTATTGTTTAATGCATTGTTTGTATTTTGGCAATTTTGTCTTTGATAATTGAATAAAATATATTAAATTTAAAAAAAGAATCAAATCTTCCCATTTGCCTTACAAATGGTAATTTAAGACTCAGTCATAAAAGTAATTCAGTCTGCAATGAGTTTTTCTCGGTAGCCTGTATCCACTGTGATATAGTGTGTCATCTTTGGATATACTAGTTACCATGCTGAAAAGTCTTGAGCTGCTGCTTGCCATGACATGTTGTAAACCACTGGAGCTACAGTATGAGATCATGTTTTGATGTACATACTACTTAGCGGATGAACATTACAGCAATGATGCCATGCAGCCTTGCTGTCTGTCATCTCGCTCAGTGTTCCATAGTAGAGGGTGCAGTCCAGAATTATGGTAATAGCGGTTTGCACCACTGGCTTACTTTTTCCATACCTTAGTGATGTGGACAGAATTCTAATATCACATGTATAGGTGATGTTTAAATGCAATTACACACTTGTTTTAGCTATGAAATTGGCTGCTGCAGGAATATTGCAACATATACTACCAATACCTGGGCCTTACAAGAATATTTTGTATTGTAGGATGAGGTAGATTACCTGAAATGTAAGCTGGAGGAAGCAATGAAGGCTCACTTTATTGATCGGACTGACACTTTGTATTGAGGAAGTGAAGTGGGAAAGACAGGCCGGAGTCTACAACATTAATTCATCAAGAAATAGACATTTTCTGAATGAATCAGATCCAGGAAGACTTGGTGGTGCATATCCAGCTGTGCAAAACCCCAGCCCTTCCCTTACTGGGGTGTATGTTCTACTTTGTCAGGGTGGGACGGGATGGGCACTGTAGGGGAACTTGCAACATTTATGCAGGTAACCATGAACACATTGGTGGTCATGGCATGAGTCGCGACCGTGGTCTTTTACTTTCACAGTGCTGATGTGTTGTGTGCTACTGGTACTGCACTGCAGCATCATTCTGTTAAAGTTCTGTGTATCGCTATGCCATGTCTTGTCATGGAACCGTGTTATGTTGATTGAAATGTGCCATTAACTTCCTGGTTGAATAACAGTTTTCTTGTCTATGCTGGACATCACATCTTGTTCCTGTTTTTTCAAGTGTTGACTTGGTGGTATTTTACTGTATACATCTATCCACTACTTATACCGTGTGCATTATCCTAAATCATAATACTGTGGTTTGTTACAAATTCATTTGTTCCAGTTTGTTACAGAAAGGCCAGTACTGAGTAGTAGTACTGTAGTAGTGTAGTAGCTGTCAAAAGTTAAATATAGCTGGTGCATCACCTCGTCATAAAACTAACAAGTATGTAAGTACATCACTACTGTCGCTAGAGAGAAATCTGAAATATGCAATCTGTTTGTTGCTCCAAAATTGAGGTCTCATGGCAATAGTAAGTCTATTGTTTGAAGTACTTTGGCTCACTGTATGTTAAACACAGGTCCCAGGTACATCTTCAGGAGACCCAGGTTCAGTTTCTCAAACTTGCTGATGACAGTAGATATTTCTGTTCCCTTTGCTTAGATGCAAGCAAGCAATTACATAAAAACTCAGTCTACTGCGCACATTAGCAAAGTTAAAGTTGCCTTGCAGACAGCTACTACATCCTTAACAGAACATTTAATCCACATTCATAACATAGAGTACATGACAGTAACAAACTACAGAAACTGAAGCAGACAACTATTAATTTAAGTATTGGTGGTGGTACTGGTAGTGTGCGGCCAGCTTCCTCTGATTTTGAACTGGTTCACGATGTCTTGGTATGGTTTTCTTTGGATATGATGCCTTTTGAGTCAGTCAACAAACAGGGATTCCAACTTTTCTTCTCCAAGAATTTCCCAAGTATGAAAATACCTAATGAGAGAAGTTTGCGTGGTAAAGCTCTACATGATGTATACAGCATATTAAAAAGCAAAGTAAAGGATGACCTCTGTACAGTGCATTCAGTCTGTATTATGTTTGATGGATGGACAGACAAATACAAATGTCGCCCTTACCTTGGTATCCGCCTGGCCTATATTAACGTGGGTTGGGACTTTCGCATTGTAACATTGTCTTGTAAAGTGTTGCCTAACCACACCGGGCAAGCAGTGGCACAGCATGTCGTAGAGAACTTGAGGATTTTACGATTGTAGAACAGTGAAACTTTTCTCAACACATGATGGCGCAGAGAACATGAAGAAAGCTAGTCGCATGCTACGGGTGGAACATTGTAATCACTGTGTTGAGCATGCATTGCATCTGTTATTGATGACGGATTCCATGAATCGTGTCAATGATGTACAAGACTTGATTGAGAAATGCAAATCCATAGTGACCACATTACATTTCAAAGGGCATCTCATTGAGGAGGAAGTAGCGAACAGTAATGACCGGCAAGTGATGGACAGCCTCCTGGAGAAGATTGCAAACACGTAAAACATTCTGTCATTGGATTCAGAGTACCCCGTTGAAGACAGTGGAACTGGAACAGATGATGAGATATAGAATTCACCTTTGGACTCTATCTTGAAGTGATGATGATGATGATGCAGCACAGAACCCATTAGCAGTGGCTATACAGGAAAGACACAATCCTTGACAGTGATTTCAGTTAAAGAACAACATCCTCCAGAATTGTGCAACACAGACAAAGGCATCAATAACTTTAAAACAACATGTCGTAACTAGGTGGAACTCTGTACTTATTATGTTTGAAAGCATTGTAGATCTTCACGGGAGGATGAGTAAGCTTTGAAACGTACTGGACACAGTGAGCTGTGCCTCACAACTGAGGAGTTTGATATTGTTGAAGAACTCAGACATTTTCTTCTCCCATTTAAGGAGCTGAGTGATCTTGTCAGTAGTAATCAACCACACCAGGCACTCATTCACTCATAAAAATGAGATTGTGGAAAAATCACAGATAAGTAAAAGATCATCCTACTGTGCAGCAGGTGAAACGACTAGTGCTGAAAAATGTCGAGCGCTTTCAGAAAGTGATACTGTCAAACTGGCATGCTTACTGGATCCAGCCACCAAAATATGCTTTGCAGCTGTCTAGGGAGGAGCAAACAGCAGTACTGAAACATGCAGTGGAAGAAATGAAGGAATTTGAAACTATAACAGCTTTTTCAACAAGTACTCCAAGTATCCAAGAGCCAGCAGCACACCATCAGTGACATCTCCACTTTCAAGTGTCTCCTTCAGTGATGAAGAGACAGAGGATGAAGATCCAAACTGTCATGCTGATGAGGATAAAGCATTCCTATGAGTAAGAAGAGGAAAATGCTTCAGAAGATGAAAGTAACCTTGCATCTCAGTGATGATAAGCTCAGCTGTGGAAGAAGAAATAAACAGATATTTGACAGTGAAACCTACAAGTGAAGAGGAAGATTTCCACTGACATTTTGGAAGAATAACGAACACAGATACCTACTCTGGCTCAGCTTGCAAAAACTTACCTTGCCGTAACAGCATCCAGTGTGCCAGTGGAATGCATGTTCTCAGTGACCGGTTTATTGCTGAATGGTAAACGGTCGAGCATTGCCCCATATCGTCTGAACTATATGTCATTTATTCATGATAACTATCCACTCTTTTTTCCCATTGCCAAATAAAAAAAAAAGGAAGACCAACCCCAACAAGCGTGTGTGTCTGTGTGTGTGTGTGTGGGGGGATATAATAAAGACATCTGGTGCAGTACAACTTTACAAAAGTTCTTGTGGCTGCCTACTGGCAATACTATCTCCCATCAACTACTTGTCTTGCAGTGGCTCACAATAAACACCACCCACACACCACCATTCCACAGCACATTCAACCACTATACCTGTTACTGTTAGTATGCTGCTAGGTATATATGTGGCGACAACAACATAAATACTAGTCATGTAAATATGACAACAACAATCTTGAGTCTTTTCTTTGTCTACCCTGAGTTCCTGTTAGCAGTTGACTTAAAGAGCACCTTTCATCACTGGCTTCAATATTTTTGCATCACAAGTACTGTCCTGGACTGCTTTCTCCACAATTGGATCACGTCACCTAGGCACAGTACTAACAATGTTCAGCATCACGACATTCTGTGTCACTGCTGTTTTGTAAAAGAAATTACCAGTAGTCACTGAAGTTTGTGTTCCCTTTCCCAACACACCCATCTGTTACTGTCAGCTGTTCATTGTGCCTGCAAAATCATCCATATCTTGTCACTCAGTTTGCTTGTAAAGCTTTCCACCTCTGCATGGCTGTGAATAGTATTTATCCACAATAATTTGTTAGCAACAATGCCCTCATCATTACCCATGCGTAGTAGAGCCACTTGTCTCTCTGTAGTACAATGTGATAGTCACCGCAATGCAATGTGGATGTCAGACAGTAGTAAAATGGCATGATTCAGGGACACTGCTTTCAAATTATCAACATAGAGATAAAGTGATAGCGCTGGGGCCTGGGTAGACTGACATTGGCGAAAAAAGCGGCACGCGATGAATTATCATTTCAGTGGGACCTCAGACATCAGGTACCACCTTGCTCCCTCTAGTCTGCAGCTGCCACATGGGAGGGTTTGGGCTGCACCACTTCTGCATGGACCGAGTGCCAGCTGCCGAGCTCAATGTCAAGACTTTCTGTTTTAAGTTTATAGAAAGTCATTGAGTGCAGAAAGTTGTTATACATCATCCATCTCCTACCTTAAGTTTATGAGATCACTCCTCGCATCATCATGACATTTGTTTATGCGTGCTTGAGACTCATTTCTAAATAGTACATGATGTCTAACATCCCTCAAGGATCTACTTTTTCTTACAACTATTTTTATGTTCCTTTGGTCTTCTGAGGCATCTCAGAAGAACCTGTGATTCAGATCTACCTACTCTGGTGGACTCCCCTCAAGTAACCCCTCCAACAGACATATCAGCCCACTGGATCCCCCCCAGGGGGCCGGGGCCTGCCTGTCCTGTTTTAGTGGCATCTATGTGAAGTTACAGGGATCATCTCTGCGGGTGGTGCCTGTGGATCAGTGGTGCAGCACTCCTGTGTTGGGGATGTGTGGCCTGGTTCCCTAGGCCCTCGTTGCCTCATCAGTCATCCTGTGATTTTTTTTTTTCCTTGTGTTGTCCACTGGAGTTGGATGTGCAATGACATACAAGTGCAATACAAGTAAGCTCCTAAACCACTTGCAGGACATCTGCCATTCCCCATATCACCAATGTGTGTGCTGTGCATCTTGCTGCAGTCTACAAGATTTCACCAGGAACAGCTAGAGCAGCGAAGAGCACCAACAACTCAACAGAAGGAAGCAGTCTTACAGATGCTCAGTCCTCCTCCACCTGCTGACCTCTGGTGCTCAAGTCCATTCCCAAACAAGGTTCAGTGGCACAGCACAAGGCAAGGTGTCTGGCCCACAGATCTATTGTTAATGGTAAGTTGTTGTGTAACTGTTCTTCTTGGGGATGTGGATATGTTGTTCTTATCCACTCTTGTTGACATGCCCCTTTCCTTTAAATCTTGCCAGGAAGGTCTAAAAGCTGGCTCCTCCCACCACCAGGAGGTACAGGGCAGACTCAGACACATTTCGCTCCACTGCATGAACCACCACCTCCTTGAGGTTACTGCTGGTTTGGGCAAAGAGTCATGGACAAACAATTTTGAACCAATGTACAGGTGTGAGATGTCACATCTGTCATGGAAGACCACCTTCTTGGTGGCTATCACATCAGGTAGAAAGACTGAGGGAAGCAGATGCTTCTGAGTCTCCCTATCTGGTGTTCCACAGGGACAAGGTTGTTCTGTGCCTCCACCCAAAATTCTTTATGAAGGTGGTGTCGAGTCCCACCTGAACCAGGTGTTGACTTGATTTGCTGGTGTACCACCACAATTGCATTTCAGAGGCAGATACAGGCTCCATATTTTGGACCTGGGGCAGAGTGCTCTCTTAATATAAGGAGAACAGCTGAAGTTTGGGGAGAGGTTCCAGCTGTTTGTCCCATATACTGAAGTGCACCTGGCAGACCCGCAGCAAAGAGGATGTTTGGCAGATGGGTAACATCCTCGTTGATCTCTGCTACGGTTGGTGGGCAAGGCCTCCCATGGGATAACAACTCATAGTACCTGACATACTGCTGCGTCAGTGGCTGCTGTGGCGAGTCCCACCTATCCAGATATTTGCAGGGCTGCTACCTGGAAATTAGCAAACACCTTTATTACTCAGTTCCACATCACCTAGAGTCACACAGGGATGCTGGTTTGGGGCCTCAGTTCTACAATCTATCTTCCACTCGACCTCATAACTAAAATGTACAACCTCTGTGCTGTGACAAGATCTACCATCATGGGGTGAGCAGGGCCCCTGCATCAATCTAACCGGTGGCTGGTGGGAGGGCCAGCTTTTAGACCTTCAGGTAATATTTAAAGAGATTCTCCAAGATAAAGTACTGGGTGTAGTTCCTTACCTGAAAGCCGCCATCTGGGTATAAGTAGCCTAAAACATAATATTAAGCGGTGAAAGAGATTTGGAATAACCCAATTCTCTTCAACTTCTGTGCTGTAAGCTGATTAAAGACATGCCCCGCTCAGGCACATAAAGATGTGTGCCCAGGGAAGCCAGCTGGGGCTGCGCTCGTATTCTTTATGGAGGCTAAGGTTTAAAACATTTTTGATATTTGAGGTCATTTTGTCTTTAATAATGACACCAGTTAGAGTCAAGACCAACTAACGGGTCCTTGTTGATCACCCACTGCTCATGGTTAATGACAAAATGACATCAAATATCTTGAAAAATGTTTTAAAAAGTCAGCACCATAAAGAATAAACGACCACACCCTACACTCTCCTAGGCTGCGTCATTCGTGCCTGGGCGTGGGGTGGGTCTTTGAATTAGCTCCCAGCACACGACAAGTTGAAGGGGTCATCTGCTCATGATTTATAATCCCTTCCACTCTTTATATGGATTATGTTTTGGGCTCAATATAGGCAGATGGGCCAGGTGCTGCTCAGGTAGGCACCTTACCATGTGGTGTACATGAGATTCTACATGTCCACAACCCGCCACTCCTCTGGGCAGCCACAGTCTCTGACACCCCACTACTCTCGTCCCCTGGAGCCCCCTTAATTTCATGTTTGTGGCCTTACCCCAAGGTAGCCCTTGAGAGTGCAGTAGACTCCAGCTGGCTGCCATCATCAAGTCAGTCCTGAGCAGTTTGCCACTTTCTTGGCACATCCCTCTCTTGCGCGATGCTCATGCAGTGCTCCCAGTCTCCACCAGGGGCTGTTGCAGAGTGATCGATCCTGCTCCTACCCTAGAGAGGAGAGCAGTCAGTGCAATGGATGGCGGATGCTCAATCCCATCTGCTCCTTGCCGACTCCCGTACACGAGTCACTTTCTGAACCTGGGTCACTGGCATGGTTCGAGTGTAAGACACCAAAGGCCCTGCAAATCACTCAACCAGCCCACATGGTATTTTAATTAACTTTGTTGAACCTCTTTAAAGGGGAAGAGTAGGGACATGCCAACGAGTGTGAACGAATGAAGAACAACAATGTATACCACTCCTAGAACTATTGTTACAAGTGAGTAGTCTGTGTTTCACTCCCCATGCTGCTTTGCTACAGAAGCACAAAACAGATAAAAAAATAAAACTTTTGAGGTATTCTGGATTTTGGCATAATGCATTGCTAACAGGTGGGAGTCTTGCGGAAGGGGGCACATGATCCGTAGGTTGACTACTGTTACTTTACCCTTGCAAAACTAAGCCTGCCACTGCACTGTGCTGCACAGTGACAGTAGTCACTCCTCTGCCCTAGTACCTACAGTGATGTCAGCACTGCAGCCATGGTTACAGCCACAGCCCACAGACTGCTTGCTATACAATCTGTGGCACCCACGACAGTTTTTGCTGCTCACTCAGAATGCTAAAATTAACTCAGATGACACTACTGTTTGAAATACAGTGACGAAACTGGTTAAATAACAGTTTATTCATGCATAAAAGTAAAAGGCTGTGAACAGTGCTCTTTAATCATTCAAGGTCTGAAATGTAATGCAATGACTGGGCTTAATTTGCCATTTCAGCCTAAACATCAATTCAAGAATTTGTAACAGAGTTTAAAACCCTCAGCTGGGCATTTCTCTAATCTTGCAGTGCGATTTATTCTTGTATGTCAGTGTGATTGGTATTGATAGCAGATTTAGAAAGCTGTAGTTTACCACACATGACACACAATTCAATATCCAATACCAGGTTTATGACTTGCTAGTAGGACACTGTCTGTGGCTAGCCAGCTGCCACAGCTCAGATCTCCTATCACAGTAGGATGATCTTTTGTACTTATCTGTGATTGTACTGCTGAATGAATGTAGTCATCAGAATTCATCATTGATCACTTGCTGACTAATTTTTGGTGTTGGGGATGGTGTGATTAGGTGCATCATCCTACAATACAGATTAAGATCATAATGGGAAAATAAAATTCCTTTTCCTCAACTCTGGAGATAACTGTCCCAAAACTTATTTCTTGGCCTACCGCCATTCAGGAGCGGACATAATAGCAAACTACCAAATGTCCTTAATTACATTCAGTCATATAGTGGTTGTAGTGTAGTTTTATTATCACTATTATTGAATTGTTCACACAATAAAACTTTCTCATTGACAGTCATCTGACTCAGACTCTGTGCTGGACACCAAGTTGGACCTTTAATGTGCACTCCCATTTAAAAATCAGGATGGCTTAGATCCGAGTCACTGTCTGTTACTGTTTTTTGGCCCGGCATGCTACATTGCACAATATGCCAGCCTGAGGGACTGGGAAAATAAATGGGTGGAAGGATGTGCAACAGTCAACTCACTGTTGACGTTGAACAGGTGCCATAGGACCTCTCCCATGTTGATCACCACTGGTGACACAGTGAGGGAGTGGTGCTTGGGGTTGAGGCATCAACACCCAAAGGCTGGCTAGACTCCTCCCATATCACTATCACCTCAAGCCAGAAGTCAAGTAATATACCAAGCTGCCCTGAATTCAACAAAACACATGTAATCTGGCCTCATTTCTGAAGACTTATACAAAATATTTCATTATCATTCAAGCAAACAATGTTTTAACTGTACACTCTGACATGGAACAGTTGCCCTTGATTGTGTTTTATGTATCTTTCAGTGACTCTCGATGGAATGGATCACTCAAGAGTTGTCTATTTTTGCCCCTCCATTGCACAATATGCCAGCCTGAGGGACTGGGAACATAAATGGGTGGAAGAGATGTCCACCAGTCAACTCAATGTTGACGGTGAACAGATGCCATATGACCTCTCACCATGTTGATCCCACTGGTGACACAGTGGGGAGTGGTGCTTAGGGTAGAAGCATCAATGCCTGAAGCTGGACCCTCTGACTATCATCTATCAGAACATCAGAAGTTAAGAGCCTCTGCACTCAGTGATATACAGCATCTGCCCCAAATTCACCACTGTCATAGACATATTTTGGTATAAATCTTCATAGGACACAAATTCAACAATTCAGTAAATGACTGTTTTACCTTTATTTCACTGAGCAGAATCAGACATGAAACAGGTTTATCTTGATTATGCTTCTTGTGTTTCTTTTGACCATATCATGCTGGTTCACAGCTGTCAGCATTTCTATACCTGGACCACTCTGTTGCACATATGACAGCCTGGGAAAATAAATGGGTGGAAGGGATGTGCACCAGTCAACTCAGATGATGGTGAACAGGTGCCATATGACCTCTCACCATGCTGATCACCACTGGTGCCACAGTGGAGGAGTGCAAGTGGTGCTTAGGGTTGAGGCATCAGGATACCCTAAGGCTGGACATGGTGATGACAGGACAGTCAGGCATAAGTTGTTCATAACCAACAGATATATGTTAAACTGCTACTTACAATCATTGTCCAGAGAAGCTGACAACTGTGATCAAACACGATTTTGTTAAAACAAAACATATGATGCAATCATAAACAAAAAACTTAAAAAAGTAAATTCATAATGCTAAAACATTGTCACTTGACAGACAGACATAGTTTGTCAGAAATAGGTACTACAGATTGCTTCCCTGATTCATGAATGGGAACTGCTCATCATCATCATCATCAGGATTTGTGCAGATAGGGTGCATGTCCTTACAACTGGCATCCAGCAGAACACAATAGAAATCAAGAGATGAGTTATTTCTTGCCATGAAAAGAAGCTAATTAAGTCCAAACAGAATTAGGGCAGGCCTAGTGGTAACTTATTACAGTACACTCTTCTACATTACATAAAGCCTTCTTGAATAGCGGTATGCTCCCTCACTCAAATCTTTACTCATTGTTACCAAACCTTCACATCAGTCTCCACAACCTTGCCAGAATCATCAACTGTATCTGGCCAATGGCCACTTTTTTGTCTTTTGTTGCTCTCTGGATTTGACCAACATTCTCCGGACATGCTGTGCCACTGCTTCCCTTGACACCGGTGTGGTTTGCCTCAACATAACAAATTAGGACAATTCACCAATCCATGGCATTCTGTGTACATCCTTGTTCTCACTGTTTTCTGTGATCATAATTTATGTACTGTCACTGTAAATTTCAATGCAGCTTGCTACTGTAAGGAGTAATGACAATGTGAACTTGGATGCGATGTCCAGCATAGACAAGAACTGGTAAAGAAACCAGAATTTATTTGGGTACTAGGACTATGCACTTCTGTTATGTTGTGACATGCATAGGTAATAATAATCTGGTTTATATTATGGTAATGTGGTTTATATTACAGAGGATGTTGCTGTATGTATCCTATTGAATAAACCAACATAAGTAGACCTGTACAGTCATGGAGTTAGATTGAAAATGGAACATATAATTAGTCTGCTTACCTTACTTACACTACAGCATGACATTCCTGCAGCTATGGTATACTTCTTGTTTGCACCAATGGAAAAGGAAAATGGCTTCTTGTAAACTAGTTACTAGGTCTGATTATAGCAGCACATAACTACAAAACTGTGAATGGGGACAAAAGACATCTGCCTATGCTAAGCTTTCATTAACATTTTTCTTAAGTACTTTCTGGTTATGGATACGTTTGTGGTTATATCTGGTTCTGGATAACTTTATGGTGACATGTTGATGAATATTATAGTTCCAACTTAAATGATACACAGCTGGCATTAAACAAGTCAAGAGGATGGGACTTTTCTTTACTGGCCTGGTGGAACATGTGAATCTACTCTACCTTAATGCAACTAGGTAGATTAAAGGGAAGCGATTAAAGGGGCTATCAGCAAAGCCCTCCACCCAAGTGTGAGAGGCTGATCCCATTGCACTTGATTGTACAAAAGATTTCATTTAATTACTGTTACTGCACAACAGAATGCACTAGACCAATTTAACTGACAATGATTTGTAAGATACAATTTCATGTAACCATAAATCCCAGAATCCATGATGCTCCCATCAGAGGAGACGTGCTCAGATAAGATATGCATTCTTCAGTAGCCTGCACCCTGTAGTATACATGCTCATTATCTTGTAAGCTAAAATCAGATTTTGCTGTCCTCATGGTGCTTCCTACAGTCCACTGACTTCACTGTACCTACCCCGAGTCACCCCACACAAACAACACAGCAGTCCAACAAAATAAAGATTAAAGCTTACATAACACTCTGGCATTCACTGCAGGCTGGCTATTAAAGGCAATCAAATCTACCAGCTCTGCAGTTCTCCTCTGAAGTCAGCATTATGGCATTCTGGAATGTCTGGTTACATGAAATTACATCAAACAAGTTAATAACATTACTTAGCCTGATTCTTGTATTACACTGCAGTGATCAGTAAGTTAAATGGTGTCACTGCACACAAATGCTTAATTACAATTAGCCTCACACCTGGGGATTGTCACAGGCTGTCAGATTATTTGGATAGTTACTTACCCATGCATAATCTTTAAAGAATGCAAACCTATTTTCTTGCATGTTTATTATCTTATGTCATCGTATGTACATCCTGTTGCTCATCTGGCGGGAGTGGACTTCACTGTATTCTTCACGGAACACTGGGTTTGAATAGAACCTCTGATTAGTATGTCTGTCTGTACTGTATGTATTTGTTATGTATTGCTGGTGAGGGTGATTGTTGTCTATATTGCAAATCCGAAAAGACCTGCCTCTTACTGTATGTCAATTATACATATGTATTATTACATCCAGCATATACCTACTAAGTGTAATTATGTATTCATTTAACAAACAGAAGATATGAAGTTAACATATACAAACATACAACATAATAAAATTCAACGATGGTGAAAGTTGAAAAAATTGGTTGCATTTTCTTTACTTAATTGAAGTCACAAATTTCAAACTAGTTGGAAAAATCAGTCATAATGTGTGGTAAGTCAGTCAGAATTTGTTTTTCAACTGACTCCGGGGTCTAGTCATTGTCAGGTGCTATAGGAGAGATCCGGGAACATCTGAATAGTATCCTTTCCGAATTTCAACACTCTCCAGCGCATCACTGCTTGTAGGGCTCTATCTCTATCTCCAATGCGGGTGCACACAATCAAGAAAGTTTGTGGGGCTGCATGATCCATTGTTGCTTGGCGGGGGGTAATCCGGTAGGCCTTCTCTAGCTGGAATGGGGGATTTGACTCCTCGAGACCCAGGATACCTGTTAGCACCATTCTGGCAAAAGACAAGAGGTCTTCACCCTCAGCCCCTTCCGACAATCCCAGGATCCTTAAGTTCTTTTCCCTCACTTGGTTCTCTACCGTTTCTAAACGTTGACGAAGAAGTGAATTTTCCATAATTAGTTTCGTAGTAGCATCCACAGTTTTTAACACTGAGGTTTCTGCCCGCTGTACAGTAGTCTCACACTGATCCATCCTATTCTCCAAAGCTGATACTCAAGGTGTGAGAGCATCGAATTTTTTATCAAGTTCCTGCACTGATTTAACTAGCTGATGCAGGGTAGAGAGTATGTTTGTTAAGGAGGCCTCCTCCGTAGTCTCCGATGCCCCGTCCACTGCTGCTCCATGTTGCGTAGGCCTTTCATCTTGATTGTTTCTCCTTGGACTGAAGAAGTCACCTTCTGCAGTCGCCGCTCCCTTATTTTTAGCCATATCTAGGCTTCTTGGGGACAGTAGGGTATCCATACCTCTCAACCTCCTGCCTCATAAATCAGGGACAAGGCTTAAAAAAATCAGGGACAAAGGACCAAAATCAGGGACACATCTTCAAAATTAGAGATATCCACCCAGAAAGCTGGTAGAATGTGGGGCTTAGTGCAAAATGCATTTTCTAAAGAAGAACAAGTCTGTAACTTGAATGTTTGACATTGTTTTGTGCTGACAGTCCCCACTGTTTAGCCACAAAAACACAAATTTTAGGAGGGACAGAGTAAAATTTTGAGGCAAAATCAGGGACGTCCCTGAAAATCAGGGACACTTGAGAGGTATGAGGGTATCGTTAGTTCCCGATCACTTCTAGACAGAAAATTTCCGAATCTAAAGATGTTATTTTTAACTTAAAGAAATTCCTTCTGGGAGCTCGGTCTGATTGCTGGTTCCTATTAGGCTGCTCAGCAGCTACCCCCTGCACCCAGTTGCTTAAACAGAATCCGTATCAACACCTAGTTTAAATTGAATAGCGCTAGACTCTACCCATTTGTCCTTCTCTGCACGCTATAAGATACATCTCCACTCCTTTTTATTTTTTATTCTCTGAAACATCTCTCACTGTGAGACTTAAACCCTTACCTGTGGTGCATACACCTCTTCACCATCCACTAGGCCACACAGTCTACCTGTTTTCCCTAACACTCAGTTCAGCCTTTACCTTCTACTACTGCTGCACTACTTAGGTTATTTCCCTCTTTTCCCATTTGCAACTTCTCACAACTCCCCACTAGAGGTCACTACTCCCTCCTGTCCTCATAGATACACAAGCCAGACTTGCTGTTGGCTCCATCCACAACTCACTGGGTACATCCTTACTTACAGCATTCACATTTCCCTTCCTCCTTACTTATGAAACCTCATGCCTATATGCTTTGTTAAACTCCGCTCACACAACCCCCCACTTGTGGCCCTTTGGTTTATGCTGCCCCCATGGCCTTGCCAATTTCTATTGCATTTCCTGCTTGCTACTAACCTTTCTATTTCTCATCTCGGGATATTGAAACTAACCCTGCCCCCCCATGCCCCTCCTTTGCTCTGCCTGCTCCTGCGTGCAGTAATACCCAAAGGTCTGCAAATTGCCTATATGAACGTTGACAACCTGAGACCCAGACATACTGAGCTTGAAGCTTGGACCCACCATTATAACCATGATGTGTTTGCCATTTCTGAAACCGGGCATCCTCTCCTATGAGATTACTATTCCAGGCTATACCATCTTTAGGAATGATCAGCCTTCTAAATGTGGCAGCGGTGTGCTCATTTATGCTAGCTCCAATTTGACAGTGTCTGAGTTGGCACCCACCCCCCCGCAATGCCTCATTAGTTGAATCCATCAATATTACCATTGTACTTTGGCAAGTGAAGAAACTACTTATTGATTGTATCTATATCCCTCCTGGTGTTCCCGCCTCATCCCTCATAACATCCTGGTCCAGTCTCCCACCCACAGACTTGGTACTATGTGGCTGTCACAAATCCACTCCTGGGGGCAAGGTCCACTGAGCTCACAGCGCCCACCCCAAAGTGCAATCCATGACAGGGGGAAACAGGAATACCCTCCATGTGTCCATCTAGAAAGCTCGATGAGTTTATAACTGAACACTCACCACAAGGTCCCAGGGCTTCCTCTCTAATCTAGTAAGGGCAAAATACAGCCTCAAGTCTGTAGCAAGGTGAGAACCCTTCTCAGTTGCTGCACTGGGTGTGGGGGGGAGACCCAGTCATTATGAGCTTTTCGGTACTGGCCCTCGTAAACCTGATTGTGCCCTCTCTCACGGGGTGTGCAGCACCTAGTTCCCCCTTACAGACTCCTCCAGAGACCTGTGTATCTCCCCTACTTAAGGCACCCAGATTTCCCTCTCGAGATCCTAGTCTTCGTAGCAAATAGTAGCACTTTAGCAATTACAGGTTGGTTTCAGAATTGAAAAACCTTTCACCTTTTTACACAAACAAATCACTCCTAGGCAGTTTTAAAAGCAAAGTGCTTTTTTTCTTCTTACCTTTTTCTCCCTGGATGGCATTTCTCTAGAGGGCACCCCCAGCCCTGTCCCCCGGCATCCACCAGCCAGCAGCAACCCAAACTCCAGGGCTTACCCCCCCGGTGGGGTTGGTGGGGTTCCCCAAACCCCCGACCGAGACCGACTTTCAGTGGGCCAGTGCCATTGCTAGCCGGGAGCGGAGTCTGCGGGGCGCCCTCCACTGTTGTGCTGCAGGCCACATCCATTTTCCTCCAGTTTTTCTCCCTGAAGCTGAGGTGTGCAATGACAATGATGGAAGAGAGCATGCACACATCTGTGTGTGCTCCCCTCCAGGCGTCAGCCCCAGCTCCACCTGAACTGCAGCATGGTGCCCTGTCCCCCAGCCTCCACCAGGGAGCGAATGGGTGCCGACACTGGGAATCCTCCCTTTCCTGGAGAAGGAGAGCAGTCCACTGGATGCTCAATCCTTCTCCTCCCCTGCCGACCCCATGCGGCCCGTGCCCATTTCCGAACACAGGTTGCCGGTGTGGCATGAGGTGTGGTGTCCAATGCCTCAACCCTTAGTGCCACTGGGCCGGCTGCAAAAGCAAAGTGCTTATAACTAAAATTACTTAAAGAACTATCATGCAAACTTTACAAACAAAACATTTCAGAAAATCTGGTTACAGAACAAAAGTTGGAATTATTCGTAAGAAAAACGCACTGTAAACTTTTAACTGTCTAGTATCTACCTGGTTCATGGGTCATCAAAGACCAGAAAAATAAATGAGTTTTCAAAGACCCAGTTCTCTCTTGCATTCACTGGTCCTTAGTCTGTCTTCTTTGCGTGTCAGTAGAGTGTCTAAAATGCAATGCAATGCAAAAAGCTCTGAGCTTCTGTTCTGAGAGCCTTTTATAAGCTGAGTCTGGCAGTCTATGACACTGCCCTTTGTCAGCTGGTGGCCTTATCTTTTTGGGCCAGCAGGGGTCTGTCTTGCTATTTCCCAGTTTTAAGGGAATCAGTATTATTGATTAGTTAGAGCTCTTACAGTTCTTCCTGACTTAATAAAATGTAAATATACCATGACAGTTCCTGGAACTTAAGTAATTTTCTCTTGAAGTGTAAGGTTTTATGATAGGGGGAAATGGTTTCTCACATCCTGAGATTTTATTATACCTGTTTCCCTATAATTAGCTAACCAGGGACATTCTATCCCTTTTGAAATGGACTCTTCGTTTCCTGGCTAAGCAGCCTGTTCTCAGATCGGAGAGAAATGTCAAATATTTTGCAGAACACTCTCTTTCCTGTGACCTTTTCAGTGAAACTATGTATCCTTTTGTCAAAGCTCATCTCCTGGCCTGTTTGGAAATTTAGTAGTAGTAAAAATATTTATTCATAAACATATTTATGAATTTAGGATACAACTCGATTGAGTCACAGACTCATTTACAAGGAGATCCTCTCAACTATTACAAAAATATGTTATACAAAATTAGTTTGTATCCATGTACAAGAATTAACTAATACAATAGGTAGAGTCAAACATTTTTACATTTAACATGCATACAAAATAGCTTCATACATACATACATATGAGAGGCCTTTCCGCACCATGCAATTCTGCTTAAAGTTGGACCAGCAAAACATTCTGTGGTGATTTGCATATGCAGCCCATGATGCTTTGCATTTTGGGGGCATGTGTGACTTTGTATTTTCTTGAAACTTGGCTTCCCAGCCAAATGCCCTTTGGGGTAACCCTTGCCTCAGTGTTTACGCACAGAGGTTCTTTGTCTTTAAATGGTTTTTATTTTAATGGGTTCACCACAATATATCCCAGGCACACTGCCTTAGGGGTAGCTGGTCCAGTCCACTGGGGTGTTAAACAGGCAAGCATACTGATGAGTCCTGGTAGGACTTAAACACGTGTCTATGTCTTCTGTTAGCACCCTTTGCAACCGTATGAGAGGCCTTTCTCGGCACCATGCAATTCTGCTTGTAGTTGGACCAGCAAAACATTCTGTGGTGATTTGCATATGCAGCCCATGATGCTTTGCATTTTGGGGGCATGTGACTTTGTATTTTCTTGAAACTTGGCTTCCCAGCCAAATGCCCTTTGGGTAACCCTTGCCTCAGTGTTTACGCACAGAGGTTCTTTGTCTTTTAAATGGTTTTTATTTTTAATGGGTTCACCACAATATATCCCAGGCACACTGCCTTGGGGTAGCTGGTCCAGTCCACTGGGGTGTTAAACAGGCCAAACATACTGATGAGTCCTGGTAGGGCTGACGTGTCTGTCTTCTGTTAGCACCCTTTGCAAACTATGTGAGGCCTTTCGGCACCATGCAATTCTGCTTAAAGTTGGACCAGCAAAACATTCTGTGGTGATTTGCATATGCAGCCCATGATGCTTTGCATTTTGGGGCATGTGTGACTTTGTATTTTCTTGAAACTTGGCTTCCCAGCCAAATGCCCTTTGGGTAACCCTTGGCCTCAGTGTTTACGACAGAGTGTTCTTTGTCTTTAAATGGTTTTTTATTTTAATGGGTTCACCACAATATATCCCAGGCACACTGCCTTAGGGGTAGCTGGTCCAGTCCACTGGGGTGTTAAACAGACGAAGCATACTGATGAGTCCTGGTAGGACGAAACACGTGTCTATGTCTTCTGTTAGCACCCTTTGCAAACTGTATGAGAGGCCTTTCGGCACCATGCAATTCTGCTTAAAGTTGGACCAGCAAAACATTCTGTGGTGATTTGCATATGCAGCCCATGATGCTTTGCATTTTGGGGGCATGTGTGACTTTGTATTTTCATACATACAAGGTAACTTAATAACTATAAACATACATATAACAGTTACAGAATATAAAACGAATAAAGTTCAGAAATCCTTACAGTCCTCTTATCATCTTTCCCCTTAATCTAATTAAGTTGGGAGAATCAGAGCCTAGTATTCCATACCTAGGCTACTGACAGTATCGTCTTAGATTTTTGCAATAACTCCCTAGCCAGATTTTGATTAGATGGCAGTTTTTTTTCTGGACTGGGTCTGTTAGGTCAGGAGGGATTTTTATTTATTTATTTATTAAATTTTGATAACCGGGTAAGCCCGCTGGGCCCCAAAGATCCCTTTTTCAGGGGCGACCTGGGGATTACATGGAATAATACTGTACATGGGCTTGCATACAGCACAAGTACATTACACAAGACAGCGAGGAACATAATACTTAGTAGTTTTTCAACAAGTTACATTTCAGAGGTAAAACATAGTAGCTTTTCAACAGTTAACATTTCCTGGGTAGGCTATATAGATGGGGTGCAGTGATAGTCGCTGTTTCCCTATGAGGGAGAGGGGTGGGCTTCCACTTAGGAGCCTCTCACTTTAGCAGTTGCATTTGGAGGTGACCATCATATGGGCCTTCAGCCTAGTGTGGAAGGTGTGGGTACAGGTAGCATCCTGAACACCAGGGGGCAGGGAGTTCCATAGGGTGGGCGCTGTAATAGTGAATGACTTACCCCCCCACCTTGGTTCTAACCCTGGGCACTGCGAGGAGGGTTCTGTCCATTGTTCGAGGAGCCTAGGGTTTCTCTTTTGGGCAATGAGTCCAGTGAGGCTGGGAGGAGGGGATGGGCTGAGTAATTTATGAGTGTGGCAGAGTAGGGGGTATTGGAGCCGGGCCTCCCAGGAGGGCCAGTTTAGCTGGGACAGAGTGTCACAGTGGTGAGTCCGGGAGCCGGATAGGGTGGCAAAGCAAGCCACATTGTGATAGAGAACTTTTAATCTGTTCATCTCTTGTTTGGCAGCTCCCTTTATCACCGGGGCCACATAGGAGAGGGTCGGGAGCAGGATGCTTGTGATGATGGAGGCCCTGGCCGCAGGTATCAGCTGGTCTTTCAGCCTGTACAAGGTCCCGAGTTTGGCGTGAATATTTTTGGTTACCTGGTCAACATGTTCCTTGAGGGAGAAGCACTGATCCAGGGTGAGGCCAAGGTATTTTATAGATTCAACCACCTCAAGTCTTTTTCCTGACTTGGTCATCAGCCTGAGATGTGGGCTTCTGTCCCGGCCGAGGGTTCTTGGGCCAAACAGCATGGCCGTGGTCTTGTTAGGGTTAATGATCATTCTGTTGGTGACAAGCCATTGTTCAAGGGAACCCAGGTCTTCCTGTAGCCCGGAGCAGAGATCTCCCAGATTAGAGGAGGGGCGGTATATGACTGCGTCATCCGCATACTGTACCATTGAGCTACCCCCACAGTGTTTACTGAGATCGTTGGTGAAAAGACAGAAGAGAAGGGGGCCAAGGATAGATCCTTGGGGCACCCCATCCATTAGGGGGAGAGGCTCCGACAGGGAGTATTTCCATTTTACCCTCTGTGTCCTCCCTGTGAGGTAGCTGTTGAACCACGATAGGGAGTGGCTGTCTAACCCAACCTGGCTCAATTTTGTAAGGAGCAGGCTGTGGTTTACAAGGTCAAAAGCCTTGGAAAGGTCAATGAAGACTGCCACAGTGGGGGGTCCCTTGTCCAGTTCTCTGAGAGTACTAGTGGAGAACTTGATAAGCGCGGTGTCAGTCCCATGATTGGTTCTGAAACCGTGCTGGGAGGGGGCAAGTAAATGGTGGAGCTCTAGGTAGTCACGGAGTTGTCCGTAAATTAATCTCTATTGGATCTTACCAAGGCTACAGAGCAAGGAGATAAGCCTGTAATTGTTGGTAATCTCCCTTGAACCTCCCTTGTGGACAGGGACTACATGGGCTACTTTCCATTATTCAGGGATGGCACCTGCGATAAGGGATGATTGAGGAGCCAGGTGAGGGCCTGGCGAGAGGAGGCCTTCCTTAGTATCACAGGGGATGCCATCAGGTCCCATAGCTCCTGACATTTTGAGGGACTTTAGTAAAGGGAGGACTTCGTTTGGTCTTACTAGCCGGATGTGGAAGGTTGGGCGGTCCAGGCTATGGGGGAGGGGGCCATTCGAGACTTGGAGGAAGGGTGGCAGGTCCGCTTTGAGCAGGTCCAGGTTTGTGAACTGGCGGTTGAGAGCCATGGCGATGCTAGGGTCATCGTTAGTTAATTGGGCATTGACCTCTATGGGGCAGTGAGTGGTCTTCCCGCTCCCCTTTATTAGCCCGTTTATGTGAGCCCAAAAGAGTCTAGGGTTGTCTAGGTTGTTTTTCTGTAGGTCTGTGAGGTAGTCTCGTTTGGCCACTTTAATGGCCAGTTTGCACTTATTTCTAAGCGGCTTATAGCGGGTTAGGTCAGCCGATAGGGAGGAGAGCTTGTATTTTTTCCAAGCAGTGTCCCTAGTTTTCATCAGTGATTTCACATGAGGAGTGATCCACTTGTAGCAGCTCCCCCTGGTGCGGAATTTCTTCATAGGGGTCAAGCAGTCAGCAACCATAGTGATGGCTCCCTGGAAGAAGGCAGCAGCCTCTTCCAGTGTGGGGAGTAGTTTGACTGGGCACCAATCAATCCCGTTTAGGCAGCCAATCAAGTGTTCAGGTTGATAGTTTGAGTAGTCCCATGTCGCGAGTATTCGAGGGCGGACTCTAGGGGCCCTGTTTTTCCAGGTGCAGAAGATTGGGGAGTGATCACTCAGGGCATCCGCTAAGGTGCCCACCACCTTTATATTGGAGGGTTTGTTAGTAAGCACCCAATCAAGTGTGGAATGGTTACCCATTTTGTAGTTCATTCGGGTGGGCCCTGTGATAACCTGTACAAGGTTAACTTCCTGAACCAGCCCTATTAGGGAGTGATTGTCTTGAGGGGCCCAGTTAAGATTGAAGTCCCCCAGGATGATTAGCTCAGAGGTGACCTCTTCGGAGATGTCCCTTAGGACCGCCTCCAGAGATGAGCACGCATTAGTTGGGGGGTTGTATATGCATCCAATGTTGAGATGCTTACATGGTCCAAGGGTGATGCGAACGAAGATTGATTCACCTTCCATACTAGTGGACTGTTGCAGGTTGACCTGCACCGAGTTAAGGGTGTCTTTTGTGTAGATTAGGACACCTCCACCCTTTTCCTCAGTCTATCTTGTCTATGGGAGAGGTATCCAAGGGCTGCAACCTCATGGGAGAGAATGTGAGGCTTGAGCCAGGTTTCTGATACGACCAGGATGTCCGGGTTGTACCGGTCCAGCCAGGCTTGAAGTTCCTGCATCTTAGGTCTCAGGCTACATATATTCATGTGCGCAATCCTCAGGCCCTTATTGGCCGCCCAGTGTGGGTTCAGCGGGAGGAGACCAGGAGATCATAAGGATGGGGTCCAGGATTTGTTTGGATGTCCCCTGCCATGAGCTGGAGGGTAGCAAGGAGGCAAAGAGAAGGGAGCCTACTGAGGGGTAAGGACTTAGTTCAGAGTCTCCGTTTAGCGGTGAGTAGTGTTGAGTACAAGATGCCTCTCCTGCTGAATACATGGGCAGTCAGAAGTGCCTCCATGTTATTATGAGGGAGGGTGTAGTAGTCCCAAGAATGTCGTGGGGGAATGTCCAGTTTGGGGGGGTTCCACAGAAGTGTGGCTTGGTAATATACTGTTTCACGACCAACTTCCAGGTTATACCCTGGTAACACCAGATCTAATGCATCAACAAATCACAGTGATACAACTTTATCCCTTTTTATTAAGTGGGAAGTATGTATGAAGGGAGATTGCCAACCATTCCTTTATGGATGAAGGCAAGTAAATGCTCCTGTCTTCTATCCTGGAGGGTCTTCCAGTCTAGTCTATCATATAGCTGGCACCTATGCGATAGTCTGGGGGCATCTAAAATAAACCAGGCCAGCCCCCATAATATATGTCTAGCCTCTCTAGATCTTTTTTTAAACCATTTGAATATAAAATATCTCTGCAATCAAATATAGGTATAATCATGGAGTTTACCAGTTTCTTTTTTGTATCTACTGTTAAACAAGATCTAATTCTATACAAGGCCTCTAATCTTTGACCTATATTCTTTGATAAGCTATCAATATGAACATCCCACTTCAAAAAACTATCCAGCCACATCCCCAGATATTTGTACGATCGTACCTATTGAATCGGGGAGCCCCCCAGGGTAACCACTCCTAAGGACCCCTCCTTCTGTATTTCATTTGATCTAAAGAATAACATTGATTGTGTTTTTTTTGCATTAAGAATCAATTTACTGTTCTTAAAGAAAACCTGCAATTCATTAAGTGTATTTTGTAATTTATCCTGTATTATAACAACAGTGTCACCAGGTGTATATATAATAGTGCCATCTGCATAAAGATGGGAATTAACAGATGGATCAGAAAAAGTTATACCATTTATGTAAATATTAAAGAGAAGTGGTCCCAGGATGGAACCCTTGGGGACCCCCGAGACAACAGGCAATGGACCCGAAAACAAATTTCCCATAGAGACCACCTGTGTTCTACCAGCCAAGTATGAAGTTAGTCATTTCAGTGCCCCTCCTGTAATACCCATTGAGGCTGTCCTGGACAGGAGGACATGGTGGTCCAAGGAATCAAATGCCTTGGACAGGTCAACAACTTTTGCACCCACCTGTGTCCTCCTGTCCAGGGCAGCCTGCACATCTCCCACCACCTTAACCAATGCCATTGAAGTACTATGGCATTTTCTAAAACCAGACTGCATAGCATTAATTCTCCCTTGAATCTCCAGGTGATCTTTCAACTGAGTAGCTACCAGTTTTTCAAATATCTTTGAGAGCTGAGTTAATAAGGCAATTGGATGATAATTCCCTATATCAGTTACTTCCCCCCTTTTGTGTATAGGAATAATCTTGGATAATTTCCAGGCATCTGGGTATTCCCCAGTACATAAAGAAAAATTGTAAATGTATGCCAAGGGATGAGCAATGATTGGTGCAGCATATTTTAAAAAACTTGATGGAATGCCATCAAATCCAGTTTAAAGCTATCCAAGTTCCTCTGCATGTAACCCTTTTAAAGCATAAACAAAATTGCAGAAAAAATATACAAAAAATAGGTCTGCAATATTTATTACTGCAGTGGCCAAATTGCTTCATCCCTCCCTCCTTAGACTGAATTTATGGGAACATGCCCCTATCGTATAGTAGAGCTTCCATCATTCTGTTCACTGTTCTAACTGGCGAGATAGGCCATCTGCATTTGCATTGGCCAACCTGGCCCAGTACGTAATTGTCATGTTGTAGGCCAATACTCCATCGGAGTAGCCATTCATTTGTTTTACTGGTCTGATTTAACCACACTGGGGGGTTGTTATCGGTCTGTACCTCAAAGTGTCTCCCATAGAGGTACGGCTCTAATTTCTTCAAGGCCCATACCAGCGCAAGGCATTCCTTTTCAACCATGGAGTATGCCTGTGCCTGGGGAAATAACTTCTTGCTAAGGTACACCATTGGGTGGTCTTTGCCCTGATTAGAGGTCTGGCTGAGGACTGCTCCAATCCCATCTGAGGCATCTGTCTGGACTACAAATGGCCTAGTGTAATCTGGACTGGCCAACACAGGGGCACTGCACGTACCTCTTTTAGCCGTGTGAAGGCTCATTCACAGGCTGGCTCCCAATTTACCCTTTTCGGCTGTCTTTTCTTCAGCAAGCTAGATAGTTGAGCCACCAGGGTACTGTAATTGGGTACAAACTTTCGGTGATATCCTGCGGTCCCTAGAAATCTCCTGACCTGCTTCTGGGTTTCAGGCACAAGCCATGCCTCTATTGCCTCAATCTCTGCTTGATTAGAATGAAGCTGCCCCCACCCCACTACATGGCCTAGGTATGCCACCTCTGCCATAGCCACCTGGCACCTTTCAGCCTTGACAGTGAGCCCTGCCCTCTGTATCCTGCCCAACACTTCCTTCAGGTGGGACAGGTTTTCCTTCCAACTGGTACTGAAAATGGCAATATCATCCATATAAGCCACTGCATACTCTTCAGCACTATGTAACACCTGGTTGACCAACCTTTGAAAGGTGGCAGGGATGTCTTCATTCTAAAAGGAATTACCTGGAATTCGAATAATCCTACTGGAGTGATGAAGGCCGACCATTCTCTAGCTCTGGCAATTAACTCCAACTGCCAGTACCCTTTCTTCAAGTCAGTTGTGGTAAGGTACGTTATCCCTCCCAACTTGTCCAGTAGTTCATCCATCCATGGCAAGCGAGCAGAGCTCTGGCGCTGTTTTTCCTCAGTCTCTCTCTGAAGCTGCCTTTCTTGCATGGCAAGTTCCCGCTGATGCTGTCTTTCTTGCATCTCCAGTTTCCTTATCTCCAGATGAAGCCTGATCCCTTCCAGCTCCAGCTCTGTGGTAACCTTTCCCTGGCGCTGTGGCTCTGGGTTCCCTCTGGTCTCGCTGTCCTCCACCCTGGGACTGGAAACTGCGACATCCCTTGGCAACCCCACATCCAAGTTCTGGTCCCTTTCAGTCACTTGCTGTGACTCGAGGTTTGGGGCAACTCCTTGCTCTTCGGCTGCCACGAGAGCCTCCATGAGGTTCTTTTGGTTTGCCCCTCGTACTGGACCCCTCTTTCTGACACAACTGCCTTAAATGGTCTGCAGTGTATTTGCTGTAGTTAGAAGCCATCTTCTTCCCTAACTACTGCTACACTTACACCAAAAAAAAACCCCAAAAAACAGGGTAGGGAAATTTATACCGTAACCAAATTGTTTTTTTCCAAATCTTTGCCCCATTTGTGTGTATGTATTGTTTACAGTTTATCAATCTGATACACTGGCCTCAAATCCAACCTCTATGCCTGTGCCACCAATATCTCTTGGATCCCATCATTATGACACCAGATCTGTCACAAACCCACTCCTGGGGGCCAGGTCCACTGAGCTCACAGTGCCTAACCCTAAGTGCAATCCATGATGGGGGAAGGAACAGGAACAACCTCCATGTGTCCATCTAGAATGCTCGCTGAGTTCACAACTGAACACTCGCCACAAAGTCCCAAGGCTTCCTCTCTAATCTGGCTAAGGGCAAAATACAGCCTCAAGTCTGTAGCCAGGTGAGCACCCTCCTTGGTTGCTGTACTGGGGGGGGCCCAGGTGTTATGAGCCTGATTGTGTCCTCTCCCATGGGATGTGCAGCACCTAATTCCCTCTTACAGACTCTTCCCAAGACATGTGTATCTCCCCTACTTAAGGGACCTAGATTTCCCTCTCGGGATCCTAGTTGTGGTAGCGAATGGTAGCACTTTAGCATTTACAGGTTGGTCTCAGAATTGAATAAACCTTCCACCTTTTTTACATACACAAATCACTCCCAGGCAGTTTGGAATTGTAAATAAAAAAGCACTGTAAACTTTTAACTGTCTAGTTTCTACCTGGTTCATGGATGATCAAAATCCAGAAAAATAAATGAGTTTTCAAAGACTCAGTTCTCTCTTGCATTCACTGGTCGTTTGTCTATCTTCTCTTGTGTGTCATAAGTGTCCAAAATGCAATACAATGCAAAAGGTTGTGAGCTTCTGTTCTAAGGGCCTTTTATAGGCTGGGTCCGGCAGTCTCTGCCACTTTCCTTTGTCAGCTGGTGGCCTTATCTTTTTGGGCCAGCAAGGGTCTCTCTTGCTCTTTTCCAGTTTTAAGGGAATCAGTATTATTGATTAGTTAGAGTTCTTAAAGTTCCAATATCCTTTGATCTTCCCCCATCCTTCCTGACTTAATAAAATGTAAATATACCATAACAGTTCCTGGAACTTAAGTAATTTTCTCTTGAAGTGTAAGGTTTTATGATAGGGGGAGATGGTTTCTGCCATTCTGAGATTTTATTACACCTGTTTCCCTATAATTAGCTAACCAGTGACATTCCATCCCTTTTGAAATGGACTCTTCATTTCCTGGCTAAGCAGCCTGTTCTCGGATCGGAGAGGAATGTCAAATATTTTGCAGGACATTCTCTCTTTCCTGTGACTTTTTCAATGAAACTATGTATTCCTTTGTCAAAGCTCATCTCCTGGCCTGTTTGAGAATTTAAACCTAACCAAGTTTCTCTGCATGTAACCCTTTTAAAGCATACACAAAATCATAGAAAAAATATAAAAAAAAATATGTCTGCAATATTTATTACCGCAGTGGCCAAACTGACACAGTGACGACTTCAATAACAATTGGCTAGGTCCAGGGTTGGGGTAGGTCCACAACACCCTGGCTGATGTTCATCTATCACAGCTCATTAGCAAAACTACCAGGCACAATAACAAATCTGGTCACCACACCCTCCTTGACTGGGTCCTGACTAACAACCCCCCCTCATATTAAAGCATCTGGTGTATTTCCTGACACTTTGAGTGATCACTCCCCCACCTGATGTGTATGGAGGAACAATTTTCCTAACCCACCCCCTAAAATTGTGTCTTCCAGGTACATGACCTCATTTTGCCCACAAGTCTTTTTAACCTCTGTCACAGGCTAACTTGTCTTTGATCAACCACCTACCTGATGTTGGCACGGCCTTGGAATACTTCACTAACATCTTCAACACCATAGTCAACCTCCATGCTCCCATGGTCAAGCGGAGAGCTAAAGGTGTTCATTCCCAATAGCTGTCTAAGGAACTCAGAGGCCTCATGGCGATGCGGGATGCTGCCTGGAAGTTATTTAAGAGCTCTGGTCTGTCTGCTGACTGGCAGGCTTACAGACACCTGTGTAATCTATGTAGCAAGCTGCACTCAGCTAAATGCTCTTTCCTCCAAACCCTTCAAATTAAAAATCTCTAATCCTAAAGAATTCTGGGGACAGATAAACTCCCTACTAAAAGGCAAATCCTCCTCCATACCCAACATTATGCACCTCAATGGCTCTGAGGTCACTGACCACACCACTATAGCTACCAAGTTTAACCAAGCCTTCACTGATCTATCAAAACATATGCCCTCCCTCCCCGACCATGATCCTCCTCCTCCCTTCCCCTCTGCTACTCTTAATAGCCCCTTCTTTCACCACAAACTGGCCACCTGGAAGGAGGTCCTGCATCACCTTAGGTGTATCAAGGATACTTCCTCACCTGGGTTTGACTCCCTGAAACCCCATTTTTTAAAATTAGGTGCTCATGCCATTGCCTCTCCTGTGCATGACCTAGTCAACAAAACCTTCTGCTCAAGCAAAGTGCTGTGCAAGTGGAAAGCTGCAATAGTAGTCCCTGTTCACAAGAGCGACCCAAACCCCGCGTTTGAGAATTATCGTCCCATCTCCATCCTTTGCCCCTTTGCTAGAATCCAGGAAACAATCATCCACACTTAACTTCAACATTATCTAGAGCTTAATAGCTCTCTCTCTCTCCACATACCAGCATGGATTCCATAAATCCCATAGCACTCACACTGCCCTCATAAAGGTAACATCTCACGTCCTCAGTTCTATGGACAAAGGCCTAGTCACCAGTGCAATATTTGTTGACCTAACCTAGGCTTTTGACCTTGGCAATCATAACCTTTTGCTCCAAACCCTACTATTCATTGGCCTTGACTGCCTCTCCATGAGCTACCTCACTACCTACCTCACCGCACTCAATGCATGAAATGGGCTGGCCATACTTCCCCTTTTAGTTCCATAATGGATGGGGTCCCTCAGGGCTCTATTCTAGGCCCTCTCCTGTTCTCATTATTTATTAATGAACTTCTGCAGCACTGCAGTGGTGCATCAGTCCAGCTGTACACTGACAACGCCATCCTGCACAGGTCCTCCTCTGACCTGGCTTCACTAAACCTCCAACTACAACAGGATTTCCAGAATCTTGAGGTATGGTTTCTCAACAATCTCCTTGTCCTCAACACCAAGAAAACTAAATCTATGCTCTTCTATCACCGGATCCCTAAACTAACCTCTCTGCCACCCCCCGGTGATTTACTCCTCCCGTGGTGACCCTCTTGAACTGGTGCAATCCTTTAACTATCTGGGTATCACTTTAGATTCCAATCTCACTTTTGACACCCATGTCACAACTGTGGTCAAGACCCTTCATCAGAAATGAGGACTGCTGTACCACCTTCAGCCCTACCTAACTCCATCCTCCCATCTGGCTATAGCTTTCTCCTCCCTTCTTCCTCTTATCTCCTATGAAGCTCCTATTCTCCACTCCTCCCAGGTCTCCCCTCTTGCCAGGCTCAAACAAAGTTACCATAGGATAGCCTGATTTGCCCTTGATGCTAACGCTAGGGAGAACCACTGCTCAGTCTTTGACTCACCTGGCTGGCCTTCCCTTGAAGCTAGATTGCAATACTCCACCCTATGTCTGAACTTTAAACTAGTTCACACATTCATTCCTCCCTGCCTCAAGCCCATTGTTCAATGAAAAACTGTGACAAGGTCCTTAAGGTCAGCTGGCCTGCCACTGCTCACAATCCCCAAACCTTGCCTTGCAGTGGGTTAGCATGCCTTCTCCTTTTCTGGGCCCTCCCTCTGGAATTCTCTTCCATCTGCTTTCTTAACTTGCTCTTCCATAGATACGTTCAAGCATTCTCTTAAATCCCACCTTGCCTCCTCCCAGTTCTGCACCTGCCTGAGTACTCCACCCCTTAGCCCCCTGCTCACTCCTCTCCTCTCCTCTTTCATGTACTACGCCTGCTCCTGAATCCTTCAGATCACTGCATCTGCACACACCTGCCCCCTCTCACCCTTTCTCATGTGCAGCCCCCTCTTTACCTCTTCACACCTGCATCTTACCGCTGCCCTATTTTCTTCCATTTGCCTCACCCCTGTCGACTTTGCCTTCCTTTATCCTGCTCCCAGACTTGCATGCCAACTGCCTTTATGTCTCCTCACATGCCTTGTCTCCCTTAGGCTATTCCTTAATGATCCCTAAATTATGCTTTGTAGTGATTATTCACACTACATTTCAGTTGTACCTGCTACTTTTGTGCCTGTATACACTGCAACATTTCTTTCTGCTGCCTACGTACCTTCTACATATCCCGTTCATTGCTGTTATCTTTTTTTTTGCTTTTATTGCATGGGCCACACAAACCCAAAGAACCAGGGATGGGCCAACACCGCACCATGCCCTGGACAGGTGCCTCTCTCAGGTCAGGTGGTGTGGGGCACGGCCATGAGCTGCTGAGATTGCCCCACAATGTTTTCCTCCATTAGCTTCCCCTCAGAGCACGGGCATGCAATGACATCCAGGCACTACGTGCCGATGTCTGCCATGCTCCGCCCCATGCTGTCACCACTGTGGTAGTGCCCCCGGTCATCACCAGGAGCTGCTACAGAGCGGTGAAACCCCGGATCCCTCCCCAGGATAGGAATCCTCTGGACGCTCAATCCTGTCCCTCCCCTGGTGACCCAGGCTCGCGTCTGAACTCGGGTCGCCAGCATGGTGTGAGGTGTGGCATCCAGCAACTCAACCCTCAGTGCCACCGGGCTGGCAGGTACAAGCTTATGTTATCATCGAAGTGGTTTCTGGACTGTGTTTCTGGCTGTAAGGCGCCCCCTCCCCCATGAACTTATACCATCTCAAATACCCCTAGATGTGGGGAGGGGGGGTTTACATACACTTATACAAAGATTACACTGTAAGTTACACAAAAGCCCTTGACTTACAACATATACAAAACAACCAGCAAGAGGTATTTGACATGCTACAACTGTTTTTTAATAACCTGATCTTAAATACCAGCAAGTCAAAAGTCATGCTATTTAGACAGAAGAACAAACACTTTTGAAGACTGCTATACTCTTAACATTGCCTCACAAGACGGAACCACCCTGCAACAACTGGGAGCCTATAAGTGCTTAGGAATCTGGACAGATGAACACCTCAGCTGGAACACCCATATAGGCAACTTACTAAAAAAACCTGGACTGAAACTGGGTATGTTACATAAAATGAAAAGCGAGTTGTTGCTAAGAGCAAGACCACCTGTAATTAACACAATGATTACTGTATCTCCATCATTGACTATAAATGGACCTCACAAGACTAGATGTGCTATATAATCACCTTGCAAGGTTCGCACTTGACACCCCACGACGCATGCACCATTGTGACTTACACAGAGACTTAAAATGGATACACCTGAACCTAAGACGACAACTACATAAAATAAGCCAAATGCTAAAATGCTATAAAGTTAGGCTATATATATATATATATATATATATATATATATATTATGAGAATGTAACATTAAATGCCACAAATACTAGATTATTAGGGTCAATATCATCTATAGAATTTGAGATCCCCCACTAAAAACTAAGACTGGCTGCTCTATATTCTATTACCAAGGTCTCCAAACATGAAACAACCTACCGAAACACTTGAGATCCCAGGGCACAAAAATCTTCTGGAATAAAATTAAAGATTGGGTCCTATCCCAAGCCTCCTTGCCAAAAATATGTTGCCCAAGATTTGCATGTGGGTGACAATTTCCCCCAACAACAGGTAGGATTTCTAAAGCGACCCTATGAATACTCATTAGGCTGCATATTTATTGGAATGTCAATCAATCACTCAAATTTTATTTTGTATAGCACACTTTCTCATTTTGAATCAAGGTGTTTTACAAGCAAGACAGAAACAAGTTAAAACAATTTGTAACATGGGTTTCTGAAACTTAATGAAAATGTAGCATCCTATTGGTTGAGTCCCACTGCGTGGCCATGCATTAAATTCCCATTTTAATGCACGGTTCTGTGGAGGGACTCACTGAAAGGTCTGTTGGGAATTGTTCAGGTTTTAAATCTGTGTGGCAGCCATGTGCAATTGAGATACCCACATTGCTGGTGTTGTCCGCATGCTGTGCTGCTCAATCGCCACATCTTGGGATAATATTGCCCTCCCAGGTCTGTGTCTCCCCACCCACTCACCCAGCGGAACTCAGGGCACTGAGTGAACAGTGAAGTCCCCACATTATAGTTCCCATTCCTCGTCATCGTCCCACCCAACATAGCCTAACACTGTGACAGCGTCAGCGAGTGACGTCAAGATACAGACAGAAGTCTGAGTGGCTGTGTAAATGTGGGAGACGGTGTGGGGGTGGGGCAATATTGTTCTGCAAGGCTGGCAAGTGGCAACCCATATATGGCACTGTCCTGCATCTTGTCCTCTGCGTATGTTCCCCGAGGGTTGTTCAATGTTCCAGATTCAGTAGAGTGGAGCAAGAGAGAGACAGGTAGCAGTGTCCAGGCTGTGAGATAGAGAATGACAGGCACAGAGCAGGTCACTGTGAATTCTTGCGCACATTCCCCTTGTTCAGCAAATGTGGACAGTTTAGTAAAGGTAGGTGGCAAGTCAGAAAGCAGAGCCACTCTCAGTGTCTTCTGTTATTGTCTGATGTAGGTGAGAGCGGCTCGGAATGAGGTGAAAGGTGGGTGCACAGCTCCAGAGAGTGACAGAAAGAGATATAGCAAGTTTCAGAAGTCCTGCAGTGTGTTTGTGTGTGTGTGTGTGTGTGTGTGTGTGTGTCTCTCTCTCTCTCTCATCATTGTTCGTTTCTGTGTTTTCCCACAGACAGAAGCGGCTGACAGCTGTACGGCAGTATAATCCCTGAGGCAAGAAAGCAGCGATTGTCAGAGTGACAGCTAGGGAACTCACAGTGACAGGCAGTGATGTTCAGAGGCGTCACCCACCCCACGGATCTCAGGTCAGTGAGCAGTTCAGTAAAGCCCCCAGTGTGTGACTACTCACCCACCCATCCATGGATCTCCAGTGACCGTGCCACAGTGCAACCCCCAATGTTTGGTTCTCCACCCACCTGTCCCGCAGATCTACATGTCCCCCAATGTTGTGGCCCTCTCCAGAGATCATGCAGTGCTGTCTCTGTGATTGTGTGTGAGTCAGAATCAGTGAAAGTTGGAACACAGCAGCACACAGTATTAACCGTAGGAGCCACAGAGGTATAGAGAGAGAGAGAAAGAGAGACAGACAGTGATGGGCTGCGAGGTGCCAGCTAACAGCGACAGAGTGAGGGCAGCTCGCATATGGTTGTCCCCCCCATCACCCAAGACAGATGGAGATCACAGCGTGGTGCACCGACAGACCCAGCAAGTAAGAGTGAGAGGGAGACAAAGATGTGGGGAAGTGAGAGAGGCAGAGGCCAAATTTTCTGTGTGAAAGCATGTGTGCAGCACCACTATCATCTCTCCTCTGGTGTCCTGAAGTAGCTTCTCCTAGTGCCTTGGGTTTCTGTCGTCTGTCCTGTGGTGTACTATGGCCGATTGCTCCTAGTTCCTCCAGTTTCGGGCACACCATTACTTGCAGCAGTCAGAGTTACAGTCCATGAGAGTGAGAGAGAGGCGCAGACTGCGTCTCTGACAGTGGCGGGCCCAGAGCCCTCCCCCACAGTTCTCCAGTCAGCTCACCAGGAGGGGGGGGAGCAAGAGAGAGAGAGTGGTGCAGGGAAGTGTTGTGCTGGCACAGATGGATGTCACAATGTACAGTCCCCAGCAGTGGCCTGATTGGTAGTGATGCAGCACGATGTGCCACTCTCTGTGCCTCTCTCTCTCTATGTCAGTTGTTGCCGTCTCTGTTTCCTGAGCGCCAGTTCTTCCCTGGCAACAGTTAAAAAAAAAAAGAAATGTAAACAGTGTTGCTTACAAACAGCAAGGACAGTAAAGGGCTGCAAAATGATTTCCTTCACACTGTCCCCCAAGGTGCTCAGATGGCCCACGCTGCAGTCCTCCATTCCCATTCCTGTGCCAGATGTCCCCCCCTGCCTTGTGCCACATATGAGGGTTGAAAGGCAGACAGTGGTGATGGTGTTGTCCACTGTGGTAGCAGTTGCGGCCTCCCCAAGTGAGCAGCGGACAGCAGTAGTGGCAGAGAGAGAGAGAGAGACATGCTGGACTGTACAGGTCCATTAGACTGTCACATACAGTAGATGTGAGAGGTGACATCACAGCTGTATGTGTCACATTTCTCTCAGCACAGAAACTGTGCAGTCCTGTTTTTTTGGGAGGGACTACTCTGTGCCTGTGACAGGGTTGAATAAGACCTGAACCCACTTGTTATACAGAAAGAGTTTAAATGCAAGGATCTGTTCTATCCTCTCCATCTCTGTCTCTTGTTTGTCTAGTTGTGCAATCAAATTTTCTTGTGAGACCTAGCAACTGATCACTCTGACAGTCTTGCGATACTCCGCCTCTCGCTATCTCTCTACCTTCACTTGCTGTTCAGTCTTTTCTTCCCCCTTGCATATCTGCAGTTATAAAAATATATTTGAATCTCTGTGTAAAACTGTATGTGATACTGGAATCCCTTTGTTTAAAATGTATATATTTACACTGTTGAAATGATTGCAAAAAGCTATTTGGAACTCAAGGGGTTAACCTGAGATGCAGTTTTTAAGTCCTTTGCAGAACTGTGAACAAGAGGTCAGTTCTAGGACACCATGTACTGTTTTGTTGCACTGGCAAGCAATGAAACTTACAAGAACATTCTGTAAACTTACAAGAATATTATGTGAGAAGCAGGCTCTCTTAATGAGTTCCCAAAGACTTATAAAAAGAGCAGCAATGCTTTTGCTAGAGAGACAAGGAGAGTGAGAGAGAGAGACTGAAACTTGGAATTAAGAGATACCCTCAGAAGAAGGTCTGTTTTTTCTGTTTGTACTGTTTTTGTAAATAGTTATACTGAATAATTTGTATTTTTTATTTTGCTGTTATTGAGAAAAATAAAATGCTATATGTGAATTTTGAAACTCCTGCTGGTTTTCCTATGCTTCCTGACCTGTGCCTCGATAACAGATGGTGTCAGACTAAGTGAGATTTATGCTGTGTATACTCTAAGCCAGGAGTTTTGTGCATGGGTACTAGACCTGGTACCAGGAAAATGTGAAGTACACATTAGGTATGGGGCTCAATGTTGTTAGCGGCCGCCCCTTTAAGAGCACTTAGAACCTGCATGTAACAAATTGTTGCACTGCCTGGCAGTGCCATGTATGCCTGTCAGTCAGAGAGATTAGTCAGTCTGGGGCTTGTTCTCATGAAGAGAACATCTGCTGTACAGAATAAACCTTTATTCTTTGTTTTATGCATCCGTCCAGTTATTCGAACGGTCCAGCATGGGGTCCTCACCAACAGCAACAGATGGGTCTGGCAGACCACAGAGAAGGTAAAGGGTCTTTTAATGGTTGACCAAACCAAAATGGCACACATGGTGAAGAATGTGGCCCTTCTTCTTTCCAGAACCCCATCTTGCTATCTGCGTCACTGGTTACCCCAAGTCACTCCCCCAGTATGCTTGAACTGCCTGACTGCTGATTCAAACACAGTCTCTGCTACATAGAGAAAATGAACCATGTCCTGTCTTGTACTGCAGCCTGCAGCTCAACTACTCTTAACAGTCTAGCACAAGTCAAACTGTTCAGCACTGCTGGCAAGCTGCTCCTCGGCTGATCTGATAACATTAAATGTGCCACACACTGCACCTTGGAGCCGCAAACTGTTCCTCATGGAGCTGCTACTGTACCTCCCCCCATGGCAGGGCTCCTTTAAACTGCTCCGTTCGACCAGCGTGCTCCCTAGCTGCAACAACAGACCCAATGCCTCTTCCTGTGGGGATCCTAGTGAAAAGAAACATTTTACAAACAAACCCCATCTCTTTGCCCACCAAAGCTGCCTCCCTCTATGTTGCAAAGGACCATGGCACTGTCTCACGCCTACAAGGCTCTCCAGCTTTGCTTCCTTATGGGTGAGGTCCTCTCCTCCTCAACAGCCACAAAAACAAATAATCTGAACTACAGTAAATGTCAAGGGGGACAATGACAAGAAGGAACACGCAGCACTTGCATCTCTACCTGCTGTTTCCCACCCGCTCTGCTGCTCCACACGTTCTGCAGCTCAGCCAGCTGCTCAAGAAAGGCTTCACTCACCACAACTCAGCTCCTACCCTGCAGCCACTGCAACAAAACGGTAACTGTCCTGGCCCCACTCGTGGCTCCATTACCTCAAGCCACCCAGCGCCAATGCAGCTCGCAAATTACTTGGCCCTCATCTCCACTGCTGCAGTTTCCCGACTCTCCACAACAGCGAACTTGCCTCTGCTCCTCCAACAGCTGCAGCATCTTGTCGCTACAGCCTCCAGGAGACCCGTTCCTCCCACAGACAGCACTGAGCCGCACGGAGTGATTCTTTTCTCCACTCGGCCTTGCTACAAAACGGCCATACAAATAAACAGACGGGCAGAGAGAAATAACTAAACATAGGAAAAAAAAGGCAACAACAAATAAATCAGGACTGTGATGGAGTGAGCCGCTCCTCGACTCCATGCTACAGATAAGTCACTGCTTTGCCACATAACATGAAGCCTCCTCCAACAGAAAAGTACATACTCCCTCAATTAAAAGGTGCACAGAAAATAAATAATTAAAACAAAGTGCAGCAAAAAGGCAATGAGAGAGCTCTGCAAGTAAGCAGGGCACTGGCAAATAAATAAAACGAGGGGCACAGAAAAGTAAAACAAAAAACACAAGCTCCAGAAGCAAAACAGAAAGCAGTCAAATAAAAACAGACAATTCCCCCAACAGTGCCACTTAACAAAATGAAAAGCCTGCCATTTCTCCTACCTTGTCTCCTGCATGATTCAACTCCTTTTCACCCGTACGACCTTTGATTGGTGAAACGCAGCTCATCTCCAACCACAGTGTCCAACGATGACACAGATATGAGTTGCTGGACCGTCCAGAGTTCTAACTTCACCCACCTCAAGGGTGTGGGGCTACAAAATTGAAACAATCCTGCACGATATCCAGTCATCCATCTCAGCTCAAGGAGCACCAACCATGCAAACCATTGAAGATGACCTGGCCTACATTAAAGCTATTTCACAACAGTCCACGGTCCATATCAGCCAACAGCCAGTACCCTTCTCGGCCTTGCCTCACAAAGACACTGTCGACAGGCTTGAACCATTTCAAGCTTGGATTTCCTTACTTGGTTGGACTGATCCTTTGTGTATTTCCAATGCCTTGCGCTTGTTTTTGAGAGGGACTGCCATTTCCTAGTTCAACGCAATTCCAGAAAAAAGTCAAAAGTGTTACTGCCACTCTGTATACAACCTTCAAAACCTATTTTCTCCAAGCACATCCACCCTGGCTGTTGGAGCAACAGCTGTGGGAACGTACCATGCAACCCTCTGAATCTCTTGAAGCCTTCATATTCATATTGGACCCTGCAATACGAGCAGACTTGATAGATCAAATGGTCTTCTTCTGCTGGCTTCTTTGTATGTTTGTATGTTCATAGTGGACAATGAATCTCGCTGCAAACGTCTGCAGAAACCTGAAAAAGAGCAAATCACAACTTTTTTCCGGGGACTGCTTCCTCAGCTCCATCTTTATGAAATCCAGCAGAAATCAACAACCTGGATGGACACAATCCAAGCTGCACAACTTGCACAAGAGTCCATATTAATGTCCCAGGCTATCTCTGTACAAGTGCCACAGTCATCACAGTTAGCCGCACTCACAACGTGTCCAACAGCAGCAATCAATGATAGAGATGCTCACCACAACTGTCAATAGTCTGCACTGCAGCTCAGCTGCTTCTTCTGTTACCTCTGTCAATACTGTTCGACCATTTAGTCAGTGACCTGATCCACCTCCACCTTCATGAGAGCCCGTGACCTGCCAGTGGTGTGGATTCAGAGGACACACTGCTGCTGTCTGCCGAAAGCTGAAGTACCACAACAAAAATCAAGAGAACAAAAGGCACCCACTGCCGCACAATCAGAAAGATAACCACAGCTACTTCCAGGATCAGAGGAAGACTGCAGCTGACCACCCCATTGACTTTAGCAACTCAAACAAACTGCATCCTCCAACTGCTAACTCAGGCACACTCTCACTTCCAGGGGCAAAGGCCCCGGTCATCAGGTCACCTCTCCTAGCAAACTATTCACCTGTAACCATCAGAGATTGGACCACGCATGCCTTGGTCAATACTGGAGCAGAAATATCAGTTATCAACAGCAGTATTCTGAACAACCAAGCTATTCGTTACATACCTAATGTCTCTCTAGCTGACCTAAAGTACATTATCACAGCAAGTACAGCTACAGTACCTATCACAGGCGTGGTCCATCTCAAGCTCCTCTTTGGCTAACAGCAAGCTACCGTCAAGTTTTTTTTTTTTCACTGCACTTTTTCTCCTGCCATGACCCCGGTCAGCTCTCCTCCTCTCTCCAGCCACTGTCTGCCCGCACCGAGCTCCTTGCGGACACCACCTTATATTCCCCCATGGCTTAACCCCCATGGCAGGGAGGCAAGGGACCCCCTAATCCCCCACCTAGCATGGATCCGGATCAGGTGGTGCCCGAGGAGATGGCACACGCCAGCAGATGGCCATCAAATCGTGTGACCTGGAGCCATTGTATCAGCTTTTCTCTCCCCTTGTGGGATCACGGCATGCAATGATGCCTGCGACTGGGTTCATGTATGCTCCTGTGCATGCTGTCAAGCATCTGCCGTGTCCCCACCCCCATGTTTGTGCGGCTCTGCACTGTCGAGTCCCAGCCTCCGCTAGAGGTAAAGCGTGCACCAGCTGCTGGATTCCTCCCCCCCGGAGATGGACAGCAGTCCATCGGACACTCAGTCTATCTCCTCCCTGCCGACCCATGCTCATTCCCAAACACAGGTCACCGGCGTGGCACAAGGTGTGGCATCCAGTGCCTCAACCCTCAGTGCCACCGGGTTGGCTTGTCAAGTTTTACATAGTGTGTGATCTTCAACCCACAATAATTCTTGGCCTGGACTTTCTCAAAGCTCACAAAGTCATCCTAGACTTTGCCTCACACAAACTGTGACTAGATCCTCGGAGGCAACTCACAGCAATAGACTCAGTCACTGTGCCTCCTCAGTCAGAGATGGGTTTGATTGCCAAGATTCGAGGTGAACCACTTCCACAAGGTGTTGTAGGCATCATCACGGGATCTCCTGTGCTGCATTTGTCAGGTTTCCTTCCAGGAAAAACCTTATCAGCGGTCAGTGCATGGCAGTGCAGTCTTCTAAAAATGCTGCAACTTCACAGATGAGCCTGTAATCATCTCAAAGGGTGCCAACATTGGGAAATTTGTCTGCTTGTCTTCAGGGGACCAGCTCCATCTCTTGCAAGAAACTTAGCCTGGTTCCACCAACTCTAGTCCTATTGGTGCTATCACGACCACTCCAGCTTCAACAGTTACCCCTCAGTCAGTGACTATCCTCTTGAAAACTTCCAGCATCTCCAACAGAAAAGCAACAACTTCTGAAATTCCTGGAGAATTACCCAGATGTCTTTGTAGGTCCAGATAACAAGCTCGGATGCTGTGATTTCCTGAAACACACCCCTGAAGTGCAGCCCAACCAGAAACCAATCCGTCAGTGAGTCTACAAAGTGGGACACAAACAGAAACAAGTCCTTGAGGACATAATCAAAGACATGCTCGAACAGGACATTGTTGAAGAGTCTACAAGTCCCTTGGGTGCACCGTGTCATCGACGCACAGGTCAAGAAGCATAGAAAAACCAGAAGCAGTTGTAAAATTCGTAACAAGTGATTTATTATTAATAACAGTAAAATAAAAAAAAAACTGTTCAGTATAACTATTTACAAAGTCAGTATAAACAGAGAAAGTCCATCTGGGTTTCTTCTCAATTTCCAATCTCAGTCTCTCTCAGTCTCTGTGCCTCTCTTGCAAGAAATTGCAGCTCTTTTTTATAAGTCTTTGTAACCCCCGCTTGTTAAGAAAACAGCATGCTTCTCACACAGTGTTCTTGTAAGTTTCAACAAGTGCAGCAAAAAGAACATTGTGATCCAAAACTGACCTCTTGCTTACAGCTTCTCAGAGAGTTTGCAAACAGGTTAACCCCTTGAGTTCCAAACAGCTTTTTGCAATCATTTCAACAGTATAACTACATATATTTCAAAACAAAGGGATCTCAGTATCAGTTATATTTCCACATAATAATTCACATATATTTTTATATCAGCACATATGCAAGGGGGGGGGGAGAAAAAACAGAAACAGTAAGTGAGGGTAGAGAGACAGCGAGAGGCAAAGAATTGCAAGGCCGTCGTGGTGATCAAGTCCTAGATCTCACGAGAAACTCTGGTTGCGCAACCAGACAGAGAAGAGTCAGAAAAGGAGAGAATAGAACAGATCCTTCCATTTAAACTCTTTCTGCATAACAACTGGGACAAGGCCGTATTCAACCCTGTCACATAATCCCCTCCTTAAGAGGGAACCTGTTTTTACAAAAACAGATTTTCAAAACTGTCCAGAAAGTCTCATCTAATGTAAGCATATAACCTTTACAGTTCTGCGCACATACAGTATCCTTGTTTTCCATAACAACAGTACAGCAAATAGTGACGTTTAAACTCACAAATTTGTTTTTTTCAGCCTTCAGAATTCTCAATTCCAGATCCATATCTAGACAGAAAATCAGCATTGACATTCTCTTTCCCAGATTTATGCATCACTTTAAATTTATGGTGTCTCTATGTATATATATATTCCTGTACAAATCTTAACCGTGCTTACTGTCTACTGGTTATGTTCACATGGTTCTATTTTGACTCAGTATACTTCCTAACTTGTGTCATGTTGTTCTCTGTATGAACCTGTATCTCACTGTATCTGTATCTCATTGTACTTTCCCGGGTTGTACTTGAAATTAGGCACATAACTTGTCTAGTGTACTTACCTGGTCAACAAACGCTAAATAAATAAATAAATGGCTGCAGTGCCAGGTACTACCATGTGATTTAAGCAATATACCCCTCCAGGGAGTGGGTATACTGGTGGATTTACCACGCCTGGTGTGGTTCGGTCATGAGGTGCAGCTGAGTGACTTAACCACACAAGAAGTGGTAATCCACCAGTATGCCTACCCCTGGAGGGGTATTGATATTATATAATAGGTCCTTTTTTTTGGGTACAAAAATATATAGAAATAGTTATTTTTTTTAAATGAGTTTTTTTACATTTTATTGCTCCGCTAAAAAAAAGTACTTTGCTGCTAGGTAGAGTGATGTTGTCCTCCTGTCCTCTCGCTCCGTGTCGGTTAACTTTTTTTAATCCCTCTGTCAGGATGTGAGGGAAAAGGAAAAATTACTCACCTTAGTAATCTTGTTTCTTCTAATGGAGTCTTGCTGTATTCTGACATATGCAGTTAGGTTCTGCCTTTCAACTGCCCCGGAGAACAAAGAGTTAAACTTTCCATGGCCAGCATGGAATGTTCACCGCAAGCTCGGTTGAAGCCCCTGTTTGCTGTTGTTTAAACTCCAACCGTCAGATCTTTACGAGCAATACTCACTAGAAGTTCTGTGTGGAAACTGTAAAACTCACACTAGCCAACTGACAACTAAATTTATATAAAAAGGGTTTTTTGGTTTCAAAGCAAAGACTCAAGTCAGGAAACCCAAAAAAACAAAACACATCCCAAAACACAACACTCACCCAAAATAAAGGAGGGTGAAAAAAGGGACACCCCTAGGGTGCCAACACTGCTCCTGCCCACCCACTAGGGTTGTCAGAACCCTCTGAAGTTCTGGGTTCTAGTTCTAGTCTAGAACTTTTGAAAAAGTTCTAGGGTTCTAATCTTTTTTAGAACTTTTTAGAACTCAAACCCTATTTTTTTATTGTACTGCCAGTAACAAAGATAGTAATAAAATACATGTAAAGGAAAAACTGTTCAATATAAGGGGAGAGAAATTATCATGTGTGACATTGATAGGAATACAACTAGGTTTATTTATGGTTTCTTCCTGTTTGCTAAAGCCAGCAACTTAATACGTAACAGTCCCACCCACCCACCCATATGTTAAAAGTTTTCCTGCTGCAGCTGCATCATAGTTCCTTAGTGAAAGAAAGAGGCACATTAACCATTTATGTACTCAGTTATATATACTCGTCGTCATGAATTATGAGAAAAAATAACTGATATTACCTAATTTCAGCTATTTGCTGCTTTTGTTTTAAATGAGTAAATCAAAAGTTGCTATGTTTAAAAGAAAGCTTTTATAACAAAGTCAAGCTCAAGTACTACAGCAGCAGCATGTGGAACTGTTGCAAAACATATTATGTCATAACGTAGTCAGTCAAGACATTTGAATAAAAAAAATATGCCAGTCATTGTTGCTGGCAAAAAATGCATGCAATTTTCTAAGGTAATGCATACATATACCAACATTTTTGTTGGCAAATTGAAGTAATACATACAACTTTCTAATATGATGCATTTTTGCAGCTGATACTTCAATAAAATCTGTATTTCAGTCACATAAATAAAAAAAGTGGTTTCCTCACCACATACTTGCAGCAGTTGGCATGTGATGTTTAAGGGACAGCATCTGTCAACCCCATTATGTATCAAATTATCACTACTTGTAAAGCAAAAACACTTTATGATACGTCACATTCTGTGAAAACTGCTGATGCAGATTTTCTTTTATTTCTGATTCCTTTATTCTTTTTTTAAAGGGGACAGGACAATTGTGCTAGGTGGCAGCAGTTTGCAATGTATTTAATAAGAATATATATTATGTGTACAGTAGGTTCGGTCTGTCATCATTTTTTTCCTCACCATCCCCAGCTGATCACGAATCTGTAAATGAAAGAACTAAAACAACACCCACCTTTCACCCCATCACCCATTCCACTTTTCTTCCACCACTCTCATCTGTGCAGTAGCACCTATGCCACCTTACACCTATAGTAAAACCAACCCACAACCCTCACCCATGTACTAGCATCCATTTTTCATTTATGGCTAACATTTCTGTAATTGAAAAATAATAAACAGCTACCAATTAGAACTCATTGTTTTGTCCTCTTTAAAATTGAAAATAGACCGTCTCCTGTCCCAGCCCATACTGATGCACCACAAAGTCACAGAAGGTAAATCCAAAAATATATGTTTGCACTTTAACTATAAATAATATGATACAGAAAGGACTGACGTGACAGTGTCCCTTTTATGCCAAATTTGGGCCTGTTCCCACTGATGTTAAAATTGCCCTGTATGTAAAACTTGTTGACTTTAGTTTAGACCCTAGCTACAAAGCAGTTTGCCATGAAATGGTGAAAGTTTTGGGGGCTATATAGTCCAAGGTAGTAGATCGAGAAAGGAGAGAGAGACGACAACCAAAGTCATCACAGTCTGTAAAAGTTTCCTTTTTGGTGCAGAGAGACTCCGTCCCACACAGTATTTACCAGCCACCACCATCTGAGTTGTCATCACCATCAACATCCACAACATCAATCACTTCAGGATCAGTTTGTGTACTCTTGTAGGGATACGAAAATCTTGACTTATTAACTTTAATTAAAGTTAACGTGTGTACATTTTCTGGCAGCAACCTATTTCTGGTGTCTGTCACAATATTGCCAGCTGTACTAAACATGCTCTGAAGAGACACTTTGCAGAACAACCAAGATATTTACAGCCTTCATCATACAGCTCTGTCCAAATTGACTTTTTGATCTCCAGTATTCAAAAGGGCATGCATCAATAGAATAGGCAGTTCTTGCAGGTAACTGTCTACCATGTTGGACAGAGACTGCTCAGAAGAGGAATCAGCAGAAGCAGCTGGTATGGCAGCAATTTGGGAAAGGTTTTGCCACAGATTTAGCTTGCTACTAAGGGCTGAAGAAGTGGCAGCTGTGGAACAACTACTGTTAATGTTTGGTGACTTTTCCAGTTCTGTATCCCTTTGTGAAGATGAACCTGCATGTTGTGGTGATGACAACCTGAGGGTACTGTGCGTGTCTGTGTTTGACTCCTGTGAGTGCTGCAGCTCATCTAGCAACATACATTTGTACTGCTCTATATATCATCTGTTTTGGAAGATGTATAGCCTTGAACCTGGGATCTAAGAGAGTTGCAAGGATGTAGTGTCTTGATTTCGTCATTGCAACTAATTTGTCATTGGTTTTGAAGCGCTCATTCTCTTTACGAGATTCCCATGATACAGGCGACATGTTGTCTGCGCTTCAGATCTGTCTTTTCCTATTTGTAGATTTAGAACACTAAGATGATGTGAAATGAGCATTATGAGTGGGATAACCTGACTCACAGATGCACCTTCAGAAGACATGTCCCTTGTAGCTGTCTCAAAGGAGCTAGGATACAGCACACTGTCTCCATTAATTTCCACTGCAGCACAGACAGCATAATGCCATCTCCAAATGTAACTGGAGCAGTACTCATGTACAGCTTGCTTTTGCTCAAGATGGCTGCAGCATATAAAGCGTTGAGTTCCAATGAGTGGAAACATTTTGAATCAGCTTTTGCTGGGGCAGCTTGTGTTTTTGCAGTTTGGACAATGTCCATATAGCCTTGGTTGAATGTGAAAAGTGAGTCACAATTTTTGCAAACAGCAATCATACCATCCACTTGTGTTTGCGTTGAGAAATCCCGTGACAATTAAGTGTAAGAATGTGCAAAGCAAGAAGCATGCAGAAATCCTCCATCCTGTACTGCTTTTAAGATGTTGGCTCCATTGTCACTTACTATGAAGCCACATTTTAGACCGTGAGAATAAACCCATTCGTCAAGGAGGTAATTTAGTTCCTGTAAGACGTTTGCAGCAGTATGACTTTGCCCAAACTTCTTTATATGCAGCAGCGCCATCTTTTGGGGTGTCTTTGTTTTTGAAGAAGCACAAGAAAACGTGACCCAATGAGCGTAAGGGACATGTAATCTATGTTTTGAGTGCTGGTCCACATATCTGTTGTGACATGAATAACCCCACCCTCTGCAGTTTTAAGTGCAAGCATCACTGTCGCTTTTAAAGCCTGATAAATGTTTGGTATTTCAACATAGGAAAAGTACCTTCGATGAGGAACATTGTACGTGAGCTCTGCTAATGTCATGAGCTCCCTAAAATCCTCATGATCTACCAAAGAGTATGGGAGAAGGGCTCCGGCTAACAGTTCACCAATTCGGTGATTAAGATGAAGGGTCTTTGGATGATTTCTAGTAAAGGTATTCTTCCTTTCAAATGCCTGAGACAGTGTTAGCTGTTTGCAACATGTCCCTGCTGGTTTATTATACACTGTGCTTCGATGGGCAGATGGACGCAGAGATGGTGGACTAGGACATATATTCAGTGCCATCACTGGATGTGCAACTGGTACTAATGGTGCTGGCATTGGTGGTAACAGTGATCCTAGGGCTGGCAGTGGTTCTGCCCGCATCAAGTTCAGACAATTCAGTATCCATTTCAGATTCCTGACCCTTCTCACGCGGGTCTGGAAGATGGAGGACATGGGTTTTGGATGATCAAGCAAACCGAATGCTTTTTCAGATGGCGCTAAGAGCTGTAGTGCCAAGGCATGACACAACTTTACCACGGCTTACACTCTGTTTACACAGGAACAAATTGCTCTGCATGGATCAGTTTTACTGACAGAAATAATTCCACACCTCAGATGTGACAGATTTTGTTCGAGTGCTAGGAAGATAGCTAAAGACCGTTCGTGTCTTTTCACCTGTCCTAACAGAACCTGGGACATGCTCCTTGGTGCTAGAAGAGTGGACAGAAGACTCTGATGGATTTTCATTGCTGGCCAACACAGAAATGGTGGATTCAATGGATATGTCCTTTTCATTGCCAACAGTGCTGGATGTATTTGCAAGTGCACTACCTGATTCATTGTCAGCAGACTTGCTCATTTCACTTTGTTGAAGAAGTAATGATTTGTCGCGAGACACAACAGTGTCGGACTGAGACAAAGAGCTACTGTCTGAGTCAGAGAGGGTCTCACTGTCACTTGCATTATTGCTGCTAGTCACAGGGATCTTAACAGCATGAATGGCATACCTTATGGTGCCTCTCCGTGTGACCCCAGCAGCTGTACAGGTTTTCTTAAAAGGTCCCCCTTTACCACACTTCACTGTTGCTCTTTTGCTGTTTGTTGAATTTTATCACGTGAAACATTTTGGTTATTTCTGTTAGCACCAGGATTACCACTACCACCAACACCTGCTCCAACACCAGCACTAGATGCTTCATCTATGTTGGTGTCAGCCATAACAGACAGTAAGTACCGGTACTACCAGTATACTGCGGTGAACACACCCACACCCAAACAATTCCTGTGTAACAAAGCAATGTGATCTGTGATCGCTGGCTACAACTCCAAAATTTTATTTTGGTTGTGTGACACTGTGATACTGTGGACTGAAAGTAATTGAAGAATATGACAGTTTGCAACTAAAGGATCCCAGGTTCAAGGCTTACAGAATTGGGCTGCTGGGCATAGGCATACACATAGCAATCAAGGGTGCACAGCAGGGTGATGGGCTGACCACAGGAGACGGAGTCACATACGCAACCCAGGGAATGAGAATTATATTTCTACGTTTCTGTCATGTAAGGTTAATGCCACTACACAACTGACCACTGGGCTTCTCTCTGTAACACACACACTGGGTAGGGTACAGTGCAGTCAAAGGCACACAGTAGCAGGGTGATGGGCTGATCACAGGAGATGGAGTCACATACGCAACCCAGGGAATGAGAATTATATTTCTACATTTCTGTCATGAAAGGTTAATGCCACCACACAACTGGCCACTGGGCTTCTCTCTGTAACACACACTGGGTAGGGTACAGTGCAGTCAAGGGCACACAGCAGCAGGGTGATGGGCTGACCACAGGAGACGGAGTCACATACGCAACCCAGGGAATGAGAATTATATTTCTACGTTTCTGTCATGTAAGGTTAATGCCACCACACAACTGGCCACTGGGCTTCTCTCTGTAACACACACTGGGTAGGGTACAGTGCAGTCAAAGGGCACACAGTAGCAGGGTGATGGGCTGACCACAGGAGATGGAGTCACATACGCAACCCAGGGAATGAGAATTATATTTCTACGTTTCTGTCATGTAAGGTTAATGCCACCACACAACTGGCCACTGGGCTTCTCTCTGTAACACACACTGGGTAGGGTACAGTGCAGTCAAAGGGCACACAGCAGCAGGGTGATGGGCTGACCACAGGAGATGGAGTCACATACGCAACCCAGGGAATGAGAATTATATTTCTACGTTTCTGTCATGTAAGGTTAATGCCACCACACAACTGGCCACTGGGCTTCTCTCTGTAACACACACTGGGTAGGGTACAGTGCAGTCAAAGGGCACACAGTAGCAGGGTGATGGGCTGACCACAGGAGACGGAGTCACATACGCAACCCAGGGAATGAGAATTATATTTCTACGTTTCTGTCATGTAAGGTTAATGCCACCACACAACTGGCCACTGAGCTTCTCTCTGTAACACACACTGGGTAGGGTACAGTGCAGTCAAAGGGCACACAGCAGCAGGGTGATGGGCTGATCACAGGAGACAGAGTCACATACATAACCAACAACTCAGGGAATGAGAATTATATTTCTACGTTTCTGTCATGTAAGGTTAATGCCACCACACAACTGGCCACTGGGCTTCTCTCTGTAACACACACTGGGTAGGGTACAGTGCAGTCAAGGGGCACACAGCAGCAGGGTGATGGGCTGACCACAGGAGACGGAGTAACATACGCAACCCAGGATCGAGAATTATATTTACGCTTCTGTCATGTAAGGTTAATGCCACCACACAACTGGCCACTGGGCTTCTCTCTGTAACACACACTGGGTAGGGTACAGTGCAGTCAAAGGGCACACAGCAGCAGGGTGATGGGCTGACCACAGGAGATGGAGTCACATACATAACCAACAACTCAGGGAATGAGAATTATATTTCTACGTTTCTGTCATGTAAGGTTAATGCCACTACACAACTGGCCACTGGGCTTCTCTCTATAACACACACACTGGGTAGGGTACAGTGCAGTCAAAGGGCACACAGTAGCAGGGTGATGGGCTGACCACAGGAGACGGAGTCACATACTAACCAGGGAATGAGAATATATTTCTATGTTTCTGTCATGTAAGGTAATGCCACCACACAACTGGCCACTGGGCTCTCTGTAACACACACTGGGTAGGGTACAGTGCAGTCAAAGGGCACACAGCAGCAGGGTGATGGGCTGACCACAGGAGACGGAGTCACATACATAACCAACAACTCAGGGAATGAGAATTATATTTCTACGTTTCTGTCATGTAAGGTTAATGCCACCACACAACTGACCACTGGGCTTCTCTGTAACACACACACTGGGTAGGGTACAGTGCAGTCAAGAGGCACACAGCAGCAGGGTGATGGGCTGACCACAGGAGACGGAGTCACATACGCAACCCAGGGAATGAGAATTATATTTCTACGTTTCTGTCATGTAGGTTAATGCCACCCCGCACAACTGGCCACTGGACTTCTCTGTAACACACACTGGGTAGGTACAGTGCAGTCAAGGGCACACACTGGGCTTCTCTCTGTGACGCACACACTACACTGGGAAGGGTTCAGATTTATTTGCCTTTTTTTGCCCCCTGTATGCTTGTTGCTGGCAGCTGCTGAGTGTGCAGTGTGCACCACTGACTGAGCAGTGCTGCAGTTTCAAATAATCACATTTCACAAAGGTTCTTCACTTCTTCTTATTTTTTTTTTATTCTCTCTCCGAGTCCCCTGAGTCCTCCTCCAGTCCTGATATTGATTGATCTCGGTCTCGATCCCTCCCTATTCCCAGTCCCTTCCCAATTCTTGATTAATCCTCCACCTGTCCTGAACCTCCCCTAGTCCCACTCACACCGATTTTGAGCTTTTTTCAGCCTTTCTCTTGTTCTCGGTCTCACAGGAAAATGGATGAGCGGAGTGGCCACTGGACAAGATGGCAATCGCTAACCGCTAACGCTACAGTTTAGCTAGGCTGCTGCTGCCTCCCCTCGATCCTCAGCAAATGGCGCCTCCTCGCGGCACATCTGCCTAAATACCCCCACAGATCCCTGCTCGCAGCCACTCCGGACCCCACCTGACCCGTGCACGTAGGCACAGTGCAAACAGACAACGTCTCGCGTCTCGCGGTGATTCTAACCCTTTTGAGAACCGTTTAGTGTTTGAATTCTAAGTTAGAACTCGAACACCAGGGTTCGAGGAGGGTTCGAATCTTTCACAAACTAGTTCTGACAACCCTACCACCCACATCCCAAAAACCAGGTTCTGAGAGGGGAGGCGGGGGGGGGAGCTCAGAATACAGCAAGACTCCATTAGAAGAAACAAGATTACTAAGGTGAGTAATTTTTTCTTCAAACAACATGAAGTCTTGCTGTATTCTGACATATGCAGACTACCAAGCAGTACCTCCATGGAGGAGGAACAGAACCTACTTTAGAAACAGGCTCTGAAGTACTGCTGTGCCAAACCGAGCATCACTCCTAGCCTGGATATCCAGAGAGTAATGCTTGGTGAATGTATGGACTGTTTTCCAGGTGGCTGCTTGACAAATTTCTAAGATAGGAATATCCCTGGCAGCAGCCAGGAAGCAGCTGTACTCTAGTAGAGTGAGCCCTCAGGCCTGAGGGTGGAGTTCTACCCAGTTTTTCATAGCAGAATTGTATACAAGAAACAATCCACCTGGCAATAGATCTCTTAGTGGCAGGTTTGCCCTTACCAACCTCTCCGTATGTGAGGAACAATTGGAGGGGCTCAAACCTGTGACCCTTACTGCGCTCTATGTAGTAGCTGAGGGCCCTTTTAACATCCAAGCTGTGCAGCCTCCTCTCTCCAGAGGAGGAATGGTCAGTGAAGAAAACAGGGAGAGACATAGACTGATTAAGGTGGAAATCTGAAACCACCTTAGGCAAAACGTCCTGTTAGTTCTTAGGACCACTTTATCTCTATGGAAAGAGATGAAATCAGGCTCCACTGACAGGGCTTGCAATTCACTGATACGCCTGGCAGAGGTAATGGCTACCAAAAACACAGTTTTCCAAGTCAAGTACTTAAGCTCTGCAGAGGACAAAGGCTCAAAGGGGGGTTGCATAAGCTGAACAATGCAAACATTAAGGTCCCAAGCAGGAGCAGGGTCCCTAAAGGGGGGTTGGTGTGCAGCAATCCCTTGAAGAACTTACAAAACACAGGATGGGCTGACGGAGGAGAGGGTTTGCCTACTGATAGGAAGACAGAAACAGCTGCCAGATTCACTTTAAGTGTAGCTGGCCTAAGGCCTAGGCCATTGAGATGGACCATATAGTCCAGAACCGTAGGCAACCCAGCAGATTCTGGAGAAATATTCTTATTAGAACACCAAATAGTGAACCTTTTCCATTTGGAATTGTAAGTCTTTCTGGTGGAAGGCTTTCGAGAAGCCTTAAGGATATCCAGAACCCCTTGGGAAAGATGCAGATCAGCAAACTCTAACTCTTCAAGAGCCATGCCTTGAGATTGAGAGACCTGAGGTTCGGGTACCAAATCCTCCCGAGAGGAAGTCAATAGGTTGTAATTCCTGGGAAGAGATGGGGAAGGTGGACTGCTAAGGACAGCAACAGGGGGTACCAGGGCTGTCTGGCCCAGTCTTGAGCAATCAGGATTACTTTGCATGGTTGTGACCTTATCTTGACTAACACCTTGAACAGGAGAGGGAAGGGGGGAAAAGCATACAGAAATTTCCCTTCCCAATTCAGGATCAGAGTGTCCAGGGGGACTGAGCCCAAGACTGGGGGTCTGCAACAAAAGAGAGGCAGTTGGTGATTGTCTGGGGCTGCAAAAAGATCTATCTGTGGAGTGCCCCATCTCGAGAAAATTACTTTAAAAACTAGGGGATCTAGAGTCCATTTGTGATGGCCCTGGGATATCCTGCTGAGAGCATCTGCTAGGACACTGTCCTTCCCTGCGAGGTGAACTGCTATCAGAGAGGTTTGCAGGGAATAGGCCAGGGACCACAACTTCTTTGCTTCTGTGCACAAGGCCGTAGACCGAGTGCCTCCATGCTTGTTGATGTACCACATGGTGGTGGTGTTGTCTGTTCTGATCTGGACCACTTTGTTCTGTACAGATTTGGAAAAGGCTTGCAGTGCCAGAAACACTACTCTGAGTTCCAAGAGCTTGATGTGAAGCAGAGATTCCTGAGGTGACCACAGCCCTTGGGTGGTAAGATCCCCCAGGTGGGCTCCCCAGCCTAGCAGGGAAGCATCTGTGGTGAGTATCACTTAATGAGACTGAGTGACAAAAGGAACTCCTTATCTCAAATTGTCCTGATCCTGCCACCATTGCAAAGCTTGGATCAGGGTTTGAGTCATTGGGACTAGTTTGGCAAGGAAATCCTTTCTTTGGAACCAGAAGGCTTTTAAGTGGAACTGAATGTCCCTCATCTGGAATTTTACTCTCTGGACCACTGCTGTGGAAGCTGCCATGTGGCCCAGAAGCTGAAGGAAATGCCTTGCTGGTCGAGACACCTGTAAGGTGAAAGAGGAGGCCAGTTCCATAAGGGTCCTTGCCTTGTCCAGGGGAAGGAAGGCTCTTGCCCTTACTGTATCCAGCTCCGACCCTATGAAGGTGAGGAACTATACTGGCTCTAGAACTGATTTTGGAAGATTGAGGAGGAATCCTAAGGAAGTGAGCACTTGCTGTGACTTGACTTGGTCTGGAGACTGACCCACTATGAGCCAGTCATCCAGGAAGATGGAGATCTTTTTTCTCCTTAGGAAAGCAACCACTACTGCCAGGCACTTTGTGAAAACCCTTGGGGCTGATGTTAGGCCAAAGGGCATTGCTCTGAATTGATAGTGGCCTGAGGGCAACTCGAACCTGAGGTACTTTCTGTGGGAGCACCTGATGGGAATGTGAAAATAGGCATCTTTGAGGTCCAGGGAGGCTAGCCAGTCCCCTGGCCTTAGAGAGGGAAGGATTATTCCCAGAGTCACCATTTTGAACTTTGGTTTTAAAAGGTGTTTGTTCAGATATCTTAGGTCCAGGATGGGCCGCCATTCTCCTGTCTTTTTGGGGGTTAGGAAGTACCTGGAGTACAATCCTTTGCCCTTGTGTAGGGTAGAAACCCTCTCTATGGCTCTGAGAGCTAGGAGGAAAGAAACCTCTGCTTCTAAGGCAAGGGTCTCTGATGGATTTGCAGGTGGAAAGGATCTGGTTCTCATCTTGGGAAATTTTTTGAAGCTGAGAACCAGTCCCTGGCTTACTACTTCCAGGACCCACTTGTCTGATGTCAGAGACTTCCAGTCCTGGACAAAGTAAGCCAGCCTGCCCCCTACAGGTATTGGAGAATTGGCACGGGCGGACCCATCAGGGTGTCTGCTTGGCAGGGGCTTTAGGCTGAGGAGTAGATGCAGGCCTGCTCATTCCCCATCTGCCTCTCCCTCTGAAGAACCCCCTCTGAGCATAAGAAGAGGAGGCCTGAGCTTGGTAAAAAGGCCTTTGGAAAGGCCTGCTCCTGCCCCTGGACTGCTGCCTTTGAGGAGTGGCTTGCCTTTCCTTGGCCTGAGCACTCCTGTAAGTGGTCCTATACTCGTCCATCTTTTTCACGTAGTTCTCTGTCTGTTCCCCAAACAGAGAATTACCAATAACAGGGAAATCCATGGCCTTAGCCTGGGTATCCTGTGATAGGCTAGTACATCTGAGCCAAGCCATCCTCCGAAGAGCGACAGATGTAGCCATGACTCTTGATGAGACATCATTGGAGTCCACAGCAGCATGAAATTGCACATTGGATGCTTCAATCCCATCTGCAGCCACCTGCTCCAGCTTGTTGGCAAGCTGGTCAGGGGCCTGTTTAGCCAGAGCCAGTACAGTGTCCCATGTGGACTTCTGGTATCTAGCTGTGTAGGCCATATAGTTAGCCTGCCTGAGTCCCAAAGATGCTGCCATGTACTGTTTCTTTGCCATGGCATCAATCCTCCTGGAGTCCTTATCTGGAGGCTGTGATGCCAAGGGGATATTTGCCTTATCACAGGCAGCAGCCTGCACTACCCCAACATGGCTGCATTGCTGAGAAAGGAACTCCGTGTCTGAGCCTGAAAGAGTGTACCTCTTGTCCATTCATCTGTCCACAGGAGGTATGGAGTTAGGAGTCTTAAGAATTTTATTTGTCTGTTTCCCAAAAGATTTACGTAGGGGAATAGACAGTCTTCTGGACTCTGGGATGTCCATCATTTCAACAAAATCAGGCTCCTCCTGATCCTCTACTGCTTCTTCCATAGGAAGCTGGAGGGTTTCAGCCACTTTTTTGTAAAACATAAAGTGGGAAGGGGACTCAGAAAGCCTAGGAGGAGAAACACCTGAAGGTCTGTCTGGGGAGATGTCCTGGTCAATAGGCACATCCAGACTTTCATAATCACCATCATCATCCTCATACTCTCCCTTCTCCTCATCTGGTTCATAAAATTCTTCTAAAGTGTAATCCGGAACCGGGGGAACTGACCGAACCGAACCCCTGCCAGATGGTGCCGGTTCGGCCGGAACCGAAGTAAGTGATTGCACTATTCTTATCGCCTTGGCTATCTCATCAGCGGTCGGAGTATGAATTTCTGGATCCGAACCGGACGATTTATCTTTTCTTTTTCCTTTAACTGGAACTGACTCCTCAGAATCGGCTCTCCTTTTGCCCGAAGAAGTATCGCCCTGGTCAGAGGGCACTCCTGGTTCGGTCAGAACCGAACTGGGCTGGCCATCTGGGTCAGCGGACTTCTCGGCCTCCCTTTCCCTCAGTCTGCCTAATCTCTTATCCAGGGTAGATTTGGGAAAATTCTTACAAATTTGGCAGTCTGAATCAAGGTGGTCAAACCCCAGACAATAAACACAGGTGGTGTGGGGAACAGCCTTAGCAAAGACTTCTCCACACACACTGCAGTGTTGAAACCCAGTAGGCCCAGTTTTTTTCTTGGGTTTCTCAGACATGGCCAATCCTATCCAAAACTTACCCTTTTTTCGGCAATCCGCCAGGTAAGACTCCCCTATCGGTTCCTGACCATGTTACGGGGGGTCTTGGAAAAAAAGTAATAAAAATTCGTTTTTTTTAGAACCGATACGGACCAGTTACCACACTCTAAGTAAATTCACAAACTTTTTTTACCTGAACTGATTGGTTCAGCTGAACCGATCCACAGTTTACAAGTTCCACACAGAAACTAAATGCAAAACCTATCTAGTACTCATGGTACCACAGACAGAGACTTAAACCGACAGATTCGGTAGCAGCAATTTGGTAGAAACCGAGCGAAAAACGACACTTTAACCGACTTTTTCGAACTGAGCAAAGGAGAAATCTCCGGAGCGACTGTTCAGTGAGGCGGAGTAAAGAATCTGACGGTTGGAGTTTAAACAACAGCAGACAGGGGCTTCAACCGAGCTCGCGGTGAACATTCCATGCTGGCCATGGAAAGTTTAACTCTTTGTTCTCCGGGGCAGTTGAAAGGCAGGACCTAACTGCATATGTCAGAATACAGCAAGACTTCATGTTGTTTGCAAAACTATTTTTGTGAATCGGGGCTGTGAGTGTCTTTTACTTGAATGTGTACACAGGAAAAATGGAAAAAAAACGAGTGCTCATTTTTCCCTTGTGCTAGTCGTTTTATAAACATGTGTTACTCACATCGCTGTTCCCGCACTAGTTGTATCGCTGATGCTTCCGTCAGTAATGTGAGCCACTCAAAGGTTTTTTCCTGCTCTTCCTTCCTGGAAGCCCCTCAAAGAGTCGTCTGCATTCATTAGGATCCCCCCCCCCCGGGTTTCATGTGTCCTAATTCCCCTCTCTCTAATGATCCCTCAGTGGATGAGTGGCGCAGCAGGAGCACCTTTAAGGTAGAAGGCGTAAGTGTTTTGAATGGAGGTGAATAGCAGTGAAAAACGCTGAGGTTAGTTGGGTACAAGTAGTTGCGGAGGAAGAGTTGAGAAACTTGTTTTGTATGGTGAATTATTTTGAGTTATGCAGGGGGTGTGCAGTTGTCCGTTTACCGCTAATGTCAGTGGCTTTTTTGCAGTATTTTCAGGGGGTCGTGTTATTTACAGGTTGAGCTGATACTGCCCTCCGACGTTCGCCGTGTTTTTGGCTTGTTGGAGTGATTTTAGAGGAGGTTCATGCTGCGGTTGATTGGCACCTTTTCCAGTGGGTACACTGGAGGATTTACCATGCTGGCAAAGGTGCCAGCCAGCCAATCAGATTGCAGAGTTTCCATGTTTGTATTTACTCCATTGTATAATCTGGAATTTTTATCCTTCATTTGGTTAAGTTAACAAAGAGGATTGTGATCTGTTACAAGTACAAAATCAGTTCCTAGTAAGTAAAACTTAGGGGACTCCATGGCCCACTTTGCTGCAAGACATATCTTTTCAATGGTGGAGTACCTTTTCTCTCTGTCGTGCAACTCCCTACTTATGTATAAAATAGAATGTTCTTTCCCATCTATATGCTGACTCAAGACTGCACCGAGGCCTACCTCTGATGCATTAGTCTGTAACAGAAATTGTTTCTCAAAGTCTGGGCTTCTAAAAGCGATCACTGGAAAATTACCACATTATATCTCTGACCTACTGCCTCTAAGCTAGCTCCGAAACTATGCCCTAAGGAGCTCCTTCCTAATTTCCTTGAGGATCCCCAGGGTCCGTATGCGCATAGGGAGAGTGGCCATAGGCTACTCGCTGCCAACCCTCTGAGACACAGAAATTCTTGAAACTAAGATCCCCTGTAAGCATCACAGTATTCAAGACTTTATATGCGAAAACAATCTCAGAAGTATGTCACTGCTTTCATCGCATATGAACCATTGCCTCTTTGAGTATTAACTTCTACAGCCTGCACACTTTAAAAAAACCTACCCAGCAGAAACCTCATGCCTTCTCACCCTTGCCTTGTCATTCCTACCATCTCTCTGCCTCATGCTCCTACTCTAATCCCGAAATGCAAACTACCCCACTGCACTCCTGGTGTAGTGATCACAGGAACCATGCCCTCCGGCACTCAGCGCCTCCATAGATGACACCAGAAATCCCTCGACTCGGGTTACGCTCCTCTAGTAGTGATAACTTGCCAGAGTCCCAGCTTGGACGCCGCATGCTCCCGCAGTCTCCTGGTGGCCGGTGCTTCTGAAGCTGATGTCCGCATCCCTTGACCATACTCCGCTCCCTGAGAGCCGTGAACCCAGCTCAGTCACTGTAGGAAACTAAGGCTACAGGCAGATGGCGATACTAAAGCCTTCAACCCATATGAATTGTAGCACTTATCCATAAGCGGGTATTTCAGTACAATACCACGAATAGGACATTTGTCCTTGCCCCCCCAACCCTGCAACTTTTACCTATTCGAGGTTCCACCCAAACTCCTTTATCGCACTCCTTTCTTAACCATGTTATGTACATAGCTAGATAAATTAGAACGTGAGCCTAATGGACTTCTGGTCTCATTGTTACTTTAGTTGTTTATATTCTTTTCCTTTTACTCCTATGTACTACCTTAATGCCTGTATATAGGTGTGATTATGTATACTGTTTTTGACCTTGTGTGATGCAGGTCCACCTTGTAAATGAGCTTGCTCAACAGTGTCCGCCTGGATAAAGATTTGATTGATAAAACAGGGGCTGAACATAATGCATCCTTAATGGCCCCAAAAGCTTCATGATACTCTGGGGACCATTTCACATTATTCAGGTACCTTTTTTTGTGAGTTCAGTGAGGGGAGTAGCTAACTCTGCGAAGTTTGGAACAAATCTCCAATAGTAACCAACCAGTCCTAAAAATGACCTGATATGTTTCTTGGTTTTGGAGACAGGGCTGTTAGCTACAGCTTCTGTCTTAGAAACCTCTGGCTTAACTTCTCCATTTCCCAAAACATAACCCAAATATCTGGTTTTCTGCATGCCCAATGCACACTTGGTAGGCTTAATTGTCAGACCTGCCTTTTTGATTGATTGGATAACTGCTCGTAGGTGTTCCAGGTGGCTTTTCCAGTCTGGACTGTACACCATGACATCATCCAGATACGCAGTGCAATAAACAGTGTGAGGGGATAAAATTACATCCATGTACAGCTGGACTGTAGCGGGTGCGCCATGTAAACCAAATGGTGTGGTGGTGAACTTATAGAATTTTATAGGCGTGGCAACAGCAGTTTTGTCTCTGGATTGTTTAGCTAGGGGGATTTGCCAATAGCCCTTGGTGAGATCAAGGGTACTGATATACTTTGCACTCCCCAGTCTGTCCACCAAATCATCTATTCTGGGCATAGGATAACTGTCAAATTCTGACACTTGATTAAGTTTTCTAAAATCAAGGCAGATTGTTACACACCCTTTTTTTGTTTACAGTCACCATTGGTGAAGACCAAGCACTTCTCGACTCTTCTATGATACCCAATTCTTTCATTTTTTGTATTTACATAGATACATAGACAGTGTCGGCAGATAAGGGCCTATGGCCCACCTAGTCTGCCCATTTGAGCTTGTAAGTTCAGTTTATGTTTTCCTATAAGTCTGTTGCCCCTTACCCCTGACCTCCAGAATTCCTTTATGTCTATCCCATGCATTCTAAATCCGTGATTGTTTCAGCCCCCACCACTTCCTCTGGCAGGGTGTTCCACTTGTCCACCACCTCGCTCTGTGAGAAATTCTTCCTCATGTTTCCTCTGAATCGTCCTCCTCCAACTTCATCCCATGCCCTCTAGTCCTGGAACATCTTTTTCGCTTAAAAATAGTGTATTCCTGCACCCTGTTCCTCCCTGTAACATACTTGTATGTCTCTATCGTATCCCCTCTCTCTCTCTCCTCTCCTCTCCTCCAGGGAGTATATGTTCAGCTCCTTCAACCTGTCTTCATAGGACTTGTGATGCAATCCATGCACCATCTTTGTTGCCCTCCTCTGAACCTTCTCTACCCTGTCTATGTCCTTACGTAGGTATGGTCTCCAGAACTGTACACTGTACTCCAGGTGGGGCCTCACTAGTGTCTTGTATAGCGGAATTATGACCTCCCTTTCCTGCTGGTGATGCCCCTGCCTATACATCCCAGCATCCTATTTGCTTTACCTGCTGCCTTGTCACACTGTTTCATCCTTGAGGTCATCAGAGATGATAACCCCAAGATCCCTTTCCTGCTTGGGCATGCTATATCCTCACCCCCAACTGATATATTGTGCCAGGGTTTGTGCCCCATATGCATTATCTTGCACTTCTTTGCATTGAATTTCAACTGCCAAACCCTGACCATTCTTCAAGTTTCTGCAGGTCCCTTCTCATTCTGTCTACACCTCTGGTGTGTCTACTCTTTACAGAGCTTTGTGTCATCAGCGAACAGTGAAATTCTGCCTCTAGGTCCTGGCAATGTCACTGATGAAGATGTTGAATAGGACCGGTCCCAGCACTGATCCCTGTGGTACCCCACTGGTCACTCTTCCCCAGTGGAGGACAGCCATTTACCACCACCCTCTGTGTCCTGCCACCCAACCAGTTACCTACCCACCACACTACTGTCCTGCCCACACCCATATTCCCCAGTTTGTGTAATAGTCTTTATGTGGCACAGTGTCAAAGGCCTTGCTGAAGTCCAGATAGGCCATGTCCACTGCCCTCCCCTGATCCACCTCCCTAGTCACCCAGTCAAAAAATTCAACGAGGTTGGTCTGACATGAACTCCGCCTGGTGAAACCATGCTGCCTTGGGTCCTGTAGTCCATTGACAACCAGATGTTCCACCATCTCTCCTTCAGTAGTGCTTCCATGATCTTCCCACTACCGAGGTGAGGCTGACTGGTCTGTATTTCCTGCTTCCTCTTTGTTCCCGCTTTGTATAAGGGGACTACATCTGCTGTCCTCCAGTCTTTGGGTACTCCCTGTTTCCAGTGATCGCTAAACAGGATAGCCAGAGGTTCAGCCACCACCTTCTTAGTTCTTTATGACCCTGGTGCACCCCACCTGGCCCCATTGCTTTATCAACTCTTATTACTTCCAGTTCCTTCAGGACCCTTTCTCGTAAAGGGACTTGTGTCCATTTCTGCACCATTCTCACCCCTTGTACTCCTTCGACCCATTACCCTCCTCTTCCTCAGTAAAGACTGAGCAGAAATACCTGTTCAATATGTCAGCTTTACTGTTGTCATCCTCCACGCGGCCCCCATCCTCCCCCTTCAGTCTCACTATCCCTCCCTTTGTCTTTCTTTTTTCACTTATGTACCTGTAAAAGGTTTTGTCCCCTCTACCCACTGATTTTGCAGTTTCCTTATTCCTTATTTCCTTAACTACGTCGGCTCTTAACCGCTCTGGTAATCTGTATGTCTTTTGTCTAATAAGGTGAGCATTCCTTCTAACTATTACATGCTCAGTCCCTTTTGCTCGGCCTGGTACTGTGGTAAAAGTACTGTTAAATGTCTTTAGCAAGTTACAAATTTCTGCAGTTTGTTCGGAGGTTAAGGAAACATTCATCTTTACAGCATCAGTAGTAACAGTTTGTTCCAGTCTTTTTTTTTTTATTTCTTTTTTTATTGGTTGAGACAGCATTTATACATCTGGTGAGTACACTTGAACATCAGTCATTGTATATTCTTAATTTGTTATATTCAGTTGATACACAGACATGTTGTTATTAACAGCTATGCAATACTATAATGATAAGTTCTTATTAATACACACACTCTTATTGTTCAACAGGCCTCAAGAGCTTCCTATTTGTCTGTCCTCATTGTTGGCAAGTGGCAGAACCCCCTCCATCCAGTGTTCACCTAAAGTGGGTGGGCCAGAGGGGGGAGAAAACTTTCCTTAGCCCCCCAGCCCTCAGAAGGAGAGCAGAATTTCCTTGAGACAATGGGGGGAGGCTATATTCTGCTTCTATTTTGATTGAGCCTAATCTGTCCCATAGGATCTAAGGGACAAAGGATGGGTCCTTTTCGGAAAAATATAATATCCATCTCTGCCATTTCCTGAGTAGGGTCTCCTGTTTATTGTGGATTTTGGCTGTTATATATTCTAATCTATAGATGTGTTTTACTAGGTTATGCCAATCCAGAATTGTGGGTATATGTGGGGACATCCATTTACGGGTGATGATTTTTTTGCAGCCAAAATGAAGAGAGGGGGCAGGGTATTAGCCCAATTCAGTCTGTGGGGAGGGAAAACAGATAACATTACTATTTCAGTTGTCAATTCAATTGTTTCCCCAAGACACTTCTCCAGCTGTTCTTGAAGTGTGATCCAAAAAGGCATTAAAACTGGGCAATACCAAAAAATAAGACCCAGGTCGGCTAGTGGACAATGACAATTTCTCCAGCATCTACCATATGAGGCTGGAAGGTATTTTGCCAGTACTGACGGGGAGCAGACATATCAGGCCCGAAATTTTCAGGCAAACTCCCTCCATATACCTGATGATGTAATTTTAACCGCTTTTAAGGTTGATTCTTGCCACAGTGGAAGAGAGACCTCAAGTTGTAAATCTTTATTCCAGGCCTCTAGTATCAAGATGGATGAGTCTCCCAAGTTATCTCTTAATATTCTGTGTATGTGACCGATGAGATTCTCCCAAGGACTACCTGTTAGAGTATCCCTAAGCAAAATCCACAAGACAGGCAAGGGACTGGAGGAGCAGGTGGGAAAGTCCCTCTGCCGTAATATATAATTTCTCACTTGTACATAGCGATATTGGTCAGCCTCAGGAACAGAATATTTACTTTGTAAATCTAAGAAAGAGGAAACTCCTCAAGTATTGACCATTTGGTAATAGTAACTCAGGCCTAATCTATGCCAGATCTTAAATGTAGTATCTAGCTGGGATGGGTAGAACTCCTCATCTCTGTAAATTAAGGTAAAAAAGGAAAAAACATTGTTTAAAGGCTTACTTATTTTTAAGGTTTCTCCAGATTCGCAAGATCTGTGCTGTAAATTTTGAAAAATCAGTCAAGGGTGGGGAGAAGACAGGGAAGGAAAAAGCAATTTTTCCAATATCATGGAGATCATTTATTGAAAATTCTATTTCCTTCCACCTAGAAGAATAACCCGGAGAAAGCCAGAGAAAGAAATTTTTGAGGAAGGCTGCAGCTGCATATTTTTTTAAATCAGGGAGATTAACTCCCCCTTGAGCCTGGGATAAAAATAATGAAGATTGACATATTCTTGGTCTCTGACCTTCCCAGATAAATGTTAAAATTAATTTGTTCCAGGATTTGAAATAAAAGGCAGCTGGGAAGATTGGGACGTTTTGGAATAAATATAATAGGCGAGGTAAAATATTCATCCAGATAGTTTCTATTCTTTGGAAGAAGGTTAATTTTAGATTGCCCCATCTTTTTAGATCATCTTGAATTTGAAGAGAGGTTGGTTCGTAATTTACTAGTTCGAGATGTTCCAGTTTGGAAGGTATATTAATACCTAAATACTTAAACTTAGTGGATCTCCATTTTAGGGGTAAAAATCTTTTGAGGGCTTGTGTTGGGATAAAATACAACAGCATGGCCTCTGTTTTTGATATATTTAGTTTAAGTTCAAGTTCAAGTTTATTGCAGGAAAACTCCATTGAGCAAGCTCATTCACAAGGAGGTCCTGTGACATAAACACTTAAAGTACAAACACAGATAGGTAATAACAGTATATACATGAAATGCACGTTACATGATACAGGCTGGATATACATACAAGGGTACCACATAGGGTGACCGCACGTGGTAAACATTGATATGAGACAGGAGGCGACTTACAGGTTGCATACTGATAAATGAAACATGATGACTGTTGTGTGCAATACATATACAGTATTTGGCAGCTAAAAAACAACAGTCTACAACTGATATGGGGGAGGAGTGATTTGATAGAGTAGCAGTGGAGCGAAGCATAGATAAAGCCAGGAGTAGAAGGGAAGGGAAAGCAGTTAATATGACAAATCAATTATACCTTACCAGTGGATAAATATGGCACACATGGGGAAGGAAGAGACTTAATGACAGTTACAGGTGTCTTTTATTTTGGCTGAACTTAGCGATTTGTAGAAGTTTATTGAAACTGTGCTAGTTAGTTTCAGTACGGTTTGTAATTGGTTCCAAATGGAGGGAAGGGCATATGCAATAGCACGTTTACCAAAGGAAGTCCGCGTCCTTGGTATGTCAAGCATAATAAAGTCAGATTTTCTTAACGAGTATGCACTATGTGAGATACTAATAAGGGAAGAGAGATAGTTTGGCAATTTCTGCAGGAGCAGTTTAAGAGTCCATAGCCCAGCATGGAGCAGGCGTCTAGTAGTAAGGGATGTCCAACCAACAGCTGCATATAAGTCACAGTGGTGCGAACGGTAAGGGGAGTTGGTAATGAACCGTAACGCACAGTGATAAAGGATGTCCAGTTTACTTAGATTTGCAAGAGTGGTGGAGGAATAGATTACATCACCATAGTCAGTAGGGGAGAAAAGTGGCCTGTACAAGCTTGTTTTGAGTTTCAAGGGGAAAGAGGCCTATTTCTGTAGAAGAAACCTAACCTTGCTTTTAACCTTCTAGAGACATCTTCGACATGGTCACTGAAAGATAATTTATTGTCGATCCAGATACCTAGATATTTAAATTTGGTTACAACTTCCAGAGGCTCGTTTAGCATGGTGACAATGAAGTCTTGGGCAAGGGTATTGGGGGGGCCTGTGACAGCACTGCGGGAGAATATCATCGCTTTAGTCTTCTTAGCATTAAGCAGAAGCTTTGCCTTTATTAGATTATGCTTAAGTTGTGCGAAGTCCGCTTGAAGCACTCCCTTGACTTCAGATAACGATGAGCCAGAAGTATACAACACAGTATCATCTGCAAAAAAGTGCAGATTGGACGTAGATATGTTAGCATCTAAGTCATTAATGTATACAGAGAACACAAGATAGGGCCTAAGATGGATCCTTGGGGGACTCCTCTTGCAACTGGCAAGGCAGCAGAAAAAAAGGCTTCCGACTTTACTTTTTGGAATCTTCCAGTTAGGTAGCTAGAGAACCACTGGGTGGTATGGTATGTGGCACCCAACTTTGCAAGGCAATTGACTAATAGTTTGTGATCAACAGTATCAAAAGCTTTGCTGAGGTCCAAAAAGACTGCACCAGTTACCTTCTTAGCATCTATAGCAGAGATCCAATCATTGGTTACTGTTGCTAGTGCAGTGATTGTGCTATGATTAGCCCGAAGCCAGATTGAGCTGGGTTAATGAGAGAAGGTTTCAAGTGAAATTTTAACTGAATATGGATCATTTTTCGAGAACTTTAGAAAGGATAGGCAATATGGAGATAGGCCTATAGTTGTTTACATCGCATGGGTCACCAGATTTAAATAGAGGGAGGATATGTGCTGATTTCCAGCAGGACGGCACAGTAGCAGATGTAATGGAAAGATTGAAGATGTGGAGAATTGGGGCAGTGAGATGGGCGTAGCCTGACCTTAGGAAAAAGGGTTCCAAGCCATCGTCCCCTGCGCTTTTTTTGGTGTCTAAGTTAAGAAGAGAATCTTCTACTTCTTTATAAGTTATCTCGCGCAGTTAGACGGGGCTGGGTGCAGGACTAGATGTGGCGGGAGGGGTATGCTGGCTCACCGCAGCACCAGCATAAGGTGACGAGTCAAAAGTTAATCCAGCTGTGGCAAAGTGGGAGTTAAGTTCCTCCAGGATTAGGGACTTGTTTTCCACAATCTTGCCACTTGCAACTATCTTTGTTGGGACAGAGGGGGCCATGGGCCGTCCTTCTATAGCTTTGATAGTCTTCCATATTTTATGAGGGTTACCTTTAGCTTGTTCGAGGGTAGAAATATAATAGTTAGCTTTAGCAGAGCGAAGTTTTTTCACACAGTTATTCCTGGCTGTTCTAAAGGCCTGCCAATCCGAAGATTCTTTGGAATGTCTAGCTTTAGCCCAGAGCTTATCTCGAGCTATAAGGGCTGCCTTGAGATCCGAGGTGAACCAGGGGTTGGAATTGTTCCGTACCCTTACTTTGATGAAAGGGCATGCTTATTTATTATTGTAGTGAGTTTGTCATTAAGGATGCAAGCTGCCTTATTGACATCTTTGGCTAGAGTAAAGATCTTGCCATCTGATCATGCTCAGGTCAGATAGGAAGTTTACTGCACTGAATTTGCGAAAGGATCTTTTTGTTATAAAGATGGGTTGTGGCCGGGCCTTAATTTGAGATCTTATGCAAACAACAATTCCATGATCGCTCATGTCATTGTGAAACACTGCCGAATGAGATATTTTGTGTGGATGGGTGGTTAGTACCACATCTAGAATGGAACTGTTGGCAGTATTTAGAGTGTTGTTCCTAGTAGGTTCACTGACTAATTGCCCAAGACCTAGCTCGTCACAAAGGGATTTGAGGCCGTGTGATTTAGGTGACAGCCAGTCCATATTTAGATCTCCTAGAAATATTGTTTCAGTTTTGCATCTAAAACATGGATTTCAAAGATTAAGGACTTCATCACCACCAGACGGGGTCTATAGCCACCTAGGATAGTGATACATTTCGAGGAGGAGGTGAAGGCTCAGCGAAATTAACTCAAATTCCTTGGCTAGAGATTTGCAACTAATATTGGTGACCAAGTACTTAGATTTGGCGTAGATAACCACACCCCCGCCTCTAGACTCTCTATCTGCTCTAAATAAATTGTAGCCCTGCAGTGATATTTGTTGATCAGTGTTCATCTTTTTTAACCACAACTCAGTAATTATGATAAGGTCTGGGTTAACGTGCGCAGCCCAGGCTTGCAGCTTTACAAGTTTTTTAGGCAGGCTTAAAATGTTGACCATCATCATTTTGAGACCTGTGGCCTCAGCAAAATTGATAGGCGAGGTAAGTCGTGGGGTGGGCCAGGGTTGAGCTCCACATTTCCTGAGCAGAGAAGAAGCAGAAGTATAACTTTCTTTAAGGAGCTTATAAGAATGCAGACTGCTTTTTTATTTCTTCGTGGCAACCCATATCGTGCTGCGCAAGAGGCGTAGTTTAAAATAGTTTTAAACTAGTTTAAAATTAGTTATTCATTCGTATTTTTCTAATACTTCCCAGATTCTGGGTATTGACAATTCCGGGGAAAGGACTGATAATAGAATGTCGTCTGCAAATAGGGAAATGGTATAGATCTCTTGGCCTATGGGGATTCCCTCTATCCCAGGGTCCTGTCTTATGGCCAAGGCCAAGGGTTCCATATAAAGGGCAAATAAATAGAGAGAAAGTGGGCAGCCCTGTCTTGTGAAACATAGAAACATAGAAGTTGACAGCACATAAGTACCACAAGACCCATCCAGTCTGCCCATTTCTTTTTCTACCTTATGAATGTACCATAGGCCTTTGCTCTGTCAATGGCCTATCTATCCATACTCAACTGTATTGCTCCCTTATGCCTATCCCATGCCTGTTTGAAGCCCTGCACTGTATTCATATCCACCACTTCCTGAGGTAGGCCATTCCATGCATCCACCACCCTTACTGTGAAAAAGAACTTCCTCACATTACCCCTTAATCAGCCCCCCTCTAATCTCATGCTGTGTCCTCTTGTCCTGCTAATTTTCTTATATTGAAACATGTTAGACTCTTTCACCTTGTTAATGCCCTTAAGGTGTTTGAATGTTTCAATCATATCACCTCTCTCCCTCCTTTGCTCTAGGGTATACATATTGAGTTCAGTTAATCTGTCCTCGTATGTTTTCTGATGCAGTCCCTGCACCATTTTGGTTGCCCTTCTCTGGATTCCCTCAATTTGGTTAATGTCCTTGTGAAGGTGTGGCCTCCAGTACTGCATGCAGTACTCCAGATGGGGCTTAACCAGTGTCTTGTAAAGAGGGATTATTACCTCCCTCTTCTGACTTGTGATACCCCTACTAATACACCCCAACATCCCTCTAGACTTACCTACTGCTTTAGAGGTCTGCTTGGATGATTTCAGGTCATCGGTGATGATGACGTCCAAGTCTCTTTCTTCCCTTGTGACTGCCAGCAACTCCCTTCCCGGCCTATAGGTGGCTTCAGGGTTTCTCTTCCCTATGTGCATGATCTTGCACTTCATTGCGTTAAACCCCAGTTGCCACTCCTCCGACCATTTTGCTAGTTTATCCAGATCTCTTCTCATTCTGCCCACACCATCTGGATCATCTACTCTGTTGCAGATCTTGGTGTCCTCTTGTGCCCTGTTGTAAAAGTATAGGGGTATTGTCACTTCATTTAAGCGAATATACGCTTTGGGTTGTGAGTATATTGTATTGAGCCAGGAAAAGAAGGAGTCAGGGAAGGAGAAACATTTAAAGATGTCCCAGAGGAACTCCCATGACACTCTGTCAAAAGCCTTTTCGACGTCTAAACTTAAAAAGGCTGTAGGAATCTGCCTGGTATGGATATATTCCATTAATAACATGGTAAGTAATATATTCTCAGATGTGCTTCATTGTTTAATAAATCCGGCCTGATCTGGGTGGATAATTGTGGGGAGGAGAGTTTCTAATCTTGAGGCCCAAATGCCCATACAGATTTCATAATCCACATTTAGAATTGAAATTGGGCGATATGAGGCAGGGTCTGTTGCATCTTTATATGGTTTGAGTATGGGGTAATCATTGCATATTGCCAAGAGGGAGGGGGAGGTTCGCCTTCCGCCACCGCCCTGAAGGTGGAAAAAAGCGGGGGGGGGGAAGAAGAAGCCCCAGAAATTGTTGGTACCATTCTGCTATAAAACCGTCTGGTCCTGGGCATTTATTAAGTTTTAAAGTTTTGATTTGGGATAGGAGCTCATCCGGACGTAAAGGGGACATCAAAGAGGTTTGTTGTAATTCTGTTAATTTTGGGAAGCGTAAATTGGATAAGAATTCTGTTCTTTCCCGGGAGGAGGAAACAAGGGGAGAGGAAGTATATAATGTTTGGTAAAAAGTCTTGAGTGATGCCTAATATGGTTATCAGAGTGAGAAATTTGGTTTGTGAGAGGGTGTCTGGTTTTTAAAATCGTTGAGGTGTGTTCTCTGTTTCTTAGTCTCCTTGCTAGTAGTCGTGTAGCCCTTGTTCCTCCCTCATAGTTTGCTTGCTTTAAGCAGATCATTGTTTGCAGAATTTTAGAGCCCATTATATTTTGGATTTCTTTTTTAAATTCCCTTATTTTGTGTTAGATTATTTTATTCCCCTCTCTATACAGTATATAATAGTTGATATGTCTGTAATTGTTCAGTATAATGCTTATATAAGGCCTCTGTCCTCCGCCTCCTTTTAGTTAAGAAAGATATTGTTTCGCCATGTATGGTGGCTTTTAGAGCATCCCATATGATAGGATCCGATTGGTCACCATTAGAGTTTTCAGTAAGAAATTGTGGGATTCTGGTCTTTATGTATTCCAAATATTCTGAGTCTTTCAGGATAAAAGGATTAAGGCGCCATAGTTTCATTTTAGGGGTTTACCTAGATTTGTTTTTAATAGTAGAGGGTGATAATCTGACAATATACAAGGGCCTATTGTTAAGTTTTGGACTGAAGAGAAATGCTCACATGATATGAAAAAGTAATCTAAGTGGGAATAGGTTTGAAAACAAGCTGAGTAGTAGGAATATCCTGGATCCAAGGGGAAAAGTCTCCTCCAGACATCCTCAATACCCAGATGATCAAGTGTTGCCTTAAAATACTTCAAGGCAGTGGAGGATCGATAGGCCTGGGGGGGGATGAGGTGTCTCGTTGTGAAGATAGTAACAAATTGAAGTCCCCTCCCATAATTAAGGTACCTTGATGTACAGATAGGACCTTTTGAAGGAAGGACTGAATTACCCCTCATGTAGATTGGGGGGAAAGGTAGGTGTTTACTAAAGTGACCATCTGGGAGTAGAGCACCCCAATAAGAATTACAAAATGTCCCTGGGTATCTGTGATTACTTCTGTCACCTCTAGGAGGTACTACTAGGGACCAGGATAGCTGTGCCCCATCTACGGCCACTTGTATGGGAGGAGGCATAGACTTTATATCGATGCCCCCACTGTAATTTCTGGTGTTCTGAATCTGATAAGTGGGTCTCCTGGAGAAAGAGGAGGTCCGCCACCTGTTTATTGAGATACTGCATGAGGCGTGATCTCTTAATGGGACTATGAAGCCCATTTACATTCACTGAAAAGATTTTGGTTGGATTAACCACCATCATCCTTCAGTACAGGTGAGTAGGATGACAGAGGATCCTGTTGAATTCAAGGCCTTTGAAAAACTGGGTGTGTGTGTCTCATTTTTTAATTTATTTTGTTCTGACTTAACCCAAATGATAAATGTAGTATAACTAACATCTGAAGAAACTTTAAGACAGAATATTTATGATAGGTCAACTCCTCCTTAAATAATCCTCGTAATAATAAGCAATTACAAGAGGGTAAAACAGTAACTCTAAAGCAGCCTAAGTCCGGCTGCATTAAAAACCTTTCAACCTGGTTAACTTTATACACTGTGACTTCCATTGTAGAGGTGGGACTAGTCAACCACCTCAGGTAGGTTCCAGGTTTGTGGACCGTTCAAAAAGGTCTCCTGGGACAAAGGGCTAAAGTTACAGTCTGAGTTGTATATGCCCTAAAAAGGGATGGAGAGCTTCTCAAGTGGGGCGACAGTACCCATGTTAAGAAAAGAAGTAGAAATGGGGCTTCCATGGAGGAAAGATTGGTCTGAGCTTCTCCCTGTCTAATTTTAGTAGGAGTTCAAGTTTCCGAATAATTCTGGATTATAATTGGGGGGGAAGGAAAGGAGGATAGGTAGGGGAGGGTAGAAGAGAGGAGAGAGAGAGAGAGAGAGAGAGAAGAAAAAAGGGGGAGGGGGAAGGGAAGAGAGGGAGGGAAGGAAAGGAGTGGAAAGGGAAAGGATAAATGGAGACCAAATTCTACTGATAATTAATCAACTGCTCAATTAAAGTTATTTTGAACCTATATCTTGAGTATTGTCTCTGAAAGTAATCTAATTTCCCAGATTCTAGGTTTTATATGCTAGGAATGTGAGATTGTGATCCTCTCCTTCATTAAATAGAGATTTACTCCCTCCTCTAAACACTAAAATACAGCCACATACTACTAAGCAATGTTTGTTTAATACTGGTAAAATGATTCAGAATAGTGGAGGTTGGGTAAATAAGGGAAAGGGTGGAGGAAGGTAAACAGCAGGATTATGGGCATGTCCATGGCAGTAGTTCCAGTTCATTGTTTGTAGCTCGTAGTCTTGGGAGGAGGGGAGGAGGAAGGAAAGAAAAAAGGGGAGAGAAACGATTGCAGTGGTTTTCATGCTGCCCTCAGCCAGAGGTATTATTAACAACCTGGAAAAACACATGTTTGTGTATATATATATATATATATATATATATATATATATATATATATATATATCTATATCTATATATATATATATATATATATATACACATATACATATACACACACATACATACACTTAGTCCTTTTAGACTGGTTAGAGGGGTCTTATTAGCTGAGCGTCTGCTGGGCACCTGCTCTGGCTTAATTATGGAATCCCATGGCGATCCCTGCTGTAGCCTTGAGGGCTCTCCGATATTGTTGGATAGCCTTTATGATGGAAGCTAGAGATTGTTCCTCTATAGGTGTTCCTGTCACTTTAAGGGCTTGATCAACGAATCTGCGTGGTCTGGTTGTGGCCTGTATTTCTTGTCCCTGGTATAGGCCCCTGGATATTAGATCTGCCATCGCCTCATCAGCCGTAAGGTATGTCTTGACCCCGGTAGTGTAGTGCACCACCAGTTTTGTTGGGTAGGGCATTCTGAATTTTATTTTGTTTTTTCTGAGGTATGGGAAGTGGGGTGCATATTCACGCTGTAATCACTGGGTCAGTGACGCATAGTCATTATCTGCATACACTCTCTAATTCCCGTACATGAGAGTTTTTTCAGCCCAAGCTTTTTGTAGTACGTGCTCTTTAGTTGCATAGTTCAGAAAACGAGCAATGATTGATCTTGGGCTGGATGCTGGAGAGGGCTTAGGCCCTAATGCCTGATGCACACGTTCAATATCTATGGGGAACTCAGGAGGAAGGGCCAGGATGGATTGGAAAAAATGGACGAGGAACGCCTGAATATGGGAGCCCTCTTCCTCTTCTGGAATGCCATACAAGCGTAAGTTTTTCCTCCTCAATCTGTTTTCAGCATCTTCTTAATGCTGAGCAATCTGAAGTTGTGCTTTAGCCAAATCATGAAGGGCTTCCTGGTGTGTGTTTAGTTGTGCGGTATTTTTTGAAATTTGTTGGTCGGCTTCGTCTAAATAGCCTTGTATGATTTGGAGATCTGAGTGAAGGTTTGACAAAGTTTCCTTTACTTCCGCCTGGAATTCTTGTATGGTGGCTAATATGGATTCTGAAGGGGTCTTTGTGATCTGATTTTTGCCCTGGTGTGTCCGTTTAGCATCCTCAGCTGTTGCCATTGTCAGGCCATTCCTCTCATCAGGTTGTTCCTCGTCTCCAAAATTGTTTTTATTTTGGAATACCCAGAAACGATTGTTTGGTTTGAAGTGTCTCTTCATATGTCCTGACAGTAGATAGCAGGTATTGACCTGTGAGTAGCGACTTATTTTATTTTAAATTGGGCATTCTCTTATTTTAATAGCAAAATGAGGGAGAGAGCTCTTATCTGCGATGGTTAGTGCTCCATGGCGCCACCGGAAGTCCCCCAAACTCTTTCTTTCTCAGTTTGTTCCAGTCTATCATAAGCTACATCAAAATCTTCTTAATCAGTTTCTGGTAGAACCAGCATAACAGCTTTTGGTGTTTCTTCAACCCATTTCTTGAGGTATGGTATATCTTAGTAGGATTTTTCCTATCAGGGGTCTCAATCTCATAGTTAACTGGACCAGTACGTCTAAACACCTTATAAGGCCCTTGCCACTTCATTAACAGTTTATTTTCTGTAATGAGTAACAGTAGCAAGGCCTTTTCACCTGGCTCAAAAACTTGGTTCACCCTGTTTTGGTTTTACCCCCAGCTGCTTAAAATAACCCTGGAGAGAAACATCGTTAGCTTGTTCTAAAAGAAAATAACAATCAGTGATCAGTTTAGTTTCAGAATTTTCATATGTTAACCCCTTATGACCATCAGTCTCTTGTTGCCAGTGTTTCTTCAGTTGTTGTCTTTCTTTCCTGGACTTCTGGATCTTGGAGCTGTACTCAAACAAGTCTGAATCAAAATCAGCAAAAGGAAAAGAGTCCCCACCATCTGAGATTTTCATTGCCTGAGTTCTTGTCACCACAGGTGCTGAAACATTAGGATTTACTCCCTCTTTGATCAACTCAGTAAATCCTAGAAAGTCATTTCCAATAATCACAGGTACAGGTAACTTAGGTACTACCCCATTATCATTTTGTGCGACACCCCATTAATACTCAGAGTCACTTGACTGGTGGGGTAGTGTCGAGTGTCCCCATGGATGCAGATGACACCAGTACCTGGTCCTGTTGTACATTGTTTTCCTAGCACTTCAACATGTACTAGGGTCTGTCTGCTTCCCGAATCTATAAGTCCTGTCACAATCTTATCTCCCAATTTCACATCTGTTAAGTACTTGCCCCAATTTGCTAAGGACAAATCTGCTCCAGTGTCACTCTTCTTACTACGACAATTTCTTGGACTATGAATTGGCTCATTACAGTTACAGCAAATAAAGTTTTTGGGTGCAGATTTGTTAGCTTACCAGCGTTCTTATCAGACTTGGAGTTGAAATGGGAAAAAGAATGTCTTACCATTGCTTGGCTGTTACCTCACTGCTGTGGTGTCTGTCTGGCCGTTTGGTAGTCTTCGACCAAAGAATCAGCCTTTTCCACACTTTCGGGTCGGTGTTCTGTCACCCAAAGCTACGCATTTGAAGGCACAATGTTGATGAATTGCTCCATTGCAAATGTGTTGATGATCTGTGGGAGTGTTTTGCCCTCTGGTTGGAGCCATTGTATCAGGAGTTCTCTGAGACAGGTGAAGGCTTCTCAAGGATTGTCGACTGAGTTATAATTCAGAGACCGAAATCTCTGCCTGTAGGTCTTTCCTGAGATGTCATACCTTTTCAGGATTTCGCTTTTCACCAGGTCATAGTTTTCTGACTGTGCAGTCTCCATATTGCTGTAAGCAAGTTGGGCTTTCTCTGTCAGGTAAGGTACCAGTCTGACTGCCAATTGCTGCTTTGGCCACTGGCAGGCTGCGGCAACCCGTTCAAAAGTTGTTAGGTATGCTTCAATATCATCCGAGGGATACAACTTTGTAAGTTTAATGTATTTTAAGATGTTAGTGTCTTGTTGCTCTGCTGGACCAGTGCCAGATCCTCCAGCTTTGATAACTTGCAAGGCATCCATCCATCACTGCATCTCTTCTTTGCTGCTCCTGTCGCTGCATCTCTTCTTTTCTTTGCTGTTCGAGTTGTTGCATTTCTTCTTTTTTCTGTATTTCTAAATGTTGAATCTCTTTTTCTCTCTGCTTTTCCATCTCTTTTTGTTGTATAGCCCACCATTTGAAAAAGGCTGTCAGGCTTTCAGGTTCTGTCACTGCCTGTTCTTTTTCTATAACTGGTTCTAGATGTACAGTCTCAGCTTGGACTTCTGTCTCTGCTAGTTTGGATGCCATTCTCCTGGTAATCACTCCTGGGCTTGCTGCTGCAGAATCCATAACTTTGTTCTATGCTTCCCTGGTACTAGGTCTAGTACCCACACACAAAACTCCTGACTTAGGGTATGCACGTCGCAAATCCCACTTAGGCTGACACCATCTGACATCGAAGCACAGGTCAGGAAGCATAGGAAAACCAGGAGCAGTTGTAAAATTCACAAGTGATTTATTATCAATAACAATAAAATAAAAAAAAAATAAAACTGTTCAGTATAACTATTTACAAAGGCAGTATAAACAGAGAAAGTTCATCTGAGTTTCTTCTCAGTTTGCAATCTCAGTCTCTGTGTCTCTCTTGCAAGAAACTGCAGCTCTTTTTTATAAGTCTTTGCAACCCCCGCTCGTTAAGAAAACAGCATGCTTCTCACACACTGTTCTTGTAAGTTTCAACAAGTGCAGCAAAAGGAACATTGTGACCCAGAACTGACCTCTTGCTTACAGTTGCTCAGAGAGTTTGCAAACACGTTAACCCCTTGAGTTCCAAACAGCATTCATTTCAACAGTATAGCTATATACATTTCAAAACAAAGAGATCCCAGTATCAGTTATATTTCCATATAATGATTCACAAATATTTTTATACTAGCAGATATGCAAGGGGGATAAAAGACAGAAACAGCAAGTGAGGGTAGAGAGATAGCAAGAGGCAGAGAACTGCAAGACCATCGGGGTGATCAAGTCCTAGGTTTCACGAAACAATCTGGTTACGCAACCAGACAGAGAAGAGTCAGAAAAGGAGAGAACAAAACAGATCCTTGCATTTAAACTCTTTCTCCATAACAACTGGGACAGGGCTGTATTCAGCCCTGTCACACACCTTGCCTGCTGGTGGTAAAGAAGAACAAAGGGTATCGCTTTGTGGTGGACTACAGAAAACTCAATGCCTACACAGTGCAGGATGCTCATCCCTTACCTACAACCAAAGATGCCTTAGAGAGTCTTGGTGTGACCAGTCCCACTTACTTCACCACTCTAGACCTTCAGAGTGGGTTCTACCAAGTTTCCATTGATCCAGCTTCTCATCCATACACAGCATGGCGCTGCCACTTGGGGCTTTTTCAATTCAAACATCTTCCTATGGGACTTTGGAAAAGTCCAGCCACATTTCAACGAGTTATGGAAGCCGTACTACATAGATTGCCTTGGAAATCTTACCTTGTCTACCTAGACGATGTTATTGTCTTCAGCAGAACTTTGCCAGAGCACCTCCAACATCTCAGAGAAGTGTTTGAACATCTCAGACAAGCCAATCTCAAGCTTCACCCAGAGAAGTGTTTTTTCGCACAGCATCAAATTCATTAACTGGGACATGTTATTAGTTCTCAGTGCATCTCTCCAGACCCAGACAAGCTCTCAGCAGTCAAAGACTATCCAGAACCTAACAATCTCAAAGACCTTTGAGCTTTCTTGTGCTAGTCTGGCTACTACCGAAAGTTCATTTGCAACTATGCCAAGATTGCAGCTCCATTGTACGCCATCACTAAAAAGGGATGTGACTATACATGGACTTCAGAATGCAAAAAGGATTTTGAAACCTTGAAAGACAACCTAATATCTTCTCCAGTACTGGCCTACCTAAGGTTCTACCTGTGACACTTGGCCAGCTGGTTATGATTATTGTATGATATTGGTATTATAAATAAATGATCAGTGTATGAAATGTCAGTCTGTGAGATTTGGCCCTTTTAAATTACAAGGTGTCAGCACCTGAAATCACAGGCTGTATTACACTGACCAGGAGATATCTGTAATTTAATTAACTTCCTTGAGAAATTGCGTTTTATGACCTTTTTATGACCTCATGCTTTCGAAGTTGGAAACTAAATATTCATTTTATTACATCAGGGCAGGACATCATTTAGCTGATTCCTGTTGGCTATCTCACATCTGGGTGATGGACTGCAGGGTTGTAAACCTCAAAGGAACTGGTTGATCAAAGACTCATAATTTAGGAAATTTTTTTTGCTGATGTCACATTATTTAATATACCTCCTGATAGGAAATCATGTTTTGTATTTTTTTGATTCTGAAAGGAGGAGCTAGATGACTCACAGAAGGGGTGTGAAGACACAGAGTTTAAACTGATACTCGTGTCTGAAATGAATGTCATATCATCTTGGGACTCTAGAGAGACACAGCTCTCTGATCTAACTTTAAAACGCACTTCCAGAGGCAATACCTTAAATAGCAAAAATCTAAATGTATTGTGGTAGGAGACTTGCTTTATAATTTTCCCTTGTTCTTTTATGTGATTGTGAGCTCTTTGATATATTGTTCTGTGTTTATGTTTTTCATATTTTTATCATCTTTTAGTAAAGAATCTTTTCTTTGAAAGACTGCCTGGTATCTGTCAGTTCTTTCTGCATGTGATGTTTAGGTGGTTAAGTCTGATAAAACTGTTCAACAGCTTGATGGTCTTATTGAGCTTGAGTAAAAAGGTAAGAATATACCTAAGGGCTCTTATAGAGTTAAAAGGGTTCAGTTTGGATATCTGGTTAGCTGCCCTTAGGCGAAAGATATATTGCATCCCCCCGAAGAGAATATTATCTGAGCCTGTACATTTGGGCATGCTAGCATAAGGTTCACAGTTTGAATCACCCCCCCAGAACTTGAGACTAAAGGTGATTCGGACCCAAAAGCAGACAGGAGGGTTACCCTGTCTGTTATCTGTTCACACTATTGCACTCTAAGGTTGGCACTGTGGGAGCAGAGGGCCTGCACTGCAGAGTGCATTTATGACACTACCAACCCTTCAAACTCTACTCAGATGCTAGTGCCTTTGCAGTGGGCACTATGCTATGTCAAATTCAGAATGGAACAGAATAAGTTGTTTCCTATGCCAGGCGCTCTCTTTCTTCAGCTGAGCAGAACTATGACATCACAGAAAAAGAATGTCTAGCCATGGTATTTGCCATAAGGAAATTTGACTGTTACCTCCGCTACTCCTCCTTTACAGCTATCGTGGATCACTCTGTCCTCAGATGGTCATTCGAAATGAAGGAGCCAGAAGGCAAGTTTTCCCAATGGATTGCCATGCTGCAAAGCTACAACTTTGAAATTCAGTACAGACCAGGCCGAGTTCTCTCAAATGCTGATGGTGTAAGCTGGAGACGATATCCCTCTGCATCATCCTCAACAGACGAAGAATCCTGCTTACAAACTCTTCCCTTCCACACCACGGATGTGCTTCCTGTGGACACTCCTACAACACCTCAAGTTGCTTTGCTGCTACCAACTGCGTCTACAGAAAGACACACCAATCCTCATCTACTGCAAGCAGCCGAAGAGCTTCTCACCTCCTCCACATCTGATCTATCCCTGGCAACTGTCAAAATGCAACAATTCACAGACATAATCACATACTTAGAGTCGGAACCTTACCGCAACAAAAGAAGGATCGCCAGCATGTACTTTTCTTTGCTTCACAATACTTCCTCAATGACTGTGTGCTTTTTCACATTTGGACCAAGGAAGGCAAAGGTCATCGCACAGACAGAACTCATGCACAACTAGTTGTGCCAGCCTCTCTAATCAGTCAAGTTCTTCTCTGTAATTATGCCTCTCCACTTTCTGGAAGTCGTATGGGAATCCACAGAACTCTCAAAAAGACAAGGCTTCACTTCTTCTGGCCGCGCATGACCAAAGACATTGTCTAACATGACAAATCCTGCCAGCCCTGCTTCCAAAGAAAGCCTCCTGCCAAACTGACAAAGGCACACATCATTCCAATGCCTGTAGCTGCTGATCCATTCCAAAGAGTCAGCACAGACATTCTTGGGCCTTTACCTACATGCCATGACTCTGGCAACAAATACATTCTTGCTTTTGAGGACTACCTAAGTATCTGGAACTAATCCCCCTTAAAGACATCAAAGCTGGAGGCGTGGCCAACAGCCGAGTTTGCAGAAGCTTTTTTACAGAGTCCGTAAAAGCAACCCTATATCGCTAATTAATCGGTAAAAAATGCTGAAAGTGAACTTTAAAAACTAAGAGTCTGCTAGATGACAGTCTTACGATCAAAACAATATCTTTCTTGAATGGCATAAAAATTGTAAATTGGAACAATGGGCAGAACTAATCGAGCGGCTGCAGGAGGTGAAGGATCCTGGCCAAAAGAACCGAAGCCGACAACTAGCATGGACCAGCGATCAGGAGCGGGGGATGATATCTTACCTCAACCCTCCAATGCTGCTTTACTGAAAGCAATCCAAAGGTTGGATCAAAAACTAGAAGACTTCACCTCGCAATTCAAATTCCTGGATACAAAGGTGGGCATACTAGAAGCCACTAAATCGGCTTCCACAGCAGCAGCTTCAGCGATGACAGTGTCTGTGGGCCTAACTAAAGAAAATGTGCTGCTACGTCAACTAGAAAATTTGGAGAGTGCCACTAGAGCTAATCGCGTTCGGATTTTAGGAATGCCAGAAGGGGCTGAGGGAGAAGACCCCCTTACTTTTCCTGAATAAATTCTTTGAAGAGGTACTAAAACTGCAGGACATGGTTACTATTCTAAAGGCCTACAGAATCAGCCCACGTGGCGGGTGCACCCATGCAGCAAGAAACCAGCCACTACCTCAGACTCTCCTTGTGGTGCTAGGGTTGGTAAAGGACAGGAATGTAATCATCAGTCTGGCCAAACAACGAGCCCCACTGGACTGGAAAGGCACATCTGTCCACATTTTTCCAGAACTGAGTTTTGCCATGAGGCAACGTCGGAAGAGCTTTGATGGTATAAGAGCTCGCTTGCGCCAGCTAGGAGTTCATCATGTACTTTTAATGCCAGCCAGTTTAAGGATCACCTATAGGGAGAAGTCATATCAATTTGGAGAGCCAGAAGCGGCATCTAAATTACTGAACCGAATTAAAAAGGGATTTCAGACAAAAGAAGAAATCTCTGATAATGACTCTGGGGACAGTGAGTAATGACTGTGGGGGCTTAATTTCCATTGCAACGTTTTACAACCTTTGAAAGTTCTGATTCATTTCGCTGTTCTATTCAGCCTTAAGATGTATTGGGGATCAATACTGTAATTATTTTCACTTACAGGTTGAAATCACAGTGGATTGATTTAAATTACTTTCCGCCAGGGCACTTCCAGTCATGTTAGATGGGTACTTATGGATCTACAAATCTGTCGGTCTGTGCAGAGCACAGCCTAGTAATTTGGGTTGCAATAGCTATTAAAAATTTGCACCTACTGTTTACTAATTAAAAGCGTTTTTACGAATTTTTCTTTTTTGCTCAGTTAACTCTATTATAGAGTTGTTATTGAGGGTGGCTAGATGGGCTAATGCTTGATGGGGACTCTGTTTAACAATATAATTGGTTAGCAATAATGGATAACAGGTATTCTACCTTTACACAGGGTTTTCGCTAATGTTAAACACAATGTGATGGTTTCCCCTGTTCATGGCAATACCGGCCTGTGTATATTTTATTAGTGGGAAATACTATGATAAAGGTTTACCCTCACATTCTGTAACATCACTTAGGGGCCTAATATATCCTTACTGTAAAAATGTTGATATGCATTACTTGTAATGAAACTTTTATTGTTGAAGCCTGCCTAAGAGGGCAGTGTACGGTGTATCATATACAGCAAAGCTAATAAAAATAAAGTTAAAAAAAAAAAGACATCAAAGCTGCCACAGTGGCAAGTGCCTTCCTCAACACAGTCATTTGTTGTCATAGTACCCCACTGTACCTGCAGACAGAGTTACTAACTACTTTTCAACCATTGTGCGAGAAACTTTCAAACTTCTCAACATCAAAAAGACACACACAAGTTACCATCCACAATGCAATGGACAGAGTGAAAGAATGGGGTCTACCATTCTCAGCACACTCTCCAAGTACCTGGATGAGACTCACAACACTTGGGATCGTTTTGTTCCGTTTGTGCAATTTGCCTACAATACCAGCCCTTGTGTTGACAGCATAGAGTACACACCATTCTTAGTCTATGGATGTCACCCAAGAACTCCACTGGACAGGGATCTCTTGCTGCTAGAAGTTCCTAAGTCAGCATTATTCCTATGCTGGAACAGCTTGAACTTACCAGTTGTGCTGCAATCACCACGTTGAGCCAGAGAAAATCTGCCATGCAGAAAATGTCAGCAGCCAAGTCGCATGAGCCTTCATTCTCTGTTGGGGATGTTGTGTACTTGTACCGACCTGTCCTTGTTCTGAGTGCCAGCAAGAAACTGCTTCACCCTTGGACTGGTCCCTTCTACATAGTAGAAAAGCTTCCTCCTGTGCATGTTCATCTGCGCCGCAAGTCCAATGAAAAGTTGATACACAACAAAGTCCACATCATCCGACTGAAACGTGGGTACCTGAGTAACACCCTTCCAGATGACCCCAGTCCACCTAACAATGAAGCTACACTTAAGCCTGGCATCCTCTCTGAAGCTGAGATCCCTTCAGACAACTTGCAACCAGTTCCTACAGATCTTCCCACTCCTGACACTCTCCAGCCAGATTTTCATTTTGCCTGATTTGCCAGGTGGTCTTCCTGGGACTTCTTTTCAGCCTTCTTTTTCTCAGGACTCTTTTGTACACACTCTGGTGTACCAGATCAAGAAGATCTTAAGGAAGAAGTACACAAATGGATCCTGGACTTACAGAGTCAAGTGGTGTGGATATGACAGTTGGCAGAACTCCTGGGTCACTTTTAATGACCTGACCCTGTCCTGTCAGGAACTGGTGCAATCTACTTATGCCTTCATTCCCACTGACCAGAAAAGTCGACGGAGGTCTTGAACTTTTGTAAACCGGACTCAGTGTGTTGTACTAGGTTAACTGTTTTGCAGTAAATGTTCTTGTATCTACAGTATCTTATGCAACTGTTCTGATGGTAATGCATGCCTGCATTTAACGTTTTCCCCTCAGTAATGTCTTTTCAAATGGACAGTCCACCTGTTATTATTGTTATGCAACTGTTATTAAAGTCTGATCCTGCATTCTGGTATACTTCAGCTGCTACCCTTCCCTCTCTTCCCCTTCCCCTGCACTTTAGAGCTTGTGGCATGACCATGCTTCAAGTACTATGGTGTTCCCCTCCCTCTGGTACTACTCTGACTGGTCAACAGTGTAGTCCAGATTCTTTCCTTCCCTTCCCCTGCAGTGGAGTACTGTTCTATGAAATGTAATGCCTTGAAATGCTAAAAAATGTTTTTTTTCCTTAAAACTTACTTAGAAACTGTTTATAGTGTTATTGTTTGTTCGAGTGGTACTCACTTTCATGGACCCGGATATGATGTGAAGTACACATTAAGTACTGGGGTTAATGCTGTTAGCTGCCACCCTTTTGAGAGCATTTAAAACCTGCATGCAACAAATTATTGCACTGCCTGGCAGTGCCATGTATGCCTGTCAGTCAGAGAGATTAGCCAGTCTGGGGCTTGTCCTCATGAAGAGAACATCTGCTGTACAGAATAAACCTTTATTCTTTATTTTCTGCGTCCATCCAGTTATTCGAATGGTCCAGCATGGGGTCCTCACCAGCAGCAACAGATGGGTCTGGCAGACCACAGAGAAGGTAAGGGGTCTTTTAGTGGCTGACCAAACCAAAATGCCACAGAAGCATAGAAGAAAGGTATGGATTATACAGCAGCAAGTCCAGGAGTGATTACCAGAAGAATGGCAGCCAAACTAGAAGCAGAGAAAAGAAGAGATGCAGTGACAGGAGCAGCAGAGAAAAGAAGAGATGCAGTGACTGGAGCAGCGATGGCTGGATGCCCTACAAGTTATCAAAGCTGGAGGTTCTGGCACAGGTTCAGCAGAGCAACAAAACACCAACAACTTAAAAGACCTCAAACTTACAAAGTTGTTACCCTCGGATGATATCGAAGCATACCTGACAAATTTTGAAAGGGTTGCCGCAGCCTGCCAGTGGCCAAAGCAGCAATGGGCAATCAGACTGGTACCTTACCTGACAGGGAAAGCCCAACTTGCCTACAGTAATATGGACACTGCACAGTCAGAAAACTATAACCTGGTGAAAACAGAAATCTTGAAAAGGTATGACATCTCAGGAGAGACCTACAGGCAAAAACTTTGGTCTCTGAAGTACAACTCAGTCGACAATCCTCAAGAAGCCTTCACCCGACTCAGAGAACTCCTTATGAAATGGCTCAAACCAGAGGGTAAAACACTCCTACAGATCATCAAAACATTTGTAATGGAGCAGTTCATCAACATCCTACACACAGACGTACAGCTTTGGGTAAAAGAACACTGACCAGAAAGTGGGGAAAAGGCTGTTTCTTTGGCTGAAAACTATGAAATGGCCAGACATAAGCTACAGCAGTGAGTCAACAGCCAAACACTGGTAAGACACTCTTTTTCCCATTTAAACTCCAAGTCTGATAAGAACTCTGGTGGGGGTAACAAATCTGCACCCAAAGACTTTATCTGTTATAACTGTTACAAGACAGGTCATATTGCAAGAAACTGCCATAGTAAAAAGAGTGACACTGGAGCAGGTTCATCCTTAGCAAATTGGGGCAAGTACTTACCAGATGTGAAGGTGGGAGAGAAGACTGCGAAGGGATTTATGGATTCAGGAAGCAGACAGACTCTAGTGCATATTGAAGTGCTGGGAAAACAATGTCCAAAAGGACCAGGTACTGGTGTCATCTGCATCCACGAGGACACTCAATACTATCCCACCAGCCAAGTTACTCTGACTATTAATGGGGTGTCACATCAAATGAAAATGGGGTAGTACCTAAGTTACCTGTGATTACTGGAAATGACTCTTCAGGATTTACTGAGTTAATCAAAGAGGGAGTAAATCCTGATATTTCAACAGCCATGGTAACGAGCTCAGGCAAAGAAAATTTCAGAAGGTGGGGACTCTTTTCCTTTTGCTGATTTTGATTCGGACTTATCTGAGCAGAGTTCCAAGATCTGGAAGTCGAGGAAAGAAAGACGACGCCTAAAGAAACAGTGTCAACAAAAGACTGATGTACATAATGGGTTAACACATGAAAATGCTGTATGGTAGACAACCTAGAGGGCCACTAGATGTAACTAAAGAAACATGGGAAGATAACCCCCATCAGAAACGATCTTTTACATCTTATATGTGTGCCCTGAGAAAGAAGCTGGCAAAATATGTTGAAATTGCTCATAGTAATCAAGAAGAGGCCCAAAACCAGCAGAAGGTGTATTATGACCATGGGGTAAAAGACAAAGGTTTTGAGCCAGGTGAAAAGGTCTTGCTACTGTTGCCCACTACAGAAAATAAACTGTTAATGAAGTGGCAAGGGCCTTATAAAGTGCTTGGATGTACTGGAACAGTTAACTATGAGATTGAGACCCCGATAGGAAAAATACTACTAAGATATACCATGCTAACCTCCTCAAAAAATGGGTTGAAAAATAAACACCAAAAGCTGTTTTGCTGGTTTTACCAGAACATGATAAAGAAGATACTGATATCGCTTATGACAGAATGGAACAAATTGTAACTGCTGATGCTGTAAAGACGAATGATTTCTTTACCTCTGAACAAACCGCAGAAATTTGCAACTTGCTAAAGACATTTAACAGTACTTTTACCACAGTACCAGGCTGAACAAAAGGGGTGGAGCACATAATAGTAACAAAGAATGCTCATCCTATTAGACAAAAGACATACAAATTACCAAAGTGGTTAAGAGCTGACGTGGTTAAAGAGATTCCCCAAGTTAATTAAAATCTGATGTGCACCACATGGTGTGGTGCCTTACTTCTACGGCACTCCATCTGGCTATTTTAGATAAAAAAAATCTTCATTATTTAAGAGTGGAAGGGATCGTATATTTCTGCTCAGTCGATCCCTTCCACTTCCCGGTCCTGGGAGCTGAGTAAAGACCCGACCTCAGGCACATAATGACGGTCAGGCACGTAATGACGTAAACCCAGGGAGAGCGCGGAAGTGCACTCCATTATAGTCTATGGGGAGTCCATAGTCTACGGGGAGCAACTTTTAAAACATTTTTCTATATCGTCTTATCGTTGGTCATTTTATCATTACCCAAGGGCACCGGGTGACTAACAAGGGTGACTAAAGAGTGCGGGGGTGGGTCTTTACTCAGTTCCCAGGACTGGGAAGTGGAAGGGATCGGCTGAGCAGAAATTGAAAATCGCTTCCCCTCTTAAATAATGAGGATTTTTTCTATCTAAAATAGCCAGATGGGGTGCTGCAGAGGTAAGGCACTACACCATGTGGTGCATACGTTAGCAAATACAAAAAATGAAAGAATTGGGTATCACAGAAGAGTCGAGAAGTGCTTGGTCATCACCAATGGCGACTGTAAACAAAAAAGAAGGGAGTGTAAGAATCTGCCTTAATTTTAGGAAACTTAGTCAAGTGTCAGAATTTGGTAGTTATCCTATGCCCAGAATAGATGATTTGGTAGACAGACTGGGAAGTGCCAAGTATATCAGTACCCTCGATCTCACCAAGGGTTACTTGCAACCCCCCCCAGCTAAAGAATCCAGAGACAAAACTGCATTTGCCACTCCTATAGGATTCTATCAGTTCACCACCATGCCGTTTGGTTTACATGGCACACCTGCTACATTCCAGTGGTACATGGATGTAATTTTATCCCCTCACACTGGTTATCATGCTGTATACCTGGCTGATGTCGTGGTACACAGTCCAGACTGGAAAAGCCAAATGGAACACCTATGAGAAGTTATCCAATTGATCAAAAAGGCAGGTCTGACAATGAATCCTACCAAGTGTGCATTGGGCATGCAGGAAACCAGATATTTGGGCTATGTTTTGGGAAATGGAGAAATCAAGCCAGAGGTTTCCAGAGCCAGCCCGGTGGCACTGAGGGTTGAGGTGCTGGATGCTACACCTTGCGCCACGCCGGTGACCCTGGTTTGGGAACGAGCCTGGGCCGACGGGGGGTCGGCAGAGGAAGGGGAAAGAGAAGATCGAGTGTCCAGAGAACTGCTCTCTTCTCCTGGGGTGGGTTCAGGAGAACTCCACGCTTAGCAGTGGCACCTACTGGAGGCTGAGGGCACTCACTCAGTAGCAAGGAACAGCAGCAGGGGACTGGTGATGGCAGGCTGTCTGTGGGAGGGCCCACACTGATGCCATAGCATGCTGCACCAGGGGGACATAAAGAGAAAAAACCCTCTGAGCCTGATAGGCGATGGCTCCCCACAGTGCCTGATGCCACACACCCAACACCGGGTTTCTGTCTCCACCCTCTCTGCCAACCTAGCCAAATGCTCTGGATTATAGACAGAGCGCCAGTACGAGGAGGTGGCCCTACCTCAGGGGGCTCACAGCTGTGGGGATAGTCTGGCTTGGGGTTCAGCAGAGGACAGTAATATATATGAGGAACAGGACCATGGTGGGTGGTAGAGCGATCTGGTGAGTTGGGGTAGCTTGAGAGAGTTCAGGTTTGGGGGGTGAGAAGACAGAGGTTTAAAAAAAAAATCAGAGGTTTCTAAAAATTCAAAGACAGAAGCTGTAGCTAACAGCCCTGTTCCCAAAACCAAGAAACATGTCAGGTCATTTTTAGGATCTGGCTGTTTATTATCGGAGGCTTGTTTCCCAGCTTTGCAGAGATAGCTACTCCCCTCACTGACCTCACAAAGAAACAGTTCCCTAATAATGTGAAATGGACCCCAGAGCGTGACGAGGCTTTTCAGGCCATTAAAGCTGTATTATATTCACCCCTGTTTTAAGAACCCCAGACTTTGAGAAACAATTTCTGTTACAGACTGATGCATCAGAGGTAGGCCTAGGTGCAGTCTTGAGTCAGCATACAGATGGGAAAGAACATCCTATTCTATACATAAGCGGGAAATTGCACAACAGAGAGAAAAGGTACTCCACCACTGAAAAGGAATGCCTTGCAGCAAAGTGAGCCATGGAGTTCCTTAAGTTTTACTTACTAGGAACTGACTTTGTACTCGTAACAGATCACAACCCTTTCTTTTGGCTTAACCAAATGAAGGATAAAAATTCTAGAATCACACAGTGGTTGGTACCTGGCACTACAGCCATTTAAATTTAAAGTGATGCACAAATGTGGGAAAGAGAATGTCAGTGCTGATTTTCTGTCAAGATATGGATCAGGAATTGAGAATTCTGAAAGTTGAAAAAATGTGACCTGAAACTTCTCTGTTTGCTATGCTGTATTTATACTGAACTGTAAAAGTTATACGCTAATGCTAGAAGATAATTAAAAGAAAGTGTTGGAAACCTGTTTTTGTAAAACAGGTTCCCGCTTAAAGAGGGGGGTATGTGACAGGGTAGAATAAGGCCCTGCCCCATTTGTTACGAAGAAAGAGTTTAAACACAAGCATCTGTTCTATCCTCTCCTTTTCTGTCTCTCGTCTGTCTGGTTGTGCAACCAAATTTTCTTGTGAGACCTAGGAACTGATCACTCTGACGGTCTTGCAATACTCCGCTTCTTGCTATCTCTCTCTGCCTTCATTTGCTGTTCTGTATTTTCTTCCCCCTTGCATATCTGCAGTGTCACAGGGTGACCTGTGATGAGTGAGGGTTTTAGAAAAAGGTTAATTCCCCAGCCCCCGCAAAAGATATAAAGTGCTTGAGTGATAGTACAGGTATGGATACAGCTCTATGATGAAAGGAGGCTGAAAAATATTTGTTTGAGGTTCCTTTGGGGATTTGTTTTCCTAATAGGAATTATAGGTGTCCTGACAATGCTATGAAGTAGTGAATGCCCGAGTTAGAATTTCCTGCTGCTTCTGGAATGTATTTGAATAATAGCAGATGCTAGTAAGCAATAGTGCACAAAATGGCACTTTGAATTGTGCAGTGCTCTGCTATTTGTCCCTATATTTATAGTGGGAAGCAGGAGTGCTTGAATAGTGAAAGTAAATAGTGAAGGTAATTAGTGGAAACTGACACTCGGGGTCTTGCAGGTGGTAAATAAAGGCCGTTCCTTGTGGTGGTGGCGCTTCTCTAATTTCATGCTTATGTAGGCTACGTTTTGGGAGATAAAAGGGTTTAAGCGCAGTGCTGTGAGTCTGGTAGTTCTTTATTAATTATGCAGTCCAGGGAGATTGACAATAATAGGCTTGAAAGAATGTCTGTAAAAGAAACATACAGTTTAGTGTTGTTTTTGCACTACATAGGGTAAATATTTGAATGGGGAAAGGTAGATTGTTGTGAGTTGTAGGATGTCCCCCCCCCCCCGAGTGAAAGTGGCATACAGCCTTTGGGGAAAGTTGGTGTAAGGGGTCTGAGCCTCCTATTTTTGGGGGGAGGCTGTGCTTCTTTAGCTTTTCAAACATTTGCCTATGTTGCCGTGACTTTGGTGAGGGAGTGCAGGGTCAGAAGCAGTAAAACCGCCGCCCGGATAACTGCAAGGATATGGTGCAGTTGCTCCATGGCGGTGCGGCTTGGTGTGTTGTGTGTTCTGATTCCTGACTGGTTCCCTCTGCTTGGTGCTGGGTGTGGTGAACCAGCCATGACTTTAGGCACATTTGTGCTGCTGGGGATAATGCTACGGGGGGTGTTGCGCTTCCTAGGTAATTATTTCTTGTAGGGTGCTGCTAGCAAATCTGGTTTCGCAGGTCAGGAGCTGCCCTTCCTCGCCCTTCGTGGACACTACTATTTAACTAAGCTGTAGAAGGGTCACAAGGCATAGTAGTGTTAAGGTTAGACTGAAAAATAGTTTAAGGATGTATCTTTTTACACTGCCTCTTTTCTCAGCACAGAAAATAAAAGGTATTGGGAATAAAATTGCTGTATTTGCACTTACTTTTGGTTTTCTGGCTGGGGGTGGTTAGAATGCTTTGGGGAGGATTGTTTCCTGTTTCCACTTCACCTGTGTGTAATTTACTTAAAGGGCTTTAAACTGCTGACATAGGAACTGCCCAAAGAAACTGAAGCAAGTGAATTTTGTTACTACTTGTTCGAATGTTTACAATTAGGTGAAACAATGGTCCTAAAGGAAAGGCACTCCACTTTCCTCTCTTTCTGGTCTGCTCTTCCTTGAGTAAATTCAGGACTCCTTTAGGAACCTGTTGGCCTGTAGCCACTAAATATATACAGTCCAAGGCAAGACCGTTTGATTGAAGGCGGAGTCCATTAATTGTTCATGAAGTCTTTTGGGTTTTCTTGTAAAATATAACTTAGAAAGTATTTGTTTCTAGTGTTATGTTATATAAATGTAATAACAATACTGTGGAATGAAGATTGAAGTAAAAACAGTTTATATTGTTGAAAATAAAAGTTTGAAACATTAGATGGGGTGGGCTCAGGGTCACATGGGTTCGTAAGCAAGTATATAAGGGCTGATATTACAAGCCACTTCAGATAGGTGTTGGGTCTAGAGACAGACTCCAGCAGGGAGCTCTGAGCATTGCTCCCAGGTATTAAAGTAGAACACCTGGGATGGCTAACTTTTTCTGGCCATGGATTCCTACTGATTTCTATGCACTGAAGTTTCCATTTATGATTTTTATTTGTGTCATACCAGCTCGCTGTTTAAATATGTCTTGCTAAAAAGAAGAAAGATGCTGAAGTAAAATAAATTCACTGAATTTTTTACCTGCCATTGTGTCACACTACTGTGCAGTTTGTTCAGTCCACAAAGTTACCCGCACCCTATGACATGCTGTTATAAAAATATATTGTATGTGAATCTCTGTGTAAAACTGTAAGTGATACTGGGATCACTTTGTTTAAAATGTATATAGTTATACTGTTGAAATGATTGAAAAAGCTATTTGGAACTCAAGGGGTTAACCTGAGATGGAGGTTTTAAGCCCTTTGCAGAGTTGTGAACAAGAGGTCAGTTCTGGGACACCATGCACTGTTTTGTTGCACCTGTAAGGAATGAAACTTACAAGGACATCTTCTAAACTTACAAGAACATTCTGTGAGAAGCAGGCTCTGTTAACGAGTTCCCAGAAAAAGACTTATAAAAACAGCAGCAATGCTTTTGCTAGAGAGACAAGGAGCTTGAGAGACTGAGACTGAAACTTGGAATTAAGAGATACCCTCAGAAGAAGGACTTTGTTTTCTCTGTTTTTACTGCCTTTGTAAATAGTTATACTGAATAATTTGTATTTTTTATTTTGCTTTTATTGAGAAAAGTAAAACGCTATTTGCGAATTCTGAAAGTGCTTCTGGTTTTCCTATGCTTCCTGACCTGTGACTCGACGACAATGCTGCAGTAAGACACACTTCTTTTTTCTGTCTTTAGACATCAGCAAAACATGTTTCTGTGGCACTTTTCAGATGTTTTGAAGCACCCATACAAACATAAGAAATTTGCCAGCAGAAAAAAGCTCAATGGTCTATCAAGTCTGCTTGATTTTGCAGCTAGACCCCCTACTCAGCATCTGTCCCTCCCTCCCTTCCCCCTCGTCCCGTAACCCTTTTTGAAGCAGCTCACTTTTCTGCAGGAAACCACTTCTGCCGGCAACGCATTCCACTTGGCCACTACCCTCTCTGTAAAAAAGTGTCTTCTCATCTCCCTCCTGAACCTACCCCCCCTCCAATCTCATAGCGTGGCCTTGGGTATCCCTCCCTTCCCTCACCTTGAAAAGCCCCTCCTTCCCATTCTTGTTTATGCCAATCATGTACATGAAGGTTTTAATCACATCTCCCCATCCCTCCTCTCCTTCGATGAGTTCATGTTCAGTTCCCTCAGTCTGCTCTCATATAGTAGATCCACCAGACCCTGGATCATCTTTGTTGCCCTGCATTGCAGCCCCTCCAACAACTTACTGTCTTTCTTTAGGTATGGTTGCCAGTACTGCACACAGTATTGCAGGTGTGATCTTACCTGTGATCTATATAATGGCAGAATAACCTCCCCCCTCCTTGAGGTTATACCCCTGGCAATACAACCCAGCATATTATTGGCCTTTGTGGCCCATGTTATAAGTATAATAATCCACTCCAGGGTGTGCATTTATAGGCATTTAATACATGCCTGGGGCGCTGTGAGAACACTCGGCCTGTGGCCTCGTGCCTCACATTGCACCCCAGGCATGCATTAAATGCCTATAAACACACACCCTGTCATGGGTTAATGCTTACTTTTCAATAATAAAAACATATAAAACAAGAATAACATTTTTCCTGGTGATACATCTAATAAAACTAGTTCTAATCAGGTTGAAAAGCTTGGCTAAATAAAAATGTTTTCAGTTCTTTCTTAAAAGATTCTACGGTAGTCAACTCTCTTATCGGATGAGGGAGAGAGTTCCAGAGAGTTGGTGCCCTATAAGAAAAGGCACGAGTGCCAGATGGACCCTCGGAACCTCTAAAAATTTCTCATCGACTGAGTGGAGAGGACGGATGGGGTGATAGGGCCGAAGGAGGTCTTGCAGTAGCTGGGTCCCTGACAGTGTAGGGCTTTATAGGTCAACAAGCTGACCTCGAAGGTGATCCTTCACCTGATAGGCAGCCAGCGTGTGTGTGTGTGTATGTATGTATGTAAATAACTATGATTGTTCTGATTGTACTACATGACTGTATAGCATACACTGTATTGTATTGACTTCTGTAAATGTTATCCTTGATACCATGTCTTTACACAAAGGCGTCCCTTGTAAGTGAGCGATGACTCCAGGGGATAGCATACCTGTTCATGTTTCATGAATAATATACTACTACTACTCTGGCAACAGAAGGACGGGGGAAGAGGATAGTGACAGATGTTAGAGGAGCAAGGAGGAGTACAGAAACAGGTAACACCAGTGGGGAGTGTAAGAGGGGAGTAACTCGGGGTGGGGGTGCCAGGGCTCAGGGTGAGGAGGGAATTAAAGGATTGAGGTAAATTTACAAAGAAGCTGAGGGTTGCAGAGCAGAGGATTAGGAAGGTTAAAGCAGAAACAGAGGAGAGAACTGCTAGGCAGGCCAAATGGGGGACAAGATGTTTTTCAATATATAGGGGAAAGGAGGAAGGTAAGGCAGGGGATAGTAAGGATTAAGGGGAGAGGGGATTGCAGGTGGAAGGGGATTTCGAGACAGCTGAGGTGCTGAATGGATACTTAATAACTTTATTTGTTAAGCACAATTCACTGATATCAAAGCAATGTACAAAACACATCAAACTCTAAAATATTTATATAGAAAATAAAAAATATAAAAACTTAGTAAAATAGTCATGCAATATACGGAATCAAGTAATCCAGATTGGAAATTAGGAAAAGCACACAAATACAGATGTGTTTTTAAAGCAGTTTTCACAACAGAGGGGGAAGGAAGGGGACCAAAGCTAAGTGAGAAGGGAAAAGGGATAGGGGGGTGGATCCTAGCCCAATCAGTGTGGAAGAGGTAAGGGAGGAATTAGGTAAGCTGAGGGTAAACAAGGCATTGGCCCTGATGGCCTACACCCTAGGGTGCTCAGGGAATTATGGGGGCTACTGGCGGAACCATTGGTGGGGTTATTTAACTTGTCCCTGGATACAGGGTTGGAACCAGAGGACTGGAAGAAGGCAGACATGGTGTCACTTCATAAAAGTGGCAGCAGGGAGGAGGCGGGCAATTATCACCCGGTCAGTCTCACATCAGTGGTGGGAAAAGCAATGGAGACAATATTGAAATAAAAGGTGGTTACCTACTTGGAAGGGAGGGCTGCAAGACATCCGGCAGCATGGCTTCACTCAGGGTCAGTGATGTCAGACGAACCTGATCGAATTCTTCGATGAGGTGACGAGGGTGGTTGATCAGGGTGGGGCAATGGACATGGCCTACCTGGACTTCAGGACAGCCTTCGACATGGTGCCTCACAAAAGACTGGTTAATAAGTTGGGGAGTCTTGGGTTGGGGCAGAAAATAACAAGATGGGTGGACAGCTGGCTGACAGGTAGAAGCCAAAGTGTGGTGGTCAGTGGGGTTGCACTCTGGGGAGGCAGTGGTGATGAGTGGGGTCCCCCAAGGGTCGGTGTTGGGGCCCATTCTGTTTAACATCTACATCAGCGACATAACAGAAGGGCTTCAGGGGTAGGTCTGTCTCTTTGCAGAATACACAAAACTCTGCAACAGGGTAGTCACCCCGGGGGTGTTGTGGAGGCAATGAGGAAGGATCTAAGATTACTGGAAGAGTGGTTGGAAACATGGCAGCTAAAATTCAATGCCAGGAAATGCACAGTGATTTGGGGAGGAAGAGGAATCCAAATACCATGTACACACTGGGGGGGGGGGGAGTTAATGGCTGTAATCATGCAGGAGAAGGATCTAGGAGTTATAATCACTGATGACCTTAGGGTGGAGACCCAGTGTGGCAAGGCAGTGGGCAAAGCTAACAGGATGCTGACGTGCATAAGGAGAAGGATAACCAGCAAAAGGAGGGAGGTGCTGATGCTACTCTACAGTTCCATGTTTAGGCCACACCTGGAGTATGGAGTACAGTTCTGGAGGCCCCATCTAGGAAAAGACATAGATGGCATGGAAAGGGTGCAAAGAAGGGCCACTAAAATTGTGTATGGGCTAAGTGGGAAGACATATGAGGAGAGGCTGAAGGAACTGGATTTGTATCATCTGGAGACAAGAAGGGAGAGAGGGGACATGATCGAAACATTCAGATATGTGAAAGGGATCAATAAAGTGGGGAGAGCTTATTTTCAGTGAAGGTAGATACAAGAACTAGGGGGCATGGATTGAAAGTGGAGGGTGGGAAGGTTTAGGGGAAAAGTTAGAAGTATTACTTCATGGAGACAGGGGTTGAGCCCTGGAATGGACTGCCAGAGGAGGTGGTGACGGCCAGTACAGTGGAGGGTTTCAGGAAGGCCTGAGACAAACACAAGGAACACAAGGGGTTGTCAAGGGGGGGAGGAGGACAAGTGGGGGGACAGGACTGGGCAGACTCAATGGGCCAGGAAGGTCCTTTTCTGCCGACACATTTCTATGAATCTACTCTGTCTCTCCTGTCTTATTCAATGAAGGAAGATTGCAGAGATGCTTCAGTTCCAAAGATGTGGCAATGAGTTCTTGCCCCAGGCACCCACTCCTACAGCACGCACAGCACAGTCAAACCCACTGATTTAGGGTCAAAACTTGACATTCTGGGAATTGCATAGGTGACAGTCTAATTTCTGGATTTTACTGGAATTCTGTGGTCATTCCTTTAGTATGTGTATAAACCATTACAATAAACGGAGGCTTAATATGCAACGCATTAAATGAAGCAAACTAAAAATAGTACAGGAAGTAATTACAAGAAAAATACAAGTCCTGTAGATTTACTGATCTGATATAAAATATGAAATCCCATGAAATTCTTTGTTTTTACGGGTGTGTGGGCAGTCCAAATTGCAGAATTTTACCAGGTTTTCTGGTAAAAACCAAAACCGGTGGCCCTGCACGTAATCGTCTCTGCCCCATTCCCTGGGAACCCCTATGGCATTGAACTTGAAGAAAAACTAGAACATTTTGTTTCTGGTTCTGTGCTCCACACCCCCAGCCTAATCGCCCTCTCACCCCACTCATTGCAGTGCATTAATCATAGAACTAGAAGAAAAAGACTAGAATGGCAGTGCCCCGTTCTGAGGCACGTAAAGTGCGTCGCCATCCTGTGGATGTCAAGACTTGGAATTGGACTGACATCCACACTTTGGCGACGTTGTCTTTGGCGATGCGCTGAGTTTAATTTTCATTTTTAAGCAATTTAAAATACTAATATTGCTAGTCTGGGCATTTTGCGGCTTATCAGACTCATTTTTGTTCTTTGACAGTGGTTTTAATGGGCGACTGTACAATTTGAAGGTAAAAAACATGTTTGCAATCAGCCCTGGCTTGGGCTGTGCAGAGGGAACTGGTTGCAGGGGAGGGTTGTTGTTCTGCTTCGTATTTGTGGTGGGGCTACTGACTGCAGGTATGTTAACTAACTGGAGCAACTGGCTGTACTGGTGGTTTCTGTGCTAGATGATGGGGTATTTACTAAGCACAGCTGCTGCTGATGGGGACTGCTGAGGCATACTGGTGTGGGTACTGGGCAGAATGCCTGAAATAAATGTCTTCCTTAATTGCACTTCCCCCTAAGGTACACATCCACATCTGGAAACTCAAGGAAAAGAGGATTTTTTAATACACAGATCATGGAAGCCTGATTCAGTGTTTTTAATGTTAGGTGTGTTCTTTTGCAGTTTGGAGGACATGCTACCAATCACTGATTTCCGGGGTGGTGGCTGATGCTACCTCTTCTGTTTTTATTTTTCCTGGGCATTTTCCCTTCCAGTTTTCTTATCTAGCTGAAACCCCCAACCCCCTCATGAGTCATCCTTCCTCTGGGCCCACCCTGCAGCTGTCAATCACCTCCCTCACTCACATCACCTCCACCCCCACGCCTGCATCCTGTACATAGTAGGTGGCACCAGTGCCACAACAGCAACATGGTGCTGTGCTGTGCTGAAACCACCAGTTGGCAGTTGGTTTCAATCCTGATTTTGGTCAATTTTTTGTCTGTAATTCATGTATCCAGGTCAGGTGTGGGTGCCAGTAAGTCTCGTAACTGGGCTGGTAATGAGTGGTTCAGTGAGCAGTGCAGATTGGCAGGAATGATGGCCTGACTGATGGGAGTTTGTGTTGTGAACTTAGGGGAGAGAGAGCAGCAGGGAGAATCTAGACAGCAGGTCAGAGAGACAGCCCGAGAGAACCTTGTCGTTGTGTGAGCCTTGGTCCACTCTGGACTCCAACAGGTAGCCTGGCAGTATCGACTACGTGAACGATGAAGGATCGAGGATCACTGGGCTCAGCCCCACTCACTGGTAGATGCATCTTCTGCCTGGGGCTCCCAGTCAGGTGGTGGTAATGTGTGACAGTTGAGAGGTATGGATGTATGCATGCAGTGGGGATGTTGGACTATGTCCGGAACTGGGCTGGGGTCTAGGTACAGTATGTCATTTTCTGGGACCAGGCTGTTATTGTGGGCTATAATACGGCATGATGTTGGGTGGTTTGATGAGTGTCAAGGATGGGCATCAGCTAGGGTGTCTGTCTATGAGACTGCCTCCTTGTCCCATGGTTGGGTGGCTGCCCTGGATGCTCTGAGGTATGGCATGTTGAAAAAATTTTTTTTCCATATTACTTTTTTCCTTGTTGGGGCTGGCAGGCAGGCTACAGGCTCCCTCGGGGGGGGGGCTCAGTTCTCTGATACAGCCCCACTGCCCCGACTCCAGACTCCCCTGGTATTCCCCCACAGTTATACCCTCCATGGCAGGGCTAAGGGGGGGGTCCGTTTCCCCGCCGAAGCACAATCCAGATCCGGGCGAAGCCAGAGCCAGGTGTTGTACCATAGCCTCAAGGAGCCTGCCAGCTCCTCTGTTTTACGTTTTATCCCCGTACACCCCCTCCCCCTTGTGGCATGAATGTGTGTGTGTGTGGAAGCACGTGCACGTCACATTCCGCACTTCTATGTCTCCCGACCGCCAGCCTCCACTAGAGGGCAGCCAAGGAGCGGGACAACAACTCTCCCCTCCCCAGGAGAGGACAGCAGTCCTTCAGACGCTTGAACCTCTCCCTCCCCACCAACTCCCAGCAGCCCGAGGTTGTTCCTGACCCTGGGTCACCAGCTTGGCACAAGATGTGGTGTCTAGCGCCTCAACCCTCAGTGCAACCGGGCCAGCGTGTTTAAAACATTTTAACAACCATTTAAATATCTTTGTTTACATTTAACAGGCATGCTAGTCTGTCAGAAAAGTGTTCCAGTGTGTCTTAAAGCATTGTAAATAAATACCCTATCCATCTGCTGCAAACCCATAGCTTGGTTCCTCACTTTATGTTAAAAGGGGGGATGGCGCCATAATTGACTCCTTGAATTTATATTTAAGAGGTGTGAATTTTTTGGCCATGAACAAGGAAAGGGTTTACTTCTGAAAAGTGCAGATGAGCATGGGTACCAGTTTTTATAGAGAGTGCCACCACCGGGCACTTCTCACTGCACCATAGGGTTCCTACACACATTTCTCCCCCCCACCCAGGCTTACTAAATAGGCCATAACGAGGTGTCAAAGCACCGTATCATGCCCTACCTGGGGTCCCTGGCAAGTCTTTTTTCCGTAGGGCTCCTGGATGCTGCTACTTGAGGGCACTATGTACTGTACCCTATCCAAACCCCTCTGCCATAGACCATCTGCCCCTCCCCCCATTCCCCAGCTGGGAGAGGGATGGGAAGAGGAAGATCCATAGCAGAGACGTGCAGCCCAGGGTCCCACAGTATTACTTTAGGCAACTAAGAAAAGTGCACTACCTTTGCTTGGTGTCTACGAATATGGCAGTTTTATCATTAATTTAAAACCCACACAGACTAAGAACACAGCAGGAAATGTGGGTGATATTGGGCCACTTGCAGGTCTTAACATTCACCGGTTTCCGCAGCACTCATAAATTAAAAAACTGCCATGTTTGTGGCTGCCAATGGAGCACATGAGTCTGTGAGTTGGGTAAAGATACCTGGAGGAGGGGAGGTGTTCTTTTTTTTGTCTGCCATACATTATACTGCGGGAGCCTTGGCAGCAGGGCCACCCTAGGGGTGGAGGCTAGTCTAGATGTAGGGTGGTGGTTCAGCTATAGGGAGGGTGGTAAGGAGGCTGGCTGAGCTGCAGGGATGGTAGCCAGCTAAGGTGGGGAGTGTGGGGGTATTTAAGCCATGTGGTGTTGTGGGGGTATTCAAGCCACATGTACGGTGGTCTGTGGCAGAGACTGGTCATGGCCTTGAAGGGTAGTCAAGTGGCATGGAGTGTTGGGGCTAGTCTAGCTGAAGAGAGGGTGGTCGGGTGGGTTGCTCTGCTTGACAGCCATAAACATGGCAGGTTTTTTTATTTAATTACTTTTAAAATGCTGCAGAGAATGAACGCACAGTCCAGAACATATTGGATGTCAGTGTTTCACTTCTGGGTCTTGACATCCACAATATTGCGGTGAGCTTTACACTGCCCACCCTCCCTCCACAGCCACTGTCAGTAACCCCTCCTTCCACAGCCCCCAACAGTACTTCTCTCCAAAATACCAGACACTACCCCATCCCTCCACAACCCGACACTAACCCCCTCACTCCATCTCCTTCCTCCATTCCTCCCTCACCCCACAGCCCCATCACCCTTGCTCCCTCTGCAGTCCCCTCAATGACCCACACTCTTTCCACAGTCCACACGACCTGTTTTTCTGCTGCTGGCACATCCACCACATACATGGATGAATGGTACATTAGTGGGCTTGAGGACCCCATTAAGAACCATTTACTAGTGGCCGAAGAGGAACTTTTTTTGGGGGGGAGGGATGCACTATGTTAAGATGCTTGTCATGGCACAGTACACTCAGCACAGCACGAGGCACAGTGCAGTGTCTGCAGTGCGCATGGCACACGGGTGTCTGGCAGTGCACGTGGCAGCACTACACATGGCACTTCGCTGTGGTTGTACTGCACCGTGCACCTACTCCAGTGTCACTGCACTGTGTCACATGCTCTGCTAATACCACGCTATGCCATGTGTACTATTGTCACTTTGCTGTGCCACGTGCACTACCGACACTTTGATGTGCTAGAAGCACTGCCGTCATCTCACTGTGCCACATGCACTGCTGAAGACGTGTTGTGCAATATGCAGTGCAGACACTGTGCTGGGCCACGTGCAATGCCAACGTCATACTAGGCCATGTGCAGTGCTGATACTGTACTGTGCTATGTGTAATGCTGACACTGCACTATGCGGTGACTGCAGTGCATGTGGCACACTGTGATCTCTTCAGTGCACATGGCCACGGGGATGCCACTGGGTACTAGTGATGACAGTGGTACTCTGACACCATGCTCTGCCATGATGATGCGGACACTGCAGTTTGCCACATGCAATGCAGACGCTGCACTGTGTCATATGCAATGCCAGCATTGTGCTTTACCACGCAGGGCTCCCAATAAGATTTTTTTCAGAGTGATTACTGTACTTCTCACTTTTGAACAGAAGTGAGTAAAACCAAATTTGGATGCATACAAATAAAATATGTTGAGTACGGAGTACAAATTAAAATGCTACCTAAAAATTAATTTGTGTCATTTGTCTTCATTTATTGTTTTGTTTTTGCCACATATTGACGGGCTAAATTAACGAAGAGCACAGCCAAGCACTCCAAATTGAACTTTTCTGGCCCACCAGCATACGCTTGTGAAGCCAACATCCAGGGTTCGAAGGCAAGCCAGGGATGTCATGTGGCTGGCTTTGTGGGGGGAGAGGATCGAGCGCCCCAAGGATTATTCTTGTCTGGGGGTGAGTGTGTGCAAGCACCTGGCATTTGACCAACCCCTGGTGGAGACCAGGGATCTGACAGCTGGTGATCAAGATCTTCAGGAGCTTTCCCAGACATCCGGTGCTCTGCATGCCACTATGTCATTGCACACCACATCTCCCAGGGGTACAGAAAAAAATCATCTGCTGAGCAGGCTGTCATCCGCCCTCCACCAGATCCCACATAGCCAACTGAGGCACTCCCAACCAGACCATGAACCAGTCTCCAGGGAGAGGCCCCTCCTGACAGACCTGGCCAGGGGAGTAAGCCAGGGTGCACTCCGGTGGGGTGGATAAGTCCCTGGAGATGTGGGCTGGGTGGCTGGGTGGGACAGATGGTGGCCAGCTGATGGCAAGTAAAATACAATTCTTATATTTTCTTACAGCTAAGAGGACATCTTATTTATCTAGTTTATGCTGGCAGAAGATATAGAATGAATAGATTTTCAGTATCAGAAGGTATAAGGAGACGTAGAGGGAAGAGGATAAAAAGGTGCATCAGGGAAAACAAAGAGGGAAGCAGAGAAAGAAGTAAAGAGCACAGAGGTCCAAACTAAAGAGAGATTAGCCCAGGACGTATAATGAAAGGGGACAAGACATTTTTTCAGGCATATAAGTGAAAAGAAGAAGACCGGGGGTGGGATTGTAAGGTTAAAAAATGGAGGAACCGTGCAGAGGGGGACTGGGGAAAAGCAGACCTGATGAACAACTACTTTTGTTCAGTGTTCATGGGGGGTAAACAAAAGTAACAGAAGCATTGGAGGGAGGGGGGTCGACACTAGTCCATTTTCAGAGAGTCCGTAAAGAACAGCTGACAGCGGACAACCATGTTCATTCCTGGCAGCATCCCAACCCTTGACTAGCAGAATCGCATCAGTTTCAACCGAAACTGTTATGCTGATACTGAGAATTTAATAAAAATGCAACCGCATTGTGAATGTGCTACTGCTGAGTCTGCGAGTGAAGTGTGCGCTGTACATGAGTAGGCGATTTGTGAAACACTACTGTATAATGGTGCTGTGCATATATTTTATACATAAAAAGCAATGTCTCAGAACCTGGGTTTAAAAGACTTTCTGCACATAAATTATAGTTTTTATGATGATCCTGGAGTGAGGGGGAATGCTCCCTTCCTGGCCCTGCTATGAGGGGCAAACCATGGGAGGTCTTGGGGTAGGTTGGCGGTGGTTGGGATCACAGGCAGGCATTTCAGGGCTGAGTTCCCGACCCCAGTGTGCGGGGGTTAAAAAAAGTAAATATAAAAAAATATGTATCTATGGTGTGGAGTACTTTGCTCCATTCACATTTGATTGCTGCCATTTTATGCTCTGATCACAGCAGGAGTTTTAAGTGCAGTCCAGAGCGCTTTAAAATCTTACTTTTTTTCCCCCCCCGAGCAACTCCGACTGGCCTATCTTTCAAGCCTCCGTCACCATCCACTGCTCCCTACTGGCAGCCCTCCCGTGAAACCCGACATGTCCCTTCACAGAATCAAATGGCAGAAAAGGACCGTGCTACCCCATACAGTCTGCCCTGTTCCTTCTTTCCTCCCTACACGTCTTCTCTTTTGCTGTCCAGGCCCCTTACCCTCACTACTCTGTCTGTACATATGTCTGTCCCATGCTCTCTTGAATCCTTCCACCAGTTCAGCCCCCACCACCTCCTCTGCAAGTCTGTTCCATGCCGTCACCTCTCTCTCTCCATGAAGAATCGTCCCCTCACATTGCCTCTCTATCTTCCTCCCAGAAGTCTTAGGCTGTGCCCTCTAGTTTTCAGCTCTTCCTTCCTTCCTTTTAAGTACACACTTTTCCTTTACTTTATTGATCCCTGTGACAAACTTAAAAGTCTCAATCATGTCCCCCTCTCCCTTCTAGTTTCCAACGTGTACAGATCCAATTCCTTACATCTCTGTTCATATGTCTTCCCTTGTATACCCTGCACCATCCCGGTAGCACTTCTCTGAACCCTCTCCATCCTGTCTACGTCTTTTCATAGATATGGCCTCCAGAACTGAACTTTGTACTCCAGGTGCGGTCTTACCATGGCTTGGTAAAGGGGCATCAGTACTTCCTCCCTTCTGCTGGTGATGCCCCTGCAAATGCATGCCAACATCCCATTGGCCTTCCCCATTGCCCTGCTACGCTGGTTTTCCAACTTAAGGTTACATGATACTATAATCCTCAGATCCCTCTCCTGCTCTGTATCCTTGATGTCCTCCCCGAGGGTGTATCCCGCCTTCAGGTTCCTGCACTCCAAGTGCATCACAGCACACTTTTTGGCATTGAATCTTAGTTGCCAAGTCTCAGCCCATCCCTCCAGAGTCTTCAGGTCCTCCCTCATGTCCTCCACCCCTCCTGCTGTGTCCACCCTATTGCAGATTTTTGTATCATCAGCAATCATGCAGGAGGGAAGCGTTCAATCTGTGTAATCCCTTCCTTCTGGTCTCCGGTCCTGACACCCAGGCTTGGAGCATGAACCCGGGTCACCAGCATGCCGAGTGAACCCCTTCTCTTGGCGTCATGGAGCCGGCAAAATCTTACTACTTTTAATTAATCTGTATTATTGGCTTATAGTATGATGAGGGGGGTTAATAAGTGATTAAATTCCTGCTGTCACTCCAGGATTGTCATAAAAACATGTTATGTCTTGTGAGGGCTATCCTAGACAGCATGCATTTTCAGTAAATAAACTACAAAATGAGACATCCACCTGGGCAGCTCTTTGGAAGCTTTGCAACACTCTAAATGGTCTAAGACAAAGTGATTCTGAGATCTGTGGTTAACATTTTTAAGTATTTCTTAAGAATTAAACAATTTATTTAAGGCCATTTATAAGACAGTATCCAACAATATCTACAGATGCACACAAAGTGTGAAAAATTAAAATAATTATACAATTTTCAACTTTTGAAACCCACTGCCTTAAATTTAAATCGCTAACAAATCATTCTGCTGAGTTATTTGTTTTAGAAAAACTGATTGCTGAACCAGAATCCAGATGGCAAAAGTCCAACTGACTTCTGTTGAACTCAGGATCGCCCAATGGCATCTTGCCCTGCTTGCCCAGCCCCTGGCAGGTGCACAGTGCAGACAGACTGTTTCAAACAGCATGCTAGTACAAACACGAGAAGTCCAGTTCCAAGCTCATGTTTTTTTTTTTTTTAAACTTATATTTATTGATTTTAACATGCAACGTATACAAGCTTCTCCCGTAGGACAGTACGTTCAAGTACTGAGAAAACATCATTACAATATCTGATCACTCAGTATTAGTAGTACTCCTAACTTGTTACTTCATGTGGGGGTTAGCTAAAAAACATAATACAGTTGATTAACTAAAACAGAGTGTTCAAAGACTAATTGCTGCCATGAGTAGGGGTATCCTATACATTAAACATAGCGGCCTGGATATTCAAAAGGGTTGCGCCATGCACAACAGGGTTGCGCGTGCGCAACTCCAAAAATGCGCCATTCTGCAATATTGAGAAGGGGCCAGTTGCGCCACCGGAAACACGCTGAGCCACAGCGCAATGGAAATGAAGGCATGCGCAACCGAAGGGGGCGGGTCCATGCATAAAGTGCGCAATGCGATATTTGAACACTTGCGCAATGCGCAAGAGTGGCTCAGCCGGAGGATGCGCTGTACCGGATGTGAGCCAAAATAAAACGGCTCAAGGGAGCGGCGCAAGAACTCGAGCAGGCCGCAAACCGGGGGAGAGAGACAGAGAGAGAGAGAGACAGAGACAGGAGCAGGAAGGACAGAGAGGGACAGTGGGTCCTGGAGGACAGAGAGGCCAGTGGGGGGTGCCTGGTGCAGTGGAAGCAGCAGTGGGGGCAGTGGGGGTAACACAGGAACAGCAGCTGGGGGAGGGCAGAAGCCAGGGAGATGGACAGTGTCAGCTTCCACATGGAAGCTGTAATGAGGGTGAGACAGCATGCTGCAAGGGGCGTGGCGTGGAGGGCCCATCGATGCGCCCCGACAGAGCGTATCGTGCCCGCATCAGCTACGAGCTGTACAGCGATGTCGAGATCGTGGCCGGTACCGCCTGAACGAGGGCAATACTGAGACGGCTCAGTGAGCTGTGCAGTGATGTGATGCAGGCACCCTCACAGCGGAGTCATGCTCTGTCCGTGGAGACCAAGGTGACAGCCTGCATGTGCCTGCTCGCCACGGGCACCTTCCAGAGGCCGACAGGGGAGACCACAGGCATTACGCAGTCAGCCACGTCACGCATCCTCACCCAATTCCTCAGCGCACTGCTGCCTCATGCTGCGGAGTACATCCATTTCCCCAGCACCGCGGCAGAGCGTACAGCAAACATGCAGGAGTTCCACAGGGTAGCACAAATGCCTGGCATGCTAGGTGTCATAGACTGCACCCATGTGGCCATTCGCCGCCACCTGGCCCGGCGAGCAAAGCATATCGGAACCGAAAAGGGCTTCTCGAGTGTCAACTGCCAGGTGGTGTGTGATGCCCTAGGCGCATCATCAATGTCTGTGCCACACACCTGGCGGAGCACATGATGCCTTCATATGGCACCAATCTGCACTGTGCCATCGATTCGAGAGTGGGAACATCCCCACGGGTCATCTAGTGGGTGAGTACACATGTATGGAATGCAAACTCTGTGCAAGGTGGAATGACACAGGTGCCATGGTAGTGGCACACAAGGATATGGGCAACATGGACCTGACCTAACACTGATCTCCACTATCTCACACAGGTGACTGTGGATACCCACTCCATCCCTGGCTGCTCACCATACGGCACCCACGTCCCCAGCGCAGCATGGTTTCAATGAGGCACATGCCGCAACACGGAACATCATAGGCGGGTGTTGGGATACTCAAAACCGCTTCCGATGCCTGGACACCTCGGCGAGACCCTACAGTACAGCCCCAAAAGGCCTGTGGGATATTCCTGGCCTGTTGCATCCTGCACAACATGGCCAAAGACCATGGGATAGCCGTACAGGTCCAAGAGGGGGACAGCGATGGGGACGCCAGTGGCGCCGGTGATATGGGTGATGAGCCGCCCCCCCTAGGACGGAGGGACCCCCGACTGACACGGCAGGCCCAGCTGCACCGGGACACCATTGCAGAAGAGCACTACGCCCAACACAGGTAAGTCAAGGGGACATGTGCAGGCAACACTGTCTATGCGCAAACCACAGGCACACAGGGGAACACACCGTGCATGAAGGTCAGGGGAGTTGAAGGGTCTAGGCATACCAACACATCATCAGAGAGGGGTGAGCACTCAAATGAACACACACACACACAGGCAGCATACAGGGCAGCAGCAGCGCCCGTGAAATTACACGCTATCACAAAGCACCACCAACCACCCTCACCACCTGGACTGTCCACGTCGTGTGTCAGGACCTGGGCAACCTGCACCTTGGTGTACAGTGCAATGCAGGCATCATCATCCACACGCACCTGTGGACAGCAGTTGGGAGAGTGTGCAGGTGGTCCGTGTGTCAGTTTGGTGAGCAGAGCACCCAGCAGTGCACTTCCACCATGACACACATTGCACACAGGGCAGCACCAGACAGGGCCTGCATTGGGAGACAGCTCAGTCAGGGAGCACTGTCCCACGGCCACCACGGATGCGTGGGTGGCCCCGCTGTGGCCTAGCAGCACTGGCAGGCTGTGCAGCGGCCACATCGGGTGGCGCTAGTGCACCAACAGGGGTCCCAGTGCGCGACCGCGACCTTGCCCGCACAGGGGTCTGCATCCCGCCAAACAAACTTGCACCAGGGGTGCTCGGGATGCCCACAGCAGAACCCGGCGTCGACAGGCCTGGTGTCGCACGACGCCGGGAACGGGGAGTGGAGTGCGCACTGTGTGGGGTGCATGGTACAGGGTCACCAGACAGTGTGGTCAATGCGGTCGCCACAGAGACCACTGCCTGGGTCAGCCTGTTGATGGCAGCAGTCACATCCGTCCGCATATGGACCATCTCGGCCCGGTCCCGAGCACACTCCCTGCTATGCCGCTCCACGGACACAGTCAGTGCCTCCACGGACCTTGCAACCCGCCCCTGCAGCTGTACCGACTCCTGCAGCAGGCGGGTGTCGCGGTCAAAGGGTACTGTGCCCCAATGGCATCGTGACCCCCAGGTGTGGGATGGTCCTGATGCACAGCACCCTTGAGGGTGGCGCTGTTCGCCAGGACCAGGTATGGGCTGATCTAAGGGCGGTGGACAAGTGCCACTGCCTGGCGCTGTCCCCCAGGCCTGGTGTGCAACTGCTGCTGCCGCCCTCAACTGCGAGCCCCCAGGTCCACCTGTTCCACCCCTGTGCTGTCAACAGTGCCAGACACCTGCTCAGCCACCGATGCTGCCCCACGGTGCTGACAGGCCCAGCCTGTGACTGTGCCAGCATGCTGGTACACAGGTGTGGAGCTGGATGGCCCAGGGGCACGTGCTGGCCTGCCATGTGTCCCTCGTGGGACACACCTCTCACGCTGGCCATTGCAGGCCTGCCATCATCAATAGTGCCGGTGCGTGCCACTGCCATAGGCACAGCATGCTGGCACACCTGCATGCCAGACTGCTGTGACACAGGCTGTGCACCCCCTGCACCCGGATCACTGCCGGCGGAGTTGTCGGCCCAGCTGGCCTGCTGCTGCAGTGCGTGCAGGCTGCTGGCGGAGGTGGAAGGTCCCTCCTCCTGGTCCAGCAGGTCTGCCGCACTGTCAGCACCCACCACCACCGTCTCCTGCAGACGAACAGGATCTGAAACAGAAAGAGAGTACATGTGAGTGCATGTGAACAACAGCCGCCCCCACAACATCACCATGACATACCGTGCAGTGATGGGCTTCCACCTGTCTGGAATCCTCCGCCAGGAACACCCGCAATGGCACTCGGCTGCATGGGCGTGACCAGTGTCTCCTCGGTCGGGGTCGTGCAACACCACTGGTGGTCCCCACCAGTGGCAGCACGCTGCCACCCTAAAGGCTGCCACCTTCTCCTTCAGCCTCCTGCGGTCAGTCCCCATCTTCTTGTGGCACTCCTCGCGGGCGCTGGTGGCTTCCGTGCAGGTTGGCCAGAGCTACCCCTCTCCCATGCAGCTTCACGCTGCTGAGGGGTGCCCGTCCGCCCACTCAAGCGGCTCATCCTCCAGGTAGGCCTGGAAGAGGGCCTCGGTCTCTGCTGTGGTGAAGTTCGGCCTCCTCCTACACCCGCCGTCCACACCCTCGGCCTGGTTCTCATCAGTCATGCTGATCTGTATGGGTGGAAGTGGACACCTGTCACTGTGCAGTCCACAGCATTTCCCCATGAGCATAGCTGCAGGCGGGGGGGGCAGAAGCCCCCCCCTTTCCTCGCCGCATGGCAGATACTGATGGAAAGGGTGCCTCTGCCCTTTCTAAGTGCCCTCATCATGCTCAGCCCTCAACCTGTGACATTCTCCAGCACCCCTGCCCATGAGCATTGTCCTGAGCATCACACAGCATGTAACTCACCTCTCAGCTGCAACAACCAAATCTGGCCACCACAACCCAGTGTCGCATTTTTTATAGCGCCTACACATGCAAATGAGGTGTGGGCGCAGCACAATTAACATGCTAATCGCGCCACTGCGCCTTTGCATGGCTGATCGACTGATTTGCATATGTCGGCTGAATATCGCGTATTTGCGCTTAGCGCAATAGGGAAGGTCCGGCTGAGCCGATGGCGCATGTTTGTGGCTGTGTGCTACACTGCATTGCGCATGCCCAGACAGGTTACGCAGGCGTCGATCGCGCTGCAGACCTGCTGAGCGCGATAGGCGATTCTGGCCATAGCCACCATTGTGCCAGTGGCGCTACAGCACTGGGCACTATATGGCGCTGTGGCACTTCTGCGCGATAGTCCACTGTGGCACTGGTGCTCTGCTTAGCAGTCGTGCAGGATGCCTATACATTCTATGGCGCTGGCGGCTGTCCTTGGCGTATTGCGTGACCTTGTGTATGCCCTCTGACCCCTGGCGCTGTGGGCATGCCATGTGGCGTCGCCCTATTACGCTGTCTGGTTTACAGCGCCATGTAGAGTGATCGGCTGTGCGAACAGCGCGGTGGGCTCTATGCTGGTCTATTGCGCCAGCAACTCCGCGTGGGGTCTGGCGCCAGCGGGCCATATTGCCTGCTGTAAAGTTGGGGCCATGGCTCGGAGGAGGGTGGTGTCCTGGAGTGCAGTTGAAGTGGCCAACCTGGTGGCCCTAGTGGAGCCCCACTATGAGGGCCTATATGGTGAGGCCCCCCTCACCGGACCTAGGACCCATGTGTGGCAGCAAGTGGCCACTGACCTGGTGGGGGTCACTGGCAGGGGCCGGTCTGCAGAGCAGTGCCGGCACCGGTACAGTGATCTCCGCCGGAGGGAGCCGAACTATTAACGGGTTATGCTCCCGCAAAGTGGGCCTGGTGCCTAGGCCAATGGAGTGTACCCATCTAGTCACCCATATCCTGTAGGGGTGTGTGTGTGCCTGGGTGGCTGTGCATCGGTGTGTCAGTGTGTGCAGCTGTGCGATGGATGGTTATGGCTGTGTGGGCAGGCAGTCTTACTGGGGCAGGGGCACTCTGCTTTGCGTCACACTGATGTTTGTCTCACCATATGTCTCCCACAGGCCGGATGGTGAGGGCGCCGGACGAGGCTGATGTGGGCCATGCCAGGGCCCCAGTGCCACAGGCCATCAGGCCAGAGCAGCAGCAGCATCAGCAGCAACAGCAGCAGCAGCAGCGGCAGACACAGCTGCTGGAGGAGTGTGAGTATCATTACGTCATGGATGCTATTGCATGCTGGGGGGGCAGGACCACCAACCATGATGGACACAACCAAATGGGAGGTCATAGTTCCACTAGATGAAACACTAGTGACTCCCCACACTGGAGTACAGTGTACAGTTCCGGAAAACATACCTGCGTATGGACAGGGACTGGGTGGAGAGCGTTCACAGGAGGGCGACATGGATGGTGCATGGATTGCATCACAAGTCCTATGCAGACAGGTTGACAGAACTGAACATGTACTCCCTGGGAGGGAGGCTGTGGGGATATGATGGGGACATACAAGTATTGTACAGGGGAACAGAGTGCAGGAAACAATATTTGTCAACATAAAGGATGTTCCAGGACTAGAGGCATGGGATGCAGTTGGAGGGGCTCGTTTAAGAGGAACATGCGAAAGTGTTTCTTCACATAATGGGTGGTGGAAGGTGGAACACCCTGCAAGAGGATGTGGTGGGGCTGACTTGGTCACGGGATATCTGTATGTGTGGGTTCGCCATGAGGGACTTCTGGAGGTCAGGGGTGAGGGCGAATGGACTTATAGGACAAGAGAGTGATCGTACAAGGCCAAATGGCCAGACTGGGTGTCCCATAGGCCCTTATCTGCCGACACTGTCTATGTATCCATGTATGTAGGCGTGACACAGGTGACCTGCATCACAGTGCAGCATCACGACACGTCTGTGTATGCATCACAGGTGGTCCAGGCATGCACTGGGCACATAGCTGTGTAACTGGCATCGCACCACGTTGCAACATCACATGACAGCCTAGTTTGTACTGTGATTGATGTGGGCAGTGTGTGTGGGCGGTGGTGCACATAGCTGGTGCCGCCTGTTTGTGATGGCCATGTGCATGTTCACTGTGGGTGGGTGCATGCCATCAAAGGTGTGGGACATTGGGCTATGTGGCTTGCAGGTTGGGTGGTGTTCAGGGTTGTGGTCAGTCACAGCCATTGACTGTGTTCCCATTTTCCTAGGCCTCGAGGTTCTCCGGAGCATTGGGAGGGATGTCCGGAGCATGAGACAGCTGCTGCAGGACGACCAAGCCATCCTGCAGTCCATCCACAGGCATGGCCTTCGGAGGAGGCGGCATGGGACGGGCCAACACCAGCCAGGAGACGGGCGGCCGGCAGGACCATAAATTGTTGTTACCCTTCCACTTCTCCCATCCCTACCACCCTGCCTTCCCTCTCAAGTTTGTAATCCCTACCCTTGAACAACCGACCTTGTACCCATCCCCCCTTGTAAATAGTTCTGGTTGATTGTTTTGTACTTTACTCTTTGAGAATACATTTATATTTTGATATGAATGCTGTGTTGATCTCTGATTTGCAGCTGGCTATGGTTGTTCAGTTGCAGTGGTGTACAAGCCATCTGGGGTGGTATGGTCCTGGTACATATGTGTGTGTGTGTGTGTGTGTGCGTGTGTGTGCATGGGGAGGTATCACCAGCATGGCATTGACTTTCTGTTGGTCTTGCTGTCTGCTGCCACCCACTGCTGGGTGCACAGGTGAGTCTGGCTTGTATGCTTCTCTGCAGCAGCGGGGTTGGCGTGTGCCAGGGGGGATGCATGGTGTTTCCTGCAGTGCCAGTCACTGCACATGGGTGGTGTCTTGGGGTCACGGTGCAGGGTGTGCTGTGCGTATGGGGGGCTGATGTGCACTGTGGTTGTCAACCCCCTGTGTGTGGCACTCTCCGCCTGCCAGTGGTTGTGCTGGGGTGTCATGGCTCTGCTATGCTTTGTTGGCTTGTCCCCATGGGCACGTGGATCATCCGTCCCACCCCCAGTGATGCTGTGCTAGGGGTGTGCAGGTGTGGTGTGGGTTCTGCAGTGTGTTCCTGTGCCCATGTGTGGCATGGCTGGTGGTGGCCCCAGCCTGCCTCCCTGGATGTGCAGTTCCATTGCTCTGGGGGGCTGTGCTTGCGCTATGGCAGCTCTGGAATGCTCAGCTGAGCTTCCCTGGTTGCTCCATAGCGCAGCATTTTGACTCAGCCTCTCCTACCTGGTTGCGCCATGGCGCAGTATGTGTGATATTGAGACGTTGGTTGCTTGCGCAATTTGCTGTGCTCCATGTTTGAATATCGCACCTGTTGCGCATTTGCGCAATGGGTTTGTGCTTGCTCCTGCTGTTGCGCTACTTTTGAGCGCAGTTTGAATATCTGGGCCAGCATGTTTAAATCTTTTCAGTTAACACACCCCTATGATAGGTGAAAACATCCCAATTGACCAGATATCAGGTAAAACAACATATGATTATATAGCAGAACACTGTTATACAACCCCCCTACCCGCACCATAGTTACTTTAAAGCAGTAAAACACGATATATCAATCTGTAACCTACTATTTGAATATAATATCTTGCCAAAGTCTCTATTCATATTTAGGTTATCATAAGCCTACAAGTGTTTTTAAGTTCAATCTTTAAGTTGTCAAACAAATAGCCGGCCCAGTGGCACTGAGGGTTGAGGCGCTGGACGCCACACCTCGCACCACGCCGGCGACCCTGGTTTGGGAACGAGCCTGGATTGCCAGGGGTCGGCAGGGGAGGGGAAGGATTGAGCATCTGGAGGACTGCCCTCCTTCCTCAGGGGGGTCCAAGGATGAAGCCCGGCACCGCGGCGACCTCTGGTGGAAACCGGAGGTACCGCAACACTACACGGCTCGAGAAGAGGGCTGCAGAGCCATGGCAAGATGTGCCCTAGCGTCATTGCACATCGAGGCCCGTCAGGGAGGGAGGGCGTAAAAGGAGGAAAAATCCCTTCATCTCCGATAGGCGAAGGCGCCTCCCTCCACGGATCACAATCCCGCATATGGGCTCAGGTCTCAGGCTTCCCCTTGTCCTCACCGGCCGGTGTCTCAACACTATGAGAAAGAGCGCCCTGGGTGGGGGCGACCCTTCCCTGGAGGGTAGACCCGGGGGATGCCCGGTACCAGTTGTGACGCAGACAGCCAGCTCTGAGTGCTCGAGTGCTGTATTAATTTTTTTTATTACATATAAAATATGTGATGGGAAGGTCAGTTTGAGGAAACTACTGTCTTACTGGAACTGACTCATCAAAACCCCCAGGGATAAGTTCAAAAGACAGGAGGTATTTTAAACTTCAGAGATCTGAGGTGCAATTACCTTGTCAATTTGCTTTCATCCCAGGAAATAAGATTAGCCTTTCATAATTCCCTCAGGAAAAATCCTTTGACTTGCAATAGTTCTCAGGAAGAACTTGTGGGGAAGGATGTCGGAGACAGGCCAGAACGGACAATGAAGAGGTTTGATGTCTGGGCCAGGCAGGATCCAGATGAATTTGGAAGGTAAAATACACATTCCCAAGGAAGCCTTGGTAGGACATCACAGAACCTGTTTATGTGTGTGTGTGTGTCAGAACAAAAACCAGTTCTGACCAGTTACCCTGAGGAGAGGAAATTGAGTATGTCACATCATTTTTTTTTTAAATCTTGTTGGAACATCCTGTGTGGTAACATATAACTTTTAATACACCACGGCGGAGTTTAATGATCTCAGAGAGGAGGCCAGCTCAGAACTCTTTTATCCAACTGAGCAAGCCTTAGAGACACACAAGACAATATCCTGACTGAGAGAAGAGAGACCCTCAAAGCACTGAAAGAAAGTAAGCATTAGACAAGATTAGTCTGAAGTTGAGGGGCGTGGCTAGCTGCCGACTGAGAAAGCCGTCTCCTATATGAGCTCTCTTCTACGGATCAAACTTTAGCGATTTAAAACCATTAAACTTAACTCTTGGTAAAATACAGGACTGATCGAGACTCCCTGTGTGTCCTACTACTGGATAATATAAAAATCTTAGCAAAAGAACGATACCTTCGCCAGCTGTATTGGATGCAATATGGGGAGACCAAAGAACCCGCAACAACAGGGCCCAGCACATGGCTCAGACACCGAGCCTTCCAACGCAGCCGTCCTGAAAGCAGTAAAGGACCTTGAGTCCTTCGTCAAGGAGATGGATAAGAAAGTGGATGGTTTCACCTCAAGGATCACCATGGTGGAAACTAAACTTGAAGCGGTAGCAATACAAAGTAAATCATCACATATGATGGCTGAAAAGGCCGTCACGGCCACCGCGAGACTGGTGAGTGAGAACCATTTGCTGCGACAGCGTTTAGAGAACCTAGAGAACGGAGCCCACTTAGCTAACGTGCGGGTAGTAGGGGTTCCAGAGATGCTCAAAGGAAATAATCTGATGGAATACATGGTTGCCCTGGTGAAATCTACACTAGCTATATCGGTGGAAGTGGATATCATGCAAGCTTATCAGATCACTCCACGATGCCGACCCCAGATTGAGGGGACTCCACGGATGATCCTTATTGTCACGGCTGGTCTGACCATTAAGGAACTGATTTTGCAGGTGGCCAAGGAAAAGGGACAACTACATTTATTGGATGGCCCAAGAATTCATTTTTTCCCCCGATCTTCCCTTTGCTATATGCCAGAGACGCAAGGCCTTTGAAGCAGTAAGATCTGAACTGCGTCAACTAGGGATAGTAAATGTTTTGTTATATCCTGCAAAACTGCATGTGCAGTATACAGGAAAAACTATTATTTTCAACGACCCAATAGAAGCGGGGAAGAGAGTCGAGAAAATTCAAGCAGACTTTGCAAAACGCAGGGAGCCTGTTGACTCAGACTCTGAAGGGGACTAAAATGTCTTAACGTTATCTAATGTAGGCCACTTAACTATATAAGGGGTTCAAGAGTTAAATGGTGACCTGAAGGGATTATTGAACCGTGCTGACATAGGGTTGTGTGGGGCACAACTAGAGTGCATTACTGCCCTAAAACCATTTATTGTCTCTCAACCTAGCTCAGTTATTTAGAATAAAGTCCATGGTCGTGGCAAAGAAGCCATTTAAAATATATTTAGAATTTAAATGTTTACATAAACATAAATCTATACTTGCTAACCCTCCAATGATGTAACAGGGGTGAAATGTTCACTGTCCTTTGTAGAAGACATACATGTTGTATGTAACCTTGTAGTACATGGAACCAAGTATACTGTATTGAATATGTACTCTGACGTAATCAATAAAAATATAATTACAAAAAAAAAAGGATTAGTCTGAAGTTATAAATTGTAGGAACTGCACTTTTTTACCTGTTTGTTTTAAGGCTATATGTGTTGGGATATATATTTGTTCTGTAATTATTGTTCTGTTTTGATATTTTTAAAGTAAAGATATTTTTTTACAAACGAAACTGCTGGAGTACCTTGACATTTCTTTTTATTTTAAGTGGAGCTTTTAAAGGTTACAAGTACACTGTGTATGGGCTTATTGTATACCAAACTGGGAAGTGGATAGAGTTCTCTAAAAGTCTTGCATAGAATTCTAAGGGTTCATTTGAAAGACTTGGTTGGGTGCCTGTAGGCAAAGATATCTGGCCCCCTGAAGACAGAATTACATGAGCCTGATAATTGGGTATGCTAACAAGAGGTTATCAGTTTGAATCCTTCCAGAGCTTGAGACTAAGGTGACTTGAACCCACAAAACAGACAAGAGGGCTACCTTGTTCTGTTCACTGTACACAAATCATACGCTCAGAGGTTTGCACTTCTGGAGTAGAGGGCTGACCGGCTGAGCGAGTTTGTGACAGATTGGTTGGCAGCGATGGCATAAAAATTTTGATGGTATAAGCTTCATTGTTCAGTGTGTCAGCTTGAAACCATTTAGCTCACTTGGAAAAAAGAAAGGTAGTGTTTTATTTCAAAAGGAAACAGAACTATATCCCTTGACTTACAGTTAAGTTCCCACCCATTTTATTTTTTTTTCTGAAGTGCCAGTCAGTATAGTAGTAGTAGTGAGAGAAGAAGAAAATGGCTTACGACTACTGCAAGCACACTGTAGATTTCTTAAAGCAGTTGTGTGGGGACAGGGGAGTCACGTTTGGGGTGAAAGCCAGTAAGCAGAACCTCATAGAGGCCCTGATGGTAGCAGATACCCAGAGCAGAGAGTCATAGACCATGACTGAAAGGGACCAGACCTCGAGTGTGGCAGAACAAGTGGCCAGTGAGGGATCCCGAGCCGATGAGGTGGACAGCAGGGCCACTGTCAGTGAAGGGCCACAGCAGCAGGGGAAGGTCACCAGTATCCTGAATCCAGAGGTGCTCAAGTTGCAAATTGAGTTGCGGAGGATAGAACTGGAGGCTGAGCGACAACAAAGGGAGGCAGACCATGAGTGCCAGCAAGAGGCAGAGGAGAAGAAAGAGCAAGAACACAGAGCTGCAGAGGAGAGGAGCACCAGTGGCAGCACGAACTGGAGAAGCTACGACTCCAACCAGCGGCACCAGGGCAGGTAAGTGGCTTGGGTTTAACTGGGACTGCAGGACTGGGTTACAAATTGAACTCTAAATTAATAGCTGAGTTTAAGGATGGGGAGGACATAGACGCCTTTTTAAATTCTTTTGAAAATGTTTGTATTCAGGCTATAATTCCTAAAGAGTCCTGGAGCTTTCAGCTATCCCCGCTACTTATCGGAAAAGCTCGGGATGCATTGGGTCACATGGACAATAAAGACAGTGATGATTACAGCAAGTTAAAAGCAGCACTACTAAAAAAGTTTGAATTAACTGCTAAATCATACAGAGCTAAATTCCGTGCTCAGGAGAAGCCCTGATATGAGCTATGAGGAGCTACCACGAAACAACGTCCAGTTTTAAAGCGTTGGTGGGAAGGAATTGAGGCAAACACTGTTGATAAAATTGAAATGTGATTTTATTAGAACAGTTTTATTGGGCATGCCCAACAGAGTTAAAAACCTGGCTAGAGGACCGAGATCCAAAAACAGTGCAAGAGGCTGCTGAACTCTCGGACTGCTATGCCAAGACCAGACCTGCTCTGAGTGCGAATGGGGCGAGTGTGGCAGTGCAGAAAGGGAAAAGCGTGCCTTCAGGGCAGCTAAAACCATCACTGCCTCCACCGAAACCAGTTAGCCCCAGGTTTCAAAGAAAATATTTCTCTAAAGTAAGAAATGTTTGTTGGTTATGTAAAGAAACTGGGTACATTGCCAGACAGTATCCAAGAAGGGCAAGCAATAATACAGAAAGTAGCACCAGAAAGGAAGTGGGTTGTCTGTGTATCCCTGGAAGCATGCCAGTGAAAATGAGGGAACACATGCACCCAGTCATGATAAATGGCGTACAGATGCAAGGGTTAAGGGACACAGGGGCATCCCTGACATTGGTAAAAGGGGATCTTGTATAGCCTGGTTAGCTTATACCCAATAAATACTTGACTGTACAGGACTTTGCGGGTGAAGCGAAAACATTGCCCCTGGCCAGTGTACTCCTGGACTGGCGTGAAACAGGGGGAACTGTGCAACAGGTGGCTGTAGCTAACACATTAGCAGTGGATGTGATCATGGGTAACAATCTCCAGCAGGGGGTGGTATGTGCAGTTACCCATAGCCAAGCAGCCAGGGAAAAATGTAGTTCCTTGAGCCCCCCAGAAGCTATTGGGGAAGATACTGAGAAGCTGGTTCCTCAGCCTGTGTCTCCAGAAGGGGAGACTGATAAAAAGAGGGTAGAAATTTCCCCAGTAGCAAATAACCCCATAGCTACAGAGGTTACTCCAAAGAGGGAGGGGTGACCCCTTGTCAGAGGGTAGGGATTGACAGTGATCCTGAGGTCCCTGATGCTAGTGCTAGGGACCCTAGTTTAGCGACTGAAGGGGACCTGTCCCATGCCTTGGGAAGGTGTGAGGGGTTCGCAGCTGCTCAGAAAAATGACCCTAATTTAGAGAAGCTGAGGGCTTGGGCTGACTCGGATGGTGCACAGGGAGGTGATGGCAGACATAGGGTTTATTAGGAAAATTGACTTATGTATACACAGGCAGTATAGACAGAGGGAGGGATGCTAGGCAAGAAGCGTGTTGTTCCCCAGGGATATCGTGAGCAGTTGCTCAAGATTGCCCATGATATTCCCTTATCTAGTCATCTGGGAATCGCACGAACTACGCAGCGGTTGGCTCAGAATTTCTACTGGCTGAACTTCACCCAGCAGGTAAAGGAGTATTGCAGGACTTGTCACTGGTGCCAAGAAATAGGGGAGGCAGGTAAGAAAACCCAAGCTGCCCTGATCCCCTTGCCCATAGTGGAGGAGCCATTCCAGAGGGTGGAAATGGATATTGTGGTGCCTTTAAATACCCCCAGCTCCTCAGGAAAAAGGTTCATCCTGACTGTGGTGGATTATGCCACCTGGTACTCAGAGGCAGTCACCCTTTCCTCACTGAGGACAGACAAAGTGGCAGATGCCTTGCTTGGGATTTTCTCCCGTGATGGGTTTCTGCAGGAGGTAATCACCAATCAAGGGGGTTCCTTCATGTCGGATCTAATGAAATGTCTATGGAAGAAGTGTGAGGTGGTGCAGAGATGCACGACACCATATCACCCACAAGCCAATGGGCTTGTGGAACGCTTCAATGGTACCGTAAAGTCAATGCTCCAGGCATTTGCTGAGCAACATGGGAGGAACTGGGAGAAATACCTTCCCCACCTGCTGTTCGCATACAAGAAGGTGCCCCAAGAGTCGACCGGATTTTCCCTCTTGTATGGACGCTGGGTATGTGGGCCCCTAGACTTGATCCGGGAGGACTGTGAAGGCAAGCACGCCACCCAGGGAACTCCCATTATTGATTATGTCCTAAGGTTTAGGGAAAGGCTGAAGGAGCTTATGGGGACAGCCCAGAGCAACCTGGCAGCTGCCCAACTGCATACATGTGATATGTCCAACTTGCTTAACTTATTCTACTCTATTCTGACTTTAGAATGTTGGTGATGGAACTCCAGGCTGTTTTGTTGTGACATTCCTAATGCACTGCACAGAATTCTAAGCATATTTGCACACATGTCAAACAAGTGTAAATATCTGAAAACTACATGAGCTACTGGAAAACATACAGTGGCAAAGTTGTTCAGCAGAACAAGACCTTTACAATGAGGGTAACCACTAAGCTGAAATCATTACACTTTTAAATTATAGCCATTTGAAGTATTAGATTTGTCACAAAAACTCTGAAATTCGTGTACTCAAATGACCATAATTAAAAAATATAATGATTCAGCTAGTGACTCCTTCATTGTAAATCTTCTTCTCCTGAACTTCAGACAACTTTGCTGCTGGTTGTGTGGGTGTAGCATTTTAGTTTTCAAGATATTTGCATTTGTTTGAATATTCTACATGTGCACTGGAGGAAAAAAATCTGACAATTGAAGTCTTTTCCCACATCCAAACAAATGTAAATATCTTGAAAAGTAAGACAGCTACACCCACAGAACCAGCAGCAATATTGTTCAGGAGAAGACCTTTACAATGAGGGTAATCACTAAGCTGAAATCATTATACTTTTAAATTATGGCCATTTGAGTATCCAATTTCAGTGTTTTGTGACAAATGAACACTTCAAATACCATAATTTAAAAGTATTATGATTTCAGCTTAGTGATTACCCTCATTGTAAAGATCTTCTCCTGAACAATATTACTACTAGTTGTATGGAGTGTAGCATTTTAAGTTTCAAGATATTTACATTTGTTTGACATGTCTGCTGACGTGTGCACTCGGGAGGAAAAAATCCGACAATTGGAAGTGCTTTTCCCCACATGCTAAACAAATGTAAATATCTTGAAAACTAAGAATGCTACACCCACAGAACCAGCAGCAATAGTGTTCAGGGAAGAATACCTTTACAATGAGGGTAATCACTAAGCTGAAATCATTATACTTTTAAATTATGGCCATTTGAGTATCAAAATTTCAGTGTTTTTGTGATAACTCGAACATAAAATGCCATAATTTAAAAGTATTATGATTTCAGCTTAGTGATTACCCTCACTGTAAAGGTCTTATTCTCCTGAACAATTTGCTGCTGGTTCTGTGGGTGTAGCATTATTAGTTTTCAAGATATCTACATTTGTTTGGTATGTGGGGAAGAAGCACTTCCTGTTGTGATTTTTCCTCAGTGCACTCAATAGCACAGATATCAAACAAGTATGAATATCTGGAAAACTACAAATACTACACACACTGAACCAGCAGCAAAGTAAACAAGTATATAGACTCCTCAGTTATCAGGGTTGTTAGTCTTCATATAAATACAAAATATGTATTTTACCTTGAAAACCAGGTACATCTCATTAGTGGAAACAGCAAAGCCCCCCCTCCCCCCGCACAAGTCTGGAAGAGGGGAAGAATAAATATCTTACCTTTCCAGATGATGCTGTGCGAAGAAGCGATGCAAATCATGCTGAAGAATGCATTGTGCCTCTGAAGATAGTACGTTGCAGGGTGCAGATTTTGAGCACCACTGAAGTATCCCTCATCAACATCATTCAATATAAAGCAAGTTTCAAAGTGTGTTGATATTATAACAGTAATAAAGCTAAAAGTTCCTAAAATGAATGTTTTGATTAGCATTAATAAAATATATATTTCAACCTATGATGCTATGTGTGTGTGTGTGTGTGTGTTTTTGGGGGGTCAGTTATGCAGAAAACGAATTTTTTCAAATAAAGGTACTTTATTTATAATCATACTACATGATTAATTAAAACTTTTAGAAACGTTAATAACATCTAAAACATACAAACTGTCAGGAGATGCAGGAAAATGAACACTTTGAAATTGGAAGGGCAAGGCAGGGAATTAACTATTTACAAGTATTTACAGAAAGTTTATGTGGATTTGGGTGGGCCAGTTGGCTGTACAATGTACAATGTACAGTTCTGACAATCAGGGAGCATGGAGGGTTGAGGTGCTACAATCCACACCTCACACCAAGTTGGCAACTCGGGTTCTGGAATGAGCCCTGGCTGTCGGTGGTCAGCGGGGGGGGCAGGAGCAGGAGCAGGATTGAGCCACTGTGAGGTGGTTCTCGTCTCCCAGGGAGGATGTGGGTTCCCTCGACACTTGCAACAATCCGGTGGAGGACAGATGGTACTTCAGGCTAAAGGTAAGCCCAGTGATAACCAGTGGTGCAGTTGAAGTGAATGCACCAGTACCGGAATGCATGCAGGCCTCAAGCGCGAGGCATCACTGTTGTTACCAGTGTCCATGGTAAAGGGATAACAATGGGGCAAAGAAAAGGTACATAAAAAAAATATGCCATCCCGGTGGAGCTGAGGGTTGCAGCATCTAGCCTTACCTCGCATCATGACGGCAAACTGGGTTTGGGAACGACCTTGGGTGACTGGGGATCTGGCCGTGGGGGAGGATAAGAGCAGGATTGACCTCTCCTTGGGTGGACGCGGTCCCTTCCATAGTCCTGCCACCACCAGGGTGGAGAGTGCGGTGGTGGCGGAGGCAGAGAGGGCAGCCAATGCGGTGGGGTGCTCTGCAGTGGCTGTGTGTGTGTGTGCCTCCACATGTATGTCAACGCCCCGATGCATGAGGAAAGGAAGAAAAATGGGGAAAAAGTATAAATTGCAAATAAAAAAAATAAAACAAACCCTTACGTCTAGCCCCACCAAAAAATTGCAATATACAGTAATGATTCCACTTTTCAGTCTTTTCTGGTTATAGCTGTGACTCAGCCCCCTACTCCTTGCTATTACACACTTTGCTGTCATGCTTCTCTGAAAGCTGCTGAGGTGTGTACTCTAGAAAGCATTCCACACAAAGGGTAACTTCACATGCCAGGCACATATGGATGGATTCGGACCTTTTCTTCTTCTTCCTGCTGCAGTTTTTGCATCGTCATTTTGGGGCCTTCACTGGAAAGTGCAGTCCTTGGTTTACTGCAGATAGTTCAGCAGATGGAGCAGAGAAGCGTTTTCTTTTGCGGCAGCTGTATCCTCCCATCAGATGTTTAGTCAGTTGTTTTCTGAATTCGAGTTGGGTGATTGGTTTCAGTGTTCCGGTCTTGGTCTTCATCTGGTGATTAACAGATTCACGGAAGAAAATGAATGCATTTGCCACACATACATCAAATAGGTAACAGAACAAATAGTGCCACCACTTGTTCGTTTTACGTTGACTTGGATATTGTGTTGCAGTTGGTCTGCAACATCGACCCCCATTCATGTATGAGTTGTATGCAGAGATGACTTCTGGACATGGAACTGGAATGACAAACCCATTCTTTTTGCCGCCTGTTTACAGTGGTGTTCTCTTTTGTTGGGTCATGCTTGTAGATAAAAGAAACACTGGCTTGCTGTCACGCCAGGCTAGCGCCACCAATGGCCCCTGTTGAAGCTGTTGGAACTCTCCCTTCTGTTTTTGAAAAGTTTTTTATCAAACTGTTTTGGCACCCAGAACGGTTGGTGTCACCGATGCACAGCTATATACACCTTGTTCCATATCCAAAGCCAGCGGTACACTACTGAAAAAATTATCATGGTACACATGATGATATTTACCAGTGATACTTGAGTTAAGTCCTTCACCACGTGCTCCAGTCCTGTTTCAGTGGTGCCGTCAACCTTGCCTGTATACCCTGAAACTCATTAACATATGCATTGTGAGGTCAGCTCTTGTCCATACCTTAATGCCATATTTCTGCGACATTTGCAGATGTGCTGGCGAAAGGACAAGCGGCCTCTGAAGCCAATCATTGCTTCATCGATGGAACCTCACGGTGAGGCGGTACTCTCTCATGCATGCCCGCTAGTACACTGTCATAGACAGTGCGCACATAGTGTATTCGGTCAGTGTTCGTTGTCCAGGTGGAGGATTTCCACACTGTGGTTCAAGTGGAAATGCTGGTGGATTTTCAAAGCGCTCTCTGGGCATCAACTTTGAGATAAAAAGTTCCCAAACACGCTGTCTGTACTCCAATACATGCGATGATACTGTGGTACTTTTATGACAGACATATACACATGCATGCCCAGGAAAACACGTATGTCCTCAGCAGTTACCGTGTCCATTTACTGTCTGCTTTCCCAGCTGTAGCCTGCTTCCCTCACTATACCTGTTTGTTTCTACAGCCATCACTTCATACAGCTCGGGAGCAAAAAGAAGGTGGAAGAAATCAAGTTCGGATTTTCTGCTGCCAAGCGTGTCACAGGACCAACCTTCTCAGTAAATTCATGGACTATAAATGGGGTGAGGATGTAGTCTACACGGTGCAGCAGTCACGTGTGCAGGATCAGCCATGGAACCCTTCATCTTCATTTTCACCTTCAGAGTCATCACTTTCGTCATGCAACACATCAGCGTCCGATGTCAGAGTCGTCATGCCTTGCGAGTGATCATCAGTCTCACTCGCGTAAAACCAAGAAACTCTTCTTCTTCATTTCACTTGAAGAGGCAGCTGAAATCTAGTGGAAAAAGATTTTCTGTAGAAGCTTTAGCATCCCTAACCTCAGCTGCAGTAAAACACAAAAATCCTCTCCTCGCTGGAGAAATCGTCAAATACAGATGAAAGATGGCTCATGATGTCAAGAAAACTGAATTTTTTCCACAGACCAACAAAGTAGAACTAGCTCTATCAAGTCCTTCACAGACAATGATGGAGAACAGGATAGATTTGGCGGGAAAACAGATAGTGAGTGAAACATAACATGTGCAAAAATTATTTTCACACATGTACATATGTGTTATATTATATATAACTATATATATATAGTTTGTGTGAAATAATTTTTCTAGCTATTAATATAAGTAATTTTACTATTATGAGGGTACAATGGAATGTCAATAGGTCAGGTGTCACTGTCCAGCACAATGGGGGGTGCTTACACTGATAAGGAGGTGACTTTTATTATTATTATTATTATTGTTGATATTTCCCCATTATCATTGTGTTCACATGTTCAATACTTGTATTGCCATGTTAACTCCCTGTTCAATTTGACTGCACACAGTAAGAAATACTGTTCCTTGACAGGTTGAGCTGCACTTAGGAGCCATTTACTTTTAATGCAGGACCAAAATAAAACAATGTAAAGTGGCAGTTTGTGGAGCATAAAGTTTAAAAAGCTAATAGTGCCTAAATAGTGCAGTAGCTTTATTTTAACCATGCGCGGACGGTACGAGGACCTTATGTTGCAACAGTCCTCCTGGCCGGGAATAAGCCGACCCGCGCCTCCCGCCATTATGGCTGTCACCGAACGGCCGACACAACCCTCGACTTGCCCGAGGAGCGTTATACCCAGGCCGGCGCCCGCTAAAACCAGCTGCTCCAGACCGACTGCGGTGGAACCCCGCCTCCACAGCCACCACTGGGGCTCCCACCAAGGATTCTGCCCACAAGGTTTACCCCATCGGCTGTCAGTTATCCTCACTCCCGACCGACTCCTCGCAGGTGAAGGGTGGCTCAGGCCAGAGGCAGTTTCAGGACTCTTCCGAGTCCAAGATGATTCCTCCTCTTCTCCAAGCGACTGGACTTGAGTCTCCCAGGAGGTCAGCCACTGACGCGCAGCCCGTCGCCCTTCCTAGACTGCCGCTCAATCTCGGAGTCTACCGGGATGGAGCTCAACCCGCTTTCCAAACGGGCCAGGGTATCCTCACGGAGATTCTGGACCGAGGGACTGACGGAGGCCTTCCGTGTGGCCGAGGCCATAGTGGGTCCAGCACTGAACTTTGCAGCGCCTGCTTCCTGCCCTCGCCCGACGGGATGGCCAGAGAGTATCACCGGTCCCCTACCGGTTCCTTGTCCGGTTTGAACGCCACCCTGCTGAGGGTTGGTTACCGACAGCGTTTTCGGTAGCGCCCGACCGCCAGGGATGGGACAACCTCCTGACAAGGAGTCCAAGAATTGGACATGTCGCGGGGGAAGTTCACGCTGCGCCTTCCTCTCGGCCTTCGCCAGGTCAGTTCGGCCGCCCTCACACATTTTTCTCATGTCCTGTTGGGCCCCTGGATGAGGTCATCCTCATCTTCCTGAGCCGATCTGCAGACTACGGTTGACAGGTGCGGGACCAGGGCTGGCAGTGGCCAAACAGCAGCTCCAGACTGTTTTGGATGGGGACTCATGCTGTGATCGGGTGTGCCGCAGTGGCTATAAGGCCGGCGGTTTGGCTGAGGATATCTGACCTTTGCCTCGGATACCCACAAGTTGGCGGATGTTCCTTGGGACTGACCCTTCGGCCCTGGGGTGGAAGGTCACCTGCAGAGGATCGATAGTCCAATGCCACCTTGACTCGGGGTCTCTTCCGCCTCAGAAGGACAAAGGTCGCAAACCACAGCCTAAGCTCTTTGCGCCTTCTGTGCCCCTCGCGCGCCGCCTCGCCCAGTTAACGCCAGGGCCAGCAGGCTCGCCTTGGGCATCCCAAACCCCAGCCGGCTCTCTAACAGGAGTGCAGGGAGGAAAGGGCCCAGGAGGTCCCTCGGCCGGTCCTCCTCCAAGCCTGCCCAGTGACGGGCTGAGGTGTCGCCCCATCCTCGTTACCTATTCTCTGTCCCCTGCGGGGACGGCCCGCACCTGCTCCGCCTGGTCCGGCTGTCACTACTGACAGGTGGGTCTTGGAGGTAGGAAGCCTGTCTCTGGAATCTCGAGCAGGCACCACCCTTCAGAGCCGCCGCCTCGGGGGCTTGGGATCCCCAGCCTCACTGGCGCTCGTCGGCCCGACATCCTCCTCCTCCTCCAGAAGGAGGGTGGTAAGAGAGGTGGTGGACCTCCCTTCAGACCCAGGTTTGTGTCCAGGTACTTCCTGGTTCCAGGCGGACGGGGGGCTGGCGCCCCATTCTGCGACCTGCGACCTAAACAGGTTCCTAAGGTCCTCGAACCTTCAGGATGGTCACCTACCAGATAATACCATCCTTGAACGCTGCGGTGGTTCTGCCTGACCTGCAGGATTAAGCCACGTCCTTATCCGTCTGCCTCACCAGAGATTCCTTCGCCTCTGCCGGAAGGATCTCTTCGAAGTTCCAAGCCATGCCTTCTGCTTGTCTCCAGCTCCCAGGGTCTTCACCAAATGCATGGCAGTGGTGACGGCATTCCTGCGGCGCCGAGGGGTCTCGGGTACCTTACCTGGACGACATGGCTGATAGCAGCTCCCTCCAGGAAGGAGGCGGAGTGGTCCAGAGATCTGCCTCCAGGTCTGCTTCAACTGGGCCTCCTTATCAACGAGGCCAAGTCTGAACTCGAGTCAAGCAGGTGATTTTATTCATCGGGCTGAGCCTCGACTCTCTTCGAGCCAGAGCGCTCCCAAGTGGACAGGGCCGAGGTTCTTCCTCCTTTGCCCGATCATTTCTGGTTGGGCACTGCTTCCTGCCCGGGACTTCCTGCGCCTCCTGGGTCTCATGGCGGCCTGTACTAGCCGTGGGTCCGTTGGGCCTGGCTGGAACATGCGCCCCTTCAGTGGGGATCACCAGCCAGTGGTCACAACCGCGATCCCTTGGACCAGCTTGTGTCGGTGACACAGGATGTGGAATGCTCTCCAGTGGTGGACCGTTCCAGATCATTTGCAGGAGGGCATCCTGTCGTCCGCCCGAGCCGAGGGTCTCTCTGTCGACCGGCTGCCTCTCTGATGGGTTGGGGTGCCCATCTGGGGAACACCGGGCTCATGGCTCTGGTCCCCTCGGGGAGTCCCGATGCCACATCAACCTGCTGGAGCTCCGAGCGTCCGCCTAGCTCTCACCGCTTTGCTCTGCTCTCCTGGGTCAAGTGGTCGAGTCCAACGGACAATACCACGACCATGTACTATCTAAACCGCCAGGGCGGGACGCGCTCCATGCTTCTATGCAAGGAAGCTCTCCGCATTTGGTCACTCGTGCGCAGCCTGGAGGCGGATCTCCTAGCCATTCACGTGGCAGGAGCCTCCAACACCCTGGCCGATGCCCTGAGCCGGATGGGGGCTGCATCCCACGAGTGGTCTCTCCTGCCGGAGGTAGTACAGCATCTGTTCTCCCTTTGGGGCACACTTCAGGTGGACCTGTTTGCCTCCATGGAGAACGCGAAGCTGAGTCTGTTCCATGCCCGCCCCCCTCAGCAGGGCTCGCTGCAGGGGATGCCTTCTAGGCAATGGACTCGGGCCTCTTTACGCCTTTCCCCATTTCCCTTGATCCACAAGGTGCTTCTCAAGGCGAGGAGGGACAAGGCGCGAGGTGATTCTGATAGCCCCAGACTGGCCTCGCCAGTTCTGGTACCCAGATCTCCTGTCTCAGCTCCAGGACTCCGCTGGCAGGCTTCCAGCTCGCCGGACCTGCTCTCAGTCAATCAGGAAGGTGTTCCATCCGGACCTTCAATCCCTGCACCTGACGGCCTGGTTCCTGAGCTGCTAGAGTTCCAGGCTTTGGGTCTTTCCGGCGAGGGTCCTCAATGTAGTTGAGGCGTCCGTAGAGTCGACCAGAAAATGCTATGCCTTCAAATGGAAAAGGTTTTCCATTTGGTGTCAGGGCAAGGGCTTGGACCCTTCCTCCTGTTCCTTGGCAAGCATCTTGGACTATTTATGGTCCCTTTCTAGTCAAGGGCTTGGAGTCGACGACCCTAAGGGTGCACCTGGCAGCCATCTCTGCTTACGGGCTGGCCGGGAAGCAGTCGGTGGCGCAGGAGAAGGTGGTCTGGCGCTTTTTCAAAGGCCTTGATCACATTTCCCCTCCAGTGCGAGAACCCCCACCTCCGTGGGATCTACTGCTGGTACTGGCAAAGCTCATGGGCAAGCCATTCGAACCTATGCAGGTGTGCTCTCTCTCACCTGTCGTGGAAGACCGCCTTCTTGGTGGCTATCCGTCAGCCAGAAGGATGGGAGAGCTCCAGGCGCTCCATCGAGTCTCCTTACCTGGTCTTCCACAGGGACAAGGTTGTCCTGCTCCCACCCGAAATTCCTTCCGAAGGTGGGTGGAGTTTCACCTTAACCAGGTGTTGACTCTGCCGGTGTTCTACCCAATCACACCTGAGGAGGCGAATATAGGCTCCATACTCTGGATCCCTAGAAGGCGCTCGCCATTATAAGGAGCGACGGCTCGAAATTGAGAGGTTCGCCAGCTGTTTGTCACCTACGCTGGAAGCCGAGATCTGGCAGACCTGCAGCTGCGGATGATAAGCAGGTGGGTAACCTCCTGCATAGATCTCTCTATAGGTTAGCGGGCATGGAGCCTCCCAGAGGATAAGAGCTCATTCTACCCCATACTGCTGCTAGCGGTGGCTGCTTCCAGGGCGTCCCTATCCAGGAAATCTGCAGGGCTGCTACCTGGAAGTCAGCAAACACCTTCATTACCCACTACCACATCGACCTTGAGTCACGCCGGATGCTGGTTTTGGGGCCTCAGTCTCCAGTCTCTCTTTCCCAAGTAAGTATATGGGGTATGTGCTTGCCTCCTCCTCCCGTGAGAACTGCTAGGAGTCTGCCAATGAGTGTGGATGAACAACATATCCATGTCCCTAGAAATACAGGTTACTCACCTGTAACAGGAGTTCTAGGAATGGTATATGTTGTTCATCCACACACTCCGACCTCCCGGCTTCGGCGCACAACCTGAGCTTCCAGCGGGCAGATCTGGCGTCATGGGCGGAGCCGAGTTATACCACCCGGGTGGGTGGGAGGAGCAAGCTTAAGACCTTCGGCCTAAGATTTAAGCGCAAGGATACTGCCAATGAGTGTGGATGAACAACATATACCATTCCTAGAACTCCTGTACAGGTGAGTAACCTGTATTTCTCATCTATGCTGTTTCTTTTGTTTGGTGTGCCAGTTTATCCTACAATTTATGGCTGATTCACAGCATCAGTGCCACCTTAATACTGGCAAAGCTTTGTTTAACATACTTAAAGGAACACTGTCAACTTACTTAATCCTCAAAGTGTCCCTAGTTTAAAATGCACATTTTATGATTGTTCTTATTTATATTCAGACTGTTTATGCAGCTGGTAGTTTGATTCACATCCCCTTTTTCTTTAAAAAAAGTGAAAAACTAACTGCCCACCATACTGGTGTTACCACACCAAAACATGTTTGTTTACATTTCTTGACCACATCACACTGCATCTTTCCTGTACTCAGGAACACACACAACACAATTTAGCCACTGTTTATACAATGGGAGTAGAGGAAACCGTTGTATCATGAGTGGTTGCACTGTTTGAGGGTGTTTCTAATGTTCAGTAAATGTGCACTAAGAGTAGTCCAGTGATATGAAGCAAAACTAAACTAGGCATAGCTGTCACCACTATGCATTTCAGTTCTAGCAAGCAATGAGGTAGATAAACAACCAGCAACATAAATGAATTTTGAGAAAGTAAGCAATCGTTACATGTATATTTTTACCTAAAATAATGCAAAAAGGTTGACAATGTCCTTTAATATTTCTTACAGTTGTATGACCTTGTATGCCTTGACTCCGTCCTCCTTCCATCTCCACAGCCTTCTATCCTGCCTAGGGAACAACTGCCTTTCTAATGATCTGAATGCTACATAGCATCCTGATGTAACTGTGGTTGTACCTCTCACCCCACCTAGATCCCAACTGATGTGAGGCTATCACAGTAAAGTACACAAAGTGCTCAGCACCTGTCATGAGATGGAGAAGGAAGACAAAATAACTGGCTGGACCATCCTGTGTATCTGAGGAAGAGTCCATCTGTCCCTCCCACTTGGGGCACTGATGTCTGTCAGGCAAGGGTGGCTGGGCATGGACATCTACCAGCCCAGCCTGCTATATGTAAAACACATGGCATGTCTGGTGCCTCTGCATTCAGTGTCAAGTACTGCAAGCCCTGCTAACATCTGGCAACATTTCCTGAACTGCAAATCTCTGCCAACATGATCCTCCCTTTGGTTACCAGAGAGCATTTGTGCAGTTGTGAGGCATCCAGAGATGATTGTCACTGAGTTTGCCACTCGATGTGCAATACTCTGGGCTTTGGCACCAACCTTGTTCAGCACCTTAGTAAGCAGTAACACTAACTATGATGTCATCAGGCAGTCCTGCCATGAACCTTTGAAAGTTTTCTCCCTCACATCTCACTGGCTGATGTCAGTAATGCAAATGGTGTATCGATACTGGCCTATAATATAGCGGACACTGCAGTGCCAATAGCCCCTCATAAGTAATTATGTTTGACTTCCTCATATTGTCCCAGCATCAAGAAAATTCTACTTCACGAAGAGGGTGTTGGATAACTGGAACAAACTCCTAGAGGAGGTGGTGGGAACAGGGGGATTCAAGGGAGCATGGGATAGACATGAGGGTCTCTTGGATCTGGAGGGGAGATGGTAGGAAATTACAAAGTTCCGGCAGCTTGTTAGGCACACTGGGCCTGGTGGTCCTTTTCTGCCTACACATTTCTATGTTTCTATCAAGGATATCAGTGTGTATGTGATATTGCATATTCAGTGCGTGACCTCCACAGACAATTCCAAAATACTTTATTGTGGAGCAAAGCAGCAGAAATACTGAAAAGCATAAAGTTGGACTTTTGAGAGTTAAGGAGATGCAGAGCCGCATGAACACAGGCAAAGAGCCACATGCGGCTCCCGAGCCTCACGTTGTAGACCTTTGATCTAGAGCATACTCGACAGTCCAGAGGCTTTTCCTTTCAGTTGTTCCTCGCCTACAGGGATGTAGGCAGAGGAAGACCAGCTACCAAGAGAACTATTTCTCATTGGTTGGTCTCTTGTATTAGATTCTGCTATGAGAACACTGGTCACCAACCTCCAGTGGAAGTGAATGCCCATTCCACCAGGGGCACTGCAGCCTCACTTGCAGTAACAAGAGACATTCCCTTCCTGGATGTCTACAGGGCAGCTACCTGGACATCGGTGCACACCTTCGTCAAACACGATAGTTTGGATGTGCAGACCAGATCTGATGCCAAATCTGGCAGGGGCGGTTCTGCAGAGCCTCTTTCCTAAGTAGGATCTTCCTGGACATAAAGACTCCACCACTCATTCACACTAATGGGATCTGTGCCGGAGGTGCTAGGACCCAGCCCAGAACAAACTTTTTCAAGAGGTGTCGGTTACCAGAGATGGAACCCCGCGAGGAAGCGGCACCCTTGAGCCCCGGATTGTGCGGTAAAGACTGTCTGCATCGACTCTCCAACCGCTTCAGTTCCTTTTTCCCACCGAGTGTGCTTCAGTGACGACGTCGTCATCATTAGAGTCAAACTTCAAACTAGCAGCATAGTTTTCAGTTTATTATTTTGTAATTTATCTTGAAACAGTACTGATTAGATTTAATTTTACTTTTTGAGAAAGAAGTCTTCAGCCTTCCGTTGACAGTCGACCATGAATGGTCAGGTGACTGCAGGGAGACTTAAATGTAAGCTGTTCAATCAGCCAGGCTGGTTCGGTCCGCCACCTCTCCGGAGGAGGGTCTGACAACGGACAGATGCTTGGAGAGATGGGCAATAACCCGAAAGCATAATAGGAAACGGTCCCACTCTTGGCACCATTCGGCCTCAAGCTCTTCTTCAGCACACAAGTCGAAAAAGAGAAGGCATCACCGAGGTCGCCTTCTGGTATGTCTGCGTGTCGACTGTCTGTCACTGGGGCCAGGCGCGGTCTCCTCCTCTGTTGGAGTCGCCAGTTTCCGTCTTCGATGGCCGACCTCCTCGACACTTGGGCCTATCCCCGGCCTATTGGAGAGGCTTCCGATGAGCAGTTTCACTCAGTGGGCTGCTCTTATGGAGCAGTGGGCTTGGAGGTTGGTCCAGCTGCCCAATCAAGTCACTCCGAGGCCTTTGGGCTGTTCGAGGGAGCGGGTAGGGCGGTTGGACCTTCCTAGTCGCGTGGTGCCTTCTTCGGTGCTGTCGACTCAGCACTCGGGTGTTTCCCCCCTCACATGGCTTTGGCGCAGGGGTCCACACCGATGCCCGTCTCCTCCTAGTTTTCCTCCTTTTACCTCAAATTGCAGTTTTCAGAAACTTGGGACACTCTCAGAGCCATCTCCGGTGCCAGGGAGACTCTCTGTGTCGCCTGTGGCATCGGAGTCTGTTGGCGCCGTCCTCAGTGCCATGGGGCTCTGTTGGCGCTGTCCTCAGCGCCGGGGGCTCTATCGGCGCCATGTGCTGGGCAGTTTTCGATGGCGCCGACTTCCTTGTGTTCGGCACAGTGTTCTTCGGTGTCGAGGCTTGGTGCAGCACCGCCCAGCCTCCAGGGTTCTCTACTCAGATCTCTTTTCTCTTTTCCTACTGATTTTTCACTCCATTCCTGTTCATACAGTCCCTCCTGGACTGTCGGGAGATGATTTTGAGCCTGACCCAGATCTTCAGCTGGGTGATGATGTTGAAGGAGCAGGATCAATCCTGCTGCGAGCCTGTGGTAGAAGACCTTTCCTTTAAGTCTCTGCTGAAAAATTTAAATTCTATTCTTTTCTTCAGACTCCAGAAATTGATCCTGGAAGCTTTTAAGACTCCAATACCTAGAGGTCCCTATGGATTTAACTCCTCTGGTATAACCATCTTTCGAGACCCTCTCTCAGATGGAATGGAACAATCTTGCTCTCATCCCTTCCATGGCCAAGTCCATAGATAGGAAGTATGCTTCTCCCAAGGATCAACCCATATTGGCCTCAGCAGAGAATAAAGCCGTCCGCCATCTACAGCCTGGCCTATAAATAATCTCGCAAGACTGACACCTTGGGTAAGAGAGTCTTTTCTGCCTCCACTCTGGGTATGCGTATTGCCAGCTACCAGGGCTATTTTTCTAAGTATGAGTATGTCCTTTGGCATTCGCTCAAACAGATGGAAGAAGCTCTGCTCGACTTGGAAACTAGTTCAGAGCTACTTCATACCATAACCTGGGGTGTCGAGTCCAACAGGTTAAAGCTGCAATGGGCGCTTTCGATACTGCTTCCTGAAAACATTGGCGGCGGCGTTTTCACCTGTCGCCACTCTTGGCTATATACTTCGGGCTTCACGAATGATGCCCAGCAGCAGGTCATGGTTTTACCCTTCGGTATATATCTGTTCGTGCTCCAGGTAGAGCAAGCTCTGGAAGCCACACAAAAGACTAGGTCTGCCATTAAGACGGCTCGACCTGCACCTGCCTCCTCCCGGGGGGGGGGGTGCCAACAAGCATCAATTTCGCAACACTCAGTCCTTTCGGGGCAAAGGCAGGGGAGGTTTTAACAAAAAGCACAACCCTCTGACACAAAAGAAAACACAGCAGAAGGCACAAGGCCCCAAAGCGCCCAGTGCCACCTTCTGAGTTTCTGGCCTAGGTCCTGCCTCAACTGTCAGAGGGGTTACTCTTCTACTCTTCCTCAGCGGTGGGAGGATGACTGACTCAGTTCTACAACCAATGGAAATCTATAAGATCAGACGAATGGGTCCTCTGGATAATCCGCGAGGGGTACTTGCTCAATATTTCGGAAACCCCTCTGGATCATCCCCCCCAAACGACAGCCCAGGCTGTCAGCAGTACAGTCAGACCTTCTTGCTTCTGAGGTACAAGGCATTCTGAACAACTGGGCTGTAGAAGTAGTTCCACTGGATCAGCATAACACAGGATCTTACTTCGAGAGGGTTCCTTTAGTAGGTCATCCCATATAGGACAGGTGTCACCTGGCGCCTGGCTGCATTGCAGACTTTTCTAGCAGTACCTGACTGGGGACTACCCACCCGACCTCACGTGACCAACGTCAGCATGACTGTATATAGTGAGCGGTTCCCAGGCATGCTCTCCAGTTCTTTCCCGCCATCGCCTCGTGTCTGTCGCATTGCAGACTTCCATTAGCGAGCGTCGTGAAAGTTCTTGCGTGTTTTTTTCTCGCCTTTTTGACCATATTTCTTGATGTCTTCACCCAAGCAGAAGGGCTCATTATGTGGCATGCAGATCCCACACACAGACTCACCTTAAGTGTGTCCTCTGTTTAGGCCCGGACCATCCTGTTTCCTCCTGCCCTGAGTGCCAGACCTTCAATCAGGCCACAAAGAAAAGGAGACAGCAGGCTTTGGAGGCCCATCTTTTAAAAGTCCGTCTGGCTTCCTTGAAAGAAGATGGACTGGTTGAGAGTCCTGACTGAAAATCTTCTCTTTCAAGAAGCATAGGGAGAAATCCAGGGGCCAGGGGCGCTCCATGAGCAGCAGCTCGCCCTTGACGAGCAAGGCCGGCCGCCGCCAAGAAAATTGGACGAGTAAGTCTGGTAAGACCATAGCAGGTCAGCGGTCGTTGGCACACGCCTCTGCCAATAAGTCGGGCCCGGCTCCTCTGAGGTCCGTGGCGGCGGGTAAGTAGACTACGGACTGAGGGTACTCGCCCGGCACCAGTCGATAAGTTGGTCGGGGGCTCCTCCCGCCCACCTTACTCCACCTGCTAAGGCGGTAATCCCTGGCGGTCACCCCACGTCAGAACCTCATCGGCACCTCTTGACGAACCCGAGGAGAAGCTCCTCTTCCTTAGCCCGTACCCTCCCTTTCTCTGGCGGGTACTTGTGGCGATGATAGTGGTGAACCCCTCGACACTGTCGACGCTACAGGGTCAGCTCCGCGTTCCCCTCTTGGGGTCAAGGAGGAGGCTCCTCCTCAGCCAGCAGGCCTTACCATGGAGGCCCCTCCTCCGCCTTTGGGTGGGATTCCAGCGCCCCTTCCGACGCCGGACATCCTGACGACAGCCCCGCAGCCTGGACCGTTCAACTGGACTCAGCCTTTGGCCCCGACACGGATCAGGTCCCTTTCGTCCGGCCCTGCACGGATCAGGTGTTCAGTCCAGCGTTGGTTCCCCTGGCGTGGAGCTGTCCGATGCTGGACCCCAGCCCGATATATACTATGGCGGGTCCCACGTGGTACCACCGCCTGATCACTTATGGGAATTACTCTAGACCCGAACTGTTCCGCATTACCAGCAGGGGTTTGCTGGGGAACACTACCTCCGACTGGAGTCATTTCGGACAGTTCTGCCCTGGGTTTAATCCTTACTCTACTTATCAGGGATTCCAGGGTTATCACCCACCACGTTGTTCTCTCCGGGTTGCTCTGGATTTCAAGGCTCTAATTCAGTCTTGGTGGCAGGAGGCACGGTCGGAGTTTGTCTCTGATTTGGAGACTAGGCTCCCACTCCCACGGTCTCCCAGGTCCCTTTTCCTGAGCAGTTCCTCCATTGCTACTGTCCATGTCTCGGGGAAGACTCGTCAGGAGGTTTCCCGTCCTGATACCCGATGCCATCCTGTTGGAGGCGGATGATGATGATGGCTCATAGGGGGCTGATGATTCTTTAGAGGACGTACCAGAGGAGCCTGAGGGCCCAAAAGGCAAGGTTTCCCCGAAATCTCCACCAGAGGACCCTGCTTTTTCGGACCTTCTGAGGTCCATGAAGGATTACTTCGACTGGGAGTCTGAGGATCAGGACTCTGAGACAGAGGCTAATAGAACATCTCGACCTAGAGTCTCTGTCCCCAGTCCCCATTCCTCCTTGGTTTGCACCTCAGCAAGACCTCACCACTGCCATCTGGCAGATGCCTTATTCTCTCCCTGCTGTGCCCAAACGTGCAGACAGACTTTACCAGGCGCTGAAGGATGCCCCGTTCCTGAAGGCACTTCAAGGCTGACTCTGTGGTCATTTCTGCGGCTTATGATCGCTCCTCAGTGCCAAAGTACATGAGTACCTCTTCTCCGGACAAAGAGTCAAGGCAGATGGACCAGTTCAGAAGAAAGATTTATTCGTCAGCCACATAGGCCCTCCGGTCCCTTAACTATGTGGCCCACCAAGAGGCTACCTTGGCCAGGTTAGAAGCGTGAGTCCAGTCCATGAACCCCTCCCCTTTAAAGGAAGAACTTGCCAAGGGTCTTCGCCTCTCCAAAATCTTGGGTAGGCACGCCTTGCGTGCTGCTTACAAGTCCGTTGACTCAGTGGCACGTACCTCAGCAACTGCTGTTGCCCGTAGAGGTTACTCCTGGCTTCGCTTCTCTAGACTCACCAACGAGGTCCAGTTGGCGATTTCAGGATGCCCCCTTTAGGGGCTCGGTGCTCTTTGGTGGGGACACAGAGGACATTATCATAGACCTACAGGACAGGGGCCTTGCCCTTAGGTCTATGCTGTCAATGTACAAATCGGGGTCCCAGCAGCAGCCCTTTCAGAAAAGGACCTGGAGGCAGAGAAAGAACACCCCGGCGTGCCGCCAGGAAGTTGCAGGCCACGGTACAGCCACCCTCTCCTGCCTCCAAAACAGACACGTTCAGGGGTCCTCCCCTGAATGCCCTGCCACATCTTGACTCCTCATCCTCACTGCCTCCTCAGTTTCTTGACGGGAGCAGGTGGGGGGGACGTTCGTCCGCCACGTGCAGGAGTGGAGGGCGATGACCTCCGAATGGGTTTTGCAACTAGTGTCTGTCGGACACACTATAGAGTTTCTGGAAATTCCCCCGGAAACTCCTCCAAAGTCGTCCTCTTACTCGCGGGACCAGGCCCTCCTTGTTTGCGAAGAGGTAAACACGTTCTTTCTCAAGGAAGCAATAGAGCATGTTCCCCTTGGGCAAAGGGGAAAGGGGTTTTACTCCCAATTTTTCCTGGTTCCAAAAAAGTCATGGGACTTTAGACCCATACTCGACTTAAGCCAGCTAAATCAGTTTGTCGAATACAAAAAATTTCGGATGCTGACACTCCAGAGCCTCCTTCCACTCCTTATGGGGAACCACTGGCTCTGTGCTCTGGATATGCACATCCCATCTTCCCCAGCCACCGCCCCACGGTTCGCTTTCACTTCGGGGCACTTTCGTTTGATGCACTCCTTTTGTTCCGTCTTTGCACCACGGGTCTTTACCAAGTGCCTGGCAGTGGTCGTGGCCTTTTGCCCTGCAGGGGTATTGCAGTTTTCCCTTACTTGGATGACTGGTTGATTTCAGTGTTAATGGCCATACTTTACACCTCCCAGTAGGGTTGCCACCTGTCAGGTTTTTTTAACCTGGTGATCAGGTTTTCAAGGACCCTATCAGGTAATCTGGTTTTGCTCTATGCTGGTCAGGTTTTTGAGCCATTTTGAGTGCTCACATACTTTTGAAACAAATGTTGTCATTATTCATTGTTTCAGCTACATGTCCTGGTTACAGACAAGTTCTGTTGTCAGTATAGCCCTTTGTTTATGAAAGCATTCAGCCTGGGAGGTGTAAAGTATGGCCATTAACACCATTAGCACTTACTTAACCTACTCTTTTCCACTGCATCTTAAAGTGGCATAGCAGCACAACAGCCCCCACCTTTTGTAACAGTAACAGAGCCAGTTGTCCTCCACTTTCATTTGCTGGTAAACATTTTCATCTCTAACAGAATTTAGGCATTTTTAAATGTTTTAAATTATTTTATTTCCTCAAGAAAAAAAGTATGGTCACTTCTTTGTCTTTGAAACGGTACTGTGAACATGAACATGGAATGGAGCCAGAAAAAGATAAAAAGTACACAGTACAGGAAACAATTTCTTATGTGTTATTATATACCATGTATACTGTTGTGTGCTATTTACAGTATTTCCCTTGTCTCCCCCCAGATCATATCTGTAAATTATATTTATTTTATCCCTGTATGTTTGTTTGGTAAACCAGTGTCAATAAATAAATACATAAGTAAATGAATGACTAGGAAGAACCTAGGAAAGTAACTTTAACAGGTACAGTACAGTATCTTAACATTTTTGTTGAACTGCTGCTTTAAGTGTTGTCTTTTATTGATATAACAAATGGCCTTCAAGGAGGAATGATGTATGATGAGTCATGAAAAGGGGTGGGCCAGGGGCCGGGTTTAGGATCCGTTTCTCTTTTTGCCCCATCCAACGGTGGCAACCCTATTTCAGCCCCGTCCAGGGATTCTTTGCTAGAGGCTTTTGCCTTCACCCTGGAGCTCAACAGACTAGGGATCACAGTCAGTGTTCCCAAGTCCTCCCTCATCCCTGCCCAGAGGCTACAGTTTATTGGGGCAGTCCTGGATACGGTCCAGTGCAGAGCCTTTCTTCCTCCAGACAAGGTGGAGACCCTTCTCTGTCAGGCCTCCAAAGTGGCTTCTCTCAGGACCATCCCGGCTCAGGAGGTCCTGCACCTTCTGAGCCTGATGGCAGCCTCCATCACGACTGTTCCTCTGGTAAGGCTTCACATGAGGGTCACTCGGTGGTTCTTGCTGGTGAAGTGGGATCAGCTCCTAGACGACCTGGACCATTCGGTACTGGTCTCCTCAGCGGTTCAGAAAGAGTTGCATTGGTGGATGGATTCTTGCAATCTTTCCTTGGGGCTTCCCTTCCGGAGCCTGGCACCCTTCGCTTCTCTCAGAAGGGATGCCTCGAATATGGGGTGGGAAGCACATCTAGGGGAGCACCAAGCCCAGGCACTATGGTCCAGCTTCGAGACTTCTTTGCATATCAATGTTCTGGAGATGGAGGTCCTGTATGCTCTACAGGCCTTCCAGTCCCTCCTTCCTAAGGGATCACTGCTGATCCAAACGGACAACATGTTGGTGGTTTGGTATATCAACAAACAAGGGGGAACCAAGTTGTACCCCCTGTACCGGGAAGCGACGCTTGTGTGGAACTGGGCAGTCCAGCACCATCTGGTCCTAGTGGCCGTGCACATTCTGGGTGTTTTAAATGTCCTGGAGGACAGTCTCAGCAGGTCTCGGACCCATAGCTCACGAGTGGGAACTGTATCAGGAAGTGGCGGAATCCATATTTCTGCATTGGGGGCATCCGGAAATCGACCTCTTAGCCTCCGAATCCAACGCAAAACTTCCCAGATTTTGCTTGCTTGTTCCAGGGCACGGTGCTTTTTGGAACGACGCATTGTCTCTCTCTTAGACAGGGAAATTTTGTACGCCTTCCCTCCATTTCCCATTCTACAGAGGGTCCTTCTCAAGCTTCAGGTGGAGAGAGCTTAGATGAACCTCATCGTTCCTCTCTGGCTGAGGCAGATCTGGTCCCTGCTGCTGCAACAGCTCTCCAGGGAACCACTGGTTCCACTTTCAGTGACTCACAACCTCCTGACCCAGGATCAAGGTCGATTGTTACATCCGGGGCTCAGGACCCTGCATCTTGATGCATGGCTCCTGCAGACATAGCGATCTCTCACTTTGGGGTCTCCTCCCGGGTTGCGCAAGTCCTCATTGAGGCCAGAAAACCCTCTACTGGTTCCACTTATGCCACGAAATGGAAACTGTTTTCCATCGGGGTGACTGCTAAGGGTTGGAACCCCTTCTCTTGTTCTGCCCCGCAAGTCATGGAATACCTCCTTCACTTGTCAGAATCCAGTCTGTCATTCTCTTCTTTGAAGGTCCACATTTCAGCTATCTCGGCGTACCACGAGCTTGTGGATGGTAAACCCGTTGCTCAGTTGGAGGTCTCAAAAACCTTTCTGAAAGGGATTCTCCATCTGAAACCCCCACATCCACAGCCCAACCCCTCCTTGGTACTTGAACTTCGTCTTGGAAAAGCTCACCCTTCCTCCTTTCGAGCCAGCTATGAGCTGTGATTTGCGCTTCCTTTGCTGGAAGGCGCTGTTTCTCGTGGCCATCACGTCAGCCTGAAGGATTTCGGAGCTTTACACTCTAGTCTGCAAGGAGCCCTACCTGATTTTCCATATGGACCGGGCAGTCCTCAGAACACATCTGATGTTTCTTCCCAAGGTAGTGTCAGAAACCACGCTGAATCATTCAGTAGAGCTTCCTGTCTATTACCCGTCCCCCTCAAACAGAGGTGAGGCACTCCTTCATACGATTGATGTTCATCGGATTCTCCGGTGTTACACTCACCGGGCCAAAGAATTCCATATCCGTGACCAGCTGTTCAGTTCTTTTGCCCCTAGATGGATGGACAAACCGGTTTCTAAGCAGGGCCTGTCCAAATGGTTAGACAACTGCATTAGGTTCTGTTACCAGAAGTATGAAAAACCTCTGCTGGGTCCCATTAGAGGTCATTCTGCTAGGGGCATGGCTGCCTCCACAGCCTTCTTGAATAACGTTTCTGCGGCCAACATTTGCGCCGCTACTACTTGGAGTTCTGTCCATACCTTTACCAAACATTGCAGTCTGGACATTGCTACTAGGCGGAGGGCCGGTTTCAGCCTAGCTGTCTTGCAGGGCCTTCTGTCCTAGGTTGGGTCCATTCTGGATTCCAGTTTTTTCTGTTGGAGTTTGTTCTCCTCCCTAGTTTCTCTCCGTCTCTCTTTGGAGGGACTGTTTGGGACTCTGTCCTGTATGTGATGACCTACTGGAGGAACCCTCTCGAAGTAAGATAGTACAGTTACATATTAACTTACTGTAACAGTAGATCTTTGAGAGAGGTTCCTTCAGTAGGTCATATTTTTCCCTCATTCCTAACCCTCATTTTGTGTTTTACAGGGACTACAAATCCTGTTCGCTTCTGCTGTCGGGCCTCTTCCAGGCTCCGGCGGGAGAACTGGAGGGTGGGTGTGGGGACCGCCCACTATATACAGTCACGCTGCCATCAGTCACATGACGAGTGGATGGCCCCACCATCAGGTATTGCTAGAAAAGTCTTGTGCTGCCCGACGCCAGGTGGTGCCAGTCCTATATGTGATGACCTACTGAAGGAACCTCTCTCGAAGGTCTACTGTTACAGTAAGATCTTCTTCGAGATACAGCTCTTGCAGCAGGTTACACCATTAGGATTGAAGCCGTCGGGCGTCAGGACCCCACAGAAATTTTCTAGCTAGCAGTCTTCAACGGGGACCGCCCCCGATGTCAGGCATAGTACATAAGGAGGCGGTCCTGCTATAATCCCCAGTTCTTTTCCCGCCATCGACTTCGCAGCATCTGCCTTTTGATCAGTTTCTAGCGCGCGATGACTAGGAGAATTTCTACCGTTTTTTTTCTCAACGGATTTCGTCTGATGTCCTATCCAACTTCTCTGGAGGGCCATTCATCGAAGTGTGCCTGTGGCAAACAGATCCCTTTCAAGGATCCTCACTCGGCCTGCATTCGCTGCCTGGGCCCAGACCACGACACCCAGGCCTGATCTTTCTGCCAGGGCTTTAACAGCCGTACCAGGATCTGCCGCCAGAAGGCCCTCCAAGCTTTCATTCTCAAGGAAAAACTCAAAGCAATGGATCGAGACCCTTCCTCCAAGGGGGAGTCTTCAGGGAAGTCCCATAAGCACCGGGAGGAGGAGAGACCCAGATCCCCTTCCAGGGCCTTGGACTCCTGCAGCTCCGGCTCCAGGTCGGACCGCTGTCTTTCGAGGGCCCGCTCTCAGCCTCCCCCGGTTTTCATCAGATCGGCTAGTGGTTCCTTCTCTCTGCAGCCCGTCAAGACCTCCAGGCCTGCATCTTCGTCCACTCCGGCCAAGGCCTCGTCCAGGTCTGGGGAGCGCCACAATTCTTCCTCCTGTCATTGGACCTCCGACGTCAGGTCTGTCTCCCAACCGCCACCACCCCAGCGCAAGACTAAGGAGCTGACCTCTCTGAAGCGGACGTTGGACCCGACGTCTGCCCACCCGACGTCAGCCAAGATACACAGGCACTCCCGGGAGCCGGCTACTGTTCGTCACCCATCGCTGGTCAGGCATTCGCCCCTGAGGATGCCGGCGGGGGGACCGCGTCGGATATCACAGAAAGGAGGACCACATCACCGCCTACCGACTTCGGTCGGAAGGCATCGTCGGAGGAGGACTCTACCTAGCCTGAAGACCAGGCGGGCGACGCCGGTCCCATCGGGCTCCCACGGGATCCCTCTCCAGAACTGGAGACCCCCGGGGACCAGACGCCCGACCCAGACGACAGGCCACCGGCGCCCGGTCCGTCGTCGGGCCTAAATGGCAGAGGTGAAGGAGCTCTTCACCTTCTGGTGGGACACCATCAAGAAGGATGGTCATCACGCAACCTCCTCCTGCGCCCGCTGCCCCTTGACGCCTCGTGCCTCCTCCACCCAGGGGGTCAGCAGGACGGGCATCGACTCCCAAGGAACCAGCATCACCTCCTAGGGGCAGATCTTTGGAGAGGAGAAGGCCTCCGTCAAGATCCACTTCAGGGTCACCCAGCCCCAAGAGACTCAGAAGGTGTTGGTATACCCTGTCCGCAGAGGACTCCAGATCTGACATCTGAGTGGTCCAGATCTCCTCCTCCAATCAGCGTCCCCTCTCCGGACCCACGCGACCTTCCCAGGTCCCCTCCGGATGACCCCTTGTTCTCCGAGTTAATGAGGCATATTCAGGAGAACATGGGGTTGGGTGCTGAAGAGCTGGACCCAGAGAGACTGCGCCTTGCCCGCTACCTTTGGCAAAAAGATCCCATGCCTGTGGTAGTGCCAGCCTTGGTGGACACCTTCGTGGACGTCACCAAGGCGGCGTGGAAGTGTCCACATTCGACTCCGGCCATGCTGATGAAGGCTGACCGCCTGTACAAGGGAGGACCAGTACCTGGCAAACCATCCTCTGGCCGACTCCCTGGTCATTACAGCCTCACATGACTGGTCTCAGAAACCGCAGCACTTGAGCACGCAGCCACCGGACCCGGAGTCCAAGCAGTTGGAAGTCCTGGGCAGGCACACATACGCGGCCGCGACTTGCGCCATTAGGTCGTTGAATTACCTCACCCACATGTTTCAGTTACAGAACGCATTGTGGGAACAGGGACAGGACCTAGCAGAAAAATTGCCAGACGGTGGCCAGAAGCAGGAGCTGTTGCAACTTCTCCGTACGGGTTCGGACATGGGGACCCAGGTGCTTAGAGCCGCATACGACTCTGCGGAGTCTTCGGCCAGAGCTGCAGCCTCAGGCATGTGTCTCCGGAGACACTCATGGCTCCGTGTCTCCGGGTTTACCCCGGACGTCCAGAAGAACATCATGGATGCCCCTTATCATGGCGAAGTTCTGTTTGGTGAAGCCTCAGAGAGGTGATCACCAAATTGCAGGAAGCTGGGAAGGCGATTAGATCTGTCCACACCATGTACAGGTCTCGGCTTAGTTCCTTTCGCAGGAACCAAAGTCGCTTTCGCAGCCGGATCCAAAGGCAACAACCTCGCTCCGGCCAGCAACAGAGGGGCTCCTTCACCCGAAAAGCCCAGGCAGAGACATCCTCAGGCAGAGGCCAACGAGCCACAAAGTCGGCCCAACCTGCAGGATCCAATGCTGCCACAGCATGACTCTTTCCCGGCCCCCGCCCCTCCTCCGGATCTACGCGGAAATGAAGGTCAGGGGTCGCGATCAGACCACCTGCCAGGGTGGCAGTCGATCACCACTGACAGGTGGGTGCTACAGTTAGTCAAAAAAGGCCATTATATAGAATTTGTAGACAACCCACCCACAAGGCCTCCTCTGCTTTCCCGCTATTCGGGTCAGCACGCCTTGCTTATACAGCAGGAGGTGCTTCTGCTTCAGAGAAGGAAAGCTTGAGCACGCTCTAGGAACCAGAGAGGAGCAGGATACTATTCGCACTTTCTTCCTGGTTCCAAAGAAAACTGGGACCTCCGTCCAATCTTGGACCTCAGCGACCTCAATCTGTCGGTCGCTCACAGCGCTTCCATGGTGACTCTTCGGGACTAATCCCCATGCTGAAGAAAGGCGGCTTTCTTGGCGTCCCTGGACATGCAGGACGCTTACCTGCACATTCCTATTGCTCAGGCGCACAGGAGGTTCCTGCACTTCAAGTTTCTCGGCTACTGTTATCAGTTCCAGGCACTTCCCTTCGGACTGTCATCAGCACCTCGGGTTTTTACCAAGTGCATGACAGTTGTGGCAGCGCCTCTGAGGAGACAGGGCCACTGTGTTCCCATACCTGGACGATTGGCTTCTCATGGCCCCTTCCAAGGAGGCACTACTCATAGCCATTCAATGTACCCAGACCCTTTTTCAGTCTGTGAGCATACTCATCAACTACGAGAAGTCTCTCCTTCTACCGTCCCAGAAACTGCAGTTCATAGGGGCAGTTCTGGACACCGTCAAGAGGAAAGCCTTTCTTCCCGAAGACAGAGCGGAACGCATTCGATCCCTCATAAGGGACCTGTCAGCGAAGAAGACCGTCCCAGCCAGACTGGTCCTTCGCCTGCTGGGACACATGGCTGCGGCCATTCCTACAGTCCCGATGGCAAGACTCCACATGCGGGTAACCCAGTGGATGTTAAGGGTGCAATGGAACCAACGGCAAGACCATCTGCAGCATCCAGTCAGAATCACGAAGGCCGTGGTTTGGGACTGGCAATGGTGGCAAGATCCGGGGAACCTCTCCACGGGAGTTCCCTTCACAGCGCTGTCTCCGACTGTGACTCTCTCCACAGACACCTCAGGGCTCGGGTGGGGAGCACACCTGGACGGGGTGAGGTCCCAGGGCACATGGACAGTCCAGGAATCTTATCTCCACATCAACATTTTGGAGATGAGGGGTCCTTTACGCCCTGCAAGCCTTCCAGTCGGAGATTCCACCGGGTACTCTCCTGTTGCAAACAGACAATACTGCGGTGATGTATTACCTCAACAAACAAGGAGGCACTCACTCCTACCCCCTTTACAGGGTGGCCATGAGAGTGTGGGAGTGGGTAGTACAGCACGGCGCAAACCTTATTGCAGTACATGTCCCCGGAGTGGACAATACCATTGCAGACAGCTTGAGTCGTTCTCAGGTCAGAGTCCACGAGTGGGAACTTCTACAGGAGGTGGCAGAGGATCTGTTCCACAGATGGGGCACTCCTGAATTAGATCTATTCGCGTCCCCATCCAACGCAAAACTGCCCAATTTTTGCTCGCTAGATCCAGGGCCTGGTGTTTTCTGGCCAGACGCGTTGTCCCTCTCCTGGGCGGGCAGATTCTTCCTCGCCTTCCCTCCTTTCCCGTTGATCCAGAGAGTTCTTCTCAAACTTCGCAGGGAGTAGGCTACGCTTATCCTGATAGCGCCTTTCTGGCCCAGGCAAATCTGGTTCCCGCTACTACATCAGCTATACCGGGAACCTCTGCTTCCTTTGCCAATCAGCTCCCATCTGTTGTCTCAGGAGGAGGGTTCATTAGTCCACCTGGACTTACATTCATTGAACCTACATGCCTGGCTCCTAGGGACATAGCCATGATGCGACACGGGGTCTCGCAGGAAGTGGTGGAAGTACTTTCTGCTGCTAGAAAGCCGGCAACCCACGCGACATACGCCATGAAGTGGTGCAGGTTTTGCTTGTGGGCTCAAACGCGTGGTTTCTCGCTCTTAGACTGTCCCGGGAAGCTGGTTCTGGAATACCTGCTTTTTGCTTTCAACCGGACTAGCTTACTCCTCGATTAAGGTGCACTTGTGTACAATTCAGCTTATCATGCCCCATCGGCTGTCGTGTGGTGGCTCAATTGGACACTACTTTCATTGCGCTTTTAAGGGGTCCTCCACCTTAGGCCACCTATCAAGGACCGGTTCCGTGGGACTTGCCCTTTTGTCCTGAACAGCTTACGCTGCCCTTTGAGCCAGCCACGGATTAAGTAGCTACATTTTTGTGGAAAACGTTTTAGTTGCAGTTATTCAGAGAAGAATCTAATTACATGCGCCATGTGCAAAGAGCCTATTTAGTTTTTCACCAGGATAAGGTGTCCCTGAGGACAAATCCTAAGTTTCTGCCTAAGGTGGTTTCAACCCTTACCCTTAATCAGGATATCGACTTACCAGTGTACTTTCCCAAGTAGACCAATCGAGGAGAAGCACTGCTTCACACTCTGAACGTTCACAGGTGTCTCAGATATTATCTAACCAGAACCAAACAGTACTGGAAGGCAGATCAGCTGTTTGTATCCTTTGCTGAGAGGATGAAAGGGGCCCCTATTTCGAAGCAGACCCTTTCACGTTGGCTCATTCAATGCATCTCTTTCTGTTATGACAAGCGCAGCAAACCTTTGCCAGGCGCCGTCAAGGGCCATTCTACCAGAGGAGTGGCCACCTCCTTTGCAGCACTCAAGAATATTTCACTTCAGCTATTTGTGCTGCAGCTACCTGGAGCTCTGTGCATACCTTTATTAGGCATTACAGCCTGGACATCACTTCAAGGCGATAAGCAGGTTTCTCTGCCAGCCTTTCAGGGACTTCTGTCCCAGGCCTCGAGCAGGGTGGCAACTTCTGCCTCCTCCTCCGATGGTGTTAGACTGTCGCCATTGCTTGGGAATCGGTCCTAATGGTGTAGACTTGCTGCAAGAGCTGTATTCAAGAAGATATTGGCATGTTAAGTAAGAACTTTACCATAAACAGCTCTTGAGAACAGCTCAGTAGGTACCTTCCCACCCACCATTCCCCTTGAGGAGGTAGGTTATAGCCTAACATCCATCTTCTGGGATGGAGCGATTTGTTTTAGTCTTGGCCATCTGATCCGTAGGTCTCTCTTCTGATGTCATCCAGCAGGCGGAGTCTCCGGGCGGAGAACTGGGGATTGTGGGCGTACCTTCTTATGTACTACGCTGACATCAGGGCGGGACCCGGCGTCGAGGCAGTCCCTGCTGAAGACTGCTCTAGAAAATTTCTGTGGGGTCCTGGCGCTATTGACTTTAGTACTAATGGTGTAACCTGCTGCAAGAACTGTTCTCGAAGATCTACTGTTACGTAGTTCTGGCTAACTGTACTTTCCAAGTGTGACCAGGGTTTCTAGAGCGTGATATGTTGTTCATCCACACTCTTTGGCATGTCCTTTCCCCTTCAAATCTCACGGAAGTCTTCAAGTTGGTTCTTCCACCCCACCCGGTGGTATATATCCTCGGCTCTGCTCTAATGACGCCAGATCTTCCTTTTCCACTGGAAGATTCGTTCCTCGTACATTTCTGCAGTACCATAGGCCATGGATTCTAATTGACGGTTTTCGCTGCATTTGCTTTCTTTGAAACTCGTAAGAGTTTACGATTCCGATCAGAGCGTATCGGACATGGAGGACAAGTCGTCCCCCAGGTTTTGCCGGTGTCCTTGCAGACAGAAAATGTCACGTACTGATCCCCACCTCTCGTGCGTCTATTGCTTGGGTGTTGTGCATGACGCACCTCTTGTACCATTTGTCACAGCCTTCCACACTAACGCCCTGGATGACCTGAAGGTGCGCCTACAGTTAGGGAGACCAGAGCTTGGCAACCCATCGATGAAATCGAAGGAGGCCAGGTGGGTTGTCATGCCATGGGGTCCTCGATCAGCTCGAACAGATAGCGGCTTTTGAAGAGGAAGTTGCCAAGCTTCCGCCAGCCGGGTTTTTTGTGCCGCCAACCTGGGCTCCACTTTCACTGGGTCCTTCGAGCTGTGCCAGCCTCTTCCCAACAAGGGTGAGCGCCTCTGGCTCGCACTCCTCCTGCCCTAAGAAAAGGGACAAGGACCCTAAATCATCTTCTGCCCAAAGAAGACATTCCTGGGGCAGGGAACGGTCCAATTCTCAGGATCTTGCGGTCTCTATCTTGGTCGAGATTGCTTCCTCGGCTGCCGGCTTCTCGAACCTTCCGTCAGGCCAAGGCACCAAGGCCGAGGATATGGCCGAACCGGCCAAGATTTCTCTCGACCTGATTGAGCCGTTGTCGCCGACCCCGGTCGCCGACTCATTGGAGGGGACACCCATCCTTTCTTCCCCAACAAGGGAGACCTGCCCTCGGTATCCGATCTAGGACAGGAGGAAGCTCAGTTTTCACCAAATCCGCCTCTCCCGACGACAAAGCTGACACCTGCTGGGTCTCGATCGAGGACTAGGACCGTGGTCGCTCGAAAAACCAAAAAAGGGTCACAAACACTCCCGGAAGAGGCGCTGCCACAGATCCTCATCCTCCTTGGACGAGGAGAGACTTCGGAAGCTCCGTCGACGTTATGAGGACCTCATGTGGCAACAGCTAATGCTGACCGGTCAAAAGCTGGCTCTACTGGCCGTTACTTGGCCCCAGCCTCTTAGGCCGACGCCGACTCCTCGGAACCGAAGACTCCGGTTCTCCCTCCGGTAGGACCGGCACGCATTCCTGTTCAGCTTGTTCCGGTCTCCCCACCAATTTTACTGGAGCCACCGCCTAAGCAGCCTCAGGGAGGGGCCCCCTCAAAAGAGGATCGGACAGATATCGGCCTGTCCCATTGTCTGTCCATCACTGTTGTCCCCCATCACCCTCGGCCTTTTGAAGGGGACATAGGCGGGAGACCCCTGTATCCCGACTCCTCGGACTCTGATACCACTGGTCTTTACTCACACCCCGATGACGAGTTGTCAGTGACAGGCCTGGAGGAAGGTCCTTCCTCTTTCCAGGGCATCCTCAGACTTATTTCAGAGTCCACCGGTATGCTCTTGGAGCCTATCCAAAAGAAGGCGGAATATCCTCTCACAGATATCCTTAAGAGGGGGGATACCCCGATGGAGGCCTTCCCAGTGGCCGAAGCCATTGTTGACCTGGCCCTTGAGCTATCGCAGCGTCCTGCCTCTTGCCTGGCTCCGTCTGCCTGCATGGCTCGCAAGTACACTGTACCCATGGGGTCTTTGGCGGGCTTCACTGAGCATCCCTCGGCCGAGAGCCTTGTGACTGCTTCAGTGTTTAGACACACGGGCAGCTCAGTGGATACTGACCACCCTCCGGACAAGGAGTAAAAAAATATGGACCATTCTCCCCGGAAGGTATATGCAGCCTCATCCTTGGGCCTTCGTCAGGCCAGCTCAGCAGTGATCATGGCACACTTCTCTCGCACCCTCTTGGGTCGCTAGATGAAGTCCTCCCTCATCTCCCAGCGGACATGCAGACCATGGTTAAGCAAGTCCGTGACCAGGGCCATGCTGTTGCAAAACGGCAGCTCCAGACGGCCTTGGACATTGGAGATTCCTGTGCCCGTTCACCAGCAGCTGCAGTGGCCACTCGCCACAAGGCCTGGCTGATGATATCCTCTTTTTTGGCAGATACTCAGCACAAGTTAGCTGACGTGCCCTTCCTTGGCACAGACCTCTTCGGTTCGGGAGTGGCAGGTCACCTCCAGCGCATAGAGCAGTCCAATGCCACCTTGGATGCCACTTCTGTAAAAGGTTCTTTGGGCAAGAACCAGCAGAAGCGCAAGAAGAAGCCTTTTTGGCACTCTTCTGCGGTTAGACAGCCCCCCTTCCAGGAAGGTCAGCAGCAACAGCAGGCTGAAGCTTGGCACTCTAGGCCCAAGCAGAGTCCCCAACAGCCCCACAAAGGAGGCCGAGGTGCCGGTCCAGGAGCCTCCTACTCCTCTAAGCCTGCACAGTGACGGGTCGGGGTGGCCACCCCTACTCCCATCACGCCAGTTCTGGGTCCTACCATGGGGGGCCGGCTCCGCCACTTTCCGCCTGGTCTGGTATCACTTCGGACAGGTGAGTCCTGGAAGTGGTCAGTCGGGGACTGCCTCTAGAGTTGGAGCAGTAACCACCTTGTCGAGCCCGTGCCCCACGGGAGGAAAGGATCTCAGTTGGCACTCAGTCGGCCCTTTGGGACGACATTGCTTAGCTCCTCCACAAGGAGGCAGTAGCTCCAGTGCCAGATCCTCCTACATACCCAGGCTTCGTGTCCAGGTACTTCCTGGTGCCCAAGCGGACGGGTGGGTTGGCGCCCCATCCTAGATCTCTATGACCTGAATCAATATCTCAGGTCTCGCACCTTCCGAATGGTAACTCTGAACCAGATCTTACCATCTCTGGAGAGAAACATGTGGTTCTGTTCACTGGATCTACAGAACGCGTTCTTTCACGTCCCAATTCGTCCATCCCACCAGCAGCTCCTCCGCTTCAGGTTCAGAGGGAACCTGTACGAGTTCCGAGCCATGCCTTTCCGCCTGTCATCGGCCCTCGGGTCTTCAAGTGCATCACAGTGGTGGCAGCCCATCTACGCGCCAAGGGGTCTGGATATACCCTTACCCGACACTGACTCTTGGTGGGTTCTGCCCTGCAGGAGGTGGAGAGGTCCAGGGACCTGGCCCTCCAAACCTGTTCCCAGTTAGGCCTCCTGATCAACGAGGCCAAGTCGGAACTTGTGCCCTCTCAGGTGATGGACTTTATCAGGGCAGAGCTAGACTCTCGTCAAGCCAGAGCTCGGTTTCTGGCAGACAGGGCAGAGGTTCTTTCCTCCTTTGCCCAATCATTTCTGGTTGGGCACTTGCGCCCTGCCCGGGACTTCCTGCACTTTCTGGGTTACATGGTGGCATGCACCTCAGTGGTCCGTTGGGCCAGATTGCACACGCGCCCCCTCCAGTGGGAGCTGGCCGCTCAGTGGACTCAGTCAGGGTCTTTACAACCAGCTGGTCACTGTCACCCAGAAGATGTGGGACGCTCTCCAATGGTGGACCATCCCAGTTCATTTGCAGGAATGGATCCCATTTGTCCGCCCCGAGCCAACGGTCGTCCTCACTGTCGATGCCTCTCTCATGGGCTGGGGTGCCCACATGGGGGACAGCAGGGACCATGGGTTCTGGAACCCCGAGGAGTCCCGATGCAATATCAACCTGTTAGAGCTCAGAGGAGTCAGACTGGCCCTGTCAGCTTTCGCTCCTCAGCTCTGGGGTCAAATGGTTCAAGTCCAGACGGACAATACCACGACCGTGTACTACCTCAACAACTAGGGCGAACATGCATTCCCATCTGCTGTGCAAGGAGGCGCTCCGAATCTGGATCCTCTTCAGCCGGCTGGAGGTGGATCTCCTTGCCATCCATGTGGCAGGAGTCTCGAACCAACGTTTAGGCCAGACATCCCACGAGTGGTCTCTCCATCCAGAGGTAGCTTACAATCTGTTCTCTCATTGGGGCAAACCGTTGGTGGACTAGTTTGCCTCCAGGGAGAACACCAAGCTGATCCTGTACCATGCCCACCCCCTTCAGCAGGGCTCACTGCTTACTACCTAAACCGCCAGGGCGGGACACGCTCCATGCCTCTGTGCAGGGAAGCTCTCCATATTTGGTCTCTCGTGCGCAGTCTGGAGGCGGATCTTTTAGCCATTCACATGGCAGGAGCCTCCAACACCCTGGCCGATGCCCTATGCCGGATAGGGGCTGTGTCTCATGAGTGGTCTTTCCTGCCGGAGGTAGTACAAGATCTCTTCTCCCACTGGGGTTTGCCTCAGGAGAATGCGAAGCTGAGACTGTTTCATGCCCGCCTCAGCAGGGCTCGCTGCAGGATGCCTTCTCAAGGCCGTGGACCCCAGGTCTCCTCTACGCCTTCCCTCCATTTCTCTTGATCCACAAGGTGCTACTCAAGGTGAGGAGGGACAAGGCGAAGGTGATTCTGGTAGCCCCAGATTAGCCCCGCCAGTTCTGGTATCCAGATCTCCTCAGCCTCAGCTGCAGGGCCTTGGAGCGACTTTGTACATGTCTGGACCTGATATCATTGAACTAGGGGAAGGCATTCCATCTGGACCTTCAATCCCTGCACCTCACAGCCTGGTACCTGAGCGGCTAGAGTTCCAGGCTCTAGGTCTTTCCGAGGATGTCTACACTGTGGTGGAGGCATCTCGTAAGGAATCGACCAGGAAGTGTTATGCCTTCAAATGAAAAAGGTTTTCCATTTGGTGTCAGGGTAAGAGTCTGGACCCCTTATCCTGATCTGTGGCTAACATTTTAGACTACCTTTGGTCTCTCTCCAAAGGGGGTCTATGGTCATCGACCTTTCAGGTGCACCTGGCAGCCATCTCTGCTTACCAGGCGCGGGCCGGTCAGCCGACATTGGCACAGGAGACGGTGGTCAGGCACTTTTTCAAAGGCTTGGATCACATATCACCTCCGGTGCGTGAACCTCCACCTCCGTGGGATCTCTTGCTGGTTTTGGCAAAGCTCATGGGCAAGCCATTTGGACCCATGCACAAGTGTGAGCTCTCACACTTGTTGTGGAGAACAGCCTTCTGGTGGCTATCACGTCCTTCCAGAAGGACAGAGGGCTCCAGGCGCTTTGGTGGATTCCCTTATCTGGTCTTTCATAGGGACAAAGTTGTCTCTGCGCCCACCGAAATTCCTTCCGAAGGTGGGTGTCAGTTTCACCTTAACCAGGTGTTGACTCTGCCAGTATACTACCCTAACTACACCTCGGGCCGGGAGTACAAGCTCCATACTCTGGACCTGAGACGTGCTCTCTCCTATTATAAGGACAGGATGGTGGAAATTCGGGGAGAGGTTTGCCAGCTGTTTGTCACCTATGCTGAAGCTGCTTCTGGCAGACCTGCAGCGAAGCGGACCATTGCTAGATGGATTACATCATGTATAGGTCTGTGCTATGAGTTGGCAGGCAAGGGGCCTCCCAGAGGTATAAGAGCTCATTCTACCTGCCGTACGGCTGCATCAGTGGCTGCTTCCAGGGACATCCCTATCCAGATCATCTGTCAGGCTGCTACCTGGAAGTCAGCAAACACCTTCATTACCTACTACCACATCGACCTTGAGTCATGCCGGGATGCTGGTTTTGGGGCTTCGGTTCTCCAATCTCCGTTTCCTAAATAGGGGGTGTACACCTTGCCTCCCTCCTCCTGGAGAACTACTTGGAGTCTGCCAGAGTGTGTGGATGAACAACATATCCACACTCCTAGAAGAACAGGTTACTCACCTGTAACAGTAGCTCTAGGAGTGGTATATGTTGTTCATCCACGCGCACCCACCCGACCTCCCCGGCTTTAGGCGCTCCACTTTGCTTCCAGCAGGCTAAGATCTGGCATCGTGGGGCGGAGCCGAGGTATTTTCAACCCAGGTGGGTGGGAGGAGCCAGCTTGAATACTTTCCAACCAGATTTAAAGGGGAAAGGGATATGCCAGTGTGTGGATGAACAACATTTACCACTACTAGAACTACTGTTACAGGTGAGTAACCTGTTCTTTCTCACATTGCCCCCTGAGATGTCACCTCCCCCAAAATCTTCAAATTATGCCCTTGATCTTCCTGGACATAAAGTCTCCACCATTCATTCACACTAATAGGATTCACGCTGGAGGCGCTAGGACTGGCGGGAGCAAACTTTGCAGCAGGGCCGGCACCAGAGATGGAGCCGCTGAGCCTCTGCTCGCACGGCAATGACTGTCTCGGCGCTGACCTCCAATCACCTCATTTCCTTTTTCCTGCCGTCGAGTGCACTTCAGTGATGACGCCGCTGCTTCGCGGGAGTCAAACTTCAAACTAGCAGTATAGTTTTCAGTGTTTTTTTATGTTGTAGTAATTTTCGAATAAAGTACCGCTCACGATAATTATTCTTATTCAAGAAAGAAGTCTGAGCCTACATTGAGGGAGTCTACCATGAGCGGGTCAGATGACGGTAGGGAGACTTCATATGAAAGCTGTTCAGTCAGCTGGGCTGGGTCCAGTCTGCCGCCTTCTTCGGAAGGGGGGTCTGACAATGGACGGTCTAATACCCGAGGGGAAGGGCAGTCCCCCCGGAAGCTTAAAAGAAGATGGTCGCATTCTCTGCACCATTCGGCCTTGAGCTCTTCTTCGACCTGTTGGTCAAGAAAGAGAAGGCATCACGCGAGGTTGCCTTCTGATATGTTTGCGTGTCGATGGTGGGTCATTGGAGTCAGTTGCCGGTCTCCTCATTCGGAGTGACCGGCTTCTATTTCTGGTCACCGACCTCTTCGACATCGGAGCCCTTCCCTGCCTTCTGGTAGGGCTTCTGATGAGCAGTATCATCAGTGGGCTGGTCTTATGGAGCAGTGGGCTCGGAGGTTGGTCCAACTGCCTGGCCTGGCCTGGTCACTCTGGGGCCTTCGGGTTCTTCAGGAGATCGGGCAGGGCGATTGGGCCTTCCTGGTCGTCACGGCGCCCTCTTCGGTGCCGTCGACCCCATGCTCAGGTGTTCTCCCCCTCATATGGCGGCGGAGCGGGGCCACACCAATGTCTCTCTCTCCTGGTATTCTTTCTTCTTTCCCCTCAAATCCAAATTTTCGGGGCCCTGGGTTTGGTGGCAGATCTGGTGGTCGCTTGGTGCCTATTTAAGTGCCGTCCTCAGAAACCATGGTTCTTCAGCACGTTGAGATTCGCGCCATGTTCCTCTTGACGCAAGGCTGCTTTCGCCAGCCATTCTTCAGGGTCCTCTCCAATTCTTTTCCTTCCTGTTTTCCTGCTGATTTTCATTCCTTTCCTGTCCATGCATTCCTTCCTGGACTGTCAGGAGATGATATTGAGCCTGACCCATATCTTAGCCTGGGTGATGATGTGGAAGGAGCAGGGCCTAATCCTGTGTTACAGAGCCTGTGGTCGAGGACCCGTCTTTAGTCTCGGTTGAGAAATTTGAATTCCACTCTCTCTCTTCAGACTATGGACATAAATCCTGGGAAGCTTTTAAGATTCCAGTACCTTCGTGTTCCGTACATCCCTATGGATTTAACTCCCCCGGTACAACCCTCCTTTGAGACGCTGTCTCAAATGGTATGGAATAATTCTGTTGTCATTCCTTCTGTGGTTAAATCCATAGATAGGAAGTACGCTGCTCCCAAGGATCGACCTATTATGTCCTCCCAAGCCTTTGCGGATCCCACTGTAGTCTTGGCAGAGAATGATAAGGTCGTTCTTCCTCAGACTACTGCAGCTCGACCTATAAACAAAGAATCTCGCAAGATAGATACTTAGGTTAGAGAGTCTTTGCTGCATCCACCCTGGGTATGTGTATCGCCAGAGACCAGGGCTATTTCTCTCAATATGAGTATATTCTTTGGCATTCGCTCAAACAAATGGTTGAAGGTCTACCAGACTTGAACGCTAATTCAGAGCTTCTTCAAGCCATAACTAGGGGTTTCGAGTCCAAAAACCAGCAGGTTAAAGTAGCTATGGACGCCTTCAATACAGCCTCACGAGCGGCGGTGGCTGGCATTTGTACCCGCTGCCATTCTTGGCTGTGCACTTCAGGTTTCACGAATGATGCCCAGCAACAGGTCATGGCGTTACCCTTCGATGGTGTGTATCTCTTCAGCCCTCAAGTAGAACAGGTTCTAGAGACCACACAAAAGACTAGGTCAGCCATTAAATTGGCCCGACCTCCTCCCGACCCCTCTCGAGGGTTAGCAAATACCAGTTTCATATTCGTCAGTCCTTCGAGGGCAAAAGCGGGGAGATTCAATAAAACCAGGCCCTCAGCCTCAAAAGAAAGTACAGCAGAAGGCGCAGGACCCAAAGGGCCCAGTGCCACCTTCTTAGTTGTTGGCCCAAGTCCCGCCTCAGCTGTCCGAGGTCATCTGACTCAATTTTACAATCGATGGAAATCCATAACATCAGACAAATGGGTCCTCAGAATAATCCGTGAGGGGTATTCCCTCAATCTTTTAGAGACCCCTCTGGATCGTCCTCCCAAACGACAGCCTAGGCTCACTACTTCAGTCAGAACTTCTCGCCTCCGAGATACAAGGCCTTCTGAACAACAGGGCAGTGGAAGTAGTCCCACTGGATCAACGGAACACAGGGTTCTACTCCCATTACTTTCTGGTTCCAAAGAAAACCGGGGGCATGTGCCCCATTTTGGATCTCAGAAACTTAAACAAATTTTTCCCAAAGAGAAATTCAAAATATCACTAGGAACCCTGTTACCTTTGCTTCATCAACACGACTGGTTAGCTTCACTGGACATGCAGGATGCTTACCAGCATATCTCTTCACCCAAGGCATCACAAATACCTGAGGTTCGTGGCTTTGGGCCAGCATTATCAGTTCAGAGTCCTGTCGTTTGGGCTGTCCTCGGCGCTGTACGTTTTTACAAAGTGTTGTGCAATACTCTGTGTATCTCAGAAAAATCAGAATACAAGTGTTTCCATACTTGGACGACTGGCTTCTATCAAGCCCTTCAAGGCAGGGAACTCTTGACGCCGATGCCACTGCTTTGGACTTTCTCACGTCCATGGGAGTCCTGCTAAACCTCAAGAAATCACAGCTTCAGCCCTCCCAGAGGCTCCTTTTCATAGGAACTTTTCTGGACACCTCCTGTGCGAAAGCGTTTCTACCAGAGGACAGAAGGACTGATATTCCCGCAGATTGCCCGATACATCAGAGAGAACAGCTCAGTAAGAGCTATCTCGATGCAGTGGATGCTAGGTCTCATGGCATCCTCAGTGTTCACTGTACCCCTAGCACACCTGCACATGAGAACCTCTCAATGGATGCTCAGTACTCAGTGGTCTCCTACCACTCACTCTCAGTCCTTTCTCATCAAGGTGACAGAACTTCTAAAGAAGTCACTCACCTGGTGGTTGCAAGAGGACAACCTTCTGAAATGGTATCCCTTTGCTCCCCTCAAACATCAGATTTCCATTACCATGGACGCGTCCCTGATGGGTTGGGGAGTTCACTGTCAGACTCTCCACACTCAAGGTACATAGTCTCAGGAAGAGTCCCAGCTTCACATAAATGTCCTAGAAATGAGAGCCGTCCTTTATGCAGTCTGGGCTTTGAAGAACATTCTCTGTCACAAGAACATTCTCCTGCAAGCGGACAACAAAGCAGTGATGTATTACATCAACAAGCAGGGCGGTGCTCACTCTTACCCCTTATACAGGGAAGCGATGAGAGTGTGGGAATGGTGCTTGAAGCACAAAGCTCCAGTTCAGGCGGTCTACCTGCCGGGAGTGCAGAACGAATTGGCAGACCGTCTCAGCAGAACAGAGACAGATCCTCATGAATGGTCTGTCGACTCAACCGTAGTTGAGTCATTATTCACAGAGTGGGGAAGTCCAGACCTGGACCTTTTTGAATCCCCACTCAACACAAAACTGCCTCCCTTCTGCTTCAGAAATCCAGGGCTTGGCATTTTCTGTCAGGATGCGTTCAGGCTGCAGTGGACAAAACGCTTTCTATACGCCTTTCCGCCTCTTCCTCTAATTCAGAGGGTGCTTCTCAAGTTCGAGTCCCGGGGGACAAAATGATTCTCATTTCTCCTTTCTGACCTCGACAAATATGGTTTCCGTTACTCAGCAGTATGTCAGTAACCCCTCCGAAAGCGCTTCCCCTTCAAACGAACCTCCTGACTCAGGGGCCTGTGGTCCATCCCAATCTGAGATCGCTTCACCTTCACGCTTGGCTCCTGAAGAGATAGAAGTGAACAGGTTTAATCTCTCGCAGAGTTTGATATTCTCCTGGATGCGTGCAAGCCAGTCACTAGGAAAACTTGCAGTACACTGCCCAATGGAAGCGTTTTTCGCTCTGGTGTACAAAATCCTCTCTGAATCCTTTTTCCTGCCCACCAAATAAAGTTCTAGAGTACCTTTTAGACCTCTCAAATTCAGGTCTGCAATACTCTACAGTCAAGGTTTACCTTTGTTCCATTTCAGCTTACCATGATCCAGTACTTTAGTTGTCACTGGCTGTTACCCGTGGTTAAGAGGTTTAAGGGTATTCTACATACCAGACCTCCTGTCAGATGTCCAGTTGCAGCTTGGGACATTAATCTTGTGCTAGACATGCTCACTCGAAAACCTTTCGAGCCCCTAGCTACCTGTGAGTTGAAATTTCTCACTTGGAAAATGGCCTTCCTGGTGGCCATTACCTTGTCCCGTAGGGTCTCTTAGATACATGCCTTGGCCACAAACCCTCCATATACTGTGTTTCATAAAGACAAAGTAGTTCTTAGGAGCCTTCCTAAGTTTCTCTCTAAAGTTGTTTCAAAATTCCATCTAAACCAACCTTTGGTCCTTCCTACTTACTTTGCGAACTTCCAAAATGAAGGGGAGCATTTACTTCATTCCTCGGACGTCAAAAGAGCTTTGTGTTTCTATTTAGATGGAACAAAAGATTTTCGCAAAGCCCAACAACTGTTTCCTTCAGCGAGACCAGGCTGGGTCAACCTGTCGCTATCAGATGTATTTTGGCATGGCTGGTGGCATACCTTTGCCACTGTTCCATGGCGCAGGTTAAGTTGGAAGGTAGAGTGTACGCTCACTCTACTAGAGTGGTTGCGGCATCCCTGGCAGAAATCCGCACCGTGCCCATTGCAGATAATTGCAATGCAGTTACCTGGAGCTCTGTGCATACTTTCATCAAACACTATGCCCTGGATGTCCATGGCAGACGACATGTTTCGTTTGGCAGAACCATCCTTAATGGACTTCTGTCCTAAATTTGTGAGCTCTTGTCTCTCCTGCCGCCCTCTTGGGGGATTATTACCTCTGTACTCTCCCATTAGTGTGAATGAGTGGTGGAGATTTTATGTCCAGGAAGATATGGAAATTACGTACCTGCCGTAATTCTTGATCTTCTTGGACGAAGTGTCCACCACTCATTCACATGCCCACCCACCATCCCCCGAGTTCACTTCTGTTGTTGGTCTTCACTCCCTCAGTCTTTAGGCTATGAAGACTTCTTTCTTGACCCTTCTTATACGGGTCTTCCGGACCATCTTGTGTCTGGTTTTTGGTTAAGGCTATCCTTCTAGGTTAGTTCGCTGCACCTCCTCGGGGCGGAGGTACTGAGGTGGTTGGAGGGTCGGCCATGTTAGTCATTGCCGCATGAGCAGAGGCTCCTTCGCGCTTCCTTGCGGCTCCATCTCTGGTGCCGCCTCCTGCAAAGGTTTGCTCTCGTTTGGTCCTAGCGCCTGGCGTAGATCCCATTAATGTGAGTGGTAGAGACTTCGTCCAAGAAGATCAAGAATTATGATAGGTACGTAATTTCCATTTCAAACAACATGAAGTCTTGCTATATTATGACATATGCAGTGAGTCCCAACCTTCGAACTGCTCCAGAGGTGAAAGAGTTAACTTTCCATGCCAGGCATGGAATGCTGAGCTCGAGCTCGGTTGAAAACTCTGTCTGTTGTTCTTCAAACTCAGACTGTCAGATTCTTTACTCCGACTCACTGAACAGTCGCTACGGAGATTTCTCCTTCTGCTCGGTTCATTTTGTCGGTTAAAAGTATTATTTTTCTTGGTTTTTTGACCGAATTTAAACCGCAACGGTCAGTTCAAGCTCTGTCTGTGGTATTGTAAGTACTAGATAGGATTTACATTTACTTTCTCTGTGGAACTTGTAAACGGTTTATCGGTTCGGTTTGAACTGATCAGGTTGTTTAAAATATATTAATCTGTCCTTTAGAGTGTGGTTACCGGTTCTTATTGGTTCTAAAAAAAAAAACGGATTTCATTACGGTTTTTTCCACAACCCGTGACACGGTTGGGAACCGATAAGAGAGTCGTGCTTGGCGGATTGCCATAAACGGGTAAGTTTGGTTAGGACTGGCACTGTCTGAGAAACCCAAAAGAAAAACCGGCCCACTGGGTTTCAACACTGCAGTGTCTGTGGGAAGTCTTTCATGGCTGCCCCCACACCACCTGTTTATTGTCTGGGGTTTGACCACCTCAATGCAGACTGCCAGATTTGCAAAATATTCCTGCAGCTAACCTGGAAAAGAGAGTTGGTAGGCTCAGGAAAGGGAGGCCAAAAAGTCTGCTGACCCAGATGGCTAGCCGGTTCGGTTTCAACCGAACGGAGGAGTGCCCTCGACCAGGGGGCGAGACTTCCTCGGCAAGGGAAAGCCACTCGAGGAGTCGGTTCCAGCAAAAGGACTAGGAAATCAGCTGGTGTGGAGCCAAACTTTCCTCTCCAACCGCTGAAGAAATAGCCAAAGTGAATAAAATTATCAGTCTCTTACCGTGTCCGACCGAACCGGCACCATCAGGTATGCGACGGTTCAAGAGTATGATTTAGAGGAATTTATGAACCGGAGGAGGGGAAGAGGAGTATGAGGAGAGTGAATGTGATTTGAAAGTCTGGATGTGCCCATTGAACCGGACATCTTCCCAGACAGACCTTCAGGAGTGTCTCCTCCTAGGCTTTCTGAGTCCCCTTCTCATTTTATGTTTCATAAAAAAGTGGCTGAAACCCTCCAGCTCCCTATGGAGGAAGCTGTGGATGATCAAGAGGAGCCTGACTATGTAGAAATGATGGATATCCCAGAGTCTAGGAGACTGTCTATTCCTTTGCATAAATCTTTTGGAAAACGGACAGTAAAAATTCTAAAAACTCCTCACACTATACCTCCTGTGGATAAGAGAACGGACAAGAGGTACACATTGTCAGGCTCTGATACGGAGTTCCTTACACAACAATGCAGCCATGTTGGAGTAGTGCAGGCTGCAGCCTGTGATAAGGCAAACATTCCCTTGGCTTCCTGACAAGGACTCCAGGAGGATTGATGCCTTGGCAAAGAAACAGTACATGGCAGCATCCTTGGGACTCAGACAGGCAAATTATATGGCTTATGTTGCTAGATACCAGAAATCCAGATGGGATACTGTTATGGCTCTAGCAAAACAGGTCCCTGGCCAGCTTGCCAAGGAGCTGGAGCAGGTGGCTGCTGATGGTATTGAGGCATCTAAGGTGCAATTCCATGCTGCAGTGGACTCTGATGTGTCATCAAGAGTCATGGCTACATCTGTGGCACTTCGCAGAATGGCTTGGCTCAGATGTACTAGCCTGTCACAGGATACCCAGACTAAGGCCATGGATTTTCCTGTTGTGGGTGATTCTCTGTTTGGGGAGCAGACAGAGAATTACATGAAGAAAATGGATGAGTATAGGACCCCTATAGAGTGCACAGGCCAAGGAAAGGCAGGCCACTCCTCAAAGGCAGCCTTCCAGGGCAGGGGCAGGCCTTTCATAGCCTTTACCAAGCCCAGGCCTCCTCTTCTGCTTATGCCCAGAGGGTTCTTTAGAGGAGAGGCAGGACGGGTGCAAGCAGACCTGCTTCCACCCCTCAGCCTAAAGCCCCTGCCAAGCAGGCACCTGATGGGGTAGCCAGGGCCGATTCTCCACTACCTGTAGGGGCAGGCTGGCTTACTTTGTCCAGGACTGAAGTCTCTAACATCAGACAAGTGGGTCCTGGAAGTAGTAAGCCAGGACTGGTTCTCAGCTTCAAAATTTCCAAAGATGAGAACCAGATCCTTTCCACCTGCAAATCCATTAGAGGCACTTGCCCTAGAGGCAGAAGTCTCTACCCTCCTGGCTCTGAGCCATGGAAAGGGTTCCACCCCTACACCAGGGCAAAGGACTGTACTCCAGGTACTTCCTTACCCCAAAAAAGACAGGAGAATGGCGGCCCATCCTGGATCTCAGATACCTAAACAAGCACCTTTTAAAACCAAAATTCAAAATGGTGACTCTGGGAATTATTTTACCCTTCTCTAAGGCCAGGGACTGGCTAGCGTCCCTGGACCTCAAGGATGCCTACTTCCATATTCTCGCAGAAGCTCCCATCGAAAGTACCTCAGGTTCAAGCTGCCCTCAGGCCATTACCAGTTCAGAGCAATGCCTTTGGCCTCACCTCTGCTCCAAGGGTATTCACAAAATGCCTGGCAGTAGCAGTTGCCTACCTACGAAGGCAAAAATTGCCATCTTTCCTTACCTGGACGACTAGCTCGTAGTAGGCCAGTCTCCAGACCAAGTCAAGTTACATCTTCAGATAACCGAGCAACTGCTTACTTCTCTAGGTTTCCTTCTCAATCTTCCAAAGTCAGTTCTAGAGCCTGTCCAGCTTCTCACCTTCATAGGCGCAGAACTGAACACAGAGGAAGCCAGAGCCTTCCTTCCTTTGGACAGGGCAAGGACCCTGATCTGTCTGGCCTCCTCATTCACCCTGCAGGTCTCTCGACCAGCAAGGCATTTTCTGCAGCTCCTGGGACACATGGCTGCTTCTACAGCAGTAGTGCAAGGAGCCAGATTTCAGATGAGGGACATTCAGTTCCATTTGAGAGCCTTTTGGTCTCAAATAAAGGACCCTCTAACCAAGTTGATCCCAGTAACTCGAACCCTGATCCAAGCCCTACAGTGGTGGCAGGATCAGAACAACCTGAGACAAGGGGTCCCCTTTGTCACTCAGTCTCACTCTTTAATCCTTACTACAGATGCATCCCTCTTGGGGTGGGGAGGTCATATGGGCGACCTCACTACCCAGGGACTGTGGTCCCCTCGGAATCTCTGCTCCACATCAACCTGTTGGAGCTCAGAGCAGTTTTTCTAGCACTTCAACCTTTTCCAAATCTGTTCAGAACAAAGTTGTACAGGTCAGAACAGACAATACCACTACAGTGTGGTACGTCAACAAGCAAGGAGGCACTCGGTCTACGGCCATGTGCACCGAAGCAATGAAGTTGTGGTCTCTGGCTTACTCCCTGAACACCTCCCAGGCAAGGACAATGTCCTGGCAGATGCTCTCAGCAGGATTTCCCAGGGCCATCACGAATGGTCACTGGATTCCCTGGTCCTGAGGGTAATATTTGCCAGATGGGGCACCCCGCAGATGGATCTTTTTGCAGCCCCAGACAATCAGCAACTTCCCCTTTTTTGCTGCAGGCCCCCAGTGTTTGGCTCAGTCCCTCTGGATGCCTTACTTCTCAATTGGGAAGGGAAGTTTCTCTGCTTTTCCCCCCTTCCCTCTCCTGTTCAAAGTGTTAGTCAAAATCAGATCTCAATCCTTCAAAGTGATTCTGATTGCTCCAGATTGGGCCAGACAACCATGGTATCCACTCCTACTCTCCTTAGCAGTCCATCTTCACCTGTGTCTTCCCAGGAATCACAATCTGTTAACCTGTGCTCAGGGAAGGGTTTGGTACCCGAACCTCAACTCTCTCAATCTCAAGGCCTGGCTCTTGAAGAGTTAGAGTTTGCTGATCTACGCCTCTCCCAAGGTGTAATGGATATATTGAAGGCTTCTAGGAAGCCTTCCACCAGGGCTACTTACAATTCCAAATGGAAGAGGTTTTCCATATGATGCTCTGGGAAGCATATTTCCCCAGATTCTGCTGATTTACCCACAGTCCTGGATTATATGGTCCATTTAAACACTTTAGGGCTGAGACCATCTACCCTAAAGGTGCATTTGGCAGCTGTGTCTGCTTTTGTTTCAGCAGGTAAACCCTCTTCTCTTTCAGCTCATCCTGTATTTTCTAAGTTTTTCAAGGGATTGCTTCACACCAACCCTCCATTCAGGGACCCTGCCCCTACCTGGGATCTTAATGTTTGCATTGCTCAGCTTATGCAACCTCCCTTTGAGCCCTTGTCTTCAGCAGAGCTGAAGTATGTGACTTGGAAGACTGTTTCTGGTAGCCATCACTTCTGCCAGACGCATAAGTGAATTACAAGCCTTGTCAGTAGAGCCTGATTTTATCTCCTTTCATAGAGATAAGGTGGTCCTCAGGACTAACAGGAAGTTATTGCCTAAGGTGGTTTCAGATTTCCACCTTAATCTATTTCTCTTCCAGTGTACTTCACTGACCATTCCTCCTCTGGTGAGAGGAGGTTGCACAGTTTAGATGTGAAGAAAGCCTTTAGTTACTACATCGGGCGTACCAAGGGTCACAGGTTTGACTCCCTCCAACTGTTGCTCACTTATGGTGAGGTTGGTAAAGGGAAACCTGCCACTAAAAGATCCATTGCCAGGTGGATTGTCTCTTGTATCCAGTTCTGTTATGAAAAGCTGGGTAAGGTTCCTCCCTCAGGCCTGAGGGCTCACTCTACCAGAGGTACAGCTGCTTCCCTGGCTACTGTCAGGGACATTCCCATCCTAGAGATTTGTCAAGCAGCTACCTGGAAAACAGTTCACACTTTTACCAAGCATTACTCTCTGGACATCCAGGCTAGGAGTGATGCTCGGTTTGGCACAGCTGTGCTTCAGAGCCTATTTCCTAAGTAGGTTCTGTCCTTCCTCCATGGAGGTACTGCTGTGTAGTCTCGTATATGTCATAATATAGCAAGACTTCATGTTTGAAGAAAAATTACTCACCTTAGTAATGTTTCTTCTAATGGAGTCTTGCTATATTCTGACCTCCCGCCTGCCCCTCTCAGAACCTCTGTTTTTGGGATGTGGGTGGGCAGTGCAGTGTTGGCACTTAGTAGGTGCCCACCTTGTTTTTCACCCCTCCCTCTTTTGGGGTGACTGGGTGTTATGTTTTTCATTTTTTGGGTCTCCTGACTTGAGTCTTTGTTTTGGGACCAAAAAATGTGTTCTTATATTTAGTAGCCAGTTGGCTAGTGTAGGTTTACAGCTTCCACACAGGACCTTAGTGAGTTTAGCTCGTAAAGATCTGACAATTTGAGTTTGAAGAACAACAGACAGAGTTTTCAACCGAGCTCAAGCTCAGCGTTCCATGCCTGGCATGGAAAGTTAACTTTCACCTCCAGAGCAGTTCGAAGGTTGGGACTCACTGCATGTGTCATAATATAGCAAGACTCCATTAGAAGAAACAACATTACTAAGGTGAGTAGTTTTTTCTTCTTGCACATCTTTTTCTGAAAGATGCTACACTCTTGGACTTTGTTGATTCCACTGAGTTACTTAAAAGTTTTTCATGTCACCTCTCTCCCTCCTTTCCTCAAGGGTATACATATTAAACTCCTTTAGTCTCTTCTCATATGGCTTCTCTTGCAGACCCTGCACCATTTTAGTTGCCCTCCTCTGGGCTGCTTCCATCCTGTTTATGTCCTTGCGGAACTGGGACTCCAGAACTGGATGCGTTCTCCAGATGGGGTCTCACCAACCGTCTTTACAGAGGGATAACAACTTCCTGTTTTCTGCCGGTGATGCCTCTGCCTATACATCCCAGTATCCCCCAGCCCTCCCTACTACCTTCTCACATTGCTTGCCAACCTTAAGGTCATCTGATATGATTACCCCAGGTCCTTTCCATTTTTGTTACTACTCTTCTCTCCCAAATTGTGTAATCTTCCCTGTGGTTGTTGTTTCCCAGGTGCATTATTTTGCACTTCTTGCATTGAATCCAAGCTGCCATACTTGACCATTCCTCCAACCTTGCTGTCCCTTCTTCGCCCTTTTCACGCCTCCCTTGTGTAGCAACCTCTTGCAGATTTTTGTGTCATCAGCAAAGAGGCATACTTTTTCTTCCAGTCCCTCTGCAGTGTCACTTATAAAGACATTAAAAAGGACTGGACTCAGTAATGAACCCCGTGGTACCCCACTAGTAATCCCCCTTTTCTTCAGGGACTTGAAGTTCTGCAATATAGCAAGCAGCGTGATGCAGGATCAACAAGATAGATTCTAAAATTATGAATATTAAAGTAGTAGAAAAATTATCTCTTAGCTCTTTGTGCTTAATTGTGACTTATAGTTCTCACAGATTAGTGTACAGGAACCTAGAGTTCCCCTTTACCCACTTTGGCTTTAGCAAAACAAGAATTAAAGTGGTTTGGAAGGTTGATGCCCATGTGTGGTGCCATGCGTCTGCGTCACTCTCCTCCAAAAGTGGTCTCCGGTGGGGTCCTGTGATGTCCTTCTCTAAGACGAGTGGTGCTCTATGGAGAAGATGTTTTTGCGGTTGTAGAGTTATGGTAAGTAGTTTAAAAACTGAACGCATCAATAACATCTCCCATAATATGATCCCATACAGAAAATATTAATACATTAAAGGCATCCATATTCATGCAGGGACCGAAATAAGGGGGAGCTGGGTGCTAATTAGCACCTGCAAATTCCGTAGTAGCACCTGGTGCTCTCAGTAAGAGAGGATCGGTGGTGCTAGCTGCAGCACTTTCAGGGCAGCGTTGCGGGTGAGTTATGACATGCATCATGTGCTGGAGATGGAGTGGTATCTTGGAACTGCTTAGAGAGGGAGGGCAGGGACAGCGTCTCAGCAACATAACAGTAAACATTTCTCAGAATGTCAGCTGGTGATGCTCCACATGTCTGCTGGAGATGGGGTGGGCTTTCAGCTGCAGTGGTCTAGTTGCAAAATACAGTATCACTTTCGCACCAATGTATTGAGGTGCAGAACATGTGGGCAGGTAGGAAAAGAGTCATACACACTGTCATATGAAGCTGCAGCGGGGCAGTCCTGAAATAAGCTTGGCACCAGTCTGTTAATTAACAGATTATCTTCTCCTCTTTGAATTAGCAAATGTATGACAGTTGGCAAAGTGCCTCCTTCTGTATGCCTCTGTTTAGACCAACTGCGCCTTTTCCAATGAGCAGTTTTACTATGAGGATGTGTTAATGTAATTATTAATTTACTTATTAAAGTTGTGTACCTGGAAAATTTACATACATCATTTAATATTTATACAAAATTCCTGTTCAGAATTGCATCTTTTATCATTTGATGCCCTTCCATTTTATTCCCCATCTACAACATCGCAATGCATTTTTATGCATGAACTGGTGGCCTTGATGGAAGAGGGATGCCTGGATATCATAGCAGTCACAGAAACATGGTACTCTGAAAACCATGACTGGGATGTTAACATACCAGGATACATAACCTACAGGAGAGACAGGCAGGGGAGAAGAGGGGGAAGAATAGCTCTCTATATAAAGGAAGGGATAAAAGCAATTGAACAAAAGATTAAACCCGGAGGAGAGGAGGCACTGTTGGTCACCTTGGAGACTGGAAAGGGCACCACAGTCCGCACAGGGGTTGTGTGTAGACCCCCATGTCAGGGGGAGGGAATGGACAAGGATATGATAGAAGGCATTCTTAGAATGGCAGAGAAAGGGGAGATACTGTTGATGGGAGACCTGAATATGCCAGATGTTAACTGGAGCACATCCAGGAGCGGGGCCATTCTCTATGCCCTACAGGTGGCAGGCCTCAGACAGCTAGTTTCAGGACCCACTTGTGAGGGAGCAATCTTAGACCTTGTACTCTCAAATGGGGGCAGTGAGTGAATCTCAGATCTAGAAGTGGGTTTCCATCCGAGAACAAGTGACCATCAAACAGTATGGTTCACGTTAAACTCCGCTACAGAGTCAAGCCATACAAAAGTGAGGGTACTGGACTTCAGGAGGGCTGACTTTGGCAAGATGGGAGAGTGCCTCAGAAAAGCACTAGCAAACAGGCTAGAAGGAGGGTGGAGCAACAATGGGGAATCATCAAAACTGCCATCACAGAGGCAACAAGCCTTTGTGTATCGCAATAAACAAATCAAATGAAAGAAAGCCACTATGGTTCTCAAAAGTTGTCTGGGAAAGTCAGGGAGAAAAGATAGCATTCAGGAAGTATAAGGAAACACAGAAGGAGCAGGACAGAGGCTGTACCAGTTAAGGCAGAAGGAAGCAGAGAGAAGTCAGAATAGCAAAGGCCCAAACTGAGGAAAAGATAGCCAACTCGGTTAAGAAGGGGATAAACTTTTATAGGTACGCTTAGAGAGCGAGAAAGACAAAGAAAGGGATAGTGAGACTGAATAGAATGAACGTGGGTGGGCAGAGGGGACAGTGAAAGCAGGATACTGAAACTAATATTTCTGCTCAGTATTTACAAAAGAGGAGGGGAAGTGCCTAATCCAATTAACAGAAGCACTTTGATGGGGGTCGATTCCAGTCCTTTCACAGAAGAAAGGGTTCTGCAAGAACTCCTAAAACTGAAGGTGGACAAAGCAATGGGGCCTGATGGAATTCACCCCAGAATTCTAAAAGAATTAAGGGGGGAACTAGTGAAACCACTGACTACTCTTTTTAACAGATCATGGGAGGATGGTATAGTACCCGAGGACTGGAGGAAGGTGGATGTGATTCCTCTTCACAAAAGTGGACCAAGACAGAGGCAGGAAACTACCGACCTGTCAGTCTGACCTCTGTGGTAGGGAAAGTGATGGAGTCACTTCTGAAGGAAAAAATTGAGTACCTAGACGCCAGTGGGGCACAGGACCCAAGGCAGCATGGATTCTTAGTGAGAGGGTCATGTCAGATGAATCTAATAGATTTGACTGGGTGACCAAAGTAGTAGACCAGGGAGGGGCTGTGGACATGGCCTTCCTAGACTTTATCAAGGCATTTGACACAGTCCCACACAAAAGATTAATAGTCAAATTAACCAACCTGGGAGTGGGTTCCAGGGTGGTAGCCTGGCTAAAACATTGGCTGGACAACAGGACACTAAAGGTAATTGTAAATGGAGTCCACTCTGAAAAAAGTGGGGTTACTAGTGGGGTACCACAGGGTTCAGTACTGGGTCCAGTCCCCTTTAATGTCTTTATAAGTGACATTGCAGAGGGACTGGAAGGAAAAGTATGCCTCTTTGCAGATGACACAAAGATCTGCAACACGGTTGATACACAAGGAGACATGGAAAGGATGAGAAGGGACTTGGCAAGGTTGGAGGAATGGTCAGAAGTATGGCAGCTAGGATTCAATGCGAGGAAGTGTAAAATAATGCACCTGGGAAACAGGAACCCAGGGAAGATTACACAGTGGGGGCGGAGGTAGTAACAGCAAGAAAGGAAAGTGATCTGGGGTAATCATATCAGATGACCTTAAGGTTAGCAAGCAATGTGAGAAGGCAGTAGGGAGAGTTGGGAGTATACTGGGATGCACAGGGAGAGGCATCACCATCAGAAAACAGGAAGTTGTTATCCCTCTGTACAGATAGTTGGTGAGACCCCATCTGGAGTACTGCGTCCAGTTCTGGACACCCCATCTCCACAAGGACATAGACAGGATAGAGGCAGTCCAGAGGAGGGCAACTAAAATGGTGCAGGGTCTGCAAGAGAAGCACAATGAGACTAAAAGAGCTTAATATGTATACCCTTGAGGAAAGAAAGGAGGGGGACATGATAGAAACTTTTAAGTACCCCAGTGGAATCAACAAAGTCCAAGAGGGTAGCATCTTTCAGAAAAGAGGCGTGAAGAACCACTGGACACAATTTAAAGATTGGCGGGGGTTCGGGCAATGTGAGGAAGTATTTTTTTCACAGAGAGGGTAGTGGATGTATGGAAGAGCCTTCCTGAGGAGGTTGTGGGGTCTAAAACTGTGGGAGAATTCAAGAATGCATGGGACAGACATAAGGCAATTCTTGTGGGGGGTTGGAAGAAATAGGCTGTTGGTTAACTAGGGTCTGCAGGCTGTCCTGTAGGTAGGAAAATGGGCAGACTAGGTGAGCCAAGTGGTCCTTATCTGCCATCAAAGTCTGTTTCTATGTTTCTATATCAACTCTTGGCTTTGCCAGGGTAGATCCTGATCTGCTGGAAAACGCTGCTTACCCATGAGCTGTTTATGGCTCTTGCCTTCCAAATCCTTGTTTTGGCCCCTGTTCATGTGAAGGATTGTGAAAGCTTTGGAAGAGGCATGTGCATGCCTTACGAAAAGCCAACACAATGTTTTTTTTTTTTTTTTTTAAGGTCTGCTACTGGCGCACTCTCCTGATTTACACAACCAATGCATTCTATCCATGCTACAACTGCATGAGTGTAGGACAGGGGGTCCTTTTCCTGCAGTTCAAAAACTGGCTCATGGAGGGGTGGGGACCTGATATGACAGGAGTAATTCTGCTGTGGACCACAAAGCTTTCCAAGGAAATCACTCAAATTCAGTGTGAATGTGGATGGACTACCAGCAGCAGAGCTACAGCTAGAAGTAAATAACTTGGTTGTCTTTTGGACTGTAAAACTAGTGTCTGTGGCTGAGGTATACGTTGCTTATTTCTTCAAAATAGGAAAAACCAAGAATTAAAAAAAATTAATGAACTGAACAGTAAGGAAACTAGTGAATTGAAAGAAGATCATAGCAGTGCTTTACGAAAACTGGGTGATGTCACAGCAGAGTTTGAAAGGTAAGGTGTATGTATGATATGGGGATTTCTTTTTTTCTTTCACCTTTTTCTGCTGCATGGTTGGGCACTTTGTCCTGTTCCTCCACCCCCATTGGCCCAGCGCAGGGAGGATCTGTGGTTAGAATAGTGGGCTCTGCACAGTTAGGCCTGGCAGTGGATATCCACGCCAGAACAACATATGTAGGAGGGCCAGGGAGCTTCCTTGCCCCCACAGCTGTGCAACAAGAGGAATGGCAAGAAAAATGGGGAAAGTATCCAGAGAAGGTTGGAACAATGGCATAGGCCTGTTAAAGGAGTGTGTCCCTGTAAGATGGGTGACTGATAGGGAACAGAAAATCTATATGGCATTAACAAACAAAAAAGGCACTTTTTAATCGCTCTTCCACAGGCATTCCTACCAACAGCATTTGAAACGCTAGCAGCTAGCCATTAGGTGCAGGCCACACACATTACCTGCTCTCTCTAGTGGCCTTCCAGTAGCGTCTACCACCACACCCTGATTATTGAGAAGAGGTAGACAGCCAGTTCTTTGGGGCCAGTGAATTCCTTCATCATTATTGCTCAATGTGGAATTTTTCCTCCTTGTTTTGCCCCTCCTACAGGGCAAAGATAGCGAGGGCTTGTTGATGTGCATGCATGTGTGTTGACACCTACAGGAGCCAGTGTGCGTCCTCCCACATGCTGCCAGTTCAGGCTGGATCACCACCTGTGGTCACTCAGGTGGTGATAATGCAGTGGAGAGTGCAGCCCTTCCTCCTTAAAGGAGTGTGTCCTACAGGACGCTGCAGTCTCTCTCTCCCACCCCCTCACTCCCCCATGTCCAGGCTTATTCCTGGACTCTCATTGATAGTGTGATAAGCAGTATGCCACAGTGCTGTTTGTCACGCTGACTTCCTCGGTGTCCCACTGTCTGGCCTCCCTCTTACTGCTACAGAAGTATTCCTTAATGGAAGTCAAATGGCGTAGGGGAAGCCAGCCAATACAGTTTATTTTTGGAGGGAAGGGGGTATAAGGTCTGGTTGGAAAATTGTTCCATCTTCTGTTTTTCATGCTTCCCTGAACACTTTCCACATAGTTCCATGGTCTGTTGCAATCCTTCTAGGATCGTGGATATGTTCATCCACACTTATTGGCATGTCCCTTTCCCCCTTTAAATCTTGCTGGAAGTCTTCAAGCTATCTCCTCCCACTCATCCAGTTGGTATATGCCTCTGCTCACTTCATGGCCTTGAATCTTCCTTTCCCGCTGGAGATGCAGGTTGCCACCATTCCTCACGCATTTAAGTGAGCCCTGGCTTTCAATACTTATGTTTTGCCAAAATTAAAACTCTTCCGAGTTAACGATTGCGCTTTTGCATCCTTGATCATGGAAGAGAAATCTCCAGGATTTTGCTGGTGTCCTTGCGGACAGAAGATTTTGCGCACCGATCCCCTTCTCACATGTGTCTACTGCCTAGGTGTCGGCCATGACACCTTGTCCTGCAGCTTTTGCTTGGCTTTCCATCCCAACTTCCTGGACGACTGCCTGGCATGGTTAAAGTCTGGGAGAACGGAGAAAAGGAATCCTCTAGGTGAAGTCCAAGGAGGCTTGGTGGGCGGTTTCTGCAACCGTGGGTTCTGCTGAGCAGCTGGAACGCATGAAGGCGTTCGAAGAAGAAGCCGCCTGCTTCGGACAATCAAAGCTTTTTTGTTCCACTCAACCTGGGCTCCAGCTTCTCAGGTTCCTTCAGGGAGTTGTGCCAGTCTCTCCCCAGCCAGGGAGAAATGCCCGTGGGCTCGCATTCCTCCTGATCTCGTAAGAGATAAGGAACCAGCACGCCTTCATTTTTGGTGAAGACGCCTGGGGACTGGAGATAGGTCTCACTCCCCGGAGCATGCGGTCTCGACGTCGGTTGAGATCGCTTCCTCGGCCACAGGTTTCACGGACCTTCCGTTGGGCCAGCCAACGAGGATGCGGTCGAGATTGTTATGGACCCACTGTCGCCAGCCCCAGTTGACTCTTTGGAAAGGACTCTGGTCCTTGTCTTCCCCGATGAGGAGAGCCAGCCTGCTGGTGCCCCATCGAGGACCTGATTCTGGATCCCTGGTTATCACTGGTTCCGCCAGTTTCTCCTGAGCGATCGAGTCGGCCTGTCCGATCTCGGTCAGGGTGTAGAACCCCCTCGTCCGGATGGCCGAGGAAGAGCCACAAGCGCTCCAAAAACAGGTGACTCTACTGGTCATCCTCGTCCTCCTCGGATGAGGAGGTGCTCCGACAGAAACTTCGGTGCTACGAGGACCTCAGGTGGCAACAGCTGATTTTGTCCTGGCACAAACCTACTTCGACTCCTACTCCTGTTATTACTTGGCTTTCGCCTCCCAGGTCGAAGCCGACCCCCTCGGAACCGCAGCTTTGTATCTTATCTGTGTCAGTCTTCACCATTCATCACTGTTGGGTACTCGGCCGGAGGTCAGGACCCCGCAGGAGCTTTTTTTTTTTTAAAGTAGGGCGAGCTGACGCATTCATCGCACCGCTTGAGGCCGACGACCGCGGGCGCCGCGGGTTGGCCATTAGGCGCCATCGACTCTGCCTGCCAGTTTTGTCTCCCGCCGAGAGGTCATCTCGTTGGATGCTGAGAGAAGATTTTGAGGCCTGCTTTGCAGTTTCTAATCCGTTATATTACTTTCGGTGCTGAAGTCTGTCGGTTCCTCCTGCCGGTTCTGTTTTGCCATATTCGACATCACCTGGTAAGATCTTTCCATTATTCTATTTTCTGGGACGTCGAGTCTGTTTTTGGTGGTCTCTCCCCGCAGGTCATGTCTCGGTCGGAGGGTAAGAAAACTTCCAGGACAGGTCAGCCCCCATGCAATGGTGCCCATGCAGCCGAAAATATTCAGTCACCGACCAGCACGACCGTTGTCTTCCATGTCTTGGCCTGCTTCACGACATGGATTCGTGCGACGCCAGTTTCTCCGTGGACCACCAGGTCATCGAGCAACGCGCTTGGAAAGTGGGGTGAGCTCCGCAGACTTTCAGGACTCGGGCGGCACTGCCGGGCCAAACCATGCACTTCTCGGCCTTTTCTCCGGGTCCCTCCTGGTTCTACACGCAGAGGAGGAGGGAGCCTTGGCTACTAGTAGCCTGGCCATTGCCGAGGTTCTTCCCATGGTCCAGGAGGCCCATCCCGCCTCCTTTCGGGGGTGGGAGGTGCTGCCACGGCAGTCGCCTTGGGGTGATGGCTCACCTGAGTGTCGGACCCGGGTTCACAAGGCCCGGTCAGTGCTGTTGTGGGCCTCAGCACGTTCGCCTAAATGGAGCTGTTGGCGCGGTTTTTGTCGCCTTGGCGCCGTGGCTACTGTCTGAGCGTTAAGCGGCGCTGATACCTACTAGTGGCGTCATGGGGCTTCTACGGCGCCCGTCTTTGTCTGTGTCTCGCCCTAGGCGCCCAGTTGCTCTCGGTGCCTTGGAGCCAGGTGGCGCTGTTCTCGGCGATGATGAGCCATCGTTGGCGCCGTCTTTGTCCTCAGCGACGCCGTGGGGCAGGATGGTGCTGTGGCTGGTCCAGAGTCTGAAGCTTCTGTTCGGGCTAGAGCCGTGCCCCCTGTTGATTCCATTTGCGGTGCTGTAGGGGGCTCTGGCACCGGCTCGGGCATGGTTTTGGTTTCTGGCACCTCTTTCGGCAAAGATGGCAGTGGGCGCCCTCCCACAGTCTGGCACAGGGCCTCAGCCCCTGCCTCTTCGGAGGCGGAGTCGGGCTCTGAGTCAGATGGACATTCTGACTCTTTGGGGTTGACTGCTGGAGTGGGCAGCCCTGTAGTATCCTCGACAAACCGGAGTCTGCCCCCTTCTGAGGTGGGGTTGATGGCTACCGAGACTGGGGTCAGGGGTGCTGACCAGCGGGCAGTGGTGCAGGCCACCATTGCTCTGCAGCCTGGTCTTGGTGGGTTCACTGACCCCTCAGCAGTGGTACCCCCACCTGTGGTGTGCCTGGATCGCCCAACTTTGGGTCCGATCAGAGCACCTACGGGAGGGGAGGGTACTGTGCCCTGGATAGCTCCTTCGGGTGCTTCCCAGAGCTGTCAGCTACCTTGGTCGGCCCTATCGAGGAGGAGGGCTGTTTCGGACTCCGAGGGGTGTGGGGTCTGCACAGCGGCCTTTTTCCGGGGCTCACTAATGCTCTGGGAGAAGCCGTAGTGTGGATCTCCGCTCTTCCTCCTCGGTCTCTTTGAGAGAGACCCATTCTTTTGAGGTAGGGGACCGTCCTTCTGCACGTATATGGCCTCGGTCGCCTCACGGGGGGATTTTTCCGGGCGCAGCCAAGGCAGTACTGAAATGGTTGTTCAGCTTTCAGCTGTGGGGTCTTCCGGGGCACCTTCTTCCGCGGGTGCTCTCGGTCCACTCCTTAGCCCAGGCAGAGGTCAGACGACATATCTTCTCGGCTCTGTCCCCATTTTTGCCATATTCTTCTGCGTCAGGCATCCTTGGTCCTAGCGGCCTCTCTCCTGGGAGCAGTTCAGGTGGTGGCTGCTCGTCCCCAGCTTTCACGTTAGGCGATGGACAGTCAGTTTTCAACCTCCCCTGAGCAGCCGCCCTCTGAACAGCCGGGTGCCCTCCAGCTCTTCATCCCCTCTGTCCACATCTCTCCAGCTGCTGATCTCGCTGAGTATCAGCACTTCCTTTGAGGATGTTGGAGGACTTGCATCTCACCCTGCCACTGTTGGCAATCCAGAGCACTCGGACACGCCTTTGTAGGTGATTTTGGCGAGGCCACCTTGTGGTGCTCCCTTCGGGAGGCATTGTTACGTGCTCCTGGCAGAGGCCCTCTCTGGAGTACCTGCCCCATGGGATCTCAGCCAGGGTATTGGCCCCCAGAGTCTCCAGGTTCCATTCCTCATCTGCAGTCCGGATTGATGCAATTGGATGCTCCTGATGGGCTTCTGCCTTCAGTGTGACCGGCCCTCAGATCAAGACTCCTTGGATTTTGACTTCTGGGTAGGAGGGCTTTCTACTCGGCAAGGTTGTTGCTTTCCATTTCTGCACGTCAGGCCCACTGTGCAGCTTATGACAGGTTCTTGTGATCCAGGCTAGGTCAACTCCTAGCCTTATTGCCTGATACGGAGCAAACCAGACAAGCCATTGCACTCTCTGCGCGTGGCCTGGAGCTAGCAAGGCACCAAGTGAGGGCATCCTATGATGCCAGTGAGGTAGCTACCAGGGTCGTAGGGACAGCGATCTGCACTAGGCGGATGGCATGGCTGCGTCTTTCCCGGTTGTCACCCTTGGCCCGGTGTAGGGTGATTAACTCCGCTCACCAGAGAACCTACCTTTTCTCCCGTAGAGTGAGACTGCGTTTGTCGGGGCACTTCCTTCTCCCTCCGGGGGGTCTCTGTCTCACTCTCCTCACTCTCGGGCCTCTCCAGGCCCTGAAGGTTCTCCTTCTTAGTGTGTCACCCACTGAGAGCTAAGGGACTTTGTCCCTTATGGTGTAAAAGAAACCCCCCCTTCAGGGGGGGTCGGGACTTGCCCAACAGTGATAAATGGTGAAGATTGATACAGATAAGATAAGAAAATTACGTACTTACTGTAATTATGATCTTTCTGTGCATCTTCACCATTCATCACAATCCCACCCTCCCACTCTGTGCCCATCCCCCCCCCTCCTTTTTTGTCAGGAGTGGGATAAAACAGGGGCACATAGGGGGATAATGTTCTGGGGAGAGTGGTCAGCATGGGGAGCACTCCTTCTCCAGTGCATTAGCTCCACCCCTGTGGGGTGGGAGTTGGCAGTTTCCCTCCATTCTCTCCTCCTCCTTGTTCCTGTCCAACTTATTTCATCTCATCCTTGGACTGTCTTTTATTACCAAAAAAAAAATCCTTTCCTTTTTTTCACCAATAATCTTTCCTTGAGAGGGAGTTAATTCCCTGTACCCTGTCCTTCTTCCAGAATAGCCGACTGAGCTTAACTGGAGTGTTTTGCCAGCCATTCTTTGCCTTGAATTCTGGCAGAAAGCCTTTGTCTACTCCTTGCAGTTCCTATGTAATCTGGAAGCGGATCAGGGTCTGGGATGTGTTTAACTCCCCCCTCTCTTCCTAAATTCATTATCCCACTCTACCTCCTTCTTCTATTTCCAGAGATTGGGGTCCCTCCCAATCCCTTTAGTTTCCAACTTTTTTTTTTCTGTGCTCTGTCGTTATTTCTCCTTTTAGTTTATATATCTTTTCCTTTTTCTGTCCCTTGGACTTCCTTGTCCCACCCTCCAGTCCCTTCTTACCTCTCCGGCGACTCAGAACTGGCAGCCAAGCGGAGTCGACACGCCTAACGGCCAACCCACCAGCCGCCCACGCAGTGCATCGGCCTCCAGGCGGCGCCAATGGTGCGCCGGCTCTGCCTACCAAAAAAACAAACAAAAAAACACTGGGTCCTGACCTCCAGCAGTACCCAACAGTGATGAATGGTGAAGATGCACAGAAAGATATTAATTATGGAGGTATGTAATTTTCATTTCCTCGCCTGAGAAACCGGCCGTCCTCGGTTCAGCCTATGCCGGTCTCTCCACCGATAGTGGTGGAGCCGCCACCTAAGCAGCCTATGGGAGGGGCTCCTTCCAAAGTTGGCCTACCAGATAGCGGGCTTCCCTGACATCTGTTGGTCGTGGTCACCCTGGATCGCCCTCGGCGGGTCGAGGGTGATTTGGGCTGCATGCCGTTGTATCCCGACGACTCGAATGTCACCAGGCTCCACTCTCATCCTGGGTATGATGAGTCGTCTGTTTGCACAGGGATGGAGGAAGCTCCTTCCTCCTTCCAAGGATCCTTCGCCTAATCTCTGATTCTACAGGTATGCCCTGGAACCCATCCAGAAAAGGTGGAGTACTATCACGGAAATCCCGAGAGGAGATTCCCCAACGGAGGCCTTCCCTGTGCTGCGAGGCCATTGTTGGCCCAGCACTCTATAACTGTGGCAGCATCCTCCTCATGTCCAGCACCATCTGTCTGCATGGCCCGCAAGTATGCAGTGCCGATGGGGTCCCTTTGCGAGGGTTCACAGAGGACCCTTCGCCGAGCCTGATGACCATCTTGTGTTCAGGTGTACTGGAGTTCTGCTGACACTGACCAACCTCCCGACAAGGAGTCCAAGTATTTGGACCAATCGGGGCGGAATATCTACGTGGCATCTTCCTTGGGCCTTCGTCAGTCAAGTTCGGCCATCATCATGGCACACTTCTTCCATGCCCTTCTCGGGTCATTGGATGAAGTCCTCCCTCATCTCCCTGCGGACATGCAGACCGCAGTTAAGCAGGTCCAAGATCAGGGCCGTGCTGTTGCCATACAGCAGCTCCATACGGCCCTGGACATCGAGGACTCTTGTGCCCACTCGATGGCCACCGCTGTTGCCTCTCGCTGCAGGGTTTGGCTGAGGCTCTCCTCCTTCCTGGTTGATTCTCAGCACAAGTTAGCTGATGTGCCTTTCCTTGGGACTGACATTTTCAGCCCAGGGGTGTCCGGTCACCTACAGCGCATAGAGAAGTCCAGTGCCACCTTGGACGCCACTTCTGCCAAAAGTTCTTCGTGCAAGAACAAGCAGAAGAAAAAGAAGCCTTTTTGGCACTCATCTCCTGCAGTCGTCCTACCAGGGAGGACAGCAGCATCAGCAGCAGGCTCAAGCTTGGCGCCTCGGTCCAAGCCTGGACCTAACAGGCCTGTAGAGAGGCCGAGGCTCAGGTTCTGGAGCTTCCTCCTCCTCTAGACCTGCTCAGTGATGGGGTGTGGGTTGCCACCCCTATTCCCGTCCAGCAGCTCTGGGTCTTCCTGTGGGGGGCAACCGCCTCTTTCCGCCTGGTCCGTTATCACTACGGACAGGTGTGTTCTCGAAGTAGTCAGTCAGGGAGTGCCTCTAGAATTCGAGCAGTACTCTCCCAGGTGAGCCCGCGCCCCTCTGGAAGAATGGATTTCTGCATGCACCCAGTCGACTCTTTGAGACGACATCGCTTACCTCCTCCTCAAGGAGGCAGTAGCTCTCGTGGCGGATCCGTCTGCCGACTCAGGCTTTGTCTCCAGGTTTTTCCTGGTGCCCAAGCGGACGGGGGGGCTGGTGACCCATTCTAGATCTCCACGACCTGAATCAGTACCTCAGGTCACACACCTTTCGGATGGTCACTCTGTCCCAGATCATACCATCCTTGGAGTGAAACATGATTCTGATCCCTGGATCTGCAGGACTCGTTCTTTCACGTCCCAATCCGTCCATTCCATCAGCGGTTCTTCGCTTCAGGGTCGAAAGGACCCTGTCACGAGTTCCAACCATGCCGTTCGGCCTGTCATCGCCCCAGGTTTTCATCAAATGTATTGCAGTGGAGGCGGCCATCTCCGGCATCGGGAGGGCAGGTTGACCCCTACCTCGATGATTGATTGGTTCCTTGCAGGTTCCACCCAATGGAAATGGAGAGGTCCAGGGATCTGGCCCTCCAAACCTGTTCCCAGCTTGGCCTTCTGATCACGAGGCCAAGTCGTAACTCGTGCCTTCTCAGGAGATGGGCTTCATCGTGGCAGAGTTCGACTCATCAAGCCAGAGCTTGGCTACCAGCTGACAGGGTGGAGGTTCTCTCCTCCTTGCCCAATCATGTTTGGTTGGGCACTTACGCCTGCCCGAGACTTTCTGTGCCTTCTGGTTACATGGTGACGTGCATCTCAGTGGTCCGTTGAGCCAGGTTGCACATGTGTCCCCTCCTATGGGAGCTGGCCACCCAATGGACTCAGCACCACGGTCATTTCGACAAGCTGAGCACTGTAACCCAGAAGATGTGGGATGCACTCCAGTGGTGGACCACCCCAGACTGTTTGCAGGGAAGGATCCTGTTTGTCCCTGAGCCGACGGTCGTCCCTCACGACCGATGCCTCTCTCTGGGCTGGGGAGCCCACATGGGGAACAACAGGGCCCACGGACTCTGGACCCCCGAGGAGTTCCGATGCCACATCAACCTGTTGGAGCTCAGAGCAGTCTGGCTGGCACTGTCAGATTTCGCTCCTTGGCTCCAGGGTCAAGTGGTTCAAGTCCAGATGGACAATACCATGACCATGTACTACCTCAACAAACAGGGCAGTACGCACTCCCATCTGCTGTGCAAGGAGGTGCTCCACATCTGGATCCTCGTAAGCCATTTGGAGGCAGACCTCCTAGCCATCCATGTGGATCAAACCAGCTGGTGGATGCTCTCTGATGCTTAGGCCAGACATCCCACAAGTGGTCTCTCCATCCAGAGGTAGCTTACAGCCTGTTCTCCCACTGGGGCAAACCAATGGTGGACCTGTTTGCCTCAGGGAAAACACCAAGCTGAGGCTGCATCATGCCTGCCTCCCTCAGCAGGGCTCGCTGCAGGGGGATGCCTTCTTGAGGCTGTGGACCCCAGGCCTCCTCTGTGCCTTCCCTCCATTTCCCTTGATCCACAAGGTGTTACTCAAGGTGAGGAGGGACAAGGCGAAGGTAATTTGGTAGCCCCAGACTGGCCGCACAGTTCTGGTTTCCAGATCCTCCGCTTCAGCTGCAGGCCCCTGACGGCTTTGTACATGCCGGACCTGATATCTCTGAACCAGGGAAGATCTTCCATCTGGACCTTCAATCCCTGCACTTCACAGCCTGGTACCTGAGTGGCTAGAGTTCCAGGCTTTGGTTCTTTCCGAAGATGCCTACACCGTGGTGGAGGCATCTGGAAAGGAATCGACCAGGAAATGTTATGCCTTCAAATTGAAAAGATTTTCCATTTGGTGTTGGGGTAAGAGTCTGGACCCATTATCCTGCTCTGTGGCTAACATTCTCAACTACCTTTGGTCTCTCTCCAAAGGGGGTCTACGGTCATCGACCCTTTGGGAGCACCTGGCAGCCATTTCTGCTTACTGGGCATGGGCGGTCAGCCGACATTGGCGCAGGAGACAGTGGTTGGGTACTTTTTCAAAGGCCTGGATCATATATCCCCTCCAGTGCGTGAACCTCCACCTCCATGGGATCTTCTGCTGGTATTGGCAAAGCTCATGGGCAAGCTATTCGAACCATGCAGAAGTGTGAGCTGTCACACTTGTCATGGAAGATGACCTTCCTGGTGGCTATCACTCCCAGAAGGACAGGGGACTGCTTATCTGGTCTTCCACAGGGACAAAGTTGTCCCTCGCCCCCACCAATTCCTTCCCAAGGTGGTGTCAGAGTTTCACCTTAACCAGATGTTGACTCTGTCAGCATATCTACCTAATTACACCTCGGAGGCTGATACAGGCTCCATACTTTGGACCTGAGACGGCTCTCTCCAATTACAAGGAGAGGATCATGGAAATTGGGAGAGGTTTGCCAGTGTTTGTCACCACGCCAAGCTGCTTCTAGCAGATCTTCAGCCAAACGGACCATAGCAAGATGGATTACGTCATGCATAGGTTTGTGCTATGAGTTGGCTGGCATGAAGCCTCTCAGAGGGATAAGAGTTCATTCTGTCCGCCATACTGCTGCTTCAGTGGCTACTTCCAGGGACATCCCTATCCAGGAAATCAGTCGGGTTGCTACCTGGAAGTCAGCAAGCACCTTCATTGCACACTACCACATCGACTTTGAGTCACTCCGGGATGCTGGTTTTTGGACTTCAGTTCTCCAATCTCTGTTCCCTAAGTAGGGGGTTTGTGCCTTGCCACCCTCCTCCTGGAGAATTGCTAGGAGTCTGCCAATAAGTGTGGATGAACAACATATCCACGCTCCTAGAAGAACAGGTTACTCACCCTAACAGTAGTTCTAGGAGGATATGTTTCATCCACACGGACCCATCTGACCTGCCCAGCTGCGTGACGCTGAACCTGGCTTCCAGCGTGCTAAGATCTGGTGTTATGGGGCGGAGCCGAGGGATATACCACCTGGGTGGGTGGGAGGAGCCAACTTGAAGTCTTCTGTCAAGATTTAAAGGGGGAAGGGACATCCCAAACAGTGTGGATGAACAACATATACCACTCCTAGAACTACTGTTACAGGTGTGTAACCTGTTTTGTTATACTGCGATCTTACTGTTATTGTAGGGGGGAAAAATATATATTTTCAAACCCAGTACTGACCCAGAACCTGTCTTCTCGTTTCTGTTAGTTATAAAATTTCCGTGTCAGAAGAAATGCAGTGCCTTCTAAAAACAAACTGCTCACTACAGGAGGAAGTAGCACAGTTGAAGACAGACCTTCAGGATATGCAGCAGCAGCTAACCAATACACGGCTTTCTAAAGAAAAGGCTAAAGAAGAATATGCCAGGTATGAAGTGAACATCTGGAGCACAGAGGATAGTCCGGATGGTCTTCCGTATGCACTTTTTATGTTTTTTTGTTTCACCGTTTTCTCCCGGGACCCCGGCAAACATGGCAGTGCATGCATGTGGAGGTGCACGCGCACTACGGGTGTCTGCTCGCCCCTGCTGTCCCACCCTTGGCTCCACCGTATGGTAGCCAAGGGCTGGGGAAACCCCTCATCCCTCCCTGGGAAAGGAGCTGCCTTGCGGCGGCTCAATCCTGCCCCATCCCCCCTCCCCTGCCGACCCTTGACAACCCAGGCTCGTTCCCAAACCCGGGTCGCTGGCGTGGGGTGAGGTGTGACATCCAGCACCTCAACCCTTCGTGCCCCTGAGCCGACTGATTGATTGTCTGGATAGTCAGAATTTTAATTGAGTATAAATTTTTTGGTTCACTACAGAGCTTTGTTGTACATTCTAAGCAAGATTTTCAACACTTCTTGGCTCTACCTCTTTCTAATAAATTCCCGATAAAATATTTTCAGCCAGGTTTCCAAGAGTTAAAATGTGATGAGTGGTGCGCTTCTAAGGCCCTCATATTCCAGTAGCTCCTACCTCCACACCCTGATTATTGAGAAGTGGTAGACAGCCAGTTCTCTAGGGCCAGTGAATTCCTCTATCATTATTGCTCAGTGTGGGATTTTTCCACTTTGTTATGCCCCTCCCTTCAGCTGAGTGGCCCTGGCGCTGCTGCCTGCTGGTGGCCGGACCTCTGCATCCAGCCCTACCCTGACCAAGGAAAACCTTTGTCACGTTGGTCAGCTCCGGTTGTCAAGCTTCAAGCCCTGTAACTGGACTAGCTTCTGGGGACTGTGGCAAGTTCCAGTGTGCCATGCACAGTGGCTGTGGCGGGGTCGATATTCAAAGGGTTTTGAGCAGCGCAGGGCTTGCGCCACAGAATGGCGTCGCAGTTTGAATATCCAGCCCTTTACCTTAAACTATTGCTCTGTATATGTAGGAATTGCCTTCCAGAGTATAGCAGCGCTAGCTAACTTTAACTGACTGCCTGACATCTATATAGCTTACTGCTTGCACTACTGAATTTTTTTTCTGCTGAGCTAACTGCTCAATATTGTAAAATAGCTTGAACTGACTGCTGGCTGCTGTTTTTCTGCCACACTCTTTTCCCATCACGGTTCCTCTTAATCTTACTTCGAGATACAGCTCTTGCAGCAGGTAACACCATTAGGACTGAAGTTGGCAGGCGTCGGGACCCCACGGAAATCTTCTAGATAGCAGTCTTCAGCGGGGACCGCCCCCGACATGGGTCCCGGCCCAGACGCCAGACGTGTACATAAGGAGGCGGTCCCGCCAGATTCCCCAGTTCTTCCCGCCTGCCGACTTCGTATGTCTTGACCCTTCGGCTCGCTTTCTAGCTGCTATGACGCCTGGTTAAGTTCTTCCTTCGGGAAAATAGTTCCTTTTTCGGCTCAGTTGCTGTCTGATGTCCTCTCCAACCTCCGTTGAAGGCCATCCTTCGAAGTGCACCTGTGGGAAGCAAGTCCCATTCAAGGATCTGCATTCGGCCTGCATCCGGTGCCTAGGCCCAGACCACGACACCCGGTCCTGCTGCTTCTGTCAGGGGTTCAACAGCCGGACCCGGATCCGTCGCCAGAAGGCCCTTCAGGCGTTCCTGCTGAGAGAGAAAATCAAAGCCATGGACACAGCCTCCAAGGGGGAATCTTCAGAGAAGGCCCGGAGACACCTTGAGAAGCACAGGGAGCGAGTTAGATCTAAGTCCCCATCTAGGGCCTCTGACTCCCGTAGCTCCAGCTCCCGGTCCGACCGCTCTCCTTCCTGGGCCCGTTCTCATCCTCCCCCTGCAGTGGTGAAGACCCCTTCGGGCTCCTCTTCTGCCTCTCAGGCCAAGACCTCCAGGCCTTCCTCATCCTCAGCTTCTAAGGCAGTGTCTAGGTCGGGGGACCACCATCACCATCACAAGTCTGGTTCCCGCTGTTCGGAACCCGACATCAGGTCCGTCTCTTTGCCTCCTCCTCCCCAGCGGAAGACCAAAGAGCTTACCTTCCTGAAGAAGTTGTCGGACCCGACGCCGGCCATACACGGTAGGTCCCAGGAACTGCCGACTGCCAGACGCCCATCGCCGGTTAGACCTACGCCTTCTCGGATGCCGGCCGGGGTACCAACGTCCATACCCACCGAGAAGAGGACTCAGACGCCTCCAACAGACGTTGGTCAGGAGACGAGTAGGGAAGAGGAGCTGACCCAGCCCGAGGACCAGACGGGCGAACCCGGTCCTGTCGGCCCCCCCAAGGAACCCTCGCCGGAACCTGAGGCCCCTGGGGAACCGACACCGGAACCAGACGACCGGCCATCGGCGCCTGGTCCGTCGTCGGGCCTCAGCATATCCGAGGTCAAGGAGTTGTTTACTTACTGGTGGGACACCATAAAAAGGGATATGGTTCCCACACCTACTCCTCCACCCGCGATTCCACCGGCTCCCGCACCCCCCACTCCACTTAGGGTTGCAGACTGAGTACCTTCCCCCCCAGGAGCCTGCGGATTCTCCTACGGGCAGATCTAGGAAACGGAGACCTCCGTCCAGATCTTCTTCTGGATCACCCAGCCCCAAGAGACGCAGAAGACGTCGTTCACCTTTGACGGAGGACACGGGTTCGGATTTCTCGGATGAATCCAGATCCCCCTCTCCGATCACCATCCCTTCTCCGGATCCACGTGAGCTCCCAAGGTCTCCTCCAGATGACCCATCGTTCTCAGAGATGATGAGGCATATCCAGGAGAACATGGGCTGGGACGCTGAGGAACTCTACCCCGAGAGGTTACGCCTCGCCAGGTATCTTCAGCAGAAAGACCCTAAGCCTGTAGTGGTACCACCCTTGTGGACACTTTCGTGGACGTCACCAAGGCAGCATGGAAGCGTCCACACTCGCTCCCGGCGATGCCGAAGAAAGCTGACTGCCTGTACAAGGCCACTAAAGAGGACCAGTACTTGGTTTCACATCCTCTGGCCGATTCTCTGGTCATCACAGCCTCTCATGACCGGTCCCAGAGGCCGCAACATTTGAGCACCCTGCCACCGGACCCGGAGTCCAAACAGCTGGACGCTATGGGCAGGCGCACGTATGATTCCGCTACTTGTGCCATCAGATCCCTAAACTACTTGACCCACATGGTGCAGTTCCAAAATGCCTTGTGGGAGCAGGGACTGGATCTGGCGGACAAGATGCCAGAAGGTGAGCAGAAGGAGGAGGTGTTGCAGCTCCTCCGCACGGGTTTAGACGGGAACCCAGGTGCTGCGAGCCGTGTACGATTCCGCGGACTCCTCAGCCAGAGCGGCAGCTTCAGGCGTATGCCTCCGGAGACACTCATGGCTCCGTGTCTCCGGATTCACCCCGGACGTCCAGAAAAACATCCTGGATGCCTTTTTTGACGGAGAAATGCTTTTTTGGTGAATCCTCTGAGAGGGTTCTCACCAAACTCCAAGAGGCTGGGAAGGCGGTGAGGTCGGTCCAGGCTATGTACTGACCCAGGCTTGGTTTTTTTCGTAGGAACCAAAGCCGTTTTCGTGGCCGGATGCAGAGACAGCAGTCCCACGCCAGTCCACAACAGAGGGGCTCCTTCTCTCGTAGAGCCCAGGGAAAGTTGTCCACGGGCCGAAGTCAGCATCCAGCTAAGCCGGCTCAGCCTGCGGCTCCCTCCACCGCCACAGCATGACTCCTTCCTAGCCCCCGCCCTTCAGGATCAACGGGACATCAAGGTTGGGGGCCACATTGCGGACTACCTGCCAGGGTGACGGTCCATAACCACCGAAAGGTGGGTCCTTCAGTTGGTCGAAAGAGGCCACTTTATAGAATTCGCGGTCAAGCCACCCACAAGGCCTCCTCTGCTTTCCCGTTACTCTGGTCAGCACGAATTGCTTATCAGGCAAGAAATACTCGCGCTCCTGCAAAAGGGAGCGGTGGAGTATGTTCCAGAGAACCAGATAGGTTCCGGGTACTATTCCCACTTCTTTTTGGTTCCGAAAAAAACAGGGGACCTCCGTCCAATCTTGGACCTCAGCGACCTCAATATGTCGGTTGCCTACAAACGATCTCGCATGGTGTCCCTTCAGGGTCTCATTCCCATGCTAAAGAAGGATGTCTTCTTAGCGTCCCTAGACATGCAGGACGCCTACCTGCACATCCCAGTGGCTCAAGCGCACAGGAGGTTCCTGCGCTTCGAGTTTCTCGGCCACCACTTTCAGTTCCGAGCTCTTCTGTTCGGACTGTCATCGGCCCCCAGGGTCTTTACCAAGTACATAGCAGTCGTGGCAGCGTCTTTAAGGAGACAGGGACACTACGTGTTCCTGTACCTGGACGATTGGCTTCTCATGGCCGCCTCCAAAGAAGCGTTGTTGCTGGCTATCCAGAGCACCCAGGTTCTGTTCCAGTCTCTGGGCATCCTCATCAACTACGAGAAGTCTCTTCTCGTACCATCCCAGAAGCTGCAGTTCATAGGCGCAGTTCTGGACACTGTCAAGGGGAAAGCATTTCTTCCCGACGAAAGAGCGGAACGCATCGGATCCCTCATCAGGGATCTCTCAGCGAGGAAGACTGCCTCCGCCAGGCTGGTCCTTCGTTTGCTCGGACACATGGCTGCGGCCATTCCAACCGTCCCTTTGGCAAGGCTCCACATGCGGGTAACTCAGTGGATGCTCAAGGTGCAGTGGGACCAAAGGCAAGACCACATGCAGCAGCCGGTCAGAATCACGAACGCCGTGATTCGGGACTGGCAATGGTGGCTAGACCCAGGGACACTCTCTGAGGGTGTTCCATTTGCAGCGCCGTCCCCGGAGGTGATCCTTTCCACAGATGCCTCAGGGCTGGGGTGGGGAGCACACCTGAACGGGGTGAGGTCCCATGGAATGTGGACCCCTCAAGAAGCTCACCTCCACATCAACATTCTGGAGATGAGGGCGGTCCTTTATGCCCTGCAGGCCTTTCAGTCAGAAATCCCGCCGAATACTCTTATGCTTCAGACAGACAATACGGCGGTGATGTATTACCTCAACAAACAAGGAGGTGCACACTCTTACCCCCTTCGCAGGGAAGCGATGAGAGTGTGGGATTGGGTAATCCAACACGGCGCGAGCCTGATCGCAGTTCACGTTCCCGGAGTGGACAATACAATTGCAGACGACCTGAGTCGTTCCCAGGCCAGGGTCCACGAGTGGGAACTTCTTCAAGGGGTAGCAGAGGATCTGTTTCTTCGATGGGGCACTCCAGAGCTAGACTTATTCGCTTCCCCATCCAACGCAAAACTACCCAATTTCTGCTCACTAGATCCAGGGCCTGGTGTTTTTTTGGCGAGACGCGTTGTCCCTCTCCTGGGTGGACAGATTCCTCTACGCTTTCCCTCCCTTCCCGTTGATCCAGAGAGTTCTTCTCAAACTGTGCAGGGAGCATGCAACAATGATCCTGGTAGCCCCCTTTCTGGCCCAGGCAGATCTGGTTCCCCATGCTGACGCAGCTGTCCCAGGAACCTCCAGTTCCATTGCCTTTCAGCTCCCATCTCTTGTCTTAGAAGGAGGGTTCATTAGTCCACCCGGACTTACACTCACTGAACCTGCATGCATGGCTCCTAGAGACATAGCCATTATGCGACACGGGGTCTCTCAAGAGGTGGCGGAAGTTCTTTCTGCGGCCAGAAAGCCGGCAACGCATGCGATGTACGCCATGAAATGGCGCGCTTGTTTTTACTGTGGTCGAGGCACGCGGCCTTTCTCCCTAGGATGCCCGGTGAAAGTGGTGCTGGAATACTTGCTTTCCCTATTCCATTCGGGTCTCACCTACTCCTCTATTAAACTGCACTTATGCGCGATTTCAGCTTACCACTTCCTGGGGGACAGCGTACGGTGGCACAGCTTGATGCCTCTCGAGACTTCCTGAGAGGGGTGTTGCACCTTAGGCCACCCATCAAGGATCCCGCTCCTCCTTGGGACCTACTTTTGTCCTGGAACAACTCACGCTCCCCCTTTGAAGCGTGCCGGATTGCGACTCGCGTTTTCTGTCATGGAAAATGTTATTTTAGTTGCTGTCATGTCAGCAAGGAGAGTTTTCGAGCTTCACGCTCTCATGTGCAAGGAGCCTTATTTAGTTTTCCACCAGGACAGAGTGTCTCTGAGGACGAATCCTAAATTCCTGCCTAAGGTGGTCTCTGCCCTCACTCTCAATCAGGACATTGACCTGCCTGTTTATTGTCCCAAGTATTCTAATAGAGGAGAGGCGTTGCTTCACACCCTGGATGTTCACCGCTCTTTAAGGTACTACCTGAATAGAACTAAACAACTTCGTAAATCGGAACAACTATTCGTTTCCTTCGCTGAGAGAATGATGGGCCACCCAGTCTCAAAGCAGACCCTTTCCCGCTGGCTTGTCCAGTGTATTGCATTTTGCTATAACAGCAAACAGAAGCCCCTCCCGGGCTCAGTCCGGAGCCATTCGACTAGAGGTGTGGCTGCCTCTTTTGCAGCACTGCGTAATGTCTCCACTTCGGCCATCTGTGCTGCAGCTACTTGGAGCTCTGTGCACACATTCATTAGGCACTATAGCCTGGATATTGCATCACGGCAGAGAGCCGGTTTCGGCCTGGCTGTTCTACAGGGTCTCCTGTCCTAGAGTCAGGACTTGTGTAAGGATCTCTCCTAATTTCCTCCTCCCAGAATGCTTACAGGCACTATTGCTTGGGGATCTGTCCTAATGGTGTTACCTGCTGCAAGAGCTGTTTCTCGAAGTAAGATAGTACAGTTACGTAAGAACTTACCGTAACAGTAGATCTTCGAGAACAGCTCTTGCAGCAGGTACCTTCCCGCCCACCATTCCCTCTTGGAGGAGGTATGGCTACCAAGTCTCGGGCAGGGGCTTACGCCCTTCTTTTCTTCCAATGGCGGATCCTCGGTCTCCCATTCTGATGTCATCCTGCGGCCGGGAGTCTCCGGTGGGAGAACTGGGGATTCTGGCGGGACCGCCTCCTTATCTACTACGTCTGACGTCGGGCTGGACCGGCGTCAGGCGTCCCCGCTGAAGACTGCTAGCTAGAAGATTTCCGTGGGGTCCTGATGCCTGCCGGCTTCAGTCCTAATGGTGTTACCTGCTGCAAGAGCTGTTCTCGAAGATCTACTGTTACGGTAAGTTCTTGCGTAACTGTACTTTCCTCCTTGGACTGCCTGTTTTGTTTCCCTTTTTCTCTTGCTTTTTCCCTTTTGCATTTCTTTCTCTCTATTCCCCACACTGTTTCTCTGACATCTACTGGACCCCTGATTCCTTCTCCTGACACCCCCCTGACCCAGCACATTCTGCAAATATTGCCTGGCATTTTTGGCCATCTTCTCTACCTATTCCCGACTACCCTGAGTCCTCTCCACCACATGCCTCCTTTCCAGCTCTCCCTGGTCTCATTCAAGGGGTCCCCCAACCTCCTGAATCAGCCATTTGTTTTGCTAAATTCCCACCTGGCACCTTTGACCTGCGACCTAAACAACTATAGGCCTATCTCAATTTTACCTGTCCTCAAAGCTAGTTTACTCCCATATCGAATCATCTTCAGTCCTCAACCATGCGCAATCTGGCTTCTGGCCCAACCATAGTAGTCACTGCTCTAGCCAGTTACCAATGAATGGATCACAGCCATGGACTCCAAGAAAGTTACTGGTGCAATATTTTAGGTCTCAGCAAGCATTCGACACTGTCGACTACAATCTGTTAGTCTCAAGCCTAATAAAGTAGGCGCCACCCCCCACCCCCCTTTGGTGCCCAGTGGTTTACCAGCTACCTGTCTGGAAGGACCCAGAAAGTAAAAGCTGGTGACCTCTTTTCTGCATCTCTCCCAGTTGTCAGGGGAGTCCCCCAAGGCTCCATATTAGGTCCCATCCTCTTCTCCCTGTCCATCAATAACCTTGACGCACATATATGCCAGTCCCATCTGCATTTCTTTGCTGATGATATTGTACTGTATACATCAGGCCCTACTCTGGCTGAAGTGAGGGATGTACTCGAGGCCGACTTTGCACAACTAGAAATCAACCTAATCAATGACAAACTACTCCTCAATGCCAAGAAAACTAAGGCTATGATCTTTTGCCCCAAACACCACCACCGCTTCTCTTGCAAACATGCACAAAGAATTCATCACTACCTCCCTAGGTGAATCCCTTGAAATCACCTCCAAATTCAAATATCTTGGTATGTGGCTAGACAACAAGCTTTCCTTTCACGACCACCTCGACAGTCTTGCAAAGAGGCTAAAAATTAGGCTAGGTTTCTTCTTCTGTAACAAGTCCTCCTTTCCACTGGATACCAGAACTTGGCTGGTCCAGGCCTCTTTGCCGCTACTGGATTATGGAGATCTAATCTATTCCTCCACAGCGGACTCAGGACTTAACTAGACATCCTCTACCACCGTACCATACGGTTCATGACAAACCTACCCTACCAAATCCACCATTGCAATTTGTACCTAGCCACTGGCTAGACATCACTCTGAACTAGACGCACACTTCATCCTGGTATCTGGACTCTTAAGCTACTCCTGAACTATCTCACAACCCTTTTCCACTTCCCACAGCGCTACTCTCTTAGGAAAAATGACCTCCTCGATATACCGAGAACTCGCACCTCACTTGGGAAGTGGGCCATATCGAGCATACTCCCAACTGTCTGAAACCAGCTCCAAGGCGTACTGAAGCTTCCTGGTCCTGCCCCTGTCAGCCTATTTAAAAGGTTGGCTGCAGGAAAAATGAGATACGTGCAGCTGCTTCTAAATTCTAGCTCACTGCTTCCTCTTACTTACCTAGAAATTAGGTGCCTTGATACTCCGAAACAAGCACTTTGTACCTTTTTTCTGTACTTGTATGTTTCTATGTCGTTGTCATTTTTATGCAACATGTTAATGCTTACCCATAATTCTGTACTTGAATTTGTACTGTTTTTTTGATTATGCAATCTGTAACTACCTGTCTGTGTCAAAGGACCTCCTTGTGAATGAGCTTGCTCAACAGGGTTTTTCTACAGTAAACTTGAACTTGACTAGACCTCTCCACAGGAACCTTTTCTCTCCCACTATTTGCACCTACATCTGCCCTGAGCACTAAATTGCCCAAGGCCCTCCCACCCATTTACTTGAGCTTTGTCTTTGACTTTTTAACAGCCTTTTTTTTCTGCTCTTTCTTTAGACACAAGCCGTAACCAGGCTCTCCACTTCAGCTGAGTGGCTCTGGTGCTGCTACCTGCTGGCGGCTGGACCTTTGTATCCAGCCCACCACCTCCTGACCAAGGAAAGCAGGTACAATTGGTCAGCTCCTAGCTTGCAGCTGTCAGGCTTCAATCCTCGTAATTGGACTGGCTCCTGGGGACTGTGGCTGCTTCCTGATTGGATGCTGCAGATCCCCATTGAGAAAGCAAGCACCCAAGGCACTTTTTCAAAATACAGCTCGGCCACTGCCTTGCTGTACTGCTCTCTGGACAGTTTTTTCGCTCATCCCCTCCTCCCTCCTTTCTTACATACTCTTCCCCAGTGATCCCCGGCCCCTGAGGCCTCACACTAGTCAATTACAGCAGCTCCTTACAGGAAGGAGAGACCCTTTAACTTCTTAAAGGGGTGATCCTCTCTGGTGCTCGAATTTAACTTATCGTCCTCAATGTATCCGGGATCAAGTGCATTGACACTGACTATGATCCTCCTTCTACTTCCTACACCAGCCCCACCTCACTTAGGACCGTAACCCTCACCCATAGTACTCCCTCTTATCTAGAACACCGCTACCTGACCCTCCCATGCTCTACCACCTCTCCCCTGGTACCCCTCACTTTCCACCCTGCTGCCTCTTACTTCCTACTCATACCTTGGTCTCTCTCTATGCCTTTCCCACCCTTCATACTCTACCCACCCCTTGCACCCCAGCACCCAGCCCAGTGTCCAATTGCAAGGGGAGATGCCACAATCACTACCACGCTTTGGTGCGCCTAATCACCCTCCTGTTGTTTCTATAGGTAACATTCATCCAAACCCTGGCCCCGTGCTCAAACTTTATGAACAAGCCTGCCCAGTCTCAAGGACTCCGCATAGCTTCCATGAATATTTGCAGCCTCCTTAAGAAGGCTGCTGCATTCCAGTGCTGGGTTACTCAGCACCAACCGGAGTTTGTCGCACTCATCTAAACCTGGTTATCCAGATCCACCTGACTCCTTCGTCTCCCTCCCTGGTTACACCCTTTTCAGGGAAGATCGGGTGGTAAGCGTGGAGGTGGTTGTGCTGTCTACATGTGACTCCCTCCTTGGACATGGACTCTCCTGCCCAAGCTTGATAACAGGGTGCAAGCCCTCATGCTAAAAATCTCCCCAACCCTGGTAAGGGCCTACTCTTTTCTCACCGTTGCCTATATCTCCCCAGAAAGCAAGACCTTGCCATTCAGGCGCTTGCTGACTACCTCTCTGGCTACCACCAAAATGGTCCAGATAATTATTGGTGACCTGAATATCAAATGGCTCTCTGCCATGGCCTCCCAAACCAGAGATATCTTTGCTGCCCCTGACATGTCTCAGCTTGTCACCACCCCAACTAGATTCAACCTCTCTGCCTGGCATCAGCACCCTCCTGGACATCACCATTACCAACCATCCCCAGAGGGTGCTAGATATCAGTGTACTTTGCAACTCACTTAGTGACCACTCCCCGGTCGTATTCTCTTGGTCCGCTACCAACAGCAAACCTGCACGACAAACCACCCAGCGACGTCGCCTACTCCCAGGTGGTCTGCGTCACCTTAAACTGTACCTCTCACAACTGAATTGTTCCCCAATCAGGCTTGCACTGTCCATAGACGAGGGATTGTATTTTTTCTCTCAGTTTTAACACTACCTGTGACCTCTATGCCCCCTTCGCTAGAAATCTCATCAAAAAGCAAAGCACACCCTGGGTTACCCCCTCCCTCCTTAACAAACTTAAAATGAGACAACCTATGGCACATTGCCGTGGAATCTGGCAAGCCAGCTGATAGGCAAGCGTGCAACGCCAAGCACAATAAGTGTACTTAGGCCACTCGATAGGCCAAAGCCCAGTACTACCAATCCGCTCTCGTCTCTTCCTGGGGGTCGGATAGGAGCTTTTGGGATAATGTAAAAGAGCTGAATGGGAAATCCCGCTCCCCATCCCCCTCTCAACTCTCCTTTAATGGAACTGTCTGCTCTGACCCCCTTGGCATTGCAGACTGCCTAAACCATACTTTCTCAGACCAGAGTTCAGTCCTGCCAGTAACTTCTTTGACCCCATTCCAGTAGCGCCCGCCCACTCTCTAGAGACGACCTTTCTATCTACATATCATCTCCGCCTATAGGCTAGACCCTTCTGCTAAAAGCCGTTGGTAACAATGCCGGCACCGACCTACTGGACACTAGGTTACTTCTTCTGACGTTGGATGCTATCCTGGTCCCACTTACTGAGCTGCTCAACCGCTCTCTGTGGCTGGGGCAGTTCCCCAGCACATGGAAAACCACCATCATCACTCCCATCCTAAAGAGTAGCGACCGAGCGACCCCAGGTAACTATCGACCTATCTCCATCCTCCCCCAACTCTCTAAGGCCTTTGAAAAAGTTGCCAACCAGCTTGCTGAATACCTGGCCATGCACAATATCCTGTGCCCTGAACAGCATGGCTTTCATGCAGGTCACAGCATCACAACGCCGCTACTTGAATTCTCCAATTTCCTGCACTCTGCTCTTGATGCCAGAAATCCTGCCGGTGCCTTGTTCATTGACCTCTTCAAGGCCTTTGACATGGTTTGCCATCCCTTCAGCAATTGGCAGTGGAACCTCCAATCCCCCTGCCCCTGACCTCACACTTGCTGTCTTAGGAACCAGGCACCCTGGTCACCCGGACCTCAGGTCTCTGCACTTACATGCTTGGCTCCTGCAGTCATAGCCGCAACCCACTTTGGGGTTTCCCTTAGGGTCACCGGGTTCTGGTTGAGGCAGGAAACCTTTCCAGCAGGGCTGCTTATGCCATGAAGTGGAAGTGATTCTGTTTATGGGCTTCCGCCCATGGTTTAGATTCTATCTTCCTTCGTCATTCATTCATACTAGTGGGACTACGTCCGAGGTGCTAGGACACATGAGCCAAAAATCTGCAGGACTGCCAGAACTGAGGTAGGACCGCACATGCACTGTGCTGCGAAACTGACTTGCACCGTGTATGCTATCTCAGCATCGACCCTCCAACCACCTCGGTTCCTTTTCCCCCACCATTGAGTGCACTTCAGTTCATCGCCACCAGCGGAGTCAAGTCTTCAAGTGTATACAACAGCAGCATTTTCGCTCAGTTTGTTTAGTTTAGTTTGTAGTTGATCTATTTTGTTAAAAAAAGAAAACTTTCACTTTTGTCACAACCATTCTTTCGATGGAATCGACCATGGATGGTATATGAAAATTACGTACCTACCATAATTCTTGATCTTCTTGGACGAGTCTCCACCACTCATTCACACTAGTGGGGATCTGCGCCGGAGGCACTAGGACCCATCGGGAGCAAACTTTTTGGCGGAGGGTCGGCGCGAGAGATGGCGCTGCGAGGCATGGCCTGGCGCTGGCCAGTAATGACTATCTCGCGACGACCTCCAACCGCCTCAGTACCTTTTTACCAAGGAGGTGCAGCGCAACTAACGTAAGAGTAAACCTAACCTTAAAACGGACATAAGATAGTCCGGACAACCCGTGTAAGAAGGGTCAACAAAGAAGTCTTCACGGCCTAAAGATTTGAGGGAGTGAAGACCAACACAGCGGTGAGCTCGGGGGATGGAGGGTGGGCGTGTGAATGAGTGGTGGAGACTCGATCCAAGAAGATCAAGAATTACGGTAGAGTCAGTAATTTTCATATCTTCCTGACATAAGTCTCCACCCTCATTCACACTAGTGGAGAGTACCTAGCTGATAATCCCCCAAAAGGGCGGCAGGAGAGCCAGAGCTCACGCGTCTAAGACAGAAGTCCATTAAGGATAGTTCTGCCGAAGGCGGAATGTCGCCTGGCATGAACATCCAGTGCATAATGCTTAACGAAGGTATGCACTGAGCTCCAGGTGGATGCATTGCAGATATCTGCAATCGAACATTGTGAATTTCCGCGATGCAGGACCACTCTAGTAGAGTGAGCGTAAACTCTACCTTCTAACTTAACCTGTGCCATGGAATAGCAATGTCAAGACATGCCACCAACCATGATGAGATGCATCTGATAGCGACAGGTTGACCCAGCCGGTCTCGCTGAAGGAAACAAACAGTTGTTGAGTCTTCATGAAATTCTTGGTTCTATCTAAGTAGAACGCAAGGCTTTCTTAACATCCAAGGAATGAAGAGACCGCTCTCCTTCATTTTGGAAGTTCAGCAAGTAAGAGGAAGGACCAGAGGTTGGTTTAGATGGAATTCTGACACAACCTTGGGAAGAAATTTAGGATGAGTACGAAGAACTACTTTGTCCTTATGGAATACAGTATACGGAGGGTCCGTAACCAGGGCATGTATCTCAGAGACCCTGTGGGCTGAGGTAATGGCCACCAGGAAGGCAGTCTTCCAGGTAAGAAATTTTAGCTCACAGGTAGCTAGGGTTCGAAGGCTTCCGAGTGAGCATGTCCAGCACAAGTTAATGTCCCAGGCTGCAACTGGACGTCTATACAGGGGTCTGGTATGGAGAATTCCTTTAGAAATCTCTTCACCATAGGTAACTGAGCCAGAGACAAGGAAGAAACCGGCTCATGGAACGCTGAAATGGCACTAAGGTGAACTTTAACTGTGAGTACTGGAGACCTGAGTTTGATAGGTCAAAGGTACTCCAGAACCTTGTCTGGAGGACAGGAAAAGGATTCCAAGAGGACTTTGCACACCAGAGAGAAAACGTTTCCACTTAGAAGTGTAAGTTTTCGAGTAGCTGGCTTCCGGCAGCCAGAAGGATGTCTGAGACTCTTCGAGACGTTGAACCAGTTCACTTCTACCTCTTCAGGAGCCAAGCATGAAGGTGAAGTGATTTCAGGTTGGATGGACCAACTAACCCTGAGTCAAAAGATTGATTTGCAAGGGAAGTGGTCTCGGAGGCTTGCCAACATACTGTTGAGTAGAGGAAACCATAGTTGCCGAGGCCAGGAGGGAGCAATGAGAATCATCTTGGTCCCCTGAGACTCGAATTTGAGAAGTACTCTCTGAATTAGAGGAAGTGGTGGAAAGGCGTAAAGAAAGCGTTTTGTCCACCGCAGCCTGAACGCATCCTGACAGAAAATGCCAGGCCCTGGATTTCTGGAGCAGAAGAGAGGCAGTTTTGTGTTGAGTGGGGATGCAAAAAGGTCCAGGTCTGGAGTCCCCCACTCTTTGAACAGTGACCGAGCTACGGCTGGATCGAGAGACCACTCGTGAGGGTCTGCCTCTGTTCTGCTGAGGTGATCTGCTAAGTCGTTTTGTATACCTGGCAGATATACCGCTTGAATTAGAGACTTGTGCTCCAAGCACCACTCCCACACTCTCATTGCTTCCTGCAAAGGGGTAAGAATGAGCACCGCCTTGCTTGTTGATGTAATACATCACAGCTTTGTTGTCCGCTTGAAGGAGAATGTTCTTGTGACAAAGGATATCCTTCAAGCTCGAGATCGCATAGAGGACGCTCTCATCTCCAGGACATTTATGTGAAGCTGAGCCTCGAGCTGAGTCCATACACCTTGAGTGTGGAGAGAGCGACAGTGAGCTCCCCATCCCATCAGCGATGCTCTGTGGTGATGGAGATCTGATGATCCAGAGGAGCAAAGGGAATCCTTCCAGGAGATTGCTTCTCTTGAGACCACCAGGTGAGAGACCTTCGAAGGGCTCGTCACCTTGATGGGATAAGACAGGGGTGAGAGGTCGGGACCACTGAGCGGAGAGCATCCATTGGGTGGTCCTCATGTGTAACCGAGCTAGGGGTACAGTGAACACCGAGGACGCCTATGAGACCCAACATACGCTGCATCGAGAGAGCTAGACCGATCTGTTCTCCCGATGTAACGGCCATCTGAAGGATGTCGAGTCTTCTGTCCTCTGGAAGGAAAGCCTTCGCGGAAGAGGTGTCCAGAAGAGTCCCTATGAAAAGGAGCCTCTGGGAGGGCTGCAGCTGTGACTTTTTCAGATTCAGCAGAACTCCCATGGACGTAAGAAGGCGGGAGGCCGTTTGAACGGCTTCCAGGGTCCCTTGGCTGGAAGGGCTTGCTAGGAGCCAATCGTCCAGGTAGGGAAACACTCGGAGTCCGACTTTCCTGAGATGCGCCGCGAGAACTGCACAACACTTTGTAAAGACTCGCGGCGCCGAGGATAGCCCAAAGGGCAGGACTCTGAACTGATAATGTTGACCCAGAGCCACAAACCTCAGGAATTTGATGATGGTTCGGTGGATGGGATATGCTGGTAAGCTGCCCTGCATGTCCAGGGAGGCCAGCCAGTCGTGGTTGATGCAGCAAAGGTAACAGGGTACCTAGAGAAATCATTTTGAATTTCTCCCTGGGAGGAATTTGTTTAACTTTCTGAGGTTCAGAATGGGGCATCCCCAGATTTCTTTGGAACCAGAAAGTAATGGGAGAGAACCCTGTGTTTCGTGATGCGGGGCACCAGTTCTACTGCCCTGTTGTTCAGAAGGCCCTGGATCTCGGCGTGAGGAGGTCTGACTGAGAGGTCGACAACCTGGGTTGTCGTTTGGGAGGACAATTCGGGGTTTCAAAAATTGAGAGAATAACCTCATGAATTATCCGGGAGACCCATTTGTCCGAGGTTATGGACTTCCACTGGTTGTAGAAGTACATCAGACGACCTCCCACCGGAGGAGAAAGTTCCACCTCGGGCAGTGTGGATGGAACTTGGGCCAGCAATTCATAAGGTAGCGCTGGGGGCTTTAGGCCCCTGCGCTTTCTGCTGCGTCTTCTTTTGAGGTTGGGCAGGTTGGCTTTTATGGAAGCTTCCCCTGCCTCTGCCTCGAAAGGACTGACGACTATGAAACTGACGCTGACTCACATGCCCCGAGAGGGGGAGGCGGAGGTCTGAGCCAACTAATGGCCGACCTAGTCTTCTGAGTGGCCTCTAGGGCTTGCTCTACCTGAGGCCCAAAAGATAGAGCCATCAAAGGGCAACGCCATTACCTGCTGCTGAGCATCATTCGTGAAGCCGAAGTACGCAGCCAGGAATGGCGCTAGTACAAATACCTGCGGCTGCTGAGCGAGAAGCAGTGTCGAAAGCGCCCATGGCGGCTTTGACCTGTTGGTTATTGGACTCAATACCTCTATAACGGTCAGAAGAAGCTCTGACTTGAGTCGGAATCTGGAAGAGCTTCAACCATTCTTTTCATAGAGTGCCACAGGATATACTCATACTGAGAAAAATAGCCTTGATAACTGGCAATACGCATACTTAGAGTGGAGGCAGCAAAGACTCTTACCTAATGTATCAATTTTACGAGACTCTTTGTTAATAGGTCGAGCTGTAGTAGTTTGAGGAAGAACGACCTTGTCATTCTCTGCCAGGACTACAATAGGATCCGCAAAGGCTTGGGATGCCAAAATGGGACGATCCTTGGGGCTGAATACTTTTATCAATGGATTTAGCCACTGAAGGAATAAGAGCAGGATTATTCCATACCATTTGAGACAGCGCCTCGAAGGCTGAATCGGAGGAGTCAAACTGTAGGGGATCTCCAGGCATGAAGATACTGGAGTCTTAATATCTTCCCAGGATCGATGTCTGTAGTCTGGAGAGAAAGAGTGGATCCCAGGTTCTTCAACAGAGACTTAAAGGACAGGTCCTCGACCACAGGCTCTGTAGCAAAGAAAGATCCTGTTTCCTCCACTTCATCACCCAACCGAAGGTCTCAGGCTCAACATCATCTCCTGATAGTCCAGAAAGGACTGTTTGGACAGGAAAGGAGTGAAAAATAGGAGAGGAGGAAAGAACTGATAGAAAGGGAGAGTCCCCGAGGGCCCCCGGCGCCGAAGAGGCGAACGGAGTCGAGAGCGGTGCCGCGGAGGCGCACGGCGCCGAAGAGGCACGCGGCACTGCAGGCGGCGCCGCGAAGGCACACGGTGCCGTGAGACTCATCGGGGCGCCACAAGGCCCCGTGCGCCGACAAGCGCAGAGACCCCCCGATGGCGCTTGAGGACACCCCTGGAATCTGGGAAACATGAGAAGAGAAAAACAGGAGATAAGGGCATCGGTGTGGTCCCCGCGCCACAGCCATGTGAGGGGGGAAACACCTAAGCACGGAGTTGCTGGCACCGGGCGAGGCGCCGCGCGACTAGGAAGGTCCAACCGCCCTACCTGATCGCCCGTCGAGCCTGAAGGCTCCGGGGCAACCGAGCCAGGCAGAAGAACCAACCTCCGAGCCCATCGCTCCATAAGAGCGGCCCACTGATGAAACTGCTCATCTGGAGACCTACCTATAGGCGGGGTAGGACTCCGATGTTGAAGACGACGGAAACCGGAAGTTGGCGACTCCGAAGGAGGAGACCGTCAACTAACCACGATAACCGACCGTCGGCAGCGCGAGAGCGATCAGAGGGCGACCTCAGTGATGCCCTTCTTTTGACCTGTGGGTCGAAGAAGAGCTCGAGGCCGAACGTGCCGAATGCGACTGCTTTGTTTTATGCCAGCTGGGGACCGCCCCATCCCCCGGCATCGGACTGACCGTTGTCGGAACCCCGCTGAGGAGAAGGGGCCTGACCGACCCAGCCCGACTGACTGAACAGCTTCATATGAAGTCTTCCTACCGCCACCTGACCTGCTTCATGGTCGACTCACAAGTAGGCTCGGAGACTTCATTATATTTAAAATATAATAGAAATATGATGAAATAGAATAAATCTAAGCGATACTACTATCGAGATAATATTACAAAAATAAACTGAAAACTATGTGCTAGTTTGAAGTTTGACTCCCGACAATGACGGCGTCGTTACTGAAGCACTCGTGAGGGAAAAAAAAAACGGAGGCGGTTGGGGTAAATGCCGAGATAGTACCGCTACGAGCCAGCACTTCAAGGCGCCATCTTCTCGCGCCGACCCTCCAGCAAAGTTTGCTCCCGATGGGTCCTAGTGCCTCCGGCGCAGATCCCCACTAGTGTGAATGAGTGGTGGAGACTTATGTCCAGGAAGATCAGTGACGGTAGGGAGACTCGCTTGAAAGTTCTGGCAATGGGGCTGTGTCCGTTCCACCGCCCTTTTCGAAGGGGGGGGTCTGACCACAGGTAGTCCGGTTCGCAGGAGGGCCGACAGTCCTTCCTTAAACACAAAGTGGTCCTGTTCCTAATCCAGGTCGGGGACATGGCACCGCTTGGCCTCTAGCTCTTCATCCCAACAGTCAAAGAAGGGTACTGCTTGAGGTCGCCTCTGTCTGCGTGGGGGTAGTCGGCTAGGAACGCTGGGCCTGACTCGACTTTTACATTGTGCTCCCGGCGGTTTAGATTCTCTACCCCAGAGTCTCCTCGTTGTCCTCTGTTAGCTTACGGTGAGAAGTTCCATCACTGGGCTGCCCTTATGGAGCAGTGGTGCAACATTTGTCTCATTTTCCTTTGGCAGCGACTCTGGATCATCTGGGATTCGAGCCGCTGAGCCGAGGCTGGGGAGCACGTGTCAACAGGCTCCGCCCACTTGCAATGCTAGCATCCTCCTCGTCCACCTTGTGCCTATCTCCCTCAACTGTTGTCCACGCGGGCCGCACAGGTACCTACAACTTCTTCTCTCTTAGGTCTCTCGGGACTTTTCGAGGGACAGTGCGTGCCTCTTTGGAGTAATGTATCCAACGGCTGACCTCAGTGCCAGTGGGGCTGGCTCCACAGTCCCATCCTTGTGCTGCGCCGAGGGCCTAGATGCCGTGGCGGCATTGTCGATTCCTCGTTTTTCCCAGCCCAAGCTTGTGATTGGCAGCCCATCTAGCATGGAGGGAGACCTTGATGAGTCTGATCCGGACATGCTCCTTTCTGACAACAATGCGGACGACAGTTTTTGGACTGGAGAACAAGCCTTCAACCTCAGCTGACTCCATAGTGGAAGATCTTTCTTTCCAGCCTTTACTCAAGAATATGAGATCTGCCTTGACTTTACAAACCTCTTTAGTGGACCCAAGTAAGTTATTGCAGTTGAAATTCCTGCATGTCCCTGAAATCCCAGTAGATTTGACACCTCCGATTCCCCCTTCTTTCGAAACTCTTATCGGAGGTGATTTGGGACGAGCCGGCTCTAATTCCCTGTGTGTCTAAAGTCATTGATAAGGAATACTCCCTTCCCAAAGATAGACCAATCCTGTCTTCACAGGCTTTTTGCAAATGCATTTGGTTGTGTTTGCTGAAAACGATAACGCCGACTTTCTCAGGAATCTTCCACTGACCTGTCAATAAGGAGTTTCGAGATAAACACTCTGGGCAAGTGGATATTTGCAGCTGCAGCCTTGGGTTACGTACTGCTAGCTACCAAGGTCATTCTCACAGTATGAGTATACTCTGTGGCACTCGCTTAAGGCTTTGCCTGAGAAGCTTCTGGAGTCTGACATCACCTTGGAGCTACTGCAGACCATCACCAGAGGCATAGAATCCAATCATCAGCAACTGAAGGCCGCAATGGCCTATGATACTGCTTCCAGGGCTGCTGCTGCGGGGATTTGTATACGGCGTCACTCCTAGCTCAGGACATCAGGTTTTCCAGCTGATGCCCAGTAGAGGGTTATGAATGTCTATTTTTTATTTTTTTTTTTAATTTCTTTTTATTGATTGTTGGTTATTTCATTTTGTACAGTTAATTACATGCTTTCAGAAATGATCATATTACAAGCATAGATCATACATCAATGTACCATTTTGTATTACTGTAACATAATTTAATAATTTATTAGGGCAAATAGACTTCCAACCTATCTGTCTAGCATCCTTCCATGGGGGCGCAGCCGACCACCCTTGCCCCTCTCCTTTCAAACCTCTGGCTTTCCCCCTATACTTGACTCATCTGCCAAGATACATAAATAGCCTCAATATCCATTATCTGTTTCATTTTGTGTATAATAGAATACCCATGGTCTCCATAATGGTTCTATTAACAGTTGCTTATTATGAATTTTAGCTGTTAAAGTTTCCATCTGATAAATATCTACCACCAGCCTCCTCCACTCGTACCGATGGGATAGTTGGAGAGTACCATCTTTTTGTTATAGCTTTTTTGGCTGCTAATATTAAAATCAGTAACAAAGTCCGATGCCATGAAGGGTTGTAATAAGGATAAATTGAAAGCAGCACTATCTCTGCTGTAAGTTCCACTGTCTCCCCTAGACATTCCGAAATTTCTTTTTGTAATGTATACCAGTATGGCATCAGAAAGGGACATGACCAGAAAATATGGCCTTGATCGGCCAATTTACATCGACACTTTCTCCAACACTCCCCAACCGGTTGAGAATGGTATGTAGCTTGGACTGCTGGGGTACGAAAGAAACGGCTTCTACATTTCCATGCAAATTCATGCCATCTAGTAACATGAGTAATCTTGTATGCCTGAATAGATGCTCGAAGCCATTCCTGTTCCTGTACGTCCATCTCCAGATCTCTAGTCCAGCTATTTAATGTTGAGATAGTGGAGTCTCCCATTCCCTCCCTCAAGATTTTATATAAAAAACCTATCGTGGTATATGAATGTCCATTTTCACGGTGCCTACCTCTTCAGCTCTCAAATAGAGCAAGCACTAGAGGCCGCAGAGAAGACTAGGTCTACCCTGAAAACAGCCGGGCCAGTGCCCCCTGCCCCTCAGAAAAATGGAAACTGACGGCAATTTTGCAGTAGACAGTCCTCTTGTGGTAAGGGATGAAGAGCTGGTAATAAAAACACAGCTCCCCAACCGCAGAAGAAAGCGCAGCAAAAGATGCAGGGCCCAAAGGTGCCTATCATCATTCTCTGAGAATTCACCCAGGACTTTCCTCCATTGTCTGAAGGGGACTCTTCCTTGGCAGTGGGAGGACGCCTGTCTCTCTTCTATGAGCAGTGGAAGCAAGTCACGCCAGACAAGTGGGTCCTCAGAATTGTCAAGGAGGGCTACTACCTCAAGTCTTGTGGACACCCCCGACCTTCCCCAAAATGGCAGTCCAACCAGTCTGCTGCTCGGTCAGACCTTCTTGGTGCTGCGATCCAGGACTTCTTAACAGGGCAATAGAAGTTGTTCACCTCACAGAGAGGAACACCGGATTCTATTCCCATTACTTTCTGGTTCCAGAGAAAACAGTCAGGATGCAGCCGATTCTTGACTTCAAAGTTAAAGTACCTTTTCATGGAGAAATTCAAGATGGTATTCCTGGGAATGCTACTTACTTTGATTCATCAGATCTTCAAGAGGGTTCCTTCAGTAGGTCATTACATATAGGACTGGCGCCACCTGGCGTCGGGCCGCACGGCAGACTTTTCTAGCAATCCCTGACAGGGGACCGCCCACCCAACGTCACGTGACCGATGTCAGCGTAGCCATATATAGTGGGCGGTCCCCACACCCGCCCTCCAGTTCTTTCCTGCCATTGCCTCATGTCAGTCATGTAGAAGACTTCTAGTAGTGATCGTCGTGTTAGTTCTTGTGTCGGATATTTTCTTTCGCCATTCCTTTCCAATTTTTGCTTATGTCTTCTCCCAAGAAGTGCTCGTCCTGCAGCACACAATAAGGACAGTCATCTGAAGTGCGTGATTTTCCTGTTCCCAACCATACCGTCTCATCCTGCTTTGAGTGCCAAACATTTAATCAAGCCACCAAAAAGTGGAGAACAGCAGGTTTTGGAGACCCATCGTTTAAAAGTCCGTCTTGCTTCACCTGAAAAACAAATCGACCAGATCCACAAGTCCTCCTCAGAAAAATCTTCTCCCTCGAAGAAACACCACAAGGAGAAGTCCTAGGAGCAGGAGCGCTCCACGGAGGCCCAGGCCTTGTGGCCCTCAATGAGCAAGGCCAGCCTTACAGCCGCCTAAGAAGACTTCAGACGGTAAGTCTGATAAACCTTCCGTGGGTCTGTCATCCGTCGACTACTTCGGCCGCACTGCCACAGCCCCTATGTCGGCCCCCGGCTCCTCCGGGGCCCACCCGGCTGCCGGTAATTCGGCTTCCCAGGCTTCGGGGACCCGCTCAGCTACAGCCGAGATGTCAGCCAGCGGCTCCTCCCCACCCGACTCTGTCTGGTAAGACTCCTGTTTGGGCCTAATGCCACCACGTCCGGCAGAACCAGGGGAGACTGCCCTTCTCCCCCGCCAGTACACTACCCTTCTCAGGCGGGTACCTCCAGTGAGGATAGTGCGGGACCCCGACATTGAAGACCATTCCTGGGGTCAGTCCTCAATCGTTATATCGGTGGGATCCCTGAACAGAGAGTTTCATGGAATCTGATACTACCATTCAAATCTTCATATTTATTTGATAATCTTAAAAGATTATCAAAAAATAAGATTTGAATAGCAGTATGGATTCCTTCGGCTTTTCTTGTCTGAGCACCAACTGCTAACCAGTTGTATCACTAATATAAGAAGACTGACACCATTCCCTGGTAACAAGCATTGCTCCATGTCCCAATCAGTCCCACGCTCCCCTGACAAGGTCACGGGGAAGGAGGCTCCTCCTCAGCCATCTGGCCTTAGGTGGAGGCCTCTCCTCCCCCATCGGGTGGGATCCCTTCAGATCCGGCGACTCCCATCCCAACGCTGGAACCTCTGACTCTTCCTCAGCCTGAGCCCAGCTGGCGCTAGACACAGTCCCTCCTTAGGGTCCCCTTCGTCCGGCTCGGACGCCTGCCCTTCTGACGCCGGTTCCCCTTCTGGCGCTGGATCGGGTGGTGCCAGTTCTGATGTCGGTACCTCTGATGTTGGCTATCCCAACACCGGATCCCCCACCGATCTATACATCGCCGAGTCCGATCAGGTTCTCTGTCAGATCTCTGACGACGGGATTTATTCACACCCGGAACTTAACGTAGAAACATAGACTTTGGACGGCAGATAAGGACCACTTGGCCCACCCAGTCTGCCCATTTCCCTACCTATTGGATAAGCTGCAGATTCTAGTTAACCAACAGCCCACTTCTTGCAACCCCCCACTACAGTTGCCTTATGTCTGTCCCATGCATGTTTGAATTCCCCCACTGTTTTTGACCCAACAACCTCCCCAGGAAGGTGGTTCCATGCATCCACCACTCTCTCCATGAAAAACAATTTCCTCACATTACCCCTGAGCCATCCCCCTCTATCTTTAAATTGTGCCCCCTTGTTTCTTACACATCTGTTTTTCTGAAAGATGCTACCCTCCTGGACTTTGTTGATTCCCTTGAGGTACTTGAAAGTTTCTATCATGTCCCCTGTCCCTCCTTTCATCAAGGGTATACATATTAAGCTCTCTCATTCTCTCTTCATATGGTTTCTGATGCAGACCCTGCACCATTTTAGTTGCCCTCCTCTGGACTGCTTCCATCCTGTCTGTCCTTGCGTGATGGGGTCTCCAAAACTGCACGGTATTCCAGATGGGGTCTCACCAACTGTCGGTACAGAGGGTTAACCACTTCCCTTTTTCTACTTGTGATGCCCCTTCCTATACATCCCAGTATCCCCCTGGCTCTCCATACTGACTTCTCACATTGCTTATCCACCTTCAGATCATCTGATATGACTACCCCCAAGTCCCTTTACATTTTGTTGTTGTTAGTACCTCCCCTGCTATTGTGGTTTTTGTTTCCCAGGTGCATTACTTTGTACTTCTTTGCATTGAATCTAAGTTGCCATATGTCTGACCATTCCTCCAACCTTGCCAAGTCCCTTCTCATCCTTTCTACCCCCCTCTTGTGTATCAACTCTGTTACAGATCTTTGTGTCATCTACAGAGACATACCTTTCCCTCCAGACCCTCTGCAATGTCACCTATAAAGATGTTAGAGGACTGGACCCAGTACTGAGCCCTGAGGTACTCCACTAGTAGCCCTCTTCCTTCGGGTATGTGTTCCATTCACTATTACCTTCTTGTGTCCTGTTGTGCTGACAGTTTGCTCTCTCAGGCTACCACCCTGGAACCCACTCCCAGGCTGGCTAACTTGATTATTAATCCTTTGTACGGGACTGTGTCAACTGCCTTACTAAAGTCTAGTTAGGCCATATCCACAGCCCCTCCCTGGTCTATTAACTTTGGTCACCCAGTCAAAGAAATCAATTAGGTTCATCTGACGTGACCTTCCTGCTGTAAATCCATGCTGCTTTGGGTCCTGTGCCCTGCTGGCCTCTAGGTACTCAACAATTCTTTCTTTCAGAAGTGATTCCATCATTTTCCCCACCACCGAGGTCAAACGTACAGGTCTGTAGTTTCCTGCTTCTGCCCTTCTCCCACTTTTGTGAAGGGGAATCACATCTGCAGTCCTCGGGTACCACCCCATCCTCCCATGATTTGTTAAAAAGTGTGGTCAGTGGTGTCATTAGGTCCTCCCTTAGGTCTTTTAGGATTCTGGGGTGAATCCTGTCAGGCCCCATTGCTTTGTCCACCTTGAGTTTTAGGAGTTCTTTCAAGATTTTCTTCTGTAATTGGCCGATGTCAACCCCCCTAGCCAGATTACTTCTATTGTCTGGTTTAGGTAACTCCTCATCTTTTGTGAATACTGAGCAAAAGTATTCATTCAGTATCTCTGCCTTTTCACTGTCTCCCTCTGCCCACCTCCCCTCTCCTTTATTAATCTTCACTGTTCCTCCCTTAACTTTTCCATGCTCCCTAATGTACTTACAAAAGGTTTTTTCCCCCTTCCTAACTGAGTAGGCTATTTTTCCTCTTTTGGGCCTTTGCTCTTCTGACTGCCTTCCCACTTCTTTCTGCTTTGATTGATACAGTTCCCTGTCATCCTCCTTCTGTGATTCCTTATACTTTTGAATGCAGCCTTTTCTCCTTAACCTTCCCTGCCCCTTTTGAGAACCATAGTGGTTTTTACCCCGCTTTGTTTTCTTTGCTTCACACAAAGGCTTGTTGCCTCTCATGATGGCAGTTTTGATTTTCTCCATTGTTTTCCACCACTCCTTTTTGGCCATTTGCTAGTGCATTCCTCAGGTATTCACCATTTTGCCAAAGTCAGCCCTTCTAAAATCCACTATCCTTGTTTTTGTATGGCTTGTCTCCATGGTTGTACTTATCATGAAGCACACTGTGCAGTGGTCGCTTGTTCCCAGATGTCTACTGACTTCTAAATTTGTGATCCTCTCTCCATTTGAGAGTACCAGGTCTAGTATTGCTCCCTCCCGAATGGGTTCCAACACTAGCTGTCTAAGGCCTGCCACCTGCAGGGCATCGAGAATGACCCTCCTCTTGGATGTGGGTGCAGTCCATGTCGTCCAGTTAACATCTGGGATATTCAGGTCCCCAATCAACAGTATCTCCCCCTTTTCAGCCATTTTGAGAATGTCCTCTATCATTTACTTGTCCATTTCCTCCCCTTGAGATGGGGGTCTGTATACAATCCCTGTGCAGATGTGATGCCATTCCCTGTCTCCAAGGTGACCCAGAGTGCCTCTTGTCCTCCCCCTTTACTTTTTAGTTCTGTAGCTTTGATCTCTTCCCTTATGTATAGAACTACTCCACCTCCTCTTTTACCCTCCCTGTCCCTTCTGTAGACTGTGTACCCCGGTATGTTGACACCCAGTCATGGTTCTCCATGTACCATTTTTCCGTGACTGCCACAATATCCAATTGTTCATCTTCCATCAGGGCTACTAGCTCAGGAAGCTTGTTTCCCAGACTATGGGCATTGACACTCATTGCCCTCCATTTAATGTTGGCTTTATCCTTTTTTCCCCCCATCCCTACTTTTATTGCCCTTGTCTATTTTTCCATTGACCCCTGTCCTGTCCTCTCCTCTCTTCTGTTGAGATCTGTACCTCAGTGTTTACCTTAGTACCTGCCATGTTTTGTGGGGGAGGCTTGAAATTCCCTGCCTCTTATCAGCACCTCCCCCTTGGCTAATTTAAAAGCTTGCCAAGGAAGTATTTAAACCTGTCACTTAGGACCTTGGTTCCCTTTGCGGACAGATGCAGACCATCGTGCCAGTATAGACCTTCATCTCTCCAGGTGTACCCCCAGTCTCCCATGAAGCCATAGACCTGTGCTCTGCACCAGTTTTGCAGCCATTCATTAAACTGCGTGGTGTGCAGTACCCTAGCTTCACCCCTGCCATGGACTGGCAGCACCTCTGAGAAGGTAACTATGCTTGCTACTTGTCTGAGGCCCCTCCCCAACTCCAAGTTCATCCTGCACTGCACTGATTCCATGCCTAGCTAGGTCATTTGTCCCAAGGTGGACAATGATATCTAGTTCCCTCTCCTGTGATGCTGGTTCTGCAATCCTGAGGATTCGCTTCTTGTCCCTCCGAGCCATGGCACCTTACTTCCCTCTCCTCTCCCTTCCCCAGTTCTACCCCCTCTAACAATTGAGTCCCCTATCAGAAGCTGTTTCTTTCCCCTGTGGTGTCCCTTGCCACCCTTTTGTGTGTCTACATTGTGGATGTCCTCAGCATTCTTCTTGGTCTTCACTGAGGGTGCCATCATAGAGGAACCTTGCTCTGCCAGACTGGCGTATGATTTGTGTAGAGGTACAACTAGGGGACTTTGCCTCTGTTCCGCCACCTGCACCCCCCCAGAACCCACAGTGGTCCAACTGCTCTTAACCCTTAGGCTGCTGGAAGATTTAGAACGCATAGGTTTTTAGGACAAGATATTATGTCGGCAGCAGGCTAAGGGTTAATACTTGGCAACCTCTGAGGCAGTGGTTGTGGCAGTGGTGCTCTTTGGGTGAGGGAGGCCTTCGTAGTCCTTGCCAGTTCAGCCTGGAGGTGGGCAACCTCCTCCCTCAGAGCTGACAGTTGTCTGCAAATAGGACAGCAACGCAGTTTCCAGAATGTCTCCCAGAAAACTGCTGCCCCACAACCAGTACATTGCAGCACTCCCCAAATGTCCCTCTCCTTTATAATATACAGTATACAATATGTAATATTTATAATTTTTTTTTCTGTGTGTGTGGTGTACTTACCCTTTATGCACTGTGCTGGGTTATTAAGAATATGACAGAACTGTTCCTCACTACCCACCGGGGTATCCTGGGGACCACTACCCGGTTGGTCCTCCTCCTGATTGGAGTTTCTTGGGACGGTATTACCCTGGCTACAGTCCCTACCATGGTTACCAGGGGTATCATTACCCCCCCCCAGTAATTCCACCTCCTTCTCCTCCACCACCTCCTCAGCCTCGCCCTCCTCCACCACCCCCTCCACCGCCTCCAGCTACGCTGGATTTCAAGACTTAAATCCAGTCTTGGTGACAGGGGGCGGACTCTGAGTTAGTCTCAGATCTGGAGAGTAGGCTACCACTTCCACGCTCTCCCAGATCTCCATCCCCGAGGAGCTCCTCGCTTTCCACAGTCCATGTCTCAGGGATGCCACGTCACACCTTTGTTCTTGGACATTCATTGGTCTTCCAGGCGAGGGCGGATGATGATGATGATGGCCAGGCAGTGACTGACGCTTGGCAGAAGATGTTTTGGAGGAAGACAGAGGTCCAAAGGCAAGGTTTCCCCAAGCCCCGGAGGACCATGCCTTTTTGGATCTGTTGAGGTCTATGAAAGATTTTTTCTACTGGGTCAGAGGATCAGGACCCCATGAGACAGACTAGCCAAACACCTGGACTTGAAGTGTGTGTCTCCGGTCCCGATTCCTCCTTGGATCGGACCTCACCTCTACGGTCTGGCAGATACCTCATTCTCTCTCTCTCAGCTGCCCCCAAGAGGGCAAACTGAGTGTACTGGGTGCCGTAGGAAGCTCCCTTTCTCAAGACGCATCCCTAGGTGGACTCTGTCCTTATTTCAGCTGCTCATGATCTCTCGTCTGCACCCAAGCACATGAACACCTCTCCTCCAGACAGAGTAGAGGCAGATGGACCAGTTCAACAGAAAGGCTTATGCTTCGGCCACATGTGCGTTCTGGTCCCTTAACTATGTGGCTCACATGGTGTCACACCAGAAAGATACCTTGGCCAGGCTAGAGGCCAGAGGCCAGGCGATGGACCCCTCTTGCCTCAAGGAGTAGCTTGCCAGGGATCTTCATTTCTCTTGCTTCTCCTATAGGCATGCTTTGCTGGCTGCACACAACTCCGTTAGTTCTGTAGCTCGCGCCTCGGTGACTGCCATCTCCTTAAGATGGCATTGCTGGCTTGGCATCTCTGGCCTCGCCAACGAGGTACAGTCTGCAATTCATGATGTCCCCTTCCGGGGCTCGGTGCTTTTTGGTGTGGAAACCAAAGATATTACTGATTTCCAGGAAAGAGGCCTCACCCTAAGATCTGTGAGGTCCATATACCAATCGGGCACCCAACAGCAGCAGCAGCCCTTTCGGAAAAGCACCTGGAGGCAGAGGATTCAGGCCCCAGCTCGAAGCCAGGGCAAACGCAAGGCCACGGGTTCTGCCATTCCTGCCTCGAGAAACCAGAGACGTTCAGGAGGCCCTTCCCCAAACACCCTGGCACATCCTGACTCCCTAGCCCCACTACCACCTCAGTCACACGACGAGGAGCTGGTGGGTGGGGGACGTTCGCCTGCCATGTGCAGGAATGGCAGGCAATAACCTCTGACACATGGGTCCTGTAACTGGTGTCCATTGGATACACTAGAGTTTCTGGAAATTCCTCCAGATTCTCCTCCAAAAAGGTCTTCTACTCCAGAGATCGGGCTCTTCTCATTCTAGAAGAAATTCAAAGCCTTTTGCTTAAGGAAGCAATAGAGCGTGTTCCCCTCCAGCAAAGGGGCAAGGGGTTTTACTCCCACTTTTTACTGGTTTCAGAAAAGACTGGAGCCTTGAGACCCATTCTCGACTTGCGCAGTCTCAATCTGTTGAGTACAAAAGGTTCCGGATGCTGACGCTCCAGACTCTTCTTCCACTCCTTTTGAAGAATCATTGGTTGTGCGCTCTGGACATGCAGGATGCTTACCTGCACATCTCAATCTACCCCAGCCACTGCCAATTCCTGCGGTCCTGTTCCAATGGGAACACTTGCAGTTTCAAGCTCTCCCCTTTGGTCTGTCCTCGGCACTTCGAGTGTTTACCTAGTGCCTGACGGTGGTGGAGGCCTTTTTTGCGCTGCCACGGTATTGCAGTTTCCCCTTACCTGGATGATTGGCTGATCTCAACCCCTTCCAGGAACTCCTTACTGGAGGCTCTGTCCTTTACTCTGGACCTTTTTGGCAGACTGGGAATTACTGTCAGTATTCCTAAGTCGTCCATGACCCTGTCCCAGAAACTACAATTCATTGGGGCGGTTTTGGATACGGTCCAATGCAGAGCCTTCCTTCCTCCAGACAGGGCGGAGACCCTAGTCAGTCGGGCTTCTTTGGTGGCTTTGTCCAGGACCACCCCGGCCCGGGAGGTCCTCCGCCTTCTTGGCCTGATGGCAGCCTCCATCACTACCATTCCCCTGGCGAGGATCCACATGAGTCTGTCATTGGTCCTTGCGTGTGCAATGGGATCAACTCCTGAACGACCTAGACTATCTGGTCCTGGTGTCCTCAGTAGTTCAGAAAGAGTTGCTGTGATGGAGGGACCCCTGCAACCTTTCTTTGGGTCTTCCTTTCAGGAGCCCGGCTCCCTCAGCATCCCTAACTACAGATGTATCGAACATGGGATGGGAAGACATCTAGGGGAGCACCAAGCTCAAGGACTATGGTCCAGCTTGGAAGCATCATTATACATCAACATTCTGGAGATGAGGGCGGTCTTGTGTGCCTTACAGGCCTTCCAGATCCTCCTTCCCAAGGGATCACTGCTGGTCAAAACGGACATGTCAGTAGTTTGGTACCTCATCAAACAAGGAGGAACCTGCTCATACCACCTGTGCAGGCAGGCGATGCGGGTGTGGAACTGGGTGGTCCAGCACAATCTGGTCCTAGTGGCTGTGCATGTTCCAGACATTCAGAATGTCCTGGCGGACAGTCTCGGCAGATTTCGAACTCTAAATCACGAATGGGAATTAAATCAGGAAGTGGCAGAATCTCTCTTCCTAAGGTGGGGGTGTCCGGTAATCTACCTTTCTAGGAGTGTGGATATGTTGTTCATCCACACTCTCTGGCATGTCCCTTTTGCCCTTTAAATTTCCCGGAAAGTCGTCAAGTTGGCTCCTTCTACCCATCCGGGTGATAAACACCTCGGCTCCGCCCCATGACGCCAGATCTTCCTTTCCGCTGGAAGATTCAGGTTCCCTCCTGCTACTTCTGCAGTTTGTAGGCCCTGAATTCTCAATGACTGTTTTCACCACAATTGCTTTCTTAAAAACTCATCAGAGTTTACGATTCCGAGCGTATTGGACATGGAGGACAAGTCATCCCCCGGATTTCGCCGGTGTCCCTGCAGACAGAAATGTCGCAGACCGATCCCCCACCTCCTCGTGGTCTATTGCTTGGGTGTCGTGGCATGACACCACTTCTTGCACCATTTGTCTGGCTTTCCATCCCAATGTCCTGGACGACCGCATGGCATGCCTAAAACTAGGGAGACTGGAGCTTACAGAACCCACCGGTGAAATCGGAGGAGGCCAGGTGGGCGGTTTCCACAGCCATGGATCTGCCAAGTAAGCTTGACCAGATGGGGGCTTTCAAGAGGAAGCTGCTCAAGCTTCATCCAGCCAAGTTTTTCATGCCGCTTAACCTGGGTTCCACCTTCACTGGGTCCTTTTGGGAGCTGTTCCAGTCTCTCCCACCAGGGGTGAGGCGACCTCGGACTTGCACTCCTCCGCCCTATGAAAGGGACAAGGACCCTAAATCTTCTGCCCAAGAAGACATTCCTGGGACCGAGCAGTCCGATTCCCAGGATCTTGCGGTCGACCCGGTCGAGATCGCTTCCTGCCTCGCCCAGTTCGGACTTTCCGTCAGGCCAAGGCACCGAGGCTGAGGACGCTGCTGAACTGGACGAGATTTCTCCCGACCCGATCGACCTATTGTCGACGACTCCTTGGAAAGGACACCTATCCTTTCCTTCCCCGACGAGGAGACCCAGCCCTTGGGTATCTCGATCGAGGGAAAGGTGCCAGAACCTCGATTCTCACAGACTCTGGCTTCTCCCGATCGAACCAGCCGGCCCCGTCTGTCTCGATCGAGGACCAGGACCCCTTAGGTCGAAAAACCAAAGAAAGGTCACAAGCACTCTAGAAAGAGGTGGCGCCATCGATCCTCCTCCTCCTCGGACGAGGAGAGACTTCATCGGAAACTCCGTCAACGTTATGAGGATCTCCTGTGGTAACAGCTGTTCTAGGGACATGGATATGTTGTTCATCCACACTTATTGGCAGGTATCCTTGCGCTTTAAATCTTGCGGAAGGTCTTCAAGCTGGCTCCTCCTACCCACCCGGGTGGTAAAACTCTCGACTCCACCCCATAACGCCAGATCTTCCTTACCGCTTGGAAGCTCAGGTTCCCTCCTTAACGCTCTGCGTACAAGACTGGTTCCTATTTCTTCGGTTTACCCGAAATTACTTTAAGGTTTTCAAGACTTCGGTCACTTACTTCCCTCACGGCTGCGATGGACAAATCGACTCCCAGTTTCCAGAGGTGCCCATGTGGGCAGAAGATGTCTCGGATGGACCTGCACTCCACGTGCGTCTACTGCTTGGGCCTCGAGCACGACCCGCAGGCTTGCGACCTGTGCTCTTCTTTCGGACCCTCGTCCTGGAAGACCATGCCGCCCGTTTACAACTTGGGCGACCCGAAAAACGTTACCCTCTGGTAAAGTCGAAGGAGGCCCGGTTGGCGGTTTCCGTGGCGGTGGGGTTGGCGAATCAGCTTGAGCAGATCGCCCTCGAGGAGGAGGCGGCGCAGGCCGCATCTTTGTCTTCCTCGGCCGTGGCATTTATCCCGCTCTCCCTGGGATCCTCCTATTCAGCTTCTTTTAAGGAGCTCTGTCTCTCCCTCTCCACTAAGGGAGAGGGACCAACATCTTCAGGGCCTTCCTCTCGGTCCAAGAAGGACCACAAAGGTAAGTCCCTCCGACGCTCTTGGGAGCGGGAGAGGTACCCCTCACCGAGTAGTCTACCATCGACCCGGTCGATCCTTCGGCTTCACGCCACTGGCTTCCACGGTGTCCCGTCGGGTCCAGTTGACGAGACTCCCGTCGACTCGAGCGAGATTTTTCTCGACCAGTTGGACGGGCTGTCGACTGCTGAAGCCGAAAACCCTCACTCCCCGGTGGTGGTTGAGGAGTCTGTGGACTTGTCCGTGCCTCCGGTTCCGGAGTCCACGGTTGAGCCCTCCGAGCCGAGGGGAGGGCGGGTTTCCCCCGCACTACCCCCATACCCTCATTGGAAAAGCCGAGGTCTCAGACTTATTCTCGGTCCAGCCGATCCTGCCGTCACAGGCGATCTTGGTCTCATCACCGTGGCAAGCGGCGCCGCCAATCGTCCTCATCCTCCTCCTCGGACGAGGGGAGGCTTCGACGCAAGTTGCGTCGATGATACGAGGACCTCATGTGGCAACAGCTTCTTCTGTCCCGGAGCAAGCCGACGTCGCCGCCTTTCGGCTATTAAGTGGCTGTCACGGAGTGGCCAAAGCAACCCCGCTGGCCGGGCGCTACTTCAGGCCTGTTGCTCGGCCAAAACTGGCTGCCCCACCGATTCCGCTGGAACCTCCACAGCCGTTGTTTGGGGCTCCGACCAAAAATTCTCGGTCGGCCCAAGGTCTGCCCCATAGGCTGTCTGTCACCCTCACTCCCGATCGCCCTCGGCAGGTGGAGGGTGGCTCAGGCCCAAGGCAGCTCTTTGCGGACTCCTCCGAGTCCAACGACGATTCCTCCCTGTTCTCCAGGTGGGTCGACTTGGAGTCCTCGGGAGGTTAGTCACTGGACGATAGCCCTTCGTCCTTCATGGGTTTGCTTAGGCTCATCTCGGAATCCACCGGGATGCAGCTCGAGCCCATATCCAAGCGGGCCAAGTATCCCCTCACTGAGATATTGGACTGAGGGGATTCTGCTGCGGAGGCTTTCCGGTGGCCAAGGCCATTGTAGACCCGGCCTTGGAGCTCTGGCAACATCCTGCTTCTTGCCCTGCGCCGGCCAGGATGGCAGAATGCGGTGCTGTCCCTACCGGTTCCCTGTCCGGTTTCTCGGAACACCCCTCAGCCGAGGGTTAGTTACCGACAGCGTCTTCCGGCGTGCCTGAAACGCCAGGACGCGTGGACAAACCTCCGACAAGGAGTCCAAGAAGTTGGACTCGCCGGTAAAGTCTGCGCTGCATCTTCCTTGGTCTTAAATCAGGCCAGGTCGGCCGTACTGATGGCACATTTTTCTCACGCCCTGTTGGGCTCCCTGGACGAGGTAGTCCCTCATCTCCCGGCTGACCTGCAGACCACGGTTAAGCAGGTGCGGGACCAGGGCAGAGCAGTGGCCAAGCAGCAACTTCAGACTGCTTTGGACATCGGTGGCTCATGCGGCAGGTCAGTAGCGGCTGCAGTGGCTATGCGCCGTCGAGCATGGCTGAGGATATCCACCTTCACAGCGGATACCCAGCACAAATTGGCGGATGTCCCCTTCCTGGGGACTGACCTCTTCGGCCCTGGAGTGGAAGGCCACCTCCAGAGGATCGAAAAGTCCAGTGCCACTTTGGACTCTGTCTCATCAGCCCAGAGGGACAAGGGCCGCAGACCGCAACCCAAGCCCTTTCATCCGTCTGCGCCCGCGGCACATCCGGCCCAGCAGCATCAGGGCCAGCAGGCTGGCGCTTGGCGTCCCAAACCCAAGCCCGCGGCTTCCTCCTCCAGGAAGCAAGGAGGTAAAAGCCCAGGAGGTTCCTTGGCCGGTCCCTCCTCCAAGCCTGCACAGTGATGGGTTGAGGGGTGTTGCCCCCAACCTCGTCACCTCACCCCAGGTTCCCCCCGTTGGGGGACGGCTCCGCTTCTTCCTTTCCGCCTGGTCTGCTATAACCACAGACCGGTGGGTGTTGGAAGTGGTAGGAAAGGGCCTGCCTTGGAGTTCGAGCAGGCCTGCCTTCGAGCTGTCGCGCCCCAGGGGGTCTTGGGTCTGTGCTCTCGCTGTCGGCTCACGAGCCGACATCGGCTCTGCTCTTCAGAAAGAGGTGATCAGAGAGGTGGCGGACCTCCCTCAGACCCGGGTTTGTGTCCAGGTACTTCCTGGTCCCAAAACGGACGGGGGCTGGCGCCAATTCTCAACCTGCAGACCTAAACAAATTCCTAAGGTCTCGGACCTTCAGGATGGTCATTCTGGCTCAGATAATACCATCCTTGGTACGCGGGTGTGTTCTGCTCTCTGGACCTGCAGGGCGTGTTTTTCACATCCGTATCCATCCGTCTCATCAGAGATTCCTTTGCTTTCAGTGGAAGGATCTCTTTTCGAGTTCGAGCAATGCCCTTCGGCCTGTCTCTTGCACCCAGGGTCTTCACCAAATGCATGGCAGTGGTGACAGCATTCCTGCGGCGCCAAGGGGTCCGGGTGTACACTTACCTGGACGATTGGCTGATAGCAGCCGCCTCCAGACAGGAGGTGGAGCGGTTCAGAGATCTGGCCCTCCAGGTTTGCTCTCAGGTCGGCTTCCTCATCAACGAGGCCAAGTCGGAACTCGAACCGAAGCAGGTGATTCTCTTCATCGGGGCAGAGCTCGACTCTCTTCGAGCCAGAGCACGGCTCCCGGCGGACAGGGCCGAGGTTCTTTCCTCCTTTGCCCAATCATTTCTGGTTGGGCAATCGCGCCCTGCCCGGGACTTCCTGCGCCTCCTGGGTCTCATGACGGCCTGCACCAGCGTGGTCCGTTGGGCCCGCTGGAACATGCGCCCCTTCAATGGGGCTGGCCAGCCAGTGGTCTCAGCCGCGATCCATTGGACCAGCTAGTGACGGTGACCAGGGGATGTGGAACGCTTCCAGTGGTGGATCGCTCCAGCTCCATCTGTGAGGAGGCATCCTGCTTGTCCGCTCTAGCCGACGGGTCTCTATCGACCGCCTCTCTGGGTGGGGTGCCCATCTGGGGAGCACAGAGTGCACGGTCTCTGGTCCCGGGAGTCCCAATGCCATATCAACCTGCTGGAGCTCCAGGCGGTCCGCCCAGCACTCTCACTGCCTTCGCTCCGTTTCTACGGGGTCAAGTGGTTCAGGTCCAGGACGGACAATACCCGCGACCATGTACTACCTAAACCGCCAGGCGGAGCGGCTCCATGCCTCTGTGCAGGAGAGCTCTCCGCATTTGGTCACTTCGGCGCAGCCTGGAGGCGGATCTCTAGCCATTCATGTGGCAGGAGCCTCCAACACCCTGGCCGATGCCCTAAGCTGGATAGGGGCTGTATCCCACGAGTGGTCTCTCCTGCCGGAGGTAGTACAAGATCTGTTCTCCCATTGGGGCACACCTCAGGTGGATCTGTTTGCTTCCAGGGAGAACGCGAAGCTGAGGCTGTTCCATGCCCGCCCCCCTCAGCAGGGCGATGCCTTCTCAAGGCTGTGGACTCTGGGCCTCTTCTACGCCTTTCCCCCATTTCCCTTGATCCACAAGGTGCTTCTCAAGACGAGGAGGGACAAGGCACAGGTGATTCTGGTAGCCCCAGACTGGCCCCGCCAATGCTGATATCCAGATCTCCTCAGCCTAAGCTCCAGGCTCCCGAGGCAGCTTCCAGCTCGCCTGGACCTGCTTTCAGTCAATCAGGGGAAGGTGTTCCATCTGGACCTTCAGTCCCTGCACCTGACGGCCTGGTTCCTGAGCGGCTAGAGTTCCAGGCCTTGGTCTTCCGACGAGGTCCTCAATGTAGTTGAGGCGTTCCGTAGAGTCGACCAGGAAATGCTATGCCTTCAAATGGAAGAGGTTTCCATTTGGTGTCAGGGCAAGGGCCTGGACCCTTCCTCCTGTTCCTTGAGCATCTTGGACTATTTATGGTCCCTTTCTCAGCAAGGGCTTGGAGTCGACGACCTAAGGGTGAACCTGGCAGCCATCTCTGCTTACCCGGTAGCGTGCCGGGAAGCAGTCAGTGGCGCAGGAGAAGGTGGTCTGGCTTTTCAAAGGCCTTGATCACATTCCTCCGTGAAGAACCTCCACCTCCGTGGATCTACTGCTGGTACTGGCAAAGCTCATGGGTAAGCTATTGAACCAATGCACAGGTGTGATCTCTCACCTGTCGTGGAAGACCACCTTCTTGGTGGCTATTACGTCAGCCAGAAGGATGGGAGAGCTCCAGGCGCTTCCATCGAGTCTCCTTACCTGGTCTTCCACAGGGACAAGGTTGTCCTGCACCCCACCCGAAATTCCTTCCAAGGTGGTGTGGAGTTTCACCTTAACCAGGTGTTGACTCTGCCGGTGTTCTACCCAGTCACACCTCGGAGGCCGAATATAGGCTCCATACTCTGGACCCTAGAAGGCTCAAGCTTACTATAAGGGCGCATGGCTGAAATTGAGGAGAGGTTCGCCAGCTGTTTGTCACTCCAGCTGAAGCCGCACCTGGCAGACCTGCAGCCAAGTGACGATAAGCAGGTGGGTCACCTCCTGCATAGATCTGCTATAGGTTTGTGGGCATGGAGCCTCCCAGAGGGATAAGAGCTCATCCTACCACCATACCGCTGCATCGGTGGCTGCTTCCAGGGACGTCCCTATCCAGGAAATCTTCAGGGCTGCTACCTGGAAGTCAGCACACCTTTATCACCCACTACCACATCGACCTTGAGTCACGCCGGGATGCTGGTTTTGGGGCCTCGGTTCTCCAGTCTCTTTTCCCTAAGTAGGGTGTCGTCTTGCCTCCTCCCGGAGAACTGCGAGGAGTCTGCCAATAAGTGTGAATGAACAACATATCCATGTCCCTAGAAATACAGGTTACTCACCTGTAACAGGAGTTCTAGGAATGGTTTATGTTGTTCATCCACACGACCCACCCGACCTCCCCGGCTTCCACGCACAACCTGAGCTTCCAGCGGGCCAGATCTGGTGTCATGGGGCAGAGCCGAGAGTTTTACCACCGGGTGGGTGGGAGGAGCCAGCTTGAAGACCTTCCAGCAAGATTTAAAGCGGCAAGGATACCTGCCAATAAGTGTGGATGAACAACATATACCATTCCTAGAACTCCTGTTACAGATGAGTAACCTGTATATTATGACCGGTCAGAAGTCTGCTCTGTAGGCACCTCCAGCCATTACTTGGCCTCAGCCTCTCAGGCCGACGCCGAACCCTCTGGAACCGAAAAATCTGGTTCCTCCACCTGTAGGGTCAATACGCATTCCAGCTTGGCCTGATTTTCCTGGACTTAGTCTCCACCACTCATTACACTAATGGGATCTACAACGCAGGCGCTAGGACCCAATGAGGAGAAGCTTTTGCAGAGTCGGTACCAGAGTTGGAGCCGTGAGGGGCGCACGCATCAGCTCTGGGTAATGACTATCTCAGCATCGACCCTCCAACCGCCTCACTTCCTTTTTTCTCGCCGTTGAGTGCACTTCAGTGACTACGTTGCTCGCCCGCCGGGAGTCAAACTAGCAGCATAGTTTTTCAGTTTTATTGTTTTGTAATATCTCGAATAAGTACTGCTTAGTTTATTCTTATTAAAGAAAAGAAGTCTCCGCCTACATTGACGGAGTCGACCATAAGCTGGTCAGGTGATGGTAGGAGACTTCAGTATGAAACTGTTCAGTCAGATTGGCTGGGTCCAGTCCGCCATCCTCTCATGGGGTCTGACAATGGGCAGTCCAGTTCCCAGAGGATGGGCATTCTCTCGAAGCATAAAAGTAAATAGTCGTGACACTTGCACTGGCTCGCCTCGAACTCTTCTTCGCCCACAGGTTAAAAAGAGAAAACATCACCGAGGTCGCCACCTGGTATGTCTCTCACGTAGACTGTCGGGTATTAGGGCTAGTTATGGGTCTCCTCCTTTGGAGTCGCTGGTTTCTGTTTCCGGTCCGCTGACCTCGCCGACATCGGAGCCCTACCCCGCCTTTGGTAGGTCTTCAGATGACTAGTTTCATCAGTGGGCTGCTCTTATGGAGCAGTGGGCTCGGAGGTTGGTCCAGCTGCCTGGCCCTGTTACTCCGGGGTCTTTGGGCTTTTGGGAGTCATGTGAGGCGGTTGGGCCTCCCTAGTCACGCAGCGCTGTCCTGAGTGCCGCTACTCCATGCTTAGGTGTCTCCCTTCCCCCCATGGCTGCGTGCAGGGGGCCACACCGATGCCTCTATCTCCTGGTATTCATACTCCTTTTCCTCGGATCCTGTTTTTTCCGGGCCTTGGGATTTTACAGAGCCTTGGCATCGATGGATCGCTTGGCACTGTCCTCAGGCGCCGATGTGTCTGTTGCGCCATGCGCCTTGCGGTGCTGCTTCGCACCTCGCCGGCTTCATCTTCAGCGCCAGCGGCTTTTCGCGAGTCTTCAGCACCATGCCTTTTTTTTTTTTTTTATCGGTGCCGTGGCCTTTCTTCAGCACCGAGGCCTGCTAGGCGCATCCCATCTTCAGGGCTCTCTTCTCTTACCTTTTCCTTCCTCATTTCCTTCTGATTTTCACTCCTTTCCTGTCCATGCAGTCCCTCTTGGGCTGTCAGGAGATGACATTGAGCCTGACCCAGACCTTCGCCTGGGTGTTATGGAAGGATCTCATCCTGTAGCAGAGCCTCTGGTCGAAGATCTATCTTCTAAGTCTCTTCTGAAATTTTAATTCCACTTTTTCTCTCCAGACTACAGATATCGATCCTGGGAAGCTGTTAATACTTCAATACCTCCATGTTCCGGAGATCCCTATGGATATGACTCCTCTGGTACAGCCCTCCTTTGAAACGCTTTCTCAAATGGTATGGAATAATCCCGCTCTCATTCCTTCTGTGGCTAAGTCCACAGATAGAAAATATGCTGCTCCCAAGGATCGACCCATCTTGGCCTCCCAGGCCTTTGAGGACCCTATTCTAGTCCTGGCAGAGAATAAGGCTGACCTCCCTCAGGCATCTTCAGCTCGCCTACAAACAAAGAATCTCAAGTAAGACAGACACCTTAGGTAAGAGGGTCTTTGCTGCCTCTACTTTGGGTATGCATATTGCCAGCTACCAGGGCTATTTTTCTCAATACGAGTATGTTCTTTAGCACTTGCTCAAACAAATGGTAGAAGCTCTGCCGGAGTCGGACTCTAATTTGTAGCTACTTCAAATCATAACCAGGGGTATCGAGTCCAGCAACCAGCAGGTTAAAGTAGCTATAGACGCTTTCGATACTGCTTCTCAGGAGGCAGTGGCAGGAATCTGTACCCGCTGCCACTCCTGGCTGCACACTTCAGGTTTCACCTAATGATGCCCAGCAACAGGTTATGGCTGCTACTCTTCGGTATACATCTCTTTGTCCTCAAGTAGAGCAAGCTCTGGAGGCCACCTAAAAGACTAGGTTTGCCATTAAATTGGCTCTACCTGCTCCTACCCTTCTCATGGGGGTGTTAATAAGTGTCAATTTCACAACAGTCAGTCCTTTTGAGGCAAAGGCAGGGAGATTTTAATAAAACCAAGCCCTCTGCCTCAAAAGAAAACGCAAAGAAAGCACAAGGACCCAAATTGCCCAGTACTACCTTCTGACTCTCTGCCCATACGCCATCTCGGCTGCCCGAGGAGACTTCTTCCTCAGCGTGGAGGTCGCCTGACTCAATTCTACAACCGTGAAAGTCTATAACATTGGACAAATGGGTCCTCCGGATAATCCGCGAGGTATTCCCTCAATCTGTCAGAGACCCTCCGGATCGTTCCCCAAAAAAAAAAAACAAAACCAGACTGTCGACAGTTCAGTCAGAACTTCTCGCTCCTAGATATAGGGCCTTCTGAACAACAGGGCAGTAGAAATAGTTTTGTTGGATCAACGGAACACAGGGTTCTACTCCCATTACTTTCTTGTTCCAAAGAAAACTGGGGCAGGTGCCCCAATTTGGACCTCAGAAAACTGAAGATATCTTCCCAAGGAAAGGTTCAAAATGATGTAACTCGTAACCCTGTTGCCCTTGCTTCATCAACACGATTGGTTAGCTTCCCTGGACATGCAGGATGCTTGTCAACATATTCTTATTCACTCAAAACATCACAAATACCCAAAATTCGTGGCTTTGGGCCATCATTATCAGCTCAGATTCCTGCCCTTTGGGCTATCCTCGGCGCCACAAGTTTTTACAAAGTGTTTTGCAGTTCTCGCAGTGCACCTCAGAAAGATCAGAATACAAGTGTTCCCATATCTGGATGACTGGCTTCTATAAGCCCTTCCAGGCAATGAACTCTCGATTCTGTAGCCATTGCCTCTGACTTCCTCACGCTCATGGGAGTCCCAGCAAATCTCAAGAAATCCCAGTTGCAGCCCTCCCAGGAGCTCCTTTTCAAAGGAACTCTTCTGGACACCTCCTGTGCGAAAGCTTTTCTACCAGAGGACAGAAGGAACAATATCCTACAGATGGCCCGATTTTACATCCGAGAGAACAGCTCGGTTTGAGCTATCTCAGTGCAACGGATGCTGGGTCTCATGGCATCCTCGGTGTTCACTGTACCCCTAGCACACCTCCACATGAGAACCTCTCAGTGGATGCTCATTACTCAGTGGTCCCCGACTATTCATCCTCAGTTCTTTCTCATCAAGGTGACAGAACCTCTCAGGTGGTCGCAAGAGGACAATCTTCTGGAAGGATATCCCTTGCTCCTCTGGATCATCAGATTTCTATCACCACAGATGCGTCCTGTCGGGGGGAGCTCACTGTCAGGATCTCCACATCCAGGGTAATGTGACTTGGGTCAAAGCCCAGCTTCACATAAACGCTTTGGAAATGAGAGCTGCCCTCTATGCAGTCCGGGCCTTGAAGTACATTCTTTGTCACAAGAACATTCTACTTCAGACGGACAACAAGGCAGTGATGTATTGCATCAACAAGCAGGGCGGCGCACACTCTTACCCCTTGTGCATGTATAGATGTATATTCGTAGTTATGGTTTGATTTCTGTAAGCTTTGTATGTATTATGTGTAATGACTATATTTATTATATTTTAAATGTTCTAAATTTTGTACGGCGCCACAGCCTCTGGGATTGGGCGCCTTTAAATAAATTTTGCCTTGCCTTGCAAGGATGCAGTGAGAGTGTGGAATGGTGCCTAGATCCAAGTGCTCTTATTCAAACAACATGAAGTCTTATATATTATGACAGTAGCAGTTCGATCCAGCTCTAGAACTGCTCCGGAGGTGAAATGGTTAAAACCATTCCAAAATAGAATTTTGGCCACGAGCTCTAAGAAGCAGCTCTATCTGTGTTATTTCAAACCTGAACTGTCAGATTCTTTACTCCGCCTCATTGAACAGTTGCTCTGGAGATTTCTCCTACTGCTTGTTCATTTCTCGTTTGTAGTGTTTTCGGTTGGATTCAACCGAGAATAGTTTTATTTTAACCGCAAAACCGTTCGGTTCAAGCTCTATCTGTGGTAACCGTAAGTAAATTGAAGGTTTTGTCTGTGTGGAACTTGTAAGTTATCGGTTCAGTTTTGAACCGATCAGTTGGGTTTAAAACTCATTTAAAACTAAAAATTTAATATTTTAGAGTGCGGTTCCCGGTTTTTATCGGTTCTAAAAAAAACGGATTTATTACGTTTTTTTCCAATACCCGTGACACGGTTAGGAACCGATAAGGGTGTCTTGCCTGGCACTGCCGTTAAAAGGGCAAGTTTTCTGGTTAGGCTGGCATTATGTCTGAGAAACCCAAAAGAAAAACCGGGCCCACTGGGTTTCAACACTGTGATGTTTGTGGGGAAGTCTTTGCCAAGGCTGACCCACACACCACATATGTTTATTGTCTGGGGTTTGACCACCTCCAGTCAGACTGCCAGATATGTAAGAATTTCCCTGCAGCCACCCTGGAAAAAAGATTGGGCAGGCTCAGGGAACGAGAGGCTAAAAGTCCGCTGACCTGGATGGCCAGCCCGTTCGGTGCCAACTGAACTGGAGGGCGTGCCTTCTGACCAGGGCGTAGACTTCCTCGGCAAAGAAAAGCTGGTTCTGAGGAACCAATTCCAGTAAAATAAGAAAATCAGCAGGTCTGGAGTCCAAAACCCTTCTCCAACTGCTGCAGAGATAGCAAAAGCCATACAAATTGTCCAGTCATTGTTCAGGGTCCGTCCGAACCGCCACTATCTGGCAAAAGGTCAGTTCGTCCGGTCCCAGTGTTTCAGGAATATGATATTGAGGAATTTTATGAACCAGAGGAGGGGGAGGATGATTATGAACAGTATGAATGTGGCCTGGAAGGTCTGGGTGTGCCCATTGAACCGGACATCTCCCCAGACAGGCCTTTAGAATCTCCCCCTATGCTGTCCGAGTCCCCATCTCATTTCAAGTTTTACAAAAGTTGTTGAAACCCTCCAGCTTCCTTAGAAGAAGCTGTGATGAGCAAGAGGAGCCTGATTTTGTAGAAATGATGGATATTCCAGAGTCTAGGAGATTGTCTATTCCTACATAAGTCTTTTAGGAAGCAAACAATAAATATTTTAAAACTCCTAATTCTGTAGCCTCCTGTAGATGAAAAGATGGACAGAAGGTACAATTGTCAGGTCCTGTTACAGAATTTCTTTCTCAGCAATGCAGCCATGTTGGAGTAGTTCAGGCTGCTGCCTGTGATAAAGCTAATATTCCCCTGGCTTCACATCCTCCTGACAAGGATTCCAGGAAGATTGATGCCATGGCAAAAAAACAGTATATGGCAGCCTCTCTGGGACTCAGGCAAGCAAATTATATGGCTTATGCAGGTAGGTATCAGAAATCTAGATGGGATACTGTGATGCAATTAGCCAAGCAAGCCCATGGCCAGCTGGCTAGTGAACTAGAACAGGTGGCTGCTGATGGCATTGGAGGCTTCTAAGGTTCAGTTTCATGCTGCTGTGGATGTTAATGATGTTTCCTCTAGGGTCATGGGCCACATCTGTAGCTTTTCATAGGTTGGCCTGGCTTACAGTGTACTAGTCTGTCACAGGATACCCAGACTAAGGCTATGGATTTTCCTGTGGTGGGGAATTCTCTGTTTGGGAGCAGACAGAGAACTACTATGAAAAAGATGGATGAATATAGGACTACTACAAGAGTGCCCAGGCTAAGGAGCGCAAGCCACTCCTCAAAGGCATACTCCCAGGTAGGCCTTTCACAGGCCTTTTACCAGACTCAGGCCTCCTCTGCCAATGCTCAGAGGGGCTTTTTCCAGAGGCAGAGGTAGACGAGGGTGGGCAGACCTGCTCCCACCCCCAGCCTAAAGCTCCTAGTTAAGCAGGCACCCTGATGGGGTGCCAGGGCCGATTCTCCTGTACCGGTAGGGAGGCAGGCTGGCTTACTTCAGCCAGAATTGGGCTTCTTTAACCTCAGACAAGTGGGTTCTGAAGTAGTAGGCAGGTTCTGGTTCTCAGCTCAAAAAGTTTCCAAGTTGAGAAGCAGACTTTTCTACCTGCAAGTGCTTCAGAGACCCTTGCTCTGGAAGCAGAGGTCTCATCCCTGTTAGCTCTCAGAGCAGTAGAAAGGGTCCTCCTGCACCAGGGCAGGGTCTGTATTCCAGATACTTCCTTACCCCAAAAAGACAGGAGAATGGCGTCCATATTAGATCTCAGATATCTGAACAAGCATCTTTGAAACCAAAGTTCAAAATGGTAACTCTGGCAATGATTTTATCTCCCTAAGGCCAGGGACTGGCTAGCCTCCTGGACCTCAAGGATGCTTATTTCCATGTCCTAATCAGAAGCTCCCATCGAGAAAGTACCTCAGATTCAACTGCCCTCAGCTCATTACCAGTTCAGAGCAATGCCCTTCGGCCTTACTCTCTGCCCCAAGGGTATTCACAAAGTGTCTAGCAGTGGCAGTGGCTCACTAAGGAGGCAAAGGATTGCTGTTTTTCCTTATCTAGGACGACTGGCTCATTGTAGGCCAGTCCCCAGAACAGGTAAAATCTCACCTGCAGGTCACCAGCAGCTTCTCACCTCCCTGGGCTTTCTGCAAATCTACCAAAGTCGGTTCTGGAACCAGTCCAGGTACTCACCTTTATAGGGGCAGAATTGACACAAAGCTAGCCAGAGCCTTTCTTCCCTTAGAAAGGGTAAGGAATTTAGTGGCTCTGCGCCTCCTTCACTCTGCAGGTCTCTCGACCAGCAAGACACTCTGCAGCTCCTGGGGCACATGGCTGCATCCACAGCTGTTGTGCAGGGAGCAAGATTTCAGATGAGAGACATTCAGTTTCCACTTGAGAACCTATTGGTTTCAGAGAAGAGCCCCTTTCCAAGTTGGTCCCAGTGACTCAACCTTGATCCTAGCCCTCCAGCGGTGGCAGGATCAGAGCAATTAAGATTAGGGGTCCCCTTGCATTCCCCTGCTCACGACTTGACTCTCCTACAGATGCTTCCCTTCTGGGTTGGGAGGCCACATGGCGACCTTTCCACTCAAGGAGTGTGGTCCCCAGGAATCTCTGCTCCACATCAATTTGCTGGAACTCAGAGCTGTCTTTTTAGCAGCTCACATTTTCTGCATCTGTCCACGACAAGGTGATACAGCTGAACAGACAACACCACAACAATGTGGTACATCAACAAACAGGGGGCACTCGGTCTTTGGCCTTGTGCACCGAGGCAATGCAGTTGTGGTCTCTGGCCTATTCCTGAACCCCTCTCATAGCAGTTCATCTTCCAGGGAAGGACAATGTCCTAGCGGATGCTCTCAGCAGGATTTCCCAGGGCCATCACGAATGGTCCCTGGATCCTCAAGTGCTGGGGATAGTCTTGCCAGATGGGGCACCCTCAGATAGATCTTTTGCAGCCCCAGACAATCACAGACTTCCTCTGTTCTGTTGCAGGCCTCCAGTGCTGGGCTCAGTTCCCTGGATGCCCTTCTTCTGGATTGGGAGGAAGTTTCTCTATGCTTTTCCCCTTCCTCTCTCCTATTCAAAGTACTAGTCAAAATCAGATCTCAGCCTTGCAGGTGATTCTGATTGCCCCGGATTGGCCAGGCAGCCCTGGTACCCACTCCTTCTGTCACTGACAATCCATCTTCCCCTTTGCCTCCCCAGGAATCACAACCTGTTGACTTGTGCCCAGGGAAGGGTTTGGTATCCGGACCTCAAATCCCTCAGCCTCAAGGCCTGGCTCTTGAGGAGTTAGTTTGCTGATTTACACCTCTCTCAGGGTGTTCTTGAGATCCTAAAGGCTTCTAGAAAGCCTTCCACTAGGGCTACTTATAGTTCTAAATGGAAAAGGTTTTCCATTTGGTGTGCTAGAAAAATATTTCTCAGAATCTGCTGATTTGCCCATTGTGTTAGATTACATGGTACATCTTAATTCCTTGGGTCTCAGACCAGCTACCCTGAGAGTTCATTTGGCAGCTGTGTCTGCTTTTGTGTCAGCAGGAAAGTCATCCCCTCTTTCCTCTCATCCTGTGTTTTCCAAGTTTTTTAAGGGATTACTCCATACTAATCCACCCTTTCGGGAACCGGCCCCTGCTTGGGACCTTAATGTTTGCATTGCCCAGTTAATGCAACCCCCTTTTGAACCTCTGTCTTCTGCAGAGCTTAAGTACCTAACTTGGAAAACTGTTTTTCTAGTGGCTATCACTTCTGCCAGACGCATAAGTGAGTTGCAAGCCTGTCAGTGGAAACTGACTTTATTTCTTTCCAAGGGATAAGGTAGTCCTTAGGACTAATAGGAAGTTTTGCCTAAGGTGGTTTCAGATTTCCATCTTAATCAATCTATCTCCTTCAGTATTTTTACTGATCCTCCTCTTCTGGTGAGAGGAGGTTGCACAGCCCTGGATGTTAAGAGGCCCTTAGTTACTATATAGAGCGTACCAAAGGTCACAGGTTCGAATCCTCCAACTTTTCCTTACCTATGGTGAAGTTGGGAAAGGCAAACCTGCCACCAAGAGATCAATTGCCAGGTGGATTGTCTCTGTATCCAATTTTGTTATCAGAAACTGCAGAGTCTCCCGGTTTGAGGGATCATTCTACCAGGGGTACAGCTGCCTCTAGCTGCTGCCAGAGACATCCCTATATTAGAGATTTGCCAGGCTGCTACTTGAAAACGGTACAACTTTTACCAAGCATTACTCCCTGGATGTCCAGGCCAGGAGAGATGCTCGGTTTGGCACAGCTGTTCTTCAGAGCCTATTCCTAAGTAGGTTCTGCCCTCCTCCATGGAGGTACTGCTGTGTATTCTACTGTCATAATATAGCAAGACTTATGTTGTTTGAAGAAAAAATTACTCACCTTAGTAATGTTGTTTCTTCTAATGGAGTCTTGCTATATTATGACCCTCTAACCTGCCCCTCTCATCTCCTTGTGTGGTGTGGGGCACCCTGTGGTGTGGGCACCTTTTTATGCCCTGTTAGCATTTTGTCCCTTTGGGGCTTTGGTGTGTGTGTGTTTTATTATACTTATGTTTTATTCTCATATGATTAGAATTGTGTTAGTATTTCTGGTCCACTGACTTGAGTCTTGGGTGTTGGGACCAGCAATGGTTGTTATTATTTAGGTAGCCATTTGGCTAGTGTAGGTTACAGCTTCCACACAGACTTTAGTGAGTTTGGCTTGTAAAGATCTGACAGTTCAGGTTTGAAATAACACAGATAGAGCTGCTTAGAGCTCGTGGCTCAAAATTCTATTTTGGAATGGTTTTAACCATTTCACCTCGGAGCAGTTCTAGAGCTGGATCAACTGCTACTGTCACAATATAGCAAGACTCCATTAGAAGAAACAACATTACTAAGGTGAGTAATTTTTCTTCAGGCGGTATACCTGACGGGAATAGAGAATGAACTGGCAGACGGTCTCATCAGAATGGAGGCAGATCCTCACGAGTGGTCTCTCGGCTTAACCGTTGTTCAGTCACTATTCGCAGAGTGGGGAACTCCAGACCTGGACCTTTTTGCATCCCCATTCAACACAAAACTGCCTCTTTTCTGCTACAGAAATCCAGGGCCTGGCATTTTCTGTCAGGATGCATTCAGGCTGCAATGGACAAAACGCTTTCTATACACCTTTCCTCCCCTTCCCATAATCCAGAGGGTACTCCTCAAATTCGAGTCTCAGGGACACAAGATGATTCTCATTGCTCCCTTCTAGCCTCGACAGATACGGTTTCCATTACTCGACAGTATGGCGGAAACCCCCTTCAAAGGCGCTTCCGCTTCAGACGAACCTTCTGACCCAGGGTCCTCTGGTCCATTCCAATCTGAGGTCGCTTCATCTTCACGCTTGGCTCCTGAGGAGATAGAGGTGAATAGATTCAATGCCTCTCGGAGAGTTTGACATTCTTTTGGCTGCGCGAAAGCCCGCAACCAGAAAGACTTGCACTGCAAAATGGAAACGTTTTCCTCTGCTGTGCAGGATCCTCTTCAATCCCTTTTCCTGCCCACCCAACAAAGTTTGAGTACCTCTTAGACCTCTCAAATTCAGGTCTTCAATACTCTACAATCAGAGTTCACCTGTGTGCCATTTCAGCCTATCATGAGCCATTACTCTCCTTATCTCTGGCTCGGTTAACGGTAGTTAAGAGGTTTCTTAAGGGTATTCTGCATACCAAACCTCCTGTCAGACGTCCAGTTGCATCTTGGAACACTAATCTCATGCTAGACATGCTCACTAGAAAATCTTTTGAGCCACTAGCTACCTGCGAATTAATATTCCCCACTTGGAAAACGTCCTTCCTGGTGGCAATCACCTTGGCCCGCAGAGTTTCTGAAATACATGCTCGGGTAACAGACTCTCCATACACTGTATTTCACAAGGATAAAGTAGTTCTCAGGGCCCATCCTAAGTTCCTCCCTAAGGTTGTCTCAGAATTCCATTTAAACCACCCTTTGGTCCTTCCTGCTTACTTTGCTGATTTCCAGAATGAGGGAGAATGTACCCTTCATTCTTTAGATGTTAAAAGAGCTTTACGCTTCTATTTAGATAGAACCAAGGAAATTCGCAAAGCTCAACAACTGTTTGTTTCCTTCATTGAGACCCAGCTGGGTCAGCCTGTCGCTATCAGATGCATTTTAGCATGGCTGGTGGCATGCCTTCGCTACTGTTATTCCATGGCACAGGTCAAGCTGGAGGGCAGAGTGTATGCTCACTCTACTAGAGCAGTCGCGGCATCCCTGGGTACGCAGGTGGGCTGCTACCACAGACAGGCATTTGGTAAACACTCAGGGGGCCGAGGAAAGACCAAATGGGAGGGCCTTGAATTGGTAGTGGTCCCCCTGAAAACAAAAACAGAGGTATTTGCGATGGAAAGGACATATGGGGATATGCAGGTAAGCATGCTGCATTTCAGGAGTGCATAGCCACTGTCCCGGCTGAAGTAACGGGTAACGGTAGAAGGCTCTTCAAGGAGAGCATTCTGAAGCTTTTGTACTCCATGAACATGTTCAGGGGAGCTGAGGTCTAGAATCGGTCTCAGATCTCCTCTCTTCTTTGGAACTAGGAAGAAATGGGAATAGTAACCTGTCCCCCGAAGATGAGTGGGTACTGGCTGTATTGCCGCCTTCGAGAGAAGGGAGATGATTTCCTCTAGAACCAGAGGAAGATGTTGCGGGGAGTAAGACGACTGAGGGAGTGGTGGAGACTTTATGTCCAGGAAAATATGGAAATTATGTACCTACTGTAATTCTTGATTTTCTTCTCCACCACTCATTCACACGCCCACCCTCCATCCCCCGAGCTTACCTGTCTGTTTTGGTCTTCACCCCCTTAATGTTTAGGCTGTGAAGACTTCTTTGTTGACCCTTCTTATACGGGTCATTCGGACTATCTTATGTCCAATTTGTGTTAGACTAGTCTTTCTAGGTTAGTTGTGCTGCACTTCCTCTGAAAAAAAGGTACTGAGGCAGTTGGAGGGTCGATGCCGATAGTCATTACCACACAAGCTGATGCTTGCGGTGCCGCTTCCTCGTCTCTACTCCTGGCGCCGAATTCTCTGCAAAAAGTTTGCTCTCGCTGGGTCCTAGCGCTCTGGTGTAGATCCCATTAGTATGAATGAGTGGTGGAGACTTGTCCCAAGATCATCAAGAATTATGGTAGGTACGTATTCCATTTCGGTCTCCCCACTGATTTTGGTGGAACCACCGCCTACAGCCTCAGGGAGGGGCTCCTCCTGAAAAGGATAGACAGACACCGGGCCTTCCCTGTCGCCTGTCCATTATGGTGGTCCCTGATCGCCTCGCGTATCAAGGGAGACATAGATGGGAGACCCTTGTATCCCGATTCTTGGGACTCTGATGCCACTGGTCTGCACTCGCATCCGGGGATGGCAGTGGTGGTCAGGCTTGGAGGAAGGTCCTTCTTTCAGGGCATCCTCCGCCTCATTTCAGAATCGACTGGAATGCCCTTGGAGCCCATCCAAAAGAAGACAGAGTACCCCCTCACAGATATCCTCAAGAGGGAGAATACCCCGACGGAGGCCTTCCAGTGGCCAGGAGCCATTGTTGGCCCGGCCCTTGAGCTATGGCAACGCCATGCATCTTGCCCAGCTCTGTCTGCCCGCATGGCCTGCAACTGTACACACATGGAGTCCCTAGCAGGTTTCACAGAGCATCTCGGCTGAGAGCCTTGTGACTGCTTCTGTGTTTAGACACACGAGTAGCTCAGCTGACACTGACCGCCTCCGGACAAGGAGTCCAAGTATATGGACCATTCTGCCGGAAGGTTTATCACGGCCTCATCCTTGGCCTTCGCCAGCCAGCTCGGCTGTGATCATGGCACACTTCTCCTCATGCCCTTCTGGGGTCACTAGATGAAGTCCTCCCTCATCTCCCAGCGGACATGCAGACCACGGTTAAGCAAGTCTGTGACCAGGGCCCATGCTGTTGCCAAGCAGCAACTCCTGACGGCCCTGGATATTGGAGATTCCTGTGCCTGCTCCTTAGCAGCCGTGGTGGCCACTCGCCACAGGGCCTGGCTGAGGTTATCCTCCTTCCCTGCGGATACTCAGCACAAGTTAGCTGACGTGCCCTTCCTCAGCACAGACCTCTTCGGTCTGAGAGTGGCAGTCACCTCCAGCATATAGAGCAGTCTAGTGCCACCTTGGATGCTACCTCTGCAAAGGGTTCTTCAGGCAAGAACCAGCAGAAGCGCAAGAACCCCTTTTGGCACTCTTCCCATGTGGTTAGACAGCCCTCCTATCAAGGAGGTCAGCAGCAGCAGGCTTAAACTTGGCTCCCCAGGCCCAAGCAGGGTCCTCAACAGCCCCGTAAAGGAGGTCGAGGTGCCGGTCCAGGAACCTCCTCCTCCTCTATGCCTGCTCAGTGACGGGTCAGGGGATGCCACCCCTACACCAGTCACGCCGGCTCTGGGGCATCCCGTTGGTGGGCGGCTCCGCCACTTTCTTTCAGCCTGGTCCGGTATCACTTCAGACAGGTGGTTTCTGGAAGTGATCGGCCAGGGACTGCCTCTAGAATTCGAGAAATACCCTCCCAGCCGAACCCACACCCCTCGTATGGAAAGGATCTTAGCTCACACTCAGTCGATTTTTCGGGACAACATTGCTCAGCTCCTCTGCAAGGAGGCGATGGCTCCAGTGCCGGATCCTCCTACAGACCCAGGCTTCATGTCCAGGTACTTCCTGGTGCCCAAGCGGATTGGGGGGGGGGGTTGGACGTCCCATCCTAGATCTCCACGACCTGCATCAAGATCTCGGTGTCGCACCTTCCGGATGGTAACTCTGAACCAGATCATACCACCTCTGGAGCGAATCATGTGGTTCTGTTCACTGGATCTGCAGGATCGTTCTTTCATGTTCCATCCCACCAGCTGTTCCTCCGCTTCAGGGTCAAGGACCCTTGCGAGTTCCGAGCCATGCCGTTCGGCCTGACATCGGCCCCTCGGGTCTTAACCAAGTGCACTGCAGTGGTGGCAGCTCATCTTCGGCTCGAGGAGTCTCGGATATACCCCTATATCGACGACTGGCTCTGTGCCCTCTCAGGTGATAGGCTTCATCGGGGCAGAGCTAGACTCTCGCCAAGCCAGACCTCGGCTCCCGACAGATGGGACAGAAGTTCACTCCTCCCTTGCCCAGTAATTTCTGGTTGGGCACTTGCGCCCTGCTTGGGACTTTCTGTGCCTTCTGGGATACATGGCGGCATGCACCTTGGTGGTCCGTTGGGCCAGGTGGCACATGCGCCCCTTCAATGGGAGCTGTCCACCCAGTGGACTCGGCGATTTGGTCACTTCGACCAACTGATCACTGTAACCCAGAAGATGTGGGACGCTCTCCAATGGTGGACCATCCCAGACCAATTGCAGGAAGGAATCCCATTTGTCCGCCCCGAGCCGACGGTCATCCTGATGACCGATGCCTCTCTCATGCTGGGGAGCCCACATGGGGACAACAGGGCCACAGATTCTGGACCCAGGAGGTCCTAATGCTCCGGGGTCAAGTGGTTCAAGTCCAGGCGACAATACCCGCGACCATGACTACCTCAACAAACAGGCGGTACGCCTCCCCGTCTGCTATGCAAGGCGGCTCCGAATCTGGACCTTCGTCAGACCTGCTGGAGGCAGATCTCCTTGCCATCCATGTGGCGGAGTCTAAACCAACTGGCAGATGCTCTCAGCTGCATAGGCCAGACATTCCACGAGGTTGTCTGTCCATCCAGGTAGCTTACAATCTGTTCTCCCACTGGGGCAGACCGTTGGTGGACCTGTTTGCCTCCAGGGAGAACACCAAGCTGAGACTGTACCATGCCCGCCCCTCTCAGCAGGACTCACTGCAGGGAGATGCCTTCTCGAGGCCGTGGACCCCAGGCCTCCTCTATGCCTTCCCTCAATTTCCCTTGATCCACTAGGTGCTTCTCAAGGTGAGGGGAGACAAGGCGAAGGTGATTCTGGTAGCCCCCGATTGGCCTCACCAGTTCTGGTATCCGGATCTGCTCAGGCTCAGCTGCAGGGCCCCGGAGCGGCTTTGTACACGCCCGGACCTCATATCATTGAATCAGGGGAAGGTATTCCATCCGGACCTTCAATCCCTGCACCTCACAGTCTGGTACCTGAGCGGCTAAAGTTCCAGGCTCTGTGTCTTTCCAAGGATGTCTACACTGTGGTGGAGGCATCTCGTAAGGAATCGACCAGGAAATGTTATGCCTTCAAATGGAAAAGGTTTTCCATTTGGTGTCAGGGTAAGAGTCTGGACCCCTTATCCTGCTCTGTGGCTAACATTCTCTACTACCTTTGGTCTCTTTCCAAAGGGGTTCTGCAGTCATCGACCCTTAGGGTGCACCTGGCAGCCATTTCTGCTTACCGGGCGCGGGCCGGTCAGCCGACATTGGCGCAGGAGACAGTGGTTGGGCGCTTCTTCAAAGGCCTGGATCACATATCCCCTCCGGTGAGTGAACCTCCAGCTCCGTGGAATATGGTGCTGGTTTTGGCAAAGCTCATGGGCAAGCCATTCGAACCTATGCACAAGTGTTGCACTCACTTGTGGAAAATGGCCTTCCTGGTGGCTATCATGTTAGCCAGAGCGACAGGGAGCTCTAGGCTGTTGGTGTACTCCCTTATCTGGTTTTCACAGGGACAAAGTTGTCCTGCGCCCCCAACCAAAATTCCTTCCGATGGTGGTATCAGAGTTTGACCTTAACCAGGTGTTGACTCTGCCGGTATACTACCCTAACTACACCTCGGACGCCTAGTACAGGCTCCATACTCTGGACCGGAGACGTGTTCTTTCCTATTATAAGGAAAGAATGGCGGAAATTCCGGGAGAGATTCGCCAGCTGTTTGTCACCTACGCTGAAGCCGCTTCTGGCAGGCTTGCAGCTGAACGGACCATTGCGAGATGGATTATGTCATGCATAGGTCTGTGCTATGAGATGGTGGACAAGGAGCCTCCGAGAGGGATGAGAGATCATTCTACCCACCATACTGCTGCATCGGTGGCTGATTCCAGTAACATCCCTATCCAGGAAATCTGCCTGGCTGCTACCTGGAAGTCAGCAAACACCTTCATTACCCACCACCACATCGACCTTGAGTACGCTGGGATGATGGATCTTCCTGGACATAAAGTCTCCACCACTCATTCACATTAATGGGATCTGTGCGGAGGCCTGGGACCAGGAGCAAACTTTTTGCCAGAGGGTCGGCAGAGAGATGGAGCTGCGGGAGTGGCACGCAAGCTTCAGCTCGTGGCAGGTAATGACTATCTCGTCGTCGACCCTCCAACCACCTCAGTTCCTTTTTTCCCGCCCGCCTAGTGCACTTCCAGTGGTGATCACCGCCGGCCGAGTCAAACTTCAAACTAGCAGCATAGTTTTCAGTTTCATAGTTTTATAGTAATATCTCAAATAAGTACCGCTTAGTTTATTTATTCTTATTTAAAGAAGAAATCTCAGCCTACATTGACGGAGTCGACCATGAGCAGGTCAGGTGACGGTAGGGACACTTCGTATGAAAGCTGTTCAGTCAGCTGGGCTGGGTCCAGTTCGCCGCTTTCTCCCGAGGGGGAAGGAGTCTGACAATGGGCGGTCCCCTTGAAAGCATAAACATAAACGATCGCACTCTCGGCAGCGTTCGGCCTCGAGCTCTTTTTCGGCCCACAGGTCAAAAAAGAGAAGGCATCACTCGAGGTCACCCTCCGATATGTCTGCGAATAGACTGTCAGTTATTGGGGCTAGTTGCCGGTCTCCTCCTTCGGGGTCGCCGGTTTCTGTTTCTGACAGCCGGCGTCTTCGACTTCGGAACCCTATCCCGCCCTCTGGTAGGTCTTCAGATGAGCAGTTTCTTCAGTGGGCTGCTGTTATGGAGCAATGGGTTCGGAGGTTGGTCCAGCTGCCTGGCTCTGTCACTCAGGGGCCTTCAGGCTTTTTGGGAGATCAGGTGGGGCGATTGGGGTTCCCTAGTCACATGGTGCCGTCGACTCCGCGTTTAGGTGTCGTCGTTCCCCCCACACACACACACACACACACAGCTGTGGTGCAGAAGGCCACACTGATGCCTTTATCTCCTGGTATTCATCATTCTTTCTCCTCAAATCCTGTTTTTGGAGTCTTGGGATGTTTGGCGCTCTCGGCGTCGATGCATCTATTGGCGTCCTCGGTGCTGTTGAGTTTCTCAGCGCCCGTGCACTTGATGGTGTCATCACGGCCTCTCTAGCGTCTTCAGTGCCATCCTGCTCCTCCAGCACGTGCTCTTCCTCGGCGCAGAGACCTGTTAGGGACGTCATCCTGTCTTCAGGGCTCCTCCTCTTTTAATCCTTTTCCTTCCTCATTTCCTTCTGCTTTTCACTCGTTTCCTGTTCATACAGTCCCTCCTGGACTGTCAGGAGATGACATTAAGCCTGACCCAGACCTTAGTCTGGTTGATGTGGAAGAACAAGACCTATTCCTGCTGCAGAACCTGTGGTGAGGGACCTGTCTTTTAAGTCTCTGCTGAAAAACTTGAATTCCACTCTTCTCTCCAAATTACAGATTTCGATCCTGGAAACTGTTGAGACTCCAATACCTCCATGTTCCAGAAATCCCTATGGATTTGACTCCTCCGGTACAACCCTCTTTTGAGACGCTGTCTTAAATGGTGTAGAATAATCCTGCTCTCATTCCTTCGGTGGCTAAGTCCAGAGATAGGAAATATGCTGCTCCCAAGGATCGACCCATTTTGGCATCCGAAGCCTTTGCAGATCCTGTTGTAGTCTTGGCAGAGAATAAGGTCGTCCTTCCCCAGACTACTACAGCTCGACCTATTGACAAAGAATCTTGTAAGATAGACACTTTTGGTAAGAGAGTCTTTGCTGCTTCCACTCTAAGTATGCTTATTGCCAGCTACCAAGGCTATTTCTCTCAATATGAGTATATCCATTGGCATTACGCTCAAACAAATGGTTGAAGCTCTACTGGAGCCAGACACTAATTCAGAGCTTCTTCAGAACATAACCAGGGGTATCGAATCAAACAACCAGCAAGTTAAAGCAGCTATGAATGCCTTCGATACTGCTTCCCGAACGGTGGTGGCAGGTATTTGTACCGCCGTCATTCCTGGCTCGCACTTCAGGTTTCACGAATGATGCACAGCAACAGGTAATAGCGTTGCCTTTCTATGGTGTGCATCTCTTCGGCCCTCAAATAGAACAGGCTCTAGAGGCTACACAAAAGACTAGGTCAGCCTTTAAATTGGCTCAACCTCCTCCTGTCCCTTCTCGAGGGAGTGTTAATAAACGCCGGTTTCATAACAGTCAGTCCTTTCGAGGCAAAGGCAGGGGAAGTTTTAATAAAAACCAAGCCCCCCAGCCTAAAAAGAAAATGCAGCAGAAGGCGCAAGGACCCAAATCACCCAGTGACGCCTTCTGAGTTGTTGGCCCAAGTCCCACTTCACCTGCCCATAGGTGGACTCTTTCTGAGCGGTGGGCGGTCATCTGACTCACTTCTACAATCAATGGATGTCCATAGACTCGGGCAAATGGGTCCTCAGGATAATCTGCGAAGGGTATTCCTTCAATCTTTTGGACACCCCTCCGGATCGTCCCCCCAGACGACAGCCCAGGCTGTCAGCTCTTCAGTCAAATCTTCTCGCCTCCGAGATACAGGGCCTTCTGAACAACAGGGCAGTGGAAGTAGTTCCGCTGGCTCAACGGAACACGGGGTTCTACTCCCATTACTTTCTGGTTCCAAAGAAAACCAGGGGCATGCGCCCCATTTTGGACCTCAGAAAACTAAACAAATTCCTTCCCAAAGAGAGATTCAGAATATCACTAGGAACCCTGTTACCTTTGCTTCATTAACCCGACTGGTTAGCCTCCCTGGACATGCAGGATGCTTACCAGCACATTCCTATTCACCCAAAGCATCACAAATACCTAAGGTTCGTGGCTTTGGGACAGCATTATCAGTTTAGAGTCCTGCCCTTTGGGCTATCCTCGGCACCGCAAATTTTTACAAAGTGTTGTGCAGTTCTCGTAGTGCATCTCATCTGAATACAGGTGTTCCCGTATCTGGACGATTGGCTTCTAGCAAGTCCTTCCAGACAGGGAACTCTAGACGCCGTAGCTATGGCTTCACACTTTCTCACGTCCGTGGGAGTCCTGCTGAACCTCAAAAAAATCGCAGCTGCAGCCCTCCCAAAGGCTCCTTTTCATAAGAACTCTTCTGGACACCACCTGCGTGAAAGGTTTTCTTCCAGAGGACAAGAGGAGCGATATCCTTCAGATGGCCCGATACATCGGAGAGAGTAACTCTGTTTCGACTCTCTCGATGCAGCAGATGCTAGGTCTTATGGCATCCTCGGTGTTCACTGTACCCCTAGCATGCCTTCATATGAGAACCTCTCAATGGATGCTCAGTACTCAGTAGTCCCCGACTACTCACACTCAGTCCTTTCTCATCAAGGTGACAGAACCTCTGAAGAGATCACTCACTTGGTGGTCGCAAGAGGACAATCTTCTCGAAGGGTATCCCTTTGCTCCTGTGGATCATCAGATTTCCATTACCATAGACGCGTCCCTGATGGGGTGGGGAACTTGCTGTCAGACTCTCCACACTCAAGGTATGTGGACTCAGGACAAGTCCCAGCTTCACATAAATGTCTTGGAAATGAGAGCCATCCTTGATGCAGTCCTGGCTTTGAAGCACTTTCTCTGTCACAAGAACATTCTCCTTCAAAGGGCAACAAAGCAGTGATGTATTACATCAACAAACAGGCTGATGCTCACTCTTACTCCCTTGTGCAGAGGCGATGAGGGTGTGGAATGGAGCTTGCAGCACAAGGCTCTAATTCATGCAGTCTATCTGCCACTGGTGCAGAGCGAACTGGCAGACCGTCTCAGCAGAACAGAGACAGATCCTCACGAATGGTCTCTCAACTCAGCCATAGCTCAGTCACTCTTAGAGCGGGAACTCCAGACCTGGACCTTTTGCATCCCCACTCAACACAAAACTGCCTCTCTTCTGCTTCAGAAATCCAGGGCTTGGCATTTTCTGTCAGGATGCATTCAGGCTGCGGTGGACAAAACTTTCTATACACCTTTCCGCCTCTTTCTCCAATTCAGAGAGTACTTCCTAAGTTCGAGTCCCAGGGGCACAAAATGATCCTCATTGCTCCCTTCTGGCCTCAACAGATATGGTTTCCACTACTCAACAGTATGTCGGAAGCTCCTCCGAAACCGCTTCCCATTCAGATGAACCTTCTGACTCGGGGCCTGTGGTCCATCCCAACCTGAGGTCGCTTCACCTTCACGCTTGCTCCTGAAGAGATGGAAGTGAACAGGTTCAATGTCTCTCGCAGGGTTTCAGATATTCTGGCTGCGTGCAAGTCAGCCACTAGGAAAACTTACACAGCCAAATGGAAGTGTTTTTCGCTCTGGTGTGCAGAATCCTCTTTGAATCCTTTTTTCCTGCCCACCAGATAAAGTTTGAGAGTACCTCTTAGACCTCTCCAATTCAGGTCTGCAATACTCTACAGTTAAGGTTCACCTTTGTGCCATTTCAGCTTATCTTGAGCCAGTACTTTCCTTGTCACTGGCTCAGTTACCTGTGGTTAAGAGGTTTCTTAAGGGAATTCTGCATACCAGACCTCCTGTAAGATGTCCAGTCGCAGTCTGAGACATTAATCTTGTGCTAGACATGCTCACTCGAAAATCCTTCGAGCCTCTAGCTACCTTTGAGTTAAAATTTCTCACTTGGAGAACGGCCTTCCTAATGGCCATTACCTCAGCCCGCAGGGTCTCTGAGATACATGCCTTGGTCACAGACCCCCGTATACTGTGTTTCATAAAGAGAAAGTAGTTCTTAGCACCCATCCTAACTTTCTCCCTAAGGTTGTTTCAGAATTCCATCTAAACCAACCTTTGGTCCTTCCTACTTACTTTGCGAACTTCCAAAATGAAGGGGAGCATTTACTTCATTCCTCAGACGTCAAAAGAGCTTTGCGTTTCTATCTAGATAGAACAAAAGACTTGCACAAAGCTCAACAACTGTTTGTTTCCTTCAGCACGACACGGCTAGGTCAACCTGTCGCTATCAGATGTATTTCAGCATGGCTGGTGGCATGCCTTCGCCACTGTTGTTCTATGGCGCAGGTTAAGCTGGAGGGCAGAGTGTGCGCTCACTCTACTAGAGCGGTCACGGCATCCTTAGCGGAAATCCGCAACGTGCCCATTGCAGATATTTGCAATGCGGCTGCCTGGAGCTCCGTGCATACTTTCGTCAAACACTGTGCCCTGGATGTCCATGCCAGATGACATCTTTCTTTTGGCAGAGCCATCCTTAATGGACTCCTGTCCTAAAACTGTGAGCTCTTGGTCTCTCCTGCTGCCCTCTCGGGGGATTTATTAGCTCGGTACTCTCCCATTAGTGTGAATGAGTGGTGGAGACTTTATGTCCAGGAAGATATGGAAATTATGTACCTACCATAGTTCTTGATCTTCTTGGACGATCTCTCACTCGATATCTACTCTCCATCCCGGAGCTCACCTCTGTTATTGGTCTTCACTCCCTCAATCTTTAGGCTGTGAAGACTTCTTTGTTGACCCTTCTTATACAGGTCTTCTGGACTATCTTATGTCCAATTTTGGTTAGGCTATCCTTCTAGGTTAGTTGCACTGCACCTCCTCGGGGGGGGGGGAGGTACTGAGGCGGTTGGAGGGTCGATGTCGAGATAGTCATTACCGCACGAGCTGAGTATCGCGTTGCCGCTCCTTGCGGCTCCATCTCTGGCGCCGACCCTCTAGCAAAAAGTTTGCTCCCGCTGGGTCCTAGTGCCTCTGGCACAGATCCATTACTGTGAATGAGTGGTGGAGGCTCGTCCAAGAAGATCAAGAATTACAGTAGGTACGTCATTTCCATTTTTGGGGCCTCTGTTCTCCAATCTTTGTTTCCTAAATAGGGGGTGTGCATCTTGCCTGCCTCCCTCCTCCCGGAGAACTGCTTGGATTCTACCAAGAAGTGTGGATGAACAACATATCCACGCTCCTAGAAGAACAGGTTACTCACCTGTAACAGTAGGTCTAGGAGTGGTATATGTTGTTCATCTACTCCCACCCTGACCTCCCTCAGCTTTGGGTGCACAACCTAGCTACCAGCGGCAAGATCTGGAGTCATGGGGGAGCTGAGGTTTATCCCACGGGTGGGTGGGGAAGCCAGCTTGAAGACTTCCGGCAAGATTTAAAGGGGAAAGGGACATTCAAGTAGTGTGGATGAACAACCTATACCACTCCTAGAACTACTGTTACAGGTGAGTAACCTGTTCTAGGACATGGACATGTTGTTCATCCACACTTATTGTCGAGGTCCTTGCCGCTTTAAATCCTGCCGGAAGGTCAGCAAGCTGCCTCACCCACCTGGATGGTAAAACTTCGGCTCCGCCCCATGACGTCAGATCTTCCTACGCTTGGAAGCTCAGGTTCCCTCCTTAGCGCTCTGCGGTTTCGACTGGTTCCTGAAAATTTTGGTCTTTGAAATCATTGGAAGTGTGTTTTCTGAAAATTCGATCTTTTCTTCTTCGCTACGGTGATGGCTCAGTCCTTTTCCGGGCCCGAGAGGCACACGGTTAGTTCCTCCAGGAGAGACTCGCATTCCACGTGCGTTTATTGCCTGAACTTGGATCACGATCCTCAGGCTTGCAATTTCTGTTCTGCCCTTTCGGTCAGCTCTCTGAGGACCCATGGTCTGCCCCGGGCTCTGACATCCAGTAGTTTTCTGCTCCAGAGATTCCCTCGGACGGCGGGTGTCCGCTTGACTGTTTCTCAGCAGTTCGATCCTGCTGGGGGAGGCGGCCTCCCCACCAGTGCTTGGCGCTTATCCCGTTCTCCTTAGGTTCCAACTCATGCAGCTTTGTTCAAGAGCTCGTCATTCCTTTTCCTCCAAAGGAGAGGACCCTGGAGCCCTGCCGCTCGGCCTAAGTCTAAGGGCACGCGGCAGAGTCTCTTAAATCCTTGAGGGTAGAAGTCTCCCCCTCACTCGACCGGCCTTTCGACTCGGTCGAGATGCGGCAAGGCACTGGCCTCCGCGGTGCTCCCGTCCAGGTCAACCGGCCAGGACCCCCACGTCGGCGTTGTGAGTCTCTCGGCCCGTCTTTTGGAGTGGTCTTCTGGTGCCGCCATCCCTCCGCCCCGGCAGAGGCTGAGGTTCTGTCCGTCCCGCCGAGTCGACAGCCCTCGGGCCTTTCTTCTGAGCGAGGGAGGCGGGTGCGTCCAGCTCCTTCCCAGAGCCCGCCCTCGGTCCCCTGGAGGATTTGGGTGTGGTCTCCCGGTCATCCTCTAGGTCTAGCCGCTCACGCCCGATCTCGGCTTCTAAGTCGAGGGCACCGGGTTAAGTGGCTTCGTTCTTCCTTGTCCCCCCCTCCTCAGATGAGGCCGGTTTCAATGCCGTTGGAGTCGTCATTCTGAGGAACTTATGTGGCGACAGCAGTTGTTGTCCAGGTATCAATGGACCCTGATTCATTCTCCGGATAGCAAGCAGCACGCCGCTTTCGGTCAGCCTTCGAATCAGTCGAGGACCTCTCAGGGCGGTTGCTCGTCCGACCCTCGCTGCCCCTCCGCCTTGGGGTACAAGCCGAGCCATGACCTGTTCTTCAGGTTACTCGGTCCCCTCACTCCTGCTTGCCCCAGCTGACGAAAGAGTGCCTTGGGCCTCAGCAGCTTTTGCAGACCCTTCGGGCCTGAAGCCGGCTCTGCTATGTTTCCTAGCAGGGAGGACCGGGGTCTCCCAGGAACATTCGTGAAGCGACAGCCCATCGTCCTTTGATGGGTCTGCTTCAGCTCATTTCAGAATTCATTGGGATGCAGCTCGAGCCCGTCTCCAAGCGGGCACCTGACTATACGGAGATTCTGGACCAAAGGGGTTCTCCCGCGAGGCCTTCCCAGTGGCTGAGGCTACGTGGGCCCAGCCTTGGAGCTATGCGGTGGCCTACTTCCTGCCCTGCGCCTCGGCCAGGGTGGCTCGGAGGTACCCTGTCCCTGTTGGTTCTCTGCTCGGTTTCCGGAGCACCCCTCGGCTGAAGGGGTAGTCACAGCAGCGTTTTCCAATGTCTTGAAAATGCTGGGATGTGGATGAACCCCTGACAGAGTCCAAAGGATGGACTACGTCGGGCAGAAGGTTTACGCTCGTGCCTCCCTAGGCCTCCGTCAGGCCAGCTTGGCGGCTCTTATGGCACACTGTTCCCACGTCCTTCTGGGCACCCTGGACAAGGTTCTACCTCATCTCCCGGCCGAACTGCGGACCACGGTCCGGCGGGTACGGGACCAGGGTAGGGCGGTGGCAAAACAGCTCCAGACGGGTCTGGATCTGGGTGACTCCTGTGCCAGATCGGTTTTGGCCGCAGTGGCCATGCACGCAGGGCGTGGCTGAGGTTATCCTCCTTTTCCTTGGAAACCCAGCACGAGTTGGCGGACATCCCCTTCTTGGGGACTGACCTTTTCGGCCCTGGAGTGGAGGGACATATCCAAGGGCCCGAGAAGTCCGATGCCACTCCGGACTCGGTCACTCTCACCCGGAGGGTCAAGGGCTGCCGTCAGCCTTTGCGTAAGCCCCTTTGCCCCCTGAGCCCTGGCTCTCAACCGACCCAACACAAGGGCCAGCAGGCATGCGCTGGGCGGCCTGTTGCCGGTCGGCGTCTTCCTCAAAAGGAAGCAGGGGAGGCAGGAAACAGAGAGCCCCTCGGCCTCTTCCCCTCAAGCCTGCTCAGTGGCGGGCCAGGGGCACTGCCCAGCCCGTCGTCCAGCCCGGTTTCCCCATAGGGGATGGCTCCCGCACCTCGTTCTGGAGGTATTTAAGGTAGATCCTGTCGCGGGTTCAGCGGTTTCCCTTTGAGCCGTTGCCCCATGGGGATCTTGGGTCCACTGCCTCTTTGTCGGTCGTACCGACACGCCTGGCCCTCTAGTTAGAGGTGATCAGGAAGGCTGCGGACCCCCAACCCTGGGTTCGTGTCCAGGTATTCCTGGCCTCAAACGGACGGGGGCTCGCGCCCCATTCTCCCGCACGCCTGGATGGTCTCTCTGCTTCAGATATTCCATCCTCAGAACGTGGCATGTGGCTGTTTCCTGGGCCTCCAGGATGTACCTACTCCTCGTTCCGTCCGTTTCTTGGGAGGCTCCTCCCCTTCTTAGTGGGGGATCTCCTTACGAGTTCCTAGCCAGGCCCTTCTTTGCTCAGCAGTCTCTGCAGCTCTGAAGGGTCGGGCGTAACCCACCCGGAAGGCAGACTGGTCTTCCATTACAGGAGCCAAGTGGGAACTTGTGCCTTAGCGGTGAGGCTTCTTGGGATTAAGCTCGACTCTTGAGTCCGAGCTCGGCTCAGGCGGACAGGGCTGAGGTTCTTCCTCCCTTACCCAGTCGGGTTGGCCGGGTAATTATGTCCTGCCAGGACCTCCTGTACCTCCTGGGCCTCAGGCGGCCTTTCCCTAGTGGGAGGGCCAGCCAGAGGTCCTGGCCTAGTCCTTTGGACCAGTTCGTGACTACAGCCAGAAGTTAAGAAAACACTCCTTTGGACTCGCTCTAACTTTACGGGAGAACATCTGTCTGCTCAGCCCTGAGTCCGGGTCTTACCCGATGCTTCTCGGATGGGTGGGGTGCCCATCTAGGGAATACAGAGTGCTTCGCCTCTGGTCCTCTCATGATCCCAATGTCCTTCCTGCTCGCTGGAGCACCAGGCGTCCGCTTAGCTTGCACCCTCGCTCCGCTTGTACGGGGGTCTAGTGGTCTAAGTCCAAGTAGGACAACACCACGACCATGTGCTGCCTACCTTGCCAGGTTCGGTCGATCCCCTTGCCTCGGTGCAAGGAGGTTCTCCGCATTGGGTTTTTGCGCAGTCGAGGGTTCCCAGTCAATTGATGGCAGGAGCCCCCAATTTCCTGGCTGCTGCCCTAAGCCGGGCATAGGCTGCGCCTCATGAGTGGTTTCCCCTGCCGGAGGTAGCACAGGATCTTCTCCCTCTTCCCTCCGAGGAGAATACGAGGCCGAGACTGTTTTATGCCCGCCCCCTCAGCAGGGCCTGCTGCAGGGGATGCCATTGGGGCCACAGACCCCGGGCCCCTCCTTGCCTCTCCCCTATTCCCTTGACCTACGGGCAAGGCGAGGAGGGACTTGGCGTAGGTGATGCTGGTAGCCCCAGACTGGATTGCCAGCTCTGGTATCCAGCTCTCCTCAGTCTCAGCCCCAGGCTCCCGAGGCGGCTTCTAGTCCGCCCGGTCCTGTCTTTCCTTTTCAGGGGAAGGTTATCCATCTGGACCTTCAATCCCTGCACCTGTAGGCCGATCCCTGTGCGGCTAGGGGCCAGGCCTAGGGTCTTCGGCAAGGTCCTCGACCTTTCGAGGCGTCCTGTTAAGAAGTCGGCCAAGATGCTCGTCCTCTGGGAGAAGTTCTCCTTTTTGATGATGGGATAGGGCCTTGCCCTCCCCGTCCCTAGGCGAGGCATTCGGACCATCTGCGGTCCATCCTTAAACCAGGGCTTGACCCGGCGACCCTCTAGGTGCTTCTGCGGGTCACCCCTGTCTTCCGGCGCTGGGCGAGGGCAGCTAGTGAGTGCGGAGAAGGTGGTCTGGCACTTCTAGGCCTCGATCACGCCTCCCCTTTTGGGAGAGTATCCCGTTTCTGTGGGATTCCTTGCTGGTATGGGCTTAGCTCATGGAGCAAGCCATACTAATCTTTTGCATAGGTGCGAGTTTCCCCACCTGTTGTGGAAGAACACCTTCTTGGGGCCACTCTGCCATCAGAAGGTTCGGAGGAGTTCCAGGCGCTCCTTTAATCTCCCTGTCCTGGTCTTCCACAGGGACTAGGTTGTCCTGTGCCCCACCCAAAGTCCTTCCGAGGGGCGGTGGGAGTCTTCCCTTGAGGGTATTGCCTCTGCGGGGTTTATCCCCACTCACCTCGGAGGCCGTATACAGGTTCCATAGGAACTGTTTAGCACTCACCTACCTAGGGAGGCGTCAAAGCTAAAATTCGGGAGAGGTCGGCCAGCTGTTTATCATCTTAAACAGGCCGCATCTCCCAATGACTTGCGGCAAGTAGACGACGAGCGGCGGTCACTCCCCTGCATAGGTTCTCCACTATAGGCGGGCGGGCATGGAGCTCCCAGAGGGATAAGCGCCATATTTTACCCGGTCCTTCCGCTGCATCGGTGGCTGCTTCCGGGATACTCCGGTCCAGGATCTCCATGGGGCTTCTGCCCGGAAGCGGCTTTACCGTTCCTTCCACATCGACCTTGGGCCTTGCACAGTGCTGGTCGGGCCTCGGTTCTCCAGTCTTTCTACCTAAGTAGGGTGTGCTGCCTGCCTCCTCCTCCCAGAGAACTGCTAGGAGTCTGCCAATAAGTGTGGATGAACAACATATCCATGTCCCTAGAAATACAGGTTACTCACCTGTAACAGGAGTTCTAAGGATGGTAGCAAATGTTCATCCACACGACCCACCACCTCCCTGGCTTCGACGCACAACCTGGCTTCCAGCGGGCTAGATCTGGTGTCATGGGGCGGAGCTGAGAGTTTTACCACCCAGGTGGGTGGGAGGAGCCAGCTTGAAGATCTTCCGGCAAGATTTAAAGCAGCAAGGGACCTGCCAATAAGTGTGGATGAACAACATATACCATTCCTAGAACTCCTGTTACAGGTGAGTAACCTGTATTTCTTCACTTTCCAGGGTTTGACAAAGACCTCACGGACAGTCTGTCATTTTCTATCTCAGAGTCATGAGCGGAGCTTGTGCAAGAAGTCGAGACAGCCTCTTCGGACAATGGGGTCGGCCAGAACTGGACCTCTTTGTGTCCTCACACAATGCCAAACTGCCCAATTTCTGCTCGCTAGATCTGGGCCTGGTGTTTTCTATCGTGACACATTGTCCCTCTCTTAGACAGGGAGGTTTCTGTATGCCTTCCTCCCTTTCTGCTCCTCCAGGAGTACTACTCAAGATGCAGGCAGAGAGCGCATCTGATTCTCTCTTGTGCCCTTTGGCTTTTGCCGATCTGGTTTCAATGGCTCCAGCAACTCGTATCGAACCGCCGTCCCATTACCCCGACCACCTTGCTGTCCCAGGAGCAGGGAACTCTAGTACATCCTAATCTTTGGTCTCTGCATGCATGGCTCCTGCAAACCTGATCTGGGACAGATTTGGAGTGTCCTCCAGAGTGGCAGAGGTTCTCATGGCAGCAAGAAAACCCTCAACCAGAGCAACATATGCCATGAAATGAAAACATTTCTTCTTATGGGTATTCTCATGTTCTCTGGACCCTTTCCACTGTCCAGTGGAATCTGTGCTGGAGTACCTTCTTTCCCTGTCAGAGGACTCAGCTACTCATCCGTTAAGGTGCACCTTTTTGCGCTTTCAGCTTACCATGTGCCGATGGATGGGAAAGCTCTGCCACAAGTGGACTTGTGCGAGACCTTCCTAAGGGGGTATCTTGCATATTAAGCCTCCGAGGAGGTATCCCATCCCTCCATGGGGACCTTCTTTTTATGTTGGAGGAGCTTATGTTACCTCTTTGAACCAGCCGCAAGCTGCGTGCTACGCTTCCTGTCATGGAAAGTGTTATTTTTAGTTGCCATTACTTCCGTTCAAAGAATTTCCGAGCTACAGTCTCTGATGTGTAAAGAGCCTTACCTTATTTTCCACAGGGACGTAGTTGCCCTGTGGACAAATCCTTAGTTTCTTTCAAAGGTTGTGTCTGAATTCACCTTAAATCGGGACATCCAACTACTCAGAGTACTCAAACAAAGGGGAGGCCTTGTTACATAGAAGGTAACATCCTCTGTAGGAGACCTTGGAGTATGGTTATCTGAGTCTTCATGGACTGAAGAGGCAATGGATTTGTCAGAAAGGAGGATTTCCTACTCCTTTTCATCCTCTGTTATCGGGGAGAATGAGGTCAGGATGGTACTCCTCTTCGACGTTGACCTCCTCATCTGGGTGTAGTGTAGGAGTGGTCTTCGGTGGCCCTCAGGAGGTTCGTATGGACAATGAACAGGCTTGACAGCAAAGCTGTCGTCCACTGTGCTTGATGACAATGGCGGTTAAAGGCACTGAACTACTACATTGGTAAACTTAACCAGTACCTCGTTCAGGTCCATGGTTGATGGAGGGGTGGCTCGATGGCACAGTTGTCGCTGACCTGAGAGCCCAATGAGCCTATAGCCCTCTGAGAGGGGTAGGCATCGACTGAGTAACAGACTGATGAGCCTGTTGTCTGGGCCGATGACCTGGCGGTCGACAGCTGGGTGCTCTGAAAGTTGGACAGCAAAGCTATTGGTATGGGTCTGGTAGGAAGAGACCTGGACAGCTGGTCTCTTTGTCGAGGCAGTCCCGTCCAGCGAAGAGCCCGAGGAAGGAGAGCTAACTAGGAAACTGGATGGCATGAGAGCAGTGGTGATCCTGGTCTTTTTCCCCTAGGACTTGTCTTGTGCCTTGGAGGCCCTGGGAGTGGAGGGACCCAGTGTGACAAGTGGCAGGGCCTTGGAGGACCCCTTTCTTGAGATGGCTACCTAATGCTTCAGCAGAAAGAGCTGCCTTGAATCGCCTGAGTGTGGTTTGGTTGATCTTCTGGTAGAGCTCTCAGTTCACGACTTCATGTTCCAGCCCAAGACAGCAGACACAAACTGAGTGTTCCTCGTAGACGCAATCTTCTTTCCACAGCAGCAATGCCGGAAAGGGAAGAAGAGGATGGATTAACTCTCAACATAATTAATAAAGGAAACAATCTCTGAAAGAGATTTGAAGAGAATCTGAAGGGAAAAAAAACAAAAAACAGCTGTAGGCCAAAAAGGCACGGAACACTGTGCGGCTCTTCCATGGTGACTGTGCTTGCAAGTAGTCGATGGAAAGAACGAAGAGGGAGGGGACACCCACTCCTATATAAGGGTTGCTGACATTGGCGGATATAGATAGCTTTGGCAGCCCCAGTTGTACTACTGAAAAGTCTTCCATGTGGATTCCCCTTCACCGACGGCGAAGGTTACTACGGTGCAACTTGATGACAGAGAACCTGAAGATGTGAATTTTCTACAAAGAATGTGCTCCTATAATCACCGACCATGCACAGAGCATTCTTCTTAACCCCTACCCTGTTTTTAGGGTTTGCATGTGAAAGCTGTAGATGATTATTAAAGAAGTATATGATTGTAAATAATTGAATGGAACAAATTTGTCAAGAAAGCTTTCTATTTTAAAACATATTTTATAGGATTTACTATACTGCACCTACCTACAAACTGACCAGCGCCCCAAAGTACATTGCCATTATGTATCCAGTGTTACTGTACTCTCAGTACTTGAATGGAAATTCTTGTGGCATTATGCAGAAGTTACAAATGAGTCATTCCTAGTAGTCCTCTGCAGGACTTGCATCGAGTTTGCAGCCTCTGTCTAGGAATGCCAGCTAGAGATCAGCTGTAAATGTGGAAACCACTGTACTAAACATTCAGTTAAGCAATGAGGCACGCAGGGTGTGGGTTATTGGGGATTTACCCACGCCTTGTGTGGTGTGTCACAAGGTGCAGCCGAGTGACTTAACCACACAAGAAGTGGGTAAATCACCCAGTAGCTCACACCCAGGAGTGCCTTATTACAATTATACAATGGACCCATGCGTAAAATAAATTTAAAATTTGTTTAATTGTTTTTTAAAAATGCCATCCCTCAACTGTGCATTATGGAGGATTTACCCTCTGTCATATGACATGTTTTGACCAATGAGGTTACAGGATTTTCACACAACATAGTATAATATATTCTGTTTAATATAGGATGCTGTTGGAAACTCAGACAAAGTTGGCCCAAAAGGAAGCTGACTTGAGAAAATCTGTGGAATCGTACAGTGGGAAAGTCTCTGATCTTCAAAGTAGACTAGAACAACAGAAGCAAGAGTTTCAGAAAGAACTTCAAGAGATGGAGAGGCAACAAAGGTAAGACAGTTTGTAATTATTTTATCTACCATCCGTGAATGTCAAAAGTAATGAAGAGCTGATTGATGCAAATAGCCCATTGTGACATGGTGGAATAGGATCCTATTTCAGTTATGGAGAAAGTATTTAAATGCAAGGATCTATTCTTCTTTTTCTGTCTCTCCTCTGTTTGGTTCTTTCAACAAATTTTCCTGAGAGACTTGGACTTTATCAACTTGACCCTCTCGCAATTCTTTGCCTCTCAACCTCCCTTACTGTCTTTTCTCCTTGCATATCTGCTGATATAAAATATATAAAATCTTTATATGGAAATAAACTATATTTTCTAAACAAGAGATCCCAATGTCCATAGTGTTACTGTTGAAACATTTATAATTATACTTTGAGATAATTTGCAAAAGCTGTTGTAAACTCAAGAGGTTACCGGAGTTCAATTTTTAAGCTTTTTGCAAAGAGACTGTCTGAAGGGCCTCAGTTTAAGCACACACTGATCTTCCTGGACCTAAGTCTCCACCACTCATTCCACTAGTGGGATTAGGGCGGAGGCACTAGGACCATCGAGGAGCAAACTTTGCCTGGAGGAGTCGGTAGCGAGATGGGCGCGCCCGAGACACTGGCGCGCGAGCTGCTGGCTCGGTGATAACGACCTTCCCGGCGCCGACCTCAACCGCCTCAGTTCCTTTTTTCCCGATGTCGATGCGCTTCCAGTATGCTGGCGTCGCAAATCTGTATAGAGTCAAACTTCAAACTAGCGCTTAGTTTTCAGTTTGTTTTTGTAACATTATCACGATAGTAAGTATACGGCAATTTTATTCTATTTCGAGAAATTTTTTTCTAATATCTTAAATTTAACACTTGCAGAAGAAGTCTGCGGCCTACTTAGCCGGAGTCAACCATGAGCAAGTCAGGTAGCGGTAGGGAACCAATGACTATTCAGTCAGCGGGCTGGGTCGGTCAGCCTCCTTCTCAAAAAACTCAGCGGGGTTCCGACAGCGGTCAGTCCGATGCCGGGGGATGGCGGTCCCCGTCAGGCATAAAAATAAGCGGTCGCTTTCACGGCACCCGTTCGGCCTCGAGCTCTTCTTGACCCACAGGTCAAAAAGAAGGCATCTCACCAGTGCAGCCCTCTGTAGTCATGTCTGCGCGTCGGCGGTGGGATTCCCATCATTGCTGGTGCGGTCTCCTTCTTGGTGCGCCAACTTCTGTGTCGTGCGTCCTCGACCAGACCCCTCCCGCCTATAGGTAGGGGCTCCAGATGAGCAGTTTCATCAGTGGGCGCTCTTATGGAAGCGATGGGCTCGGAGGTTTGTTCTTCTGCCCTGGCTCGGTTGCCTCGGGCCCTCGGGCCCCTCAGCGATCAGGTAGGCGATTGGACCTTCCTGGTCGCAGGGCCTTCTTGATGCCTGCGACTCCGTGCTTAAGTGTTTCCCCCCTCACGATGGCTGCGGCGCGCGAGGCCACACGATGCCCTTATCTCCTGGTTTGTTCCTCCTCTTGCTTTCCAGGTTCCTGGGGCTTTCCAGCGCCTTCTGCGGAGTCCCTGTTGCTTATGGCGCCGTTTTTGGTGCGGTGGGTCTTGCGGGCATCCGCGCCGTTGAATCTAGCGGGGAGCGTGGCCCGGCGCACGCCAGGTCAGCGGCGCTGTGTGCTTCGTCGGCAGCGGCGCCCGTGTCGCAGCGCCGTCGCTTTAAGCGGTACCATGTCGCGGCGCCGTCGGTTTAAGGCAGCGCCGTCGGCTTCAGCAGCGCGTAATGTGCGCCATCGGCTTGATAGCGCCGTCGGCTGATAGCACCGTGTGCGGCGCCGTGGCAGCTGACGCCCGTGTCACCGGCGCCGTCGGCTTACTAGTGCCCGTATGCAGCGCCGTTGCTGGAGCCCCACGCCTGGGGTTTCGCGGTGCGCTTGCGGAAACGCGTGCCTCTTTAGTACCCGTAGCCTCCTTGGTGCCGTCTTGGCCCGCTTGCCGTCTCGGAGCCAGGGTCTCGAGGACTCTCCTTGTTTTCTGATATTTCCTCCTCTCCTAAATTTTCATTCCTTTCCTGTCCAAACAGTCCTTTCTGGACCATCAGGAGATGATGTTGAGCCTGACCCAGACCTTCGGTTGGGTGATGAATGGAGAAACAGGATCTTTCTTTGCTACAGAGCCTGTGGTCGAGGACCTGTCCTTTAAGTCTCTGTTGAAGAACCCAAGATCCAATCTCTTCTCTCCAGACTACAGACATCGATCCTGGGAAGATATTAAGACTCAGTACCTTCATGCTTGGAGATCCTACGGATTTGACTCCTCCGATCCAGCCTTCCCATGAGCAGCTGTCTCAAATGGTATGGAATAATCCTGCTCTTAATCATTCAGTGGCTAAATCCATTGATAAGAAGTATTCAGCTCCAAGGATGCGTCCTATTTTGGCATCCCAAGCATTTGCGGATCTATTTGTAGTCCTGGCGAGAGAGAATAACAGAATGGAGTTCTTCACTAAAACTAACTTCAGCTACGACCTATTAACAAAGAGTCGATAAGATTGATACATTAGGTGAAGAGTCTTTGCTGCCTCCCACTTAAGTATACGTATTCCCAGTTATCAAGGCTATTTTTCTCAGTATGAGTATATCCTGTGGCACTCTATGAAAAGAATGGTTGAAGCTCTTCCAGATTCCGGACTCAAGTCAGAGCTTCTATTGACCGTTACTAAGAGGTATTGAATCAATAACCAACAAGTCAAAGCATGATGGGCGCTTCGACACTGCTTCAACGTTCAGCTGCTGCAGGGTTTGTACTAAAGCGCCATTTCCTGGCTCACGTTCTTGGACTTCACGAAGGATGCTTCAACAACAAGGCAATAGCGCTGCCTTTTGATGGCACCTATCTTTTGGCCCTCAGGTGGAGCAAGCCTTGAAAGCCTCCTAAAAAGACTAGATGAAGCCATTAAATTGGCAGAACCTCCGCCTGCCCCTCGCGGGCATGCAGACAGGCGTCAGTTTCTTGTCGTCCAGTCCTTCGAGGCAGAAGCAGGGAAGCTTCCATAAAAGCCAACCTGCCCAACCTCAGAAGAAGACTCAGCAGAGCGCGGGGCCTAAAGCCCCGAGCGCCATATATGAGTTGTTGGCCCAAGTTCCACATCCACTGCCGAGATGGGAACTTTCTCCTCCAGTGGGGAGGTCGTCTAATGTACTTCTACAGCAGGTGGAGTCCATAACTTCAGACAAATGGGTCCTTCCGGATAATTGAGGGTTACTCTCTCAATTCCCCCCCAAATTGTCCTCCCAGGCGACAACCAGGTTGTCGGCTTCTCAGTCAGACCTCCCTCACCCACCGAGATCGAGGGCCTTGAACAACAGGGCAATAGAACTGGTGCCCCGCATTTCTGTGAACACAGAGTTCTACTCCCATTTCTCTGGTTAAAGAAAACTGGGGATCGCCCATTCTAGACCTCAAGCTGAACAAATTCCTCCCCAGGGAGAAATTCCAAAATGATTTCCCCTATATTACCTGTATCCCTTGCTGCATCAGGACGGACTGGCTTGGCTCTCTGGATATGCAGGATGCGTCCAGCATATCCCGTCCACCGACCCACATAAGTTCCTCAGGGTTTGTAGCTTTGGGTCAGCATTATCAGTTCAGAGTCCTGCCTTTTGGCTATCCACGATGCCGTGAGTTTTACAAAGTGTTGTGCAGTTCTCACGGCGCATCTCAGGAAAAGCGGAGCTCAGTCTTTCCCTACCTGGACGATTGGCTTCTAGCAAGCCCGTCCCAGCCAAGGAGACTTTGGAAGCCGTGCAACGACTTCTCGTCTTCTCAAATCATGGGAGCTCTGCTGAATCTGAAAAAAACCCAACTGCAGCCCTCCCAGAGGCTCCTTTTCTTGGGGCCTTCTAGTCACCTCCTCCGCAAGCTTCCTTCCAGAGGACAGAAGACTGACATCCTTCGGATGGCCCATTACATCAGGGAGAACCAATCGGTTACAGCTCTCTCATCGCGCATGTTGGGTCTCATGGCGCCCTCGGTGTTCACTGTACCCTGGCCCGTTGCACATGAGAACCACCCAATGGATGCTCTCCACCCAGTGGTCTCCGACCTCCCCCCAGTCTTATCCCCATCAAGGTGACGAACCTCTCAAGGTCTCTCACCTGGTGGTCTCAAGAGAGCAATCTCCCAAAGGGTTCCCCTTGCTCTTCCGGACCATCAGATCTCCATCACCACAGACGCTATCGCCAATGGGATGGGGAGCTCACTGTCTCCCTCCACACTCAAGGTGTATGGACTCCGTTGAATCTCATCTCCACATAAATGTCTTGGGGGGGAGGCGGTCCTCTATGCGATCCAAGCTCTGAAGGATGTCTCTTTGTCACAAGAACATTCTCCTTCAAACGGACAGCAAAGCTGTGATGTATTACATCAACAAGCAGGCGATGTCTCACTCTTATCCCTTTGCAGGGAAGCAATGAGGGTATGGGAGTGGTGCTTGGAGCACAAGTCCACTTCACTTGCAAGTCAGTCTCTTGACCCAGGTTCGGTTGGTCCATCCCAACCTGAAATCACTTCACCTTCATGCTTGGCTCCTGAAGAGATAGAAGTGGAATCGGTTCAACGTCTCCGTGGAGAGTCTCGAGCATCCTTCTGGCTGCTGGGAGCCAGCCACCACAGGCAGAACATCGCATCCAAATGGGCGTTTTTCTCTCTAGTGTGCAAAGTCCTCTTGGAGCCCCTTTTCCTGTCCTCCTGACAAGGTTCTGGAGTATCTTTTGGACCTATCTAACTCAGGTCTTCAGTACTCCACAGTTAAAGTTCACCTTAGTGCCATCTCAGCGTTCCATGAGCTGGTTTCATCCCTGACTCTGGCTCAGTTACCTATGGTGAAGTTTCTTAAGGGATTCTTCCTTACCAGACCCCTGTTAAGCGTCCAGTTGCAACCTGGGACATTAACCTGGTGCTGGACATGACTCACTCAAACCTTCGAACCCCTAGCTACCTGTGAGCTAAAATTTCTTACCTGGAAGACTGCCTTCCTGGGGCCATAACTCACCGCAGAGTCTCTGAGATACATGCTCCTGGTTACAGACCTCCCAGATACTGTCTTCCATAAAGACAAAGTAGTTCTCCTGTACACATCCAAAATTTCTTCCCAGGTTGTGTCAGAATTCCATCTAAACCAACCTCTGGTACTTCCACAGCTTACTTCGCTAATTTCCAAAATGAAGAACTGAGCTCTTCATTCCTTGGATATGCAAGAGCCTTGCGGTTCTATTTGGACAGAACCCAGGATGTTAGCAAGACTCAACAACTCTTTGTTTCTTTCAGCGACACCGGCTGGGTCAACCTGTAGCTATCAGATGCATCTCCTCATGGTTGGTGGCATGCCTTCGACATTGCTACTCCATGGCTCCAGGTTAAATTAGAAGGTAGAGTGTACGCCTACTCTACTAGGGCGGCTCATCCCCGGCGGAAATTGCAATGTTCCAATTGCAGATATCTGCACGCCACCTGGAGCTTCAGTGCACCTTCAAGTACACTATGCACTGGATGTTCATGCCAGGCGACATTCACGTCGGCGGGGAGCCATCACTTGTGGGCTACCCCTTGAACATGTGAGCTCTGGCTCTCCTGCACGCCCTTGGGATTATCAAGCCCAGGTACTCTCCCACTGAGTGGAATGAGTGGAGTGGAAACTTAGGTCCAGGAAGATAGGAAAGTGCATGACTGCAAGTAATTTTTGGATCTTCTGGACGAGCCCCACCCACTCATTCACACGCCCACCCTCCATCCCCCCAGCTCACCGCTGTGTTGGTCTTCACCCCTCAAATCTTTAGGCTGTGAGGACTTTTTACTGACCCCTTCTTACACGGGTCGCACGGACTATCTTATGTCCGTGTTTTTAATATTACAGTTACTCTTTACGTTAGATTGCGCTGCACCTCCCTTGGTAAAAAAGTACTAGAGGCGGTTGGAGGTCGGCGCACGAGAAAGGTCAGTACTGCCCGAGCAAGATCGCAGGCGCCATCTCTCGCTACGACCCTCCAGCAAAAGTTTGCCTCCGATGGGTCCTAGTGCCTCCGGCCCTAATCCCACTAGTGTGAATGAGTGGTGGAGACTCGTCCAAGAAGATCAAGAATTACGGTAGGTACGTAATTTTCCTTTCTTCCTGCCTGAAACATACAAGAACAGAACACTTTGGGGGAAAAAAAAACAGGATGCTTATTAAGAGTGGGGGTTGGAAGGACTTACAGGAGAGCTGAGCTGCAATTGCTGGACAGAGAAAAGGGACACAGACTGAAGGAAACTATTTTATTTTGCTTTTATAAATAGTTATACCGAACAAGTTTATTTTTTTTATGTTACTGCTAATGTAAATAAATATTTTTGGTAAATTCTACAGTTGCTTCTGATTTTTCCTATGCTTCCTGAACTGCGCCTCAAAGACACATGCTGTCAACATAAGTAGGATTTACGCTGTGCATACCCTAAGACCAGAGTTTTGTGCATGAGTACTGCACCTAGTACCAGAGAGGCACAGAGAAAGGTATGGATTCTGCAGCAGCAAGTCCAGGAGTGGTTACCAGGAGAATGGCAGCCAAACTATCAGTGACAAAGTCAAGCTGAGATTGTACAGCCAGCACAAGTTATGGAAAAGGACGGGCAGTGAGAGAACCTGAAATCCTGATAGACTTTTTCAAATAGTGGGCTATACAACAAAAGAGACTGAGAAGCAGAGAGAAAGAGATTGAACATTTAGAAGCAGTGAGGAGAGAAGAGATGCAGTGACAGGAGCAGCAGGGGAGAGAAGAGATGCAGCAACGGGAGCAGCGATGGCTGGATGCCTTGTAAGTTATCAAAGGCAGAGGATCTGGCACAGATCCAGATGAGCAACAAATTGCAAGCAACTTAAAAGACATTAAACTTAGAAAGTTGTGTCCCTCGGATGATATTGAGGCATATCTGACAACTTTTGAAAAAGTTGCCACAGTTTGTCAATGGCAGAAGCAGCAATGGACAATCTGACTGGTACCCTGCCTGACAGGGAAAGCCCAACTTGCCTACAGCAGTATGGACACTGCACAGTCAGAAAACTATGACCTGTGAAAAGTGAAATCCTGAAAAGGAACCTCTCCGAAGAGATTTAGAACTTTCAAGTATAACTTTGTTGACAATCCTCGAAGCCTTACGTCTGACTCAGAATTCCTGATAAAATGGCTCCAACCAGAGAGCAAAACACTCCCACAGATCAACACATTTGCCATGAAGCAATTCATCAACATCCTGCCTTCAGACGTGCAGCTTTGGGAAAAGGCTGATATTACTTAGAGAGGACCCTTGCAGTAGGTATTCACATATAGGACTAAGCCGCCAGGCATCAGGATCCCACAGAAAAATTTCTAGCTAGCAGTCTCTGGCGAGGGACCGCCCCCATGTCAGGTAACCAGCATCAGAAGACTATAAAGGGGCGGTCCCACATGTCTGCCTTCCAGTTCTTTCCCGCCATTGGCTTGTGAATGTTCCGTGGTAGAACAGTGCTAGTCAGTCGCTCGTTGGTCTGTTTTAAAATTTTTCTACCTTTTCTCTATTTTCGACTTTATACAAACACCTGCTGTGTATGTCGTCCTCGACGCCTCCGAATCTCATAAGAACAAGTGCAACTCACGTGGTTCCCAGCTTCCACACAGGATGGCCACTTGTGCCTTTTCTGTCTGGGCCCAGACCACCCTGTGGAGAAGTGCCAGCACTGCTAGAAGTTCAGCTCGGCTACCCAGAAGAGAAGGCAGCAGTCCCCGGAAGCCTATCTCCTCAAGAAGAAAATGGCCTCCATGGAAAAATAGTTAAAAAGCTTAATTCAGGCCCTCCCCGAAGCCCACAAGAATAAGCGTGACAAAGCAGCACCGGGAGTGGGAGTAATCTTCCACAGCAGCCTTGACTTTGGCTGGAGTCGCAGCCCTTAAGGTAACATCTCAGGGATCCTCTTTGGCGGCTGTCTTGGTAGCTCTGAAGAAGGTGCTGCCTCTCGTTGGGCTCGTGCTCGCGCCCTTCAGGAGCCTCCGGGGCAAAGGAGGCCTCCGCTCCCATTGAGGCCGCTTCTCCTTCACAGCCTTCTGGTCAGCGGGCGCAGTAAGTCTGGACAAGGCTGCTAAGCCGCTCAGCTCCTTGGGTGAGTGCCCAGCCAAACTCCCCTCCGACAAGGCTGCCACTCCTTCGCAGCTCCTCAGACGACCACCTGGTCAAAGAAGCCTGCACCAGACCTGCGTCCGGTCTGTCGGCCAGGCTCTCAGTAATGTCTCACCCGTTGCCTACTGAGGTGCCAGCGTCCCTCGGTTGACATTCCGAGGATTTTTAATCCTTCCCCAGTTGAACCAAGACTTTGAGACTCTGCTGTCGGGGATCCCACCTCCGATGGACCCCCTCTGAATCCGGAGCCTAAGACACCGATCGTGATGCCAGCTGACCCCGACGACACACTCCGGCGTCCCTTTGCCTGACAGAAGACCTGTTCCCCCGTCAGGACCGTCAGACCCGCTCGACTGTATACCCATGCCGAGGCTGACGTCCGCGGGGCTGGCGCTTCCTTCGTCTGGCCCGCGAGCAGGGCCTTGTCAAGTTCTTCTGCTCCATCAGAGCCCCTGGTGCCAGGGTGCCAGACAGTGCAATACCCAATGCTGCAGTACCTGGTTCTTCAGTATCTGATGTCGCAGTACCAGACTATGGGCTACCCACCATCGGGCCACGGATACTCCTATTACGGCTACCCTTATTACGCATATCCTCCACAGCCGCGACGGACCTGAAGGAGACCTTGGCCTCCTGGTGGGCCGAGGCCAGGGCTCAGATCACCAAGGAGGTAGTCTTCTCCCGACGTTGGTCCCTACACCGGACCCCCTACGTCGGAGATGGGAAGACTCCCTCCCCCTTGCCTTACACCAGAGGGGAAACCTCTGGTGCCCGAAGCGGGGAGGACACGTGCCCCCAGGAACTCCCCAGAGGGGTCGTCCCTCCCCCTCCCAGGGAGGAGTCTTTTTCCTCTTCTTCAGAGTCATCTGACTCAGACTCTGAGTCCGGCCACTCTGACCATGAAGATGAGCCCCCGCACTCCAGAATGCCACAGGCCAAGGGATCCTCTGAAGTCCCCTCCGGAGGACCCTTCTTTTCATCATAACCGAAGTGCACTGCACTGAAGTCTGTCCAGATTATGTACAGCCCTCCTGAAGGGCAGTGGCGTCCTTTTGTCACCAAACCCGACAATGACAAAAGCCTCAAGGAAAATGTGCCAATAAATGTCTGGCCCCTCCAGCAACCAAGACTCCCCCCAGCAAAAAAAACACGGGAGCCTTGGCTGCTGCGCTGTCCCACACCTCCTGACTCCTGCCTCTCCTCTTCCTCTGCCTCTGGCGTTCAGAGGAACTGGTAGGGGAGATTCTCCTCCCTCTGCCCGGGTTGGGGAGGATAACATTAGATATTGGGTGCTTCAGCTGATATCCGGCAGGACACTCAATAGAGTTTCTGCAGAAACCACCCAAAACCGCCCCTCAGTCGTCTTACTCCCATAACATCTTCCTCTGGTTCTAGAGGAAATCATCTCCCTTCTCTCGAAGGTGGCGATAGAGCCAGTACCCACTCATCTTCGGGGGACAGGTTACTATTCCTATTTCTTCCTAGTTCCAAAGAAGACAGGAGATCTGAGACCGATTCTAGACCTCAGCTCCCCTGAACATGTTCGTGGAGTACAAACGCTTCAGAATGCTCTCCTTGAAGAGCCTTCTACCGTTACTTCGGCCGGGACAGTGGCTATGCGCCCTGGACATGCAGAATGCTTACCTGCATATCCCCATATGTCCTTCCTATCGCAAATACCGCCGTTTTTGTTTTCAGGGGGGCCACTACCAATTCAAGGCCCTCCCATTTGGTCTTTCCTCGGCCCTCTGAGTATTTAACAAATGCCTGTCTGTGGTAGTGGCCCACGTGTGTACCCTGGGCATGCAGGTCTTCCCGTACCTGGACGATTGGCTGCTGGCGGCCTTGTCCAGGTAGGAACTCCTGCACCCCCTTTCCCTGCATGTTTTTACCAGCCTGAGTATCACCATCAACCAAGCCAAGTCCCACCTGGTCCCTTTCCAACTCTTCCAGCTTATGGGGGAGATTTTATACATGACCACAGGCAAAGCTTTCTTGCCTCCAGACAGGGTCGAGACCCCTCAGAATTGGGCTTGTCTTCTATCGGTTGTGGGAGGGTCGAAGCCAGGTCAGTCCTCCACCTCCTCGGCTAATGGCGGCTGCCATTCTGACAGTCCAGTTCGCTCGTCTCCACATGAGGATCTCTCAGTGGATGCTTTGGTCACAATGGGCCCAGACTAGGGACGATCTAGACCAAGAGGTGCTAGTATCAGATCCCATGATCAGGTACTTGCAATGTTGGATGGTTCAGGAGAACCTGTGTCTGGGAGTTCACTTCTGCATTGCTTCTCCTTCCCAGACATTGACAACAGATGCGTCAGGGGAGGCTGGGGTGCCCACCTAGGATCTCAGGACTCAGGGTAGCTGGACCAAATTCGAGCAAAATCTGCACATAAATGGCTCAAACTGAGGGCAGTCCTTTTGCCTCAGGCTCTTCTCCCGGTCATCTCCTCATCCAATCAGACAACATGTCGTAGTCTGGTACTTCCACAAACTGTAAGGAACACGTTCCTACCCTCTATACCGGAGTAATATGGAGTCTGCTATTGGGCAGCTGAGCATCACCTTCTCTTGACAGCGGTTCACGTTCTGGGAGTGGAAAACACACTGGCAGATGAACTCAGTCAGTCCTCAGCCAGGGCCCACGAATGGGAGTTAAATCAACAGGTAGTAAACGACATCTTTTGACGCTGGGGGACACCTCAGATAGACCTCTTCACCTCTTCCCAAAGCAAAAACTTCCGCATTTTGCTCACTACGCTCCAGGGTGAGATGCTTTCTGTTGGGACACTCTGTCTCTCGGTTGGAAGGACAGATTTGTTTATCGTTCCCTCCCATTCCTTTAATTCCAAGGGTCCTGAACAAACTCAGATGGGAAGGGGCTCAGATGATTCTCATGGCCCTTTCTGGCCCAGGCAAGTTTGGGTCACTCTTCTGCAACAGTTTTCAGAGGAACTTCCTCTTCCACAATAACTGTTGACCCAGGATCAGGGTACCCTTATTTATCCAGGTCTCAAATCCTTCCATCTCCATGCGTGGCCCCTGCAGACATAGCTAAAGCCCACTTTGGAGTCTCTCCTTTAGTAGTGGACATTTTGGTGGAGGCGAGGAAGCCTTCCACCGGGTCCACCGACGCTACGAAGTGGAAACAGTTTTCCATCTGGGCACACTCAGAAAGACTTGGGCCTTTCCACGTGCCTAGCGCAGACAAAAGCCTGGATTACATGCTTCACCTTCTACTCTTCAACCTGGGTCTCAGCCATTCCTCGTTAAGGTCCATATGGCAGCTATTTCAACCTACCATATTCCATTTGGAGTCAGGACTTTTGCTCAGTTCGAAGTCTCAGACTTTTTTCAGAGGGGTTCTCCATTTGACCCCCATTTGCATTCCTGCCCCTCCATGGGAATTGAATTTCATCCTGGAGGAGCTCACTCTGCCCCCTTTGAGCCAGCAGCAGCAGCTGATTTAAAGTTCCTCTCTTCGAAGACGCTTTTCCAAGTGGCCATCACTTCTGCTCAAAGCGCATTTCGAGTTTCAGGCCTTGATCTGTAAAATCCTGTACCTGATTTTCCACAAGGAACATGTGGCTCTTAGCACCAACCCTAAGTTTCTCACTAAGGTGGTGGCTGAATCAATCTATTAGGCGACCCGCTTTCTTTACACAACACTCCAATCAAGGGAATACCTCTTGCATACTTTGGATGTTCACAGAATCCTGAGATACTACACCAATCGAACTAAGGATCTTGGGAAGACTGATAAGCTTTTTGTCTCTTTTACTTACAAAAGAGAAGGCAATGCTGTCTCCAAGCAATGCCTATCTGAATGGTTGGCGAACTGTATCACTTTCTGTTATGATAAATAGAACAAGACTCTTCCGGGTGAAGTCAGAGATCACTCCACCAGAGGGATAGCTGCCTCTGCGGCTTATTTCAAGGGCGTGTCAGCGCAGACATGTGTTGCAGCCATAACCGAACTTCTGTCCATACATTCACTAAACACTACAGTTTGGACACGCCTCTCGCTGTAAAGCAGGCTTTGGTTTGGCTGTCCTACAAGGTCTCCTTTCATGAGACCCATTCAGCTCTGAGTTCCATGTTATGAATGACAGTCCTCCTCCAGAGTGTTTTCCTTGTTCCAGACTGCTTGAGACTTACGTCCTATGTCTGACTACCTTCTGCAAGAGCCCTCTCGAAGTAAGATAGTACAATTATGTAAGAACTTACCGTGCAGTAGAACTTGAGAGAGGCTCTTCAATAGATATCCTTCCTCTCAGTCCCCTAAGTTTTTTTTTGCTTCATTTTTATGGTGGAAATATCCTCTTCTCTCGTCTTGCCTCTTTTGGCCTTTTGAGTGAAAGAACTGGAAGGCAGCCGTGGGGACCTCCCTTATACCACAGCATCTTCTGATGTGAGGGCGGTCCTCGCCAGAGACTGCTAGCTAGAAATTTTTCCTGGTCCTGACGCCATGTGCCCAGTTCTATATGTGAATACCTACTGCAAGAGCCTCTCTAGAAGATCTACTGTTACGGTAATTTCTTATGTAACTGTACTTTTCTTTGGCCAAGGACTACCAAATAGCCAGACAGACCCCACAGCGACGAGGTAACAGCCAAGCACTGATGTGAGACACTTTTTTTTTTTCTTCATTTAAACTCCAAGCCTGATAAGAACTCAAAGTAACAAATCTGTGCCCGGAGACTTTCTTTGCTATCACTGTAATAAACCGGGACATATTGCAAGAAACTGCGGTAGTAAGGAGAGTGGCTGTGGAGCAGATTTGTCTTTGAGCAAATTGGGCAAAGTACTTTAACAGATGTGAAGGTGGGGATAAGACTCTAAAGAGACTCATTGATTCAGGAAGTAAACAGACCCTAGTGCATGTTGAAGTGCTGGAAAACACTGCAAAGGACCAGGTACTGCTGTCATCTGCATCCACAGGAACACTCGATACTATACCACCACCCAAGTGACTCTGACCATTAAGGGTGTGTTGCACCAAATGAAAGTGGTGGTAGTACCTGAGTACCTGCACCTGTGATTATTGAAAATGACTTTCCAGGATTTACTGAACTAATCAAAGAGGGAGTAAATCCTGATTTTTTTTTTTTTTTTTTTCTTTCTAGCAGCAGTGGTGACAAGAGCTCAGGCAAAGAAAATTTCAGACTATGGGGACACGTTTCCCTTCAGTGATTTTGATTTGGACTTGTTTGAGCACAGCTCCAAGTTCCAAGAAAGACACAGCATGAAGGAACTGTGGCAACAAATGACTGGACATTAGGGGATAACATATGAAAATGCTGAAACTAAACTGATAACTGATTGTGATGATAGTCTATGGCTGATCACTGAGGGAGGATCGCACCCTTGTCAGATTGCTGTATAGATTTTACTTGCCTGGAATTCATGGCGATGTTGCTACCTATTGTAATTCCTTGCTGAGTGTCAGAAAGTAGCCCGGTCACTAGAAAGACAAGGTGCCCTTGGTGCCCTACCCTTGATAGATGTGCCTTTTGAAAGAATTGCAATGGATGTGGTTGGTCCTTTAGGAAAAAGTAAAAGGGTAATAGATTTATCCTGGTAGTATGCAACTGTGCTACTCGATACCTAGAAGCAGTTCCAATCGTACTGTTACAGCCCCAAAGTTGCAGCAGAGCTTGCGAAATTTTCAGAGGAATAGGCATACCTAAAGAAATAATTACTGATCAGGGTAGTAATTTTAGTGCTGCGTTACTTAAGAGCTGTACAGACTACAGGTATCACGGCCATAAGAATCTCCCCTATCACCCTCACTGTCCTGTTGAGCATTTTAACCAAACCCTAAAATGCATGTTAAAAAGGTTTGTAAAAGGGTAAGGAAAAGACTGAGACCAATACTTGCCCGACCTACTTTCTGCTTACAGAGAAGTGCCACAGGCATCAGCAGGGCTTTCATCATTTGAAATGCTGTATAGTAGGCAGCCAAGAGGGCCACTGGATTTAAATAAAAAAAAAAAGAAATGTGGGAAGATGCCCCCACTCAGAAACTGTCAGTAACTTATTGTGTGTGTGCCCTAAGAAAGAAGCTGGCAAAATATGTTGAAATTGCCCATAGTAATCGGGAAGAGGCCCCAGACCAGCAGAAGGTATATTATGACCATGGGGTAAAAGAAAGTTTTTGAGCCAGGTGAAAAGGTTTTGCTACTGTTACCCACAACAGAAAAGGAACTGTTAATGAAGTGGCAAGGGCCATATAAAGTGCTTAGACGTACTGGCACCGCTAACTACGAGATTGAGACCCCGACTAGAAAAATCCTACTAAGATGTACCATAGTAACATAGAATTTGACGGCAGATAAGGTCCACTTGGCCCACCCAGTCTGCCCATTTCCCTACCTGATGGATAAGCTGCAGATCCTAGTTAACCAACAGCTTACTTCCTCCTACCCCCACCCCTTAGAACTGCCTTATGACTGTCCTATGCATTCTTGAATTCCACTACTGTTTTTGACTCCACAGCCTCCTCAGGAAGGCTGTTCCATCAGTGATAAAATACTTCCTGACATTACCTCTGAGCTGTCCCTCCTCTATCTTCAAATTGTGCCCCCTTGTTCTTGGACATCTCTTTTTCTGAAAGATGATACCCTCTTGGACTTTGTTGATTCCCTTGAGTTACTTGAAAGTTTGTCATGTTCCCCCTCGCCCTCCTTTCCTCAAAGCTATACAAATTAAGCTACTTAAGTCTCTATTCATATGTCTTCTGGTGCACACCCTACACCATTTTAGTTGCCCTCCTCTGGACTGCCTCCTTCCTGTCTGTCATTGCAGAGATTGGGTCTCCAGAACTGGACACAGTACTCCAGATGGGGTCTCACTAGCTGTCTGTACAGAGGGATGACAACTTCCTGTTTTCTACTGGTGATGCCTCTCCCTATGCATTCCAGTATCCCCCCCCCAGCCCTCCTTACTGCCCTCTCACATTGCTTGCCCACCTTTAGGTCATCTGATGTGACTACCCACAGGTCCCGTTCCATTTTTGTTGTTATTTGTATCTCACCCTCCATTGTGTACTGTTTCCCAGGTGCATTACTTTGCACTTCTTAGCATTGAATCTAAGCTGCCATACATTTGACCATTCTTCCAACCTTGCCAAGTCCCTTCTCGTCCTTTCCACCCTACCTTGAATATCAACTCTGTTGCAGATCTTTGTGTCGTCTGCAAAGAGACGTATTTATCCTTCCAGTCCCTCTGCAATGTCACTTATAAAGACACCGAAGAGGACCGGTCCTAATACTGAACCCTGTGGTACCCCACTAGCAATCCCCCTTTCTTCAGAGTGGACTTAATTTACTATTACCCTCTGTGTCCTGTTCTCCAGCCAATTCTTTACCCAGGCTACCATCTTGGGACCCACTCCCAGGCTGGCTAACTTGTATATTAATCTTTTGTGTAGGACTGTCAAATGCCTTGCTAAATTCTAGGTAGGCCATGTCCACAGCCACTCCCTGATGTACTGGTTTGTTCACCCAGTCAAAGAAATCTATTAGATTAGTCTGACATGACCTTCCTGCTGTGAATCCATGCTGCCTTGGGTCCTGTGCCCCTCTGACCTCTAGGTACTCGACAGTTCTTTCCTTCAGAAGCGATTCCATCATTTTCCCTATTGCTGAGGTTAAACAGGTCTACAGTTTCCTGCTTCTGCCTTGCTCCCACTTTTGTGAAGTGGAATAACATCTGCCCTCCTCCAGTCCTCTGGTACCACTCCATCCTCCCATGATTTGTTAAAGAGGGTAGTCAGTGGTGTCACTTGTTCTACCCTTAGTTCTTTTAGAATTCTGGGATGAATCCCATCAGGCCACATTGCTTTGTCCACCTTCAGTTTTAAGAGTTGTTTCAGAACTCTTTCTCCTGTGAATGGGCTGGTATCAATGCCCATATTCAGAGTGTTTCTGTTTGGTTTAGGTACCTCCCCCCTCTTCATTTGTGAATACTGAGCAAAAATATTTGTTTAGTATCTCTGCCTTTTCACAGTCATCCTCTGACAACACCCTTTCCCTTTATTAAGCCTCACTCTCCCTCCCTTGATCTTCCTTCGCTCTTTGATGTACCTATAAAAGGTTTTATCCCCCTTATTAACAGAGTTGGCTATCTTTTACTCAGTTTGGGACTTTGCTGTTCTGACTGCCTTCCCTGCTTCCTTTTGCTTTAATTGATACAGTTCTCTGTCCTGCTCCTTCTGATTCCTTGTGTTTCTTTTTTCTCCCTAACCTTCCGTGCCACCTCCTTTGAGAACCATATTGGTTTCTTACATCGTTTTGTTTATTTACTTCACACAAAGGCTCGTTGCCTCTGTGATGGCAGTTTTGATTATTCCCCATTGTTCTTCCACCCCTCCTTCCTGCCCATTTGCTAGTGTATTCCTTAGATACTCACCCATTTTGGCAAAGTCAGCCCTCCTAGAGTGCAGTACCTTTGCCTTTGTATGACTTGACTCTACTGCTGTGTTTATTGTAAACCATACTGTTCATTGGTCGCTAGTTCCCAGATGGCTACCCACTTCTAAATCACCTCGGAAGCAGAGTACAGGCTCTATATTTTGGTCCTGAGACGTGCCCTCTCCTATTACAAGGAGAGGACAGCGGAAATTAAGGGAGAGGTTCGCCAGCTGTTTGTCACCTACGCTGAAGCCGCTTCTGGCAGACCTGCAGCAAAGTCAACTAATGCACTGTGGATCACATCATGCATAGGTCTGTGCTACGAGTTGGCGGGCAAGGAGCCTCCCAGAGGGAAAAGAGCTCATTCTGCCTGCCATACTGCTGCATCGGTGGCTACTTCCAGGGACATCCCTATCCAGTAAATCTGTCGGGCTGCTACCTGGAAGTCGGCAAACACCTTCATCACCCACTACCACATCGACCTTGAGTCACGCTGGGATGCTGATTTTGGGGCCTCAGTTCTCCATTCTCTGTTCCCCAAGTAGAGGGTGTATGCCTTGCCTCCCTCCCTCCTCTCGGAGAACTGCTAAGAGTCTGCCAATAAGTGTGGATCAACAACATATCCTAGATCCTAGAAAAACAGGATCTTCCTGGACAGTCTCCACCACTCATTCACAGTAATGAGAACTGCACCAGAGGCACTAGGACCCAGTGGGAGCAAACTTTTTGCTGGAGGGTCGGCGCCAGAGATGGAGCTGTGAGGAGCGGCACCGCGAGCCTCAGCTCGTGTGGTAATGATTATCTCAGCGTCAACCCTCCAACCGCCTCAGTTCCCTTTTTCCCCTCCGTCGAGTGCACTTCAGTGATGACGTTGCTCGCCTACCGGGAATCAAACTTCAAACTAGCAGCTTAGTTTTTCAGTTTTATTGTTTTGTAGTAACATCTCGAATAAATATCGCTTAGTTTATTTATTCTTAATTTAAGAAGTCTCAGCCTACATTGACAGAGTCGACCATGAGCGGGTCAGGTGACGGTAGGGAGACTTCGTATGAAAGCTGTTCAGTCAGCTGGGCTGGGTCCAGTCCGCCGCCTTCTCCGGAGGGGGGGGGTCTGACAATGGACAGTCCAATGCCCAGTGGGGTGGGCGGTCCCCTCGAAAGCATAAAAGTAAATGGTCGCACTCTCGGCACCATTCGGCTTCAAGCTCTTCTTTGACCCGCAGGTCAGGAAAGAGAAGGCATCACTCGAGGTCGCCCTCTGATATGTCTGCGTGTAGACAGTTATTGGGGCTAGTTGCCGGCCTCCTCCTCCGGAGTCGCTGGTTTCTATATCTGGTAGCTGACGTCTTGGACATTGGAGCCCTACCCTGCCTTCTGGTAGGTCTTCAGATGAGCAGTTTCATCAGTGGGCGCTGTTGTGGGCAATGGGCTCGAAGGTTGGTCCAGCTACCTGGCCCAGTCACTCAGGGGCCTGGACTTCTTGGGAGATCAGGTAGGGTGGTTGAACCTCCCTAGTAGTGCAGTAGCTATCTTCCGGTGCTGTCGGCTCCGCCCTTAGGTGTCTTTCCCCCAAACACGGCTGCAGGCACAGGAATTTTACTGATGCCTTTATCTCTTGGTATTCATTCTTCTTTCTCCTCTAATCCTGTTTTGGTCTTGGGATATTTTCGGCGCCCTTGAAAATCGATAGCTCGCTAAGCCATCCTCTAGCACCGTTGCCTTTCGCAGTGCGTGCGGCTTACTATTGGTACAGATGGCCTCGGCACCGTCGACGATTTTCAGCGCCGAGGTCTGTTAGGATGTCATCCAGCCTTCAAGACTCCTCCTTCAACCCTTTTCCTTCCTCATTTCCTTCTGACTTTCACTCCTTTCCTGTCCATACAGTCCTTCCTGGACTGTCAGGAGATGACATTGAGCCTGACCCAGACCTTAGGCTGGGTGATGATGTGGAAGGAACAGGATCTATTCCTGCTGCAGAGCCTGTGGACGAGGACCTGTCTTTTAAGTCTCGGTTGAAAAACTTGATTTCCACTCTTTCTCTCCAAACTACAGTTATCGATCCTGGGAAACTGTTAAGACTCCAATACCTTCATGTTCCGGAGATCCCTATGGATTTGACTCCTCCAATGCAGCCCTCCTTTGAGACGCTGTCTCAAATGGTATGGAATAATCCTGCTCTCATTCCTTCAGTGGCTAAGTCCATAGATAGGAAATATGCTGCTCCCAAGGATCGACCCATTTTACCATCCCAAGCCTTTGCGGATCCTATTGTAGTCTTGGCAGAGAATGATAAGGTCGTCCTTCCCCAAACTACTGCAGCTCGACCTATTAACAAAGAATCTCCTAAAGATAGACACTTTAGGTAATAGAGTCTTTGCTGCTTCCACCCTAGGTATGCGTATTGCCAGCTACCAAGGCTATTTCTCTCAATATGAGTATATCCTTTGGCATTCACTCAAACAAATGGTTGAAGCTCTACGGAGTTGGACACAAATTCAAACTTCTTCAAACCATAGTCAGAATTATCGAGTCCAACAACCAACAGGTTAAAGCAGTTATATACGCTTTACGATACTGTTTCGAGGCGGCGGGCATTTGTACCCGCCGTCATTCCTGGCTGCGCACTTCAGGTTTCATGAATGATGCACAGCAGCAGGTAAGCGTTGCCTTTCGATGGTGTGTGTCATCTCGGCCCCTCAAGTAGAACAGACTCTAGAGGCTACGCAAAAGACTAGGTCAGCCATCAAACTGGCTCAACCTCCTCGTCCCTCGTCGAGGGTGTTAATAAACGCCGGTTTCATAAGTCAGTCCTTCGAGGCAGAGGCAGGGAAGTTTTAATAAAAACCAAGACCCTCAGACTCAAAAGAAAATGCAGCAGAAGGTGCAAGGACCCAAAGGGCCCAGTGCCACCTTCTGAGTTGTTGGCCCAAGTCCCACCTCAGCTGCCCGAGGTGGACTCTTCCTTAGCAGTGGGAGGTCGTCTGACTCACTTCTACAGTCAATGGAAGTCCATAACCTCGGACAAATGGGTCCTCCGGATAATCCGCGAAGGGTATTCAATCATTTGGAGACCCCTCTGGATCGTCCGTCCCCGGCGACAGCCCAGGCTGTCAGCTCTTCGGTCAGATCTTCTCACCTCTGAGTTTCAGGGCCTTCCGAACAACAGGGCAGTGGAAGTAGTTCCGCTGGATCAACGGAACAGATGGTTCTACTGCCATTACTTTCTGGTTCCAAAGAAAACCGGGGGCATGCACCCCATTTTGGACCTTAGAAAACTAAACAAATTCCTTCCCAAAGAGAAATTCAAAATGATATCACTGTTACCTTTGCTTCATCAACACGACTGGTTAGCCTTCCTGGATATGCAGGATGCTTACCAGCACATTCCTATTCACCCAGAGCATCACAGATACCTAAGGTTTGTGGCTTTGGGACAGCATTATCAGTTCAGAGTCCTGTCCTTTGGGCTATCCTCGGCGCCGGGAGTTTTTACAAAGTGTTGTGCAATTCTCGCAGCGCATCTCAGAAAAATCGGAATACAGGTGTTCCCATATCTGGACGATTGGCTTCTAGCAAGTCCTTCCAGACAGGGAACTCTAGACACCGTAGACACGGCTTCACACTTTCTCACGTCCATGGGGTCCTACTAAACCTCAAAAAATCACGGCTTCAGCCCTCCCAGAGGCTCCTTTTCATAGGAACTCTCTGGACACCACCTGTGTGAAAGCATTTCTTCCAGAGGACAGGGGCGCGATATCCTTCAGGTGGCTCGATGCATTGGAAGAGCTGCTCGGTTTCAGCTCTCGATGCAAACGGATGCTAGGTCTTATGGCATCCTTGGTGTTCACTGTACCTCTAGCACGCCTCGACATGAGAACCTCTCAATGGATGCTCAGTACTCAGTGGTCCCCGACCACTCACCCTCAGTCCTTTCTCATCAAGGTGACAGAACCTCTGAAGAGATCACTCACCTGGCGGTCGCAAGAGGACAATCTTCTGGAAAGGTATCCCTTTCCTCCTCTGGATCATCAGATTTCCATTACCACAGGCGCATCCCTGATGAGGTGGCTCCGATCCCCAGGATTTTAAAATGTTACCCACTGTGGCTAAAGTGACCCCAGGCTGTTTAGCCACTATGTAAATCATGGGCCACACTCTCAAATTAGTTATTCTAAACCACGAGTACTATGCTATTGCTAAAAATGGCAGGAACAGAAGGTTTTGGCCTCTGTGGCTTAGGTAACTTTAAAATTATTAGAAATTTTGCCACACGCTAAAAACATTCGCCGGTGGTGACGTGGCGAGTGGCTAGCGGGAACATAGGTTGGGGAACTCGTTGTCAATCTCCACACTCAAGGTATGTGGACTCTGGGCAAGTCCCAGCTTCACATGAATGTCTTGGAGATGAGAGCCATCCTTTATGCAGTCCGGTCTTTGAAGGACATTCTCTGTCACAAGAACATTCTCCGTCAAATGGACAGCAAAGCAGTGATGTATTACATCAACAAGCAGGGTGGTGCTCACTCTTACCCCTTATGCAGAGAAGCGATGAGAGTGTGGGAATGGTGCTTGGAGCACAAAGCTCTAATTCAAGCGGTCTACCTGCCGGGAGTGCAGAACGAACTGGCAGACCGTCTCAGCAGAACAGAGACAGATCCTCATGAATGGTCTCTCGTCAACCATATTTCAGTCACTGTTCACAGAGTGGGGAACTCCAGACCTGGACCTTTTTGCATCCCCACTCAACACAAAACTGCTTCTCTTCTGCTCCAGAAATCCAGGGCCTGGCATTTTCTGTCAGGATGCATTCAGGCTGCAGTGGACAAAACGCTTTCCGCTTCTTCCTCTAATTCAGAGGGCACTTCTCAAGTTCGAGTCCCAGGGGAACAAAATGATCCTCATTGCTCCCTTCTAGCCTCGACAGATATGGTTTCCACTACTCAACAGTATGTCGGAAGCTCCTCCGAAACCGCTTCTGCTTCAGACGAACCTTCTGACTCAAGGGCCTCCGGTCCATCCCAACCTAAGGTCGCTTCACCTTCACGCTTGGCTCCTGAAGAGATAGAAGTGAACAGGTTCAGTGTCTCTCGCAGGGTTTCAGATAGTCTTCTGGCTGCGCGCAAGCCAGCCACTAGGAAAACTTACACAGCCAAATGGAAGCGTTTTTCGCTCTGGTGTGCAAAGTCCTCTTTCAGTCACTTCTCCTGCCCACCAGATAAAGTTTGAGTACCTTTTAGACCTCTCAAATTCAGGTCTGCAATACTCTACAGTTAGGGTTCACCTTTGTACCATTTCAGCTTATGAGCCAGTATTTTCTTGTCACTGGCTCAGTTACCTGTGTTTAAGAGGTTTCTTAAGGAATTCTGCATACCAGACGACCTATAAGGCGTCCAGTGCAGCCTGGGACATTAATCTTGTGCTAGACATGCTCACTCGAAAACCTTTCTAGCCTCTAGCTACCTGTGAGTTAAAATTTCTCACTTGAAAGCGGCCTTCCTAGTGGCCATTACCTCAGCCATGAGGTCTCTGAGATACATGCCTTGGTCACAGACCCTCCGTTATACTTTGTTTCATAAAGACAAAGTAGTTCTTAGGACCCATCCTAAGTTTCTTCCCAAGGTTGTTTCAGTATTCCATCTAAACCAACTCTTGGTCCTTCCTACTTACTGCGAACTTCCAAAATGAAGGGGCATTCTCTTCATTCCTTGGACGTCAAAAGAACTTTGCGTTTCTATCTAGATAGAACAAAAAGATTTTCGCAAAGCTCAACAACTGTTTGTTTCCTTCAGTGAGACCCGGCTGGGCCAACCTGTCGCTATCAGATGTATTTCAGCATGGCTAGTGGCATGCCTCCGCCACTGTTATTCCATGGCAGAGGTTAAGCTGGAAGGCAGAGTGTACGCTCACTCTGCTAGAGCGGTCACGGCATCCCTAGCGGAAATCCACAGCGTGCCCATTGCAGATATTTGCAATGTGGCTACCTGGAGCTCAGTGCATACTTTCGTCAAACACTATGCCCTGGATGTCCGTGCCAGATGACATCTTTCTTTTGGCAGAACCATCCTTAATGGACTCCTGTCCTAAAACTGTGAACTCTTGGTCTCTCCTGCTGCTGCCCTCTCAGGATTATTAGCTCGGTACTCTCCCATTAGTGTGAATGAGTGGTGAAGACTTTATGTCCAGGAAGATATGGAAATTGTGTACCTACCGTAATTCTTGATCTACTTGGATGAGTCTCACCACTCATTCACATCTCCCCTCCATCCCCTGGGCTCACCTCTGTTGGTCTTCCTCCTATCTTTAGGCTGTGAACTTCTTTATTGACCCTTCTTATACACGGGTCATCCGGACTATCTTATGTCCAGTTTTGGTTAGGCTATCCTTCTAGGTTAGTTACACTGCACCTCCTCGGGGAAAAAAAGGTACTCAGGTGGTTGGAGGTCGGCATGAGAGATAATCACTACCTACGAGGTTCAGGCTTGCGGTGCCGGCTCCTCCTTGTCCATCTCTAGCGCCCGAGCCTCCAACAAAAAGTTTGTTCCCGCTTGGTCCTAGTGCCTCAAGCAGTTCTCATTAGTGTGAATGAGTGGTGGAGACTCGCCAAGAAGATCAACAATTACTGTAGGCACGTAATTTACATTTCTAGGAAGCGTGGATATGTTGTTCTATCCACACTTACTGGCAGGTTCCTTGCCACTTTATATAGCATGCGGAAGGTCTTCAAGCTGGCTCCTCCCACCCACCTGGGTGATAAAACTCTCGGCTCTGCCCCATGAGCCAGATCTTCCTTACCGCTTGGAAGCTCAGGTTCCCTCCTTTGCGCTCTGCATTTTAGGCCTGGATCCTAACTCATCAGTTAAACCGAAACTTATATTAAAACTTACTAGACTTTGGTCTTTTTCTTCCTTCGCGGCTGCGATGGACACGTCGACTCCCTGATTTCGGCAGTGCCCTTGTGGGCAGATGATGTCCCGGACCGATCCGCACTTCACGTTTGTTTACTGCCTTGGGCTCGGTTAATGTTCTTGAGGATCACTCTGCCAGACTTCAACTTGGGCGCCGGAGGCGTGGTTCCTTAGGTAAGTCGAGGCCTGTTGGGCGTGTCCCGGCTGCGGGCTCGGCTGAACAGCTTGAACAAATGATTGCCCTCGAGTAGGAGGTGGCCCTTGCTGGATCTACTTCTTCCTTGGTAGCGGCATTTATCCTGCTCTCTCTGGGCTCCTCCTACGACTTCATTCAAGGAGCTTTGTTAATCCCTCTCCACTAAGGAGAGGGTCTTTAGGACATTCCTCTTGGTCAAAGAAAAGGAGACTGAGGTAAGTCCCACAGTCGGCGTTGGTGGGAAGCGGGGAGGTCCCCTTCGGATAATGCGACACTCTACCGGTCGAGGTTGTGGCTAAGGCGCTATGGCTTCACGGTGTCCCAGTCGGGTCAGCCAACCGAGACACCCGCGACAGTCGGAATTTTCACCACCGCTCGGACGGGCTGTCGACTGGAGAAGCCATCAACTCTTCTTCACCGGTTCCCCGGTGGAAACCGAGACTTTCCTGTGCGGAGTCCCTGAACCGATGGAGGAGTGGGTTTCTCCTGCTCCCTCCCAGACCCACCCTCGGAAACATCGAGAGGTCTTGGACCTCTTCTCGGTCCAGCCAATTCCCCAACATTGGCGTTCTTGGTCTTGGCATCGAGGAAAGCAACAGCGACCACTCACCATCGTCTTTTTCTCTTCGGAGGATAGGCTCAGCGCCAGATTCGACAGGCGTTATGAGGATCTGATGTGGCAGCTCTTTGTTCGGAACTGAACTTAATTCGGGCCGCCTTCTCGCCACATGTCACCAGACAGCCAAACAACTTCTCATTGTCATTGAGGAGCCGACACTGGTTGTTCAGCCAAAACCAGCTGCACCACCCATTGTGGTGGAACCCCCACCTCCACAACCTAAAAATGGGCACTGACCAAGGATTCTCAGTCGGGTCAGTGGTTGCCCCACATCGGTTGTCGGTCACCCTTACTCCCAGTTGGCCTCAGCAATTGGAGAGGTGTTTCAGGGCCCCAGCAGCAGTTTGCAGACTCCTCAGAGTCTGACGATGATTCTCACTGTTCTCCAGGCCCCGACCTGGAGTCCACTGGGGGTCAATCGGTGGACGAGAGCCCATACTTGTTCCTGGGAATGCTTCGGCTGATCTCAGAATCTACTGGGATGAAGCTTGAACCTGTTTCAAAGCGGGCCAAATATCTTCTCACGGAGATACTGGACCGAGGGGATTCCCCTATGGAGGCCTTTCCTGTGGCTAAAGCCATTGTTGGCCCAGCTCTGGAGGTATGGCAGTGGCTGGCTTCTTGTCCAGCACCTTCGGCCATAGTGGCCAGAAAGTGTGCTGCTCCCACCAGTTCACTTTCCAGATTCTCGGAGCACCCCTCTGCGGAGGGGCTGGTGACCGACTGTGTTTTCCGGCGCTCCGCAAACACTCGGGACGTGCACATGCCACCCAACAGAGTTCAAGAAACTGGACTACTCTGGGCGTAAAGTCTATGCTGCCTCCTCCTTAGGCCTTCGTCAGGCCAGTTCGGCCGTTCTGAGGGCACACTTTTCCCACGCCCTTTTGGGCTTCCTGGATGAGGTGATTCCTCATCTCCCAGCTGACCTCCAGACTATGGTAAAGCAGTTGCAGGATGAGGGAAGGGCAGTGGCAAAGCAACAGCTCCAAACTGCTTTAGACATTGGATACTCTTGTGCCCGGTCAGTAGCGGCCGCAGTGGCAGTACACCGCAGAGCTTGGCTGCGGATCTCCACTTTCACAGGGGATACCCAGCACAAGCTGGCGGACGTTCCCTTCCTGGGTACCGACTTGTTTGGTCCCTGAGTGGAGGGTCCTCTGCAGAGGATCGGGAAGTCCAATGCCACCTTGGACTCTGTCACGCCTGCCCAGAAGGGCAAAGGTCCAGCAGCAGCAGCAAGCCCTTCGCCTTCTGTCCCTCGGCACATCTGGCCCAGCAACACCAGCATCAGGGCCAGCAGGCTCGCGCCTGGCACCCCAAAGCCAAGCCTGCAGCTTCCTCCTGCTGGAAGCCGAGGGAAAGGCCCGGAGGCCCCTCAGCCAGTCCTTCCTCCAAGCCTGCCCAGTGGCGGGTTGAGGGGTGTCGCTAACCTCGTCACTCCCGCCACAGGTTCCCCCATGGGGGGCAGCTCCGCCTCTTCGGGTCCACTCATCACCAGGACCACTGGTGCTGGAAGTGGTAGGAAAGGGTCTGCCTCTGGAATTCAAGCAGGGTCCCACCTTATTGAGCCGCCGCCCAAGGGGGCCTACGGGTTAAACCTCTTTCGCCTCGCCGAGCTGACATTGCCCCTGTCCTCCAGAAGGAGGTGATCAGGAGGTGGCGGATCCTCCACCAGACCCAGGGTTTGTGTCCAGATATTTCCTGGTCCAAAACGGACGGGGTGCTGGTGCCCCATCCTAGACCTGCACGACCTGAACAAGTCCCTAATGTCTCGAACTTTCAGGATGGTCACTCTGGCACAGATCTTTCCATCCTTGGAACGAGGCATGTGGTTCTGTTGTCTGGACCTTCAGGACGCATTCTTTCATGTCTCTATCCGTCCGTCCCACCAGTGATTCCTCCGCTTCAGGGCGGAGGGGTCCCTTTGAGTTCCGGTCATGCCCTCGACCTCTCTCCAGCTCCCAGTGTCTTGACCAAATACATGGCAGTGGTGACAGCATTCCTGCGGTGCCAAAGGATCCGAATGTACCCTTACCTGGATGACTGACTGATTGCAGCCCTTCCAGACAGGAGGTGGAGCTTTCAGGGATCTGGCCCTCAGGTCTGCTCTCAGATTGGCCTCCTCATCAATGAGGCCAAATCGAATCTTAGCCAACGAGGCAATTCAATTCTCGGGACAGAGCTTGACTCTCTTCGATGTGAGCATCGGCTCCACGCGGACAGGGCCGAGGTTCTTCTCCTTGTCCAATCATTTCTGGTTGCAGTTGCGCCTGCCTGGGACTTCCTGCGCCTCCTGGGCCTGTGGCGGCCTGCACCAATGTGGTCTGTTGGGCCTGTTGGCACATGCGTTCCCTACAGTGGGGACTGGCCCGCCAGTGGTCACAGCACTTCGGCCTTCTGGACCAGCCCATGACTGTGACCCAGGAGATGTCTAATGCTCTCCAGTGGTGGATCGTTCCAGCTCATTTGCAGGAGGGTATCCCGTTTGTCTGCCCCGAGCCAACGGTCACTCTAACGACCAATGCCTCTCTGGGTTGGGGTGCCCATCTGGGGGAGCTCAGAGCGCATGGCCTCTGGTCCCCTCAGGAGTCTTGATGCCACATCAACCTGCTGGAGCTCCGAGCGGTCCGACTAGCCCTCACCGCCTTCACTCCGTTTGTACAGGGTCAAGTGGTCCATGTCCAGACGTACAATACCACGACCATGTATTACCTAAACTGCCTGGGCGGGACACACTCCTTGCCCCTGTGCAAGGAAGCTCTCCGCTCTTGGTCGCTCGTGAGCAGACTGGAGGCGGATCTCCTAGCCATCCATGTGGCAGGAGCCTCCAACACTCTGGCCGATGCCCTAAGCTGGATAGGTGCTGCATCTCACGAGTGGTCTTTCCTGCCGGAGGTGGTACACAATCTTTTCTCCCACTGGGGCACACCTCAGGTGGACCTATTTGCCTCCAAGGAGAATGCGAAGCTGAGGCTGTTTCATGCCCGCCCTCAGCAGGGCTCGCTGCAGGGGGATGCCTTTTCGAGGCCGTGGACCCCGGGCCTCTTCTATGCCTTTCCCCCATTTCCCTTGATCCACAAGGTGCTTCTCAAGGCGAGGAGGGACAAGGCGCAGGTGATTCTGGTAGCCCCAGACTGGCCCTGCCAGTTCTGGTATCCAGATCTCCTCAGCCTCATCTCCAGGGTCTCAAACAGCTTCCAGCCCGCCTGGACCTGATCTCAGTCAACCAGGAAGGTTCTCCACCCGACCTTCAATCCCTGCACCTGACGGCCTGGTCTCCTGAGCCGCCAGAGTTCCGGCCTTGGGACTTTCCAGCGAGGTCTTCAACATTGTTGAGGCATCCCGTAAGGAGTCAACTCAGAAAATGTTACACCTTCAAATGGAAAAGATTTTCCATTTGTGTTGTGGAGAAGGGGTTGGACCTTCCTCTTGTTCCTTGGCCAGCATTCTGAACTACCTGTGGTCCTTTCTCAGCTGGGACTTTGGTCGACGACCCTTGAGGTGCACCTGGCAGCCTTCTCTGCTTACCGGGTGTGTGCCGGAAAGCATTCGGTGGCGCAGGAGAAGGTGGTCGGCCGGTTTTTCAAAGGCCTTGATCACATTTCCCCTCCGGTGCGAGGACCTCCACCTCCGTGGGATCTACTGCTGGTATTGGCTAAGCTCATGGGCAAGCCATTCGAACTGATGCACAGGTGTGACATCTCTCACCTGTTGTGGAAGACCGCCTTCTTGGTGGCTATCATGTTAGCCAGAAGGACGGGAGAGCTCCAGGTGCTTTCCATCGAGTCTCCTTATCTGGTATCCACAGGGACAAGGTTGTCCTGTGCCCCCAACCGAAATTCCTTCCGAAGGTGGTGTCTGAGTTTCACCTTTACCAGGTGTTGACTCTGCTAGTGTTCTAACCCAGTCACACCTCGGAGGCCTAATATAGGCTTCATACTCTGGACCCTAGAAGAGCGGTCTCTTATTATAAGGAGCAGACGGCTGAAGTTTGGGGAGAGGTTTGCCAGCTGTTTGTCACCTACGCTGAAGCCACACCTGGCAGACCTGCAGGCAAGTGGATGATAGGCAGGTGGGTCACCTCATGTATAGTTCTCTGCTATAGGTTGGCGGGCATGGAGCCTCCCAAAGGGATAAGAGCTCATTCTACCCACCATGCCACTGCATGGGTGGCTGCTTCCAGGGACGTCCCTATCCAGGAAATCTGCAGGGCTGCTACCTGGAAGTCATCACACACCTTCATCACCCACTACCACATCGACCTTGAGTCACGCTGGGATGCTGGTTTTGGGACCTCGGTTCTTCAGTCCTTATTTCCCAAGTAGGGGGTGTGCGCCTTGCCTCCCTCCTCCAGAGAACTGCTAGGAGTCTGCCAGTAAGTGTGGATTGAACAACATATCCATGTCCCTAGAAATACAGGTTAAACACCTGTAACAGGAGTTCTAGGAATGGTATATGTTGTTCATCCACAACCCACCGACCTCCCGGCCTCGACGCACAACCTGGCTTCCAGCGGGCTAGATCTGGCGCATGGGGCGGAGCCCAGAGATTAATCACCCGGGTGGGTGGGAAGAGCCAGCTTGAAGACCTTCCCGCAAGATTTAATGCGGCAAGGAACCTGCCAGTAAGTGTGAATGAACAACATATACCATTCCTAGAACTCCTGTTACAGGTGAGTAACCTGAATTTACTCACCTGTAACAGTAGTTCTAGGAGTGGTATATGTTCATCCCCACGGACCCACCTGACTTCCCCGGCTGCGGACATACAAACCTGGCTTCCAGCGGGCTACGATCTGGCGCCATGGGGCGGAGCTGAAGTATATACCACCCTGGTGGCTGGGAGGAGCCAGCTTGAAGACTTCCGGCTAATCTTAAAGTGGAAGAGACATGCCAATAAGTGTTTATGAACAACACATACCACTCCTAGAACTACTGTTACAGGTGAGTAACCTATTTTTATAGTGCATGAGTGTACCTGGAGCAGGTTCGAGGTAGTACACAAGTGCTGTTGGAGTGAAAGAATGGGTTAGGTTGTTGTGCACACTGGTGACAGAGAAGGGCAGGTGGAGAAGAGAGGGAGGAAAGGCAAGAACTGAATATGAAGAGAAGGGGTAGCCATTTCCTGATTTCCCCTTCAGGATGTTAAGAACCCTGCTTTTGTGGGGGGGGGGTCATGGTAGGAATGCAGAAACGGAGGATAGGTTTTAAGGTGGGTTAAAGCAGGAACATCTTAGGGAAAGGTAATTGTGTAGGGCAGAGGTAAGGGGGTAGTTGGAGGAATGTCGTATTTCAGGGGGGGAAGGAATTCCAGAGTTTAGGGAAACGATGGGTGAAACCAGTCTGACTGATGAGGGTGGAGCAACGAGGGACCATCAAGGTGCAAGTGTCATTTAATCTGAAAGAGTGGGTGGGGAGGTGGAGTGCAGAGAGGATGAGAGATAGGAGGAGCTCCCGAACCAGAATTTGGAGTTTAGTTTGGCACAGTTAGAGATCGTCCTGTGAGACAGTGGAAGGAAGGTTAGAGAGCGATAAAGTTCACAGTGGTGGGAGCGGAAGGGAAGTTGATAGCAAAGCAGCAGAAGGAGTTAGTGTCCAACTTAGTCAGGAAGATTTGGGAGCAGCATCATAGACTATGTCACAGTAGTCAAAGATTGGAGTATCATCTTCTGGACCTACTCCTTCTGGGAGCCTGATAATATACAAGCCTTCCTAGATGAATGGGACAAGAAGAATGGAAAGATCTGAGGACATACAACTGTAAGCTGGAGTTTTCTACTTATTTCCTGTTCATGGCCCCGATTTTCAGCGCGGTTTTGGACTGGAGAACAATCAAAACTGGATGGAGCCTGAGACAGTTTGCTGATATCCCCATTAGTTGTATTCCCCTTGGGACTAGACAGAACTGTTTGCAAATCCCTCCCAGTTAAGTGAAGGACCCTTCACATGGCTATAAGGTACGTTAGGGGTGGTATCCAGGATGGCAGATTGGAGACTGAACTTTTTGGGAAAATACAGCAGGGGAGTGATGGGGCTGGTGGGGGGCACGCGCGTGAGAGTGACCGTGCGCTGTTTGCTTCTCCTACCTCAGAACCTCTTCAAGTAAAACTACTCTTATCAAATTTAATGTAATGAATGTGAACAGAAACTGAATATTCTGAAATGTTGAAGGCAGAGGGAAGGTAAGAGACGGCTGTGTGATGGGAGGCGAGTGTATAGCAAAGAGCAGCAGATGTGGGAAAGGAGTAAATATATGAAGGAGTGTTCTGATCTGACTCTCATCGAGACTGATATTTAAAGGGTGTAAACTGGGATTGTTCTCAGTATGGGGAGCAAACCGGGAAGGGGGCTGGACCCCTGGGTTCCAGAAATCCTGACTGGGACAAGGACCCAGGTTGTAACATTCAGGAAAATGGTACTGTAAAGCACAAAAGAATAAAGGGTAATAAAGAGGGGTGCGGAGGGAGTGGGGCGTACCAGATGGAAAAAGACACTAAATTAGTAATTACTATTTCATGGAAGTTCTGTGTTTAGTCTAACAAAAGAAAAAACAGACAGGAAAGTTGGGGGGATGTTCATTGTTTCTAGTTTTCTGTTAATGTTAGTAGTTTGGATTTGTTACACATAACCGCATGGACAATGTTACTTGGAATATAGGGCTACAAAGGAATAATAATGGGGGGAAATGCATAACGTAAGCACAAACAGAACCAGGCTAGCAAAATTATTTCCTGGAATGTAAAGGGCTTTGCATCTCTGGCTAAGAGGGCCATGGTTCTGGCAGCGCTAAGTTGGAGAGGCACAGATGCTGCAAGAAACCCATTTGACGCCTCAAGAACATGACAAGCTGGTTTTGGGGGTTGGTCTGCCATGCATCATATTGCGTCCATAAAAAGAGGAGCAGCCATTTTGATGCGTAAAAATTTTCCCTTTGTGGCCCATCATATAATAAAAGACCCCTCAGAGGGCCATTATATTTTTGTAGTAGGGGAAGTAAAAGGCCAGCGAATAACTTTTGGAAATGTATATGCACCATCAGTAATGGACAACCTTTTATCAAAAGATCCTGGATATAATTATACGAAACAGTTTCCTAACTTGATTCTAGGAAATTTTAACTGCATGGCAGGATCCAGGTTGGATTACTCGGGGCTAGATCCAGGGCAGTCATGACGGTGCAGCAGTGGCAGTTAGGTCTTGCTGATCTCAATATGTTGGATACGTGAGAGCAGCCAACCCAGGGGTTCTGAGAATGCACCTTCTTTTGAATCCACACGGTTCTTGGTCCAGATTGAATTATGTGTATATTCCAATGGATTTGTATCCTAAGATGCAGAAAGTGGAGCACAGCCCTATTTTTTTTATCTGACCATGCTATGGTTCAAATAGAGAGCTACACATGGTCCCAGGAAGGGCCAGGAGGGGAGGTGGAGATTCCCTACTTGTTAACTAAAAGGAATTTCGGGACTTTTTACAGGAACAATGGAAGTTATTTGAAGAAACAAATAAGGGTATCATGGATTCTGAAGGGTGTATTGGGAGTCGAGTAAGGTCTACATGAGGGGTTATTATTGGCTATACTGCCAGAGAGAAGGAGAGAACGGTAAAACAGGGAGCTGGAACGAGAAGTTTATCGGGGGTGGGGGTGGGGAAGAGAAATTGCGAGAACTTCAGATAGCTAGGGAAGCACTAAATTCAAACCTAGCAGAAGAGATTAAAACAGAGTATTCTACGCCAGACAGAAATTGTACGAGTGGAAAATAAGCCTGGACCCCTGTTGGCCTATCTTATGAAGGGAGAGAGATTTAATAAGAGAAAAGTGCACATTAGGATTGTTGAAATATGGCTGATGCCAAAAGTTCCCGATCTGGCAATAACCTTACAGGGCTATAATGTCTTCAGATTGGATCGTGTCTCTAAAAGAGGTGAAGGCTGTGCCATCTACATTAAGGACACTCTCTCTTGGGGCACCACATTGCAACTCCCGTACCTATCTCCTCGGTCAAGATCCTACCTGTTAAAATTCTCCTAGGCCCCAATAAAAAAGTCCTCACTATAGTCTCCGTGTACATTCTACCCAGGGACCAAGGTTGTGGTCTCAGCGATGTTCTTGACTTTCGTCAACTCTCAACCTCCTGGCTCTGAGCTCATTCTGCTAGGTAATTTCAACATTAACTGGCTTGCATCAGATGTCTGTGTTCATAAGGATGCCATAGCAGCTGCCAACCTTTCATGGATGTTACAACACCTACTAGGACAAACAACAAAATCGGCACCAGTACCCTGCTGTACTGGGTACTTACCAACCACCCTGCCAGGATCTCTCATACCTCCATTCTCCTGGACTCTTAGTGACCACTCCGCGATCATTTGTGAATGGTCTAACAAATTTCTCAAGCCACCCCCAAAAATCATCTCCAGAAGAGTCCTCCCCTGTGGTCAACTTACCCATCTCAAACAGCATCTGACCCTTCAAGACTGGCTACCTATATACAAGGCGACTGATGTTAACCTAGATCTTGATTACTTCATTACCACCTTCAATAGGGCTTGTGACCTCTTTGCTCCTGTTAAAAAAATGGAAAGAAAAAACCCTCTGCAACCCCTGGATAACTGCGGAGCTCCTTTCTCAGCTGAAATCAATGGTCCATCTTTGGGTGGTGGCTAAAGCCACAGGCAAACAATCTGACATCCAAAAATACGAACATGCCCGTCATACTTGCACAAAATCCATTCAGCTTACGAAAAGTTCATATTATAAGGACGTTCTCACCAACACCTGGGGAAACTGACGCGCTTTCTAGGATAACATCATGGACATTACTGGGAGGCAACCGAAGACGTCACCAGCCATGCTAATTGTGGATGGGTCCACTACCCTTTACTCTATGGTCATTGCTGTGCACTCTGGTGCAGTCCCTTGGCCTGTCCCCTCTTGCCCTGAAATGGCTAACTACCTTCAGGGCAGAGTACATCTGACCAAATTCAACAAGGTTCTCTCCCGATCCTACTCTGGTGACCTCAGGTTTCCCTCAGGGCTCGGTCCTGGGGCCCCTTCTCTTATCTTTATTTGTTAGCCATTTCCCAGCCACTGTAACAACCTGTAGCGTCACCCTTTATGCGGATGATCTGGTTATCCTGGCACACTTCCGGGACATTGCGACTCTCAACCTTCAGCTGACTGAGGATTTTAAGAATATTCAGTCCTGGGTAACTTCATACAACCTGGTCCTCAACCTGACAAAAACTCAGGCCATGCTGTTTGGGTCATCGTCCAAGATAAGTCTCCCCTGCTGCTCTGCACATCAATGGTGTGGATGATGCTCCCCTCTTAACCGCAACTTCCATCAAATACCTTGGGGTGACACTTGACCCCCAACTGGACCTAGGGAGTCGCATCCTAAATGTCTGCAGAACTGTAAACTGGGTCTGGCCTATAGGGCAAAGAAACATCTGACATCTGCTGCTTGTCTGGCATACCAGAAGTGTGCTGCTTCCTCGCTTAGTTATGGCCTTCACCAATTTGCCCGCATTCTCCAAGGTTCTCTTTACTCTGTGGCACACGACCTACAATAATATTTGTCGCTTTGCCCTGACTGCCCTCGCTTCACCCATCACTGCGAGTTATATGAAAAACTAGGCTGGCTTTCCCCGCAATCACTTGAATTTTGGGTTGGGCTGCTTTGGCCGGTAAAGTGATCAGAACTGGCACCCCGGCTGGCACAGCTTCTCTTACCTGCTGACTTCTCCTACTCCTTCAGGTCTCAGGGTCCTGGGGTGCTTAAAGTCCCCATTTCCCAAACCTCATGGGGGATAGGGACTTGCTGCAAGTGCTCAGGCTCTGAACTCCCTTCCTGACCATGTTCACTCTGCCCCTCCCACCAGTGCCTCCGAATTCCTGTGGGAGCATCTGAGATTGACCTCTGCGTGTGTGTCCCAAGCCTCCTTAATTCAATGGTCTCTGTGTTGGACTCGCACTTGGTTACACGTGATTTACTTGATTTCATACTTCGGAACTAATCTGTTTCTATGGATCTGCTAATGTTCTCACGTACATTCCTAATGTTCTTACGCACACTATGACAACTGTCTGTGCCATTGAATGACCTAGACTATTTATTTTTGTATATATGTGTATTAACTAATACTGTTTACAGTAGACTATGTTGGACTTTTCTCTTGATTCAGTGTGCTCAGCTCTACTCATTGTATGTGCTCTGCTATATCTGTATCCTTGTTGTACTGTCCTGGGTCGTTCCTGAAAATAGGCGTATAACTTGTCTAGTGTACCTACCTGGTCAACAAAAGCTAAATAAATAAATTGCAAACACCTTTAATATGGCTTTTACTGACCTCAGTGCTGTTTTCCCACCTGATTTCTTTATGGACAGTGATACCTCACTCAACTACCCCTGCACTCATTCAGACCGCCCCCATTTCTACTGCAGAGAGGTCAAGTTAAATGAAGCACACCGCTACATCACTACAGCTATCTCAAAATCCAGAATCCGTGGTGACACCCTGGATCTTAAGCTGCTGTCACTCACCCTCGATGAGGTTCTTTGTCCCATAACTAAAATTCTTAACCTTTCTCTCGGCCGCAGTCAGTTCCCGGATATATAGAAAACTGCCACTGTGACACCGGTCCACAAAAGTGGTGACAAGACCAGTCACTCTATCGCTTGATCTCCATATTGCCATTGCTCTCCAAGGCCATCGAGTGTATCGTCGCGGACCAGCTCACCAACTACTTGGACAAATACAATATTCTGTCCGCACAACACCACGGATTCAGAAAAGGGCACAGTACCACCCCAGCCCTCCTTGAATTTACTAGAGCAGTGCATACTTCACTAGACAAGGGCCTCCTCACTGGGACAGTCTTCATTGACCTGTCAAAGGCATTTAACACTGTCCACCATTGGCTGCTGTATGACCAACTACTCAATGCCGGTCTTGCACCAGACTCTGCCCTTTGGTTCAAAAGCTACCTTGAAAACCGCTCGCAAAGAGTAAAAATTGCCAATGCTCTCTGACACCTTGCCTGTCCGCTCTGGCGTTCCACAGGGGTCCATACTAGGCCCACTCCTTCTCAGCCTCTTTCTAAACTCCCTACCGCAATTCTACCTGGAACAAATCACTCTATATGCTGACGATGCAGTTGTCTTCTCCACTCACAAAGACCCCACCCCACTCCACTGCAATTCAGCATTCAGGTCGGCTTTAGTGCTGTTGAAACATGGTTTTCCAATCATAAACGTGTCCTTAATCACAAGAAAACTAAGTCATTACTCTTTTGCAGCACGCACAACCGACACAAGCTACACCCCGGCCATCTCCACGATGCAGGGGTCTACCCTCTAACAAGTCCTCTCCTTCAAATACCTGGGGATTCTGCTTGACCCCAGCCTCACCTATGGGGCTCATGTTGACAGTGTGGCCAAAGTTGCTAACACACGTCTTGGACTACTGTACAAACATAGGCAGCATTTCACCCTGGAGGCAATGAAGATTGCCGTCCAGAGCTCTGTGGTTTCAGTTATCTACTGTGGCCTCATTGTATATGGCTCGGCCACAACAACCCTCAGACGTATATCAGTAGCCTTAAACAAGGCATACTGACTTACCACTGGGGCCCACCGTCTCACCCATACCTGTGACCTTTATGCTCAATCCGGATGGCTCCAACTCTCCAACCATATAAAGTATCTCACATGTACTATGGCAAAAAAAAAATCAACCTGGTCCTCGCATCCCCTGGTGTCACAGCCTTGATGCATCAAAACACCAACCTACAGTACACCAGGAGTTCCACTTACCAGCTGCTGCAAGTTCCTCACTGTCGCTGAATGGTCTCAGTTCCACCATTTCCTCAGCCACAACACTTGGAATGTTTAAAACCAGACGACGGCTCCATCTCACTGTCACCAGCTCCTGTGATTGCCTCACCTAACCCTTAGCACTATCTCCATAGTCCAAACACTTGAATGCCTATAACCAGGCTGTGGCTTCATCTCGCCATCCTCGGCTCCTGGGTTTGCCTCACCTTATCTCAGGCATTCCCTCCCACTGCTACTGCCTCTCTCTCTCTGCCCCTTGATGTGCTTATCCCCCTTGTTTTCCCATTCTCCTATCCCCCACTTCCTATCTGTCCTATTCCCTTCTCTCTACTCCACCCGATTCCCTCTACCCCTTTCTCTTCCCATCTCTCCTTTACCCTCTCTCAGTGCGCGTCATCTCCCCAAATCTCTTATCCTTTCTCCTCCCTGTCATTGTCTGACAAATGCCTCTGGCTGCATCTGTCTCTCCCCGTCTGTGCCCCTCTTTGTGTTGGACCGGGCTTTACCACAGTCACTTGCCCTCCAAATGTGTTTCTCCTCTTCATAAATAGCTGTTCCAGTGGTCCTGTAACCTCTCGCAATTGCTTTTTTTGAACCTTACATTTTTCCCTACTTGTCCTTTATTTACCCTCACTGTTGTTACTTGACTGATATGTTGTTCTATTGTTTTGTCTGTAATGTGTTTTCAACTGACGTGGAACCTTTGTAAAAGAGCCTTGGCTCAAAGGTATTTGTAATCCTAGACTTTAAATAAAATAGAGACAAGAAGGGGAACTTGCTGAGAGGAGGCTGCCATTAGAGAAAGCTTCAAGGAGTTTTATGGTGCTCTGTACCAAGCAGAATGTCAGGGGTCAGAACAGCTCATGGTTAAGTTTTTCGAGGGACTCCATATCCCCACACTCAGCCTAGAAACGAGATAAACCTAGCAATAGGCCAATTAAAGAAGGGCAAAGCAGCAGGCCCAGATGGCTTTAGAGCAGAGTATTATAAAGTGCTGAGACAGGAACTGGCTGAGCCTCTAAGAAATGTAATGATGAAGGCCAGGGGGGAGAGAGGGGGTTACCAAGAACATGCTGCGAGGCCCTTATCACAATAATCCCTAAGCCAGGTAAAGATTTGGAAGACTGCATCTTACAGACCAATTTCCCTCCTGAATTATGACTGTAAGATTTTGACAAAAGTTCTGGCCATGCGATTTGAAGGATTGCTCCCCTGATCAAACAGGTTTTGTGCAGGGCAGACAGTCCTACCATAATATGTGAAGATTACTTAATGTAGTGTGGTGGGGCTCTCGGCATCCTGACAGGGCCGGTGTCCTGTCCATGGATGCCGAAAAGGCTTTTGATAGAACAGAATGGAATTATCTTATGAAAACACTGGAAAGATTTTGGTTGGGTGAGGAATTTTTGCAATTAGTTGGAGTGTTTTACAAGGCCCCCATGGCAAAAGTCATAATAAATGGTATCCTGTTCAGAGTTCAGGCTGGGAAGGGGAACAAGGAAAGGGTGCCCCCTCTCTTCACTTCTATTTGCCATAGCAGTAGAACCGTTAGCCATTAAGTTGCATAACGATCCGAGGATTTCAGGAGTGAAAGGGACGAAAGGGGGAAGACACATTATGACACTATATGCAGATGATATCCTTCTGTTTCTTACAAACCCAGAACAGTCGGTCCCGACAATGCTGAACATAGTAGAGCAATTTGCTAAGTTCTCAGGATACAAATTAAACTTACATAAATCAGAAATAATAATCTTACTTCGAGAGGGATCTTGCAGTAGGTGTTTACATATAGGACTGAACTGGCAGGCATCAGGACCCCATGGAAAAATTTCTTGCTGGCAGTCCCTGGCGGGGGACCCCCTCCACGTCAGGTGACCGTCATGCGATGTCAGTATAAAGGGGCGATCCCCCACGCCTGCCTTCTAGTTCTTTCCCGCCGTCGACTTGTGAAAGTTCCTCGAGGTAGAGTTCATTGCTCATCAGTGTTTTGTCGGTTAGTTTTCAAACTTTTCAACAGATATTTTTTTTTTTTTTCTCAAATATGACTGTGTATGTTGTCCCCGACGCCTTCCGAATTGCATAAAAATAAGTGCGACTCGTGCGGTTCCCAGCTGCCGCATAAGGACGGCTACTCCCTGTGCCTCTTCTGCCTAGGCCCGGACCACATATGGGGCACTACCAGAAGACCATCCTGAGTCAGGTAGAATCTAAACTGGACTCCTTTCCTGAGTCTGATGAAACAGGAAGTGGCTGACCTTGTCCATTCTGCTCGTTCGGCCAGTCGGCACATGCTTCTTGCCACTTACGATGCAGTGGATGCAGCTGGATGGAGTTCGGCTTTCACCATAGGTTTTCGGCGTCATGCCTGGCTCCGGGTGTCAGGTTTGGTTCCTGAAGTGCAATCTGCCATTCCGGATGCGCCCTTCAGGATTTCAGTGCTGTTCAGTGGTGATGTCAAGGACATCATAACTGATCTGCAAGAGAAGGGTACCGTACTTAAGTCCGTGGACTCTTTGTACAGCCCCCCCTCAGGAACAGTGGTGCCCTTTTCATTGACGTAACTGACAGAATCCTAAACCACAGAGCAAGCGGGCCAACAAGCGCTGGGCCCCTCCAGCAACCAAGACTCCTCCTACCAAAAAAGGCCGGGGGAGCCTATGCACTGCCCCAGACCTCTTGACTCCTCACCTCTCAACTCACCAGAGGAACCAGTAGGAGGGAAGTTTTCCTTCCATCTACCGGGTTGGGAGAGGATAACATCGGATGCGTGGGTGCTCCAGCTGATTGTGGCAGGTCACTTAATAGTTTCTTCAGAAACCACCCCAGTCGTCTTACTCCCCGGAACATCTTCCTCTGGCCCTAGAAGAAATCTCTTCCCTTCTCTCAAAGGCAGCGATAGAACCAGTTCCCAACCACCTTTGGGGGACAGGTTACTATTCCCATTTCTTTCTAGTTCCAAAGAAAACTGGAGATGTGAGGCCTGTCTTAGACCTCAGTGCCCTGAACATGTTCGTGGAGAACAAATGCTTCAGAATGCTCTCCCTGCAGGGCCTTCTGCCTCTTCTTCGGCAGGGACTGTGGCTGTGCGCTCTGGATATACAAGATGCTTACCTGTACATCCCCATATGCCCTTCCCACCACAAATTCCTTCGTTTTTGCTTTCAGGGGGTCCACTACCAATTCATGGCTCTCCCAATTTGGTCCTTCGTTGGCCCCCCTTAGTGTTTACCAGATGCTTGTCTGTGGTAGCGGCCCACCTGTGTATTCAGGGAGTGCAGGTATCCCTGTACCTGGACGATTGGCTCCTGGCAGTCCCATCCAGGGAGGAGCTTCTACACTCCCTTTCCCTCACCCTGCAGGTTTTCACCAGCTTGGGTATCACCATCAACCAGGCAGAGTCTCATTTGGTCCTTTGCCAAAGACACCAGTTCATTGGGGTGATCCTGGACACGACCATCGGCAAGGCCTTTTTGCCTCCAGACAGGGTGGACACCCTACAGACTCAGGCACGTCTTCTTTCCAGTCGCAGAATGGTTGGTGCAAGGTCAGTCCTCTGTCTCCTCGGGCTAATGGCAGCTGCTATCCCAACAGTCCCACACGCTCGGCTCCATATTTAGATCTTTCAGTGGACGCTTTGGTCTCAATGGGACCAAACACTAGACGACCTAGACCAGGAGGTTCTAGTGTCCGATCCTATGGTCCGGGACTTGCAGTGGTGGATGGTACCCGAGAACCTTTCTCTAGGTGTTCACTTCAATATCGAACCCCCCTCCCAGATGTTGACAGATGCCTCAGGAGAGGGCTGGGGAGCCCATCTGGGGTCTCAAAACTCAGGGAAGCTGGTCCAGGCTCGAGCAGAATCTTCACACAAATGTGCTTGAACTCAGAGCAGTCCTGTATGCCCTCCAGGCCCTGCACTCCTCCATTCTTCCCGGTCATCTTAACCATTCAGACAGACATGTGTGTAGTCTGGTACATCAACAAGCAGGGAGGAACTCATTCCTACCCTCTGTGCAGGGAAGCAGTGAGAATGTAGAGCTGGGCTATCCAGCACAACCTTTACTGGACTGCACTTCATGTTCCGGGAGTAGAAAACACATTGGCAGACCACTTCAGCCGGTCTTCAGCCAGGGCCCACGAATGGGAACTGGATCAAGAGGTAGTAGACAACATCTTCCTGCTTTGGGGAACCCTTCGGATAGACCTATTCCCGTCTCCTCAAAATGCAAAACTTCCCGCCTTCTGCTCACTCGCTCTAGGGTGAGACATTTTCTAGCGGGACTCTGTGTCTCAACTAGAGGGACAGATATGTCTTTGCCTTCCCTCCAGTTCCCTTAATTCCGAGGGTCTTGCACAAGCTCAGAACAGAAGGAGCTCGAATGATCCTAATTGCTCCATTCTGGCCCAGGCAAGTTTGGTTCTCTCTTCTGCAACAATTTTCAGAGGAACCTCCACTTCCTCTTCCTCTCTCACAATACTTGTTGACCCAGGATCAGTGCGCCCTTGTACATCCAGGTCTCAGATCCCTTCAGTTGCATGTGTGGCTCCTGCAGACGTAGCTCAAGCCCGGTTCGGGGTTTCTCCGCTAGTAGCAGATATTCTGGTGGAGGCCAGAAAGCCTTCCACAAAGTCCACCTATGCCATGAAGTGGAAACAATTCTCTATTTGGGCCTTATCAAAGGACTTTGAGCCTTTCTCTTGCCCAGTTGAGAGCCCTGGACTACATGCGTCATCTCTTCAATCTGGGTCGCAGCCATTCCTCTTTGAAGGTCCACATGGCAGCGATTTCAGCGCTCTATGTCCCCTTTGGAGACGGAACTTTCGCTCAATTGGAACTCTCTCAAGACATTCCTTAGAGGGGTTCTCCATTTGAGACCCCGCCATCTGCATTCCTGCTCCTCCTTGGGACTTGAATTTTGTTCTCGAGAAGCTTACTCTGCCCCCTTTCGAGCTGACAGCCTCAGCAGATTTGAAGTTCCTCTCTTGGAAGACTCTCTTCCTAGTGGCCATTACTTCAGCTCGACGGATTTCCGAGCTTCAGGCCTTGATGTGCAAAATCCCGTATTTGATTTTTCACAAGGAATGTGTGGCTCTGCGCACCACTACGCACCAACCCTAAGTTTCTCCCTAAGGTGGTGGCGTAATCTACGCTGAATCAATCTGTTGAGCTACCTGCTTTCTTTACGCAACACTCCAATCAAGGAGAGTACCTCTTGCATACTTTGGATGTTCATAGAATACTGAGATACTATACCACTAGGACTAAGGATCTCAGGAAATCTGATCAGCTTTTTGTCTCTTGCTCACAAAAGAGAGAGCAGTGCAGTTTCCAAGCAATGCCTGTCTAAATGGTTGGCTCATTGTATCACTTTCTGTTATGACAAGTACAACAAGAGCCTGCCTGGTCAAGTCAGAGGTCACTCCACCAGAGGAGTAACCGCCTCTGCAGCTTGTTTCAAGAATGTCTCAGCGGCAGACATCTGCACAGCCGCAACTTGGACTTCTGTCAACACCTTTATGAAACACTACAGTTTGGACATTACCTCTCGCCGTAGAGCAGGCTTCGGGTTGACTGTACTCCAAGGTCGTCTTTCATAAGGCCCGTTCAGCCGGAAGTTCCATTATTTGGATAGTTTTCCTCCTCCTGAGTGCTTTTCCTTGTTCCAGACTGCTTGGGATTCAGTCCTGTATGTAAATACCTACTGCAAGAGCCCTCTCGAAGTAAGATGGTACAGTTACGCAAGAACTTACCATAACAGTAGATCTGCGAGAGAGGCTCTTGCAGTAGGTATTGCCTTCCCGCCCTCCATCCCCCTTATCTTTTTCAGCTCCTTTTCCAGTAAGGGAAATATCTGCTTCTCTCTCATCTTGCCTTTTTGGCCCCTGGTGGGAAAGAACTGAAAGGCGGGCAATGGGGACCTCCCCTTTATACTGACGTCGGTCACCTGATGTGGGGGCGGTACCTCTGCCAGAGACTGCTAGCTAGAAATTTTTCTGTGGGGGTCCTGACACCTGCTGAGTCAGTCCTATATGTAAATACCTACTGCAAGAGCCTCTCTGGAAGATCTACTGTTACAGTAAGTTCTTGGTAACTGTACTTTCCTTGGGGGAGATGTAGGAAATGGACCAGATGCATGGGGGCTAAAAAATCGTGCATAAGACATTCACATATTTGGGGATCAGGTTGGGAAGGGACCTAGGCATCCTATGTGACAGACTATGTACCCCTATTCAGAACAATCTTAAAAGACCTTAGTAGGTGGAAAGCACTGCCAGTCTCGTGGATGGGTAGGCTTAATCTTATTAAAGTGAACGTATTGCCCAGAATACTGTACATCATGCAACTGCTGCAGTTCTGCCCCACGAATGGGGATATTAAAAGAATAGAGAGGGGCTTCACAGAATTTATATGGCAAGGTAAAAAACCAAGAGTAAGCCTACAGCACCTTAAAGCCTCTGGAGAACAGGGCAGTCTGAGTTTCCCCGACATCAAGGGTTATCTTGCTACCCAGTATAGGTATCTCCAGAATTGGATCAACAGAGGTAAAGTGGCTAGATCTAGAGGAAGAAGGTGTACCTGGGAGGATCTATGCATATTTAGGACAGGAAGGCCTACCGGCATATAGAAGACTAAAGGATCCCAACCCCATGGTAGTTAGAAGCTTGGTGAACCATCAAAAAAAGACGAGGGGCAGCACTTGAAAATGCCCTCCCAGTTCCAGTAGCGGACAGTCCTGAGTTCTTGCCAGGGCTAAAAGATGAGGGCTTCAAAATATGGCAAGAGAAAGAAATACGGTGTGTGGGAGACCTCTTTACAAGAACAAAGATGCCGTCATTTCAGGATATACAAATGGGGATGGGTATTCCAGCTACACACCTTTTCAGATACTTCCAGATTAGGGACTACTGCAAATGGCTAAAAAAGGGCCCAGGTAGAAAACACCCTGATCTTAGAGATCGAGAAAGAAATACTAGGGGCAGTCAGAAATGAGAACGGACTGATGGGTAGAGCAGTGAGGTTGGATAGACTGGTCTTTCGAGGGGAAATGCTTACTGTTAAGAGGTGGTGGGAACAGGATTTGGGGATGGAGATAAAGGACTCTAACTGGGAGAGACTACTGATGTCAAATATGGGACTTCTAATATGCAGCAAATACAAAGAGGCACAATATTAATTTTTGCACCAACTGTACTACCCCTTTATCATGGTCCACAGGTTTTGTCCAGAGGTTTCACCGATTCGTAGTAAATGTGGATTGGTGCAGGGCAGGTTCATGCATTACTACTGGGAGTGTTCAAAGTTGGAAAAATACTGGAAAGGAGTGGTGAGCAAAATCTCAGGAATGATGCAACATCCAATAGAAACTTCCCCAAGGTCACTACTACTAGGGGTGGAAGGGTAGAATAATGGAGACTGGATGATGCACCCCAGATGGATTAGAGTATTATTGGTAGTGGTGAGGCAGGGGATACAAAAGCTGTGGACCACTAATGCTGTGCCAGCAGTGGAACAATGGAAAAGGCTGACCATGAAAGCCTTAGCGGTTGATAGGCTGACATATATATTAAAAGGGACTGAGGATAAGTTCCTGGGGGTATGGACTAATTTTCTGAACTCCCTGACCCCGGGAGAGGCTGTGCTTCTCAGGGAAGGGGGAATGGTATGAATCTCATTAACATGTGAAAGTACCTGAATCAAATTTCACCTAATTCAGTTGGGGAAGCAGCCATATATGAAAGAGACTAAACTAAAGATTAGAGGATATACAGTAGTAACATAATGATGTATTGCAACTATAAATAGACACAGACCATACGGGTTTTGTTTTAATTACTTTTTATTCTATTTTTAAAACAGACAGTCTTCAGTTGGTTGCTGCCAGAGTGATTAGTGAGAGTAGTACATAAGAACATGCACAGTATACTGTTGGGTTCGAAGAGAAATCTTATTCTTATGCAGTCAATGTGTATGAGTAACATGGGTAGCTCAATTAAGTAACTTGTGTAGAAATATGATGCAAAACCTATGTATATGTCATGTGATACTCAATGTTGAGTGAAAAAACAAACCATTGCCTGTCAATAAAAATATTAAACCAAAAAAAAAAAATGTGATTGCCGTAATAGAGTAAAGCTAAGCTAGTGAGATGCTAATGTTTCTTTTACAGAAAACAGGTTATGGATGAAAAGATGATCAACGAAGTTAAAGAGGAGGTACAAAAATGGAGAAATCTCTACGAAGAACTTCATAACAAAGTCAAACCTTTCCAGGTATACCTTGGGGTTGTGGGGACGGGGAATTTTCAGGCAGTGTTATTATTGGAAAATATTTAATCTTCCAGTTGAATGAGTTTTGCTGTACAAGATCTTCTAACATAACTTTAAGCAGCTAGCCTGCACATGCGCTGTGCCTCGGAACTATCAGTAGTTTGAACAAATCTTAGCCCCGACTAAGCGAAATCAGAGTCTCAGTTGCTATATCACTTTCAATTGCAGTAAAGACTTGATTCCCTGGACATTGCTCTGCTAATATTCTTGGATGTTTTTCAAGGATATCTCATCCATTAGGCCACACCTTTGGAACAATATCCACCCGATACTAGGACCACACAGAGCCTTTTACTAGCTGGGGCTGCCTATGATGATGTCCTAGGTCTGTGTCTATGTAATAGTGGGCGAACCCATCACTCCTCAGTTCTTTTCACACCATTGATCATCCTCATTGGACCTATTGAAGGAAACATCAAATAGCCATTGTTTACTCTTTTAATTTAACCATTCATTTCATCATCTTTGCATGCTGCTGAATTTGAAAGAGCCTTTATTTCGGTATTGACTGCGGAGGTAAAATTTACAAAGACACACACAAGGTTTGTGTGGGCTGTTTGGGCCTGACTCACAACGTGAGGACTTGAGAGCTGACAGAGCTTTAACCACGCTACAATGTGACGCCACAAGAATGCTGTAGAAAATTTCCTCCTTAAAATGCTACAAGTCATAGAGAAGGACCAGTCAGCTTGCATACTCAGTCAGCTTAGAAATAGCCACTGAAGAACTGGGACAGAGAGCGATCGTTGTGGCCCTCCTGGTCATTGTGCCACAAGCATAGAGAAAGACAATTCTAGGGGTGTGGATATGGTTCACTTATCCACACGGTGACAGGTCTTGCTCGGGAGATGGTTTCGACAGAATGTCTTTTAACAGGGCTTGCATTAGGATCACAAATCAGGGGGTCAAACTGACCCCCTGCTTTAAAAGTAGGATTTCAGATGCCAAACATTGGGGGTCACTGTGTCAGAATTTCGAACTTACGAGATAAAAAAGAAACTTCTTCAAATGCACGTGTCATGCTTGTTTTTTCATGTTATAAAATAAAGAACACGGAGTGAGAATTAGTGCAGAAAACTTCAGTGATTTACAAGATGAGGGCCACTTGGTCACATATGGTGGCACTAGTTATGCCTTAAAGTTGGGTCTCTGGCATTGCAGGTTTACAGATCTTCCAAGGATCAATCTTCATTCAGCCGGAGATGCAGGATTCTACGGGAGTGATGGCATTAAGATTTTAAGAGGAAGGAGCAAACGTCTGAGATGGCCCTACCCACGTGGCTGATGTGGCGCTCGTGGACTGGCCAGTAACCAACGCCAGATCCTTCTCCTCAGTTGTTTTTCCCCGCTGTCGAGACTGCACCTGCACTTCGTTGGAGTTGCTTTCTGCTGTGACAAGTTCTGCACTGCGTCACTTGACATCGTACTTCAGTTACTGCTTCTGTTACCTTTGCTTTATTTTCCATTACTTTTAGTAATGCGCCAAGTCTTTTTCTTGTGTTTTTTGTCATTTTCCATTGTCTGTTATGTTCTGTCCGGGGGCTAGAAAAACAGGTTACTCATCTGTAGCTGATCTTCCTGTAACAATCCTCACCATTCATCACTGGTGGGTTCAAGCCGAAGGCACAGGACCCCACAGGAAGCTTTTTGAGTGAAGAAAAGCTTTACTGCTCTTAGTTGGAAAGGCCACATTAGACATGGCGTTGCCCTCGAGGCCAACGTATTGCGTGGTGCTCGCTCTTTGGCCAGCAACCAACGTCCCTTCCATTACCTTGGTTCTGCTGTTCCTGCTGTTGAGCCTGCAGGTTCTCCATGGGACAGCAATACCAGAGAGGATCAACTGTTACTACCCATGTTTGCAGTTTCTGCTTGCTCAAAACAGTTACTCGATGCCATACTTGGACACAGTTTTTGGCTCAATTTTTTTCTCAAAATTTAGTCAGCATAGTCTCTCGCTTAATTTTATTTTCTTTTGGTGTGGTTGGTGCCATGTCTGGTTCGGGGTATACAAGTTTGAAGGCGGGGACTTCCCTCATCGTCTGTGCCCCTGTGGAAGTGGGTTCACCATAACGGACGGAGGTTACCCATGGTCCGGTTGGCTGCAGGTCTGCCAGATGCTTTCAGCGTAGGTGACAAACAGCTGGCTAACCTCCTCAATTTCAGCCGTGGCTTCTTATAATAAGCTTGCTTTCTAGGATCCAGTATATGTTTCCATTCGCCTCCGAGGTGATTGGGTATCAATCGCAGAGTCACCACCTGTGGTTGGTGAAACTCCGACACCACCTTCGAAGGAATTTCGGGTGGGGGCAGGAACTTTGTCCCTGTGGAAGACCAGGCAGAGACTGGCGGAAAGCGCCTGAGCCTCCCATCCTTCTGTTGACGTGATAGCCACCAAGAATAAGTGTCTTCCACTCTACAGGTGAGAGAGCAATACCTGTGCATAGGTTCTAATGGCTTGCCCATGAGTTTTGCCAGTACCAGCAGTAGATCCCACGAGTGGGGGTTCCGGACTGGAGGAAATGTGATCAAGGCCTTGAAAGCCACCAGACCACCTCTCCTGCTCATCGACCGCCCCGCCCGCCGCCGTAAGCAGAGGCCAGGCACCCTTAGGGTCGCCGACCTAAGCCCTTGACTAGAAAGGGACCATAAATAGTCCAAGATGCTGCTAAGAACAGAGGAAGGTCCAAGCCTGTTCTATCAAATGGAAAACCTTTTCCATTTGAAGGTATAGCATTTTTCTGGTCGACTTTACGGGACGCTTCAACTACATTGAGACCTCGCTGAAAGACCTGTGCCTGAACTCTAGCCGCCAGAACCAGGCCGCAGGCAGGGATTGAAGGTCCGGATGGAACACTTCGATTGATCGAGAGCAGGTCCCGGGCGAAGCTGAAGGCCGCAAAGGAGTCCTGAGCTGAGACTGAGGAGATCTGGTACCAGAACCATGAAAGCCAGTCTGGGCCATCAGAATCACTCTGCGCTTGTCCTCCTCGCTCTTGAGAAGCACCTGTGATCAGGGAAATGGGGGAAATGCGCTAAAGAGGCCCGGTCCATTGCTCTAGAAGGCATCCTCTGCAGCGAGCCCCTGCTGAGGGGGCGGCATGGAATAGACTCGCTTCATGCCTCCTGGAGGCAAACAGGTCCACCTTGAGGTGTGCCCCAAAGGGAGAACAGATGCTGTACTACCTCCGTAGGAGAGACCACTGTGGGATGCAGCCCCTATCCGCCTCAGGCATCTGGCCAGGGTGTTGGAGGCCCTGCCACGTGAATGGCTAGGAGATTCACCCAGGCTGCACGAGTGACCAAACGCGAGAGCTCTCTTGCATAGAAGACATGGAGCGCGTACTTCAGCCTCTGGCGCGTTTAGATAGTACATGGTCGTGGTATTGTCCCGTCTGACTCGGGACCACTTGACTCGGAGGAACGGAGCAAAGGCGGTGAGAGCTAGCGGGACCTTCGAGCTCCAGCAGGTTGATGTGGCATCGACTCGGGGACCAGAGGCACATGAGCTCGTTCTCAGATGGCACCCCAACCCATCAGAGAGAGGCATCGGTCGACAGAGAGACCGTCCGGCTCGGGCGGACGAACGGGATGCCCTCCTGCAATTGATCTGGAACGTCCACCACTGGAGAAAGCATTCCACATCCCCTGTGTCACCGACACAAGCTGGTCCAAGGGGATCGCAAGTGCCGGGACCACTGGCTGGCCAGTCCCCACTGAAGGGGACGATGTTCCAGCGGGCCCAACGGACCACGCTGGTACAGGCGCCATGAGACCCAGGAGGCGCAGGAAGTCCCGGCAGGCAATTGCCCAACCAGAAATGATCGGGCAAAGGAGGAAAGAACTCCGCCCTGTCCGCCGGGAGCCGCGCCTGGCTCAAGAGTCGAGCCATGCCCGATGAATAAAAATCACCTGCTTCGCCTCGAAGTCTCGACTTGCCCGCTGAGACAAGGAGGCCCGAGCTGGAGAGCAGACCTGGAGGGCCAGATCTCTGATCACCCGCCCTTCCTGGAGGGAGCTGCTATCAGCCAGTCGCCCAGGTAAGGGTACACCCGACCCCTCGGCGCCGCAGGGAATGCTGTCACCACTGCCATGCATTTGGTGAAGACCCTGGGAGCTGGGAGATGTCGGCGGGCATGGTTTGAATCAAAGAGATCCTTCCACCGAAGTTTAAGGAATCTCTGAGACGGACGGATAGGGACGGAAAAACGCTGCCTGCAAGTCCAGAGAGCAGAACCACACGCTGCTCCAAGGATGGTATTATCTGAGCCAGAGTGACCATCCTGAAGGTTCGAGACCTTAGGAACTTGTTTAGTCGTGAGGTTCGAGAATGGGGCGCCAGCCCCCGTCCGCTTCTGGAACCAGGAAGTACCTGGACACAAACCCTGGGTCTGAAGGAGGTCCACCACCTTCTACCACCTCCTTCTGGAGGAGGAGAGTGATGTCGGCTCGACAGCCGCCAGTGAGGCTGGGATCCCGGCTCCTCCAGGGCCACGGCCTTGAAGGGTGGTGCCTGCTCGACTCCAGAGGCAGGCCTCTTCCCACCACCTCTAAGACCCACCTGTCCGTGGTAACAGCGGACCAGGCGGAACGGAAGTGCCGGAGCTGCCTCACGGGGACCTAGGGTAAGGTGACGGGATGGGGGCGACACCCCTCAGCCCGTCACTGGGCAGGCTTGAGGAGGGACCGCCGAGGGACCCTGGGCCCTTCTCCTGCCTCCTGTTAGAGGAAGCCGCGGTTTGGGTTTGGGATGCTATACGTAGCCTGCTGGCCCTGACGTTGTTGGGTCAAGGCCAGGTCACAGAAGGACCAAAGGGCTTAGGCTGTGGTTTCGCGTCCTTTGTCCTTCTGAGCGAAGAGACCGAGTCCAAGGTGGCATTGACCCCCTTGATCCTCTGCAGGTGACCCTTCCACCCAGGGTCAAGAGGTCAGTCCCCAAAGGGAACATCCGCACAACTTGTGCTGGGTATCCAAGTAAAGGTGGATATCCTCAGCCAAGCCCGCCGGACGATAGCCACTGCGGTCGCTACCGATCTGGCACATGAGTCCCCTACATCCAAAGCAGTCTGAGCTGCTGTTTGGCCACTGTTCTGGCTCCTGGTCCCGCACCTGCTTAACCGTAGTCTGCAGATCGGGCGGGAAGATGAGGGATGACCACTCCAGGGAGCCCAACAGGGCATGAGAAAAATGTGCCATGAGATCGGCCGAACTGGCCTGACGGGCGTCGAGAGGACGCAGCGAGACTTTTCGCCCCCTATTTAGTCCAATTCTTGGACCCTTGTCAGGAGGTTTGTCCACATCCCTGGCGCTATGCCGGCGCTACCGGAAAACGCTGTCGGTAACCAACCCCTCAGCAGAGGGGTGTTCCAAAACCGGACAAGGAACCGGGACCGATACTTTCCTGGCCATCCTGGTCAAGGCGCAGGGCAGGAAGCAGGGCGCTGCCAAAGTTCCAGTGTTGACCTACTATGGCCTCGCGCACCGAAAGGCCTGGCCGTCAGAATCCGCTCGTCCAGAATCTCCGTGAGGGATACCTGGGCCTGCTTGGAACGGGTTCGAGCTCCATCCCGTAGACTCCGAGATGAGCCGAAGCAGTCCTAGGAAGGACGACGGCTATCGCCCATTGGCTGACTCTCCTGAAGACTCCAAGTCCAGTCGCTTGAGAAGAAGGAGGAATCATCTTCGGACTCGGAAGAGTCCTCGGGAGCTGCTCTGGCCTGAGCCACCCTTCACCTGCCGAGGTCGGTCGTGGAGTGAGGTAACTGACAGCCGGGGTAGAAACCTTAGCCGACCGAGAATCCTTGGTCGGAGCCCCAATTGCAGGCTGTGGAGGCGGAGGTTCCACCGCAATCGGTGGAGCAGCTGGTTTTGGCCGAACAACCGCCTGGGTATAGGCTCCTCGGCAAGTCGAGGGGTTGTGTCGCTGCCCGGTGACAGTCACTAATGGCCGGGAAGGCGCCGAGTCACGGTTCCCCGCCAGGAGGAGTTGTTAGTAACATAAGGTCTCTCGTATCGCCGACGAATTTACGCTGGGTCCTCATCCGGTGGAGGAGGACGAGGACGAGCGGGCGACGCGCTATATCGCTGGGTGCCGAGACCGAGACCGCCATGACGGTGGGAACGGCTGGACCGCCAAGAGGTCCGAGACCGGAATCGAGAGTCCCGGAATTTCCGGTCGGTGCAGGAAGGTGTCGGCCGGAACCACTCCTTCGCTCGAAGGTCCATCCGAGGCTCGGAACCGGAGGCACAGGCGAGCCCACGGGATCCAACTCTCCCGGGGAACCGGGAGAGGGGAATTGGGCTAAAGGCGCATAGCCTACCCAATGGGTCGAGAAAATCTCGACTTTATCAGTGGGAGTCTCGTCAACTGACCTGACGGGACACCGTGAGGCCAGTGGCCGGCCGAGCGGCTCACCGGCCGACGGTCGACGTCCGGGAGAGGGACCTTTCCGCCTCCCAAGAGCCGCCGACGGAGGGATTTACCTTGTCCTCTTTTGACCGAGAAAGGTCCAGCAGACGCAGGCCCTTCTCCTTTAGTGGAGAGGGACAGACAAAGCCTAAAGGAAGCCGCAGTAGGAAGAACCCAGAGAGAGCGGGATAAATGCCGCGTCGAGGAAGATACGGCTCACGCCGCCTCTCTTCGAGGGGCGACCATCCGCCGAGCTGATCCGCCGAAAGCCCGCCGCCGACACCGCCAACCGGCCTCCTTGATTTCACCTGAGGGAACGCTCCGACGGCCCAGTTGTAATCGGGCAGCACGGTTCTTGCGGACGAGGTCAGAAAGATGAGCACAGGTCGCAAGCCCGCGGTCGTGCTCAAGGCCTAAGCAGTAGACACGTGGAGTGTGGATCCGTCTGACATCTTCACTGCGCATCATCTCGAAACTGAGTCGATTTATCCATCGCAGCCGCGAGGGATCGAAGACTGAAGTCTTTTGCAAAATATTATTTTTAAATCCGCAAACGGAGAAATAGGAACCAGTCACAAACGCAGAGCGTTAAGGAGGGAACCTGAGCTTCCAAGCGGTAAGGAAGATCTGGCGTCATGGGGCGGAGCCGAGAGTTATACCACCCGGGTGGGTGGGAGGAGCAAGCTTGAAGACCTTCCGGCAAGATTTAAAGCGGCAAGGATACTGCCAATGAGTGTGGATGAATAACATATCCATGTCCCTAGAACGGGTGTTTCCGTGTCGTCAGCTCCTGGGAGCGCCGGTGATGCTTGGCCGACGTCCGTTTGAGGGACGTCAGGTCCTTGGTCTTGCGAGGAACCGGGTGGGTCAGACACACGCGGAGGCTGGGAAACCGACCTGGCGTTGGAGTCCCACTGGCGGGAAGATGATTTCTGGCGCTCCCCAGACTTCGACGAGGCCTTAGATGGAGTGGAAGATGCAGACGGCCTGGAAGTCTTCAAGGGCTGCAGAGAAGAGGAGCCGCAGGAGGATCTGACCTGAACCGGGGGAGGTTGTGATTGAGCCCTGGAAGAAGAACGGTCCAATTGTGAGCCGGAGCTTCGCGAGTCTGAGGCCCTCACGGGGGACGTGGGCCTTTCCTTCTCCTGGTGCTTGTGGGTTTTACCCGATGACTCCCCAGGAAGGTTCCTTGTCCATAGTTTTAGTTTCTCCTCTAAGAGAAACGCTTGAAGGGCCTTCTGGCAGTGGATCCTGGTGCGACAGTTGAAGCCCTGGCAGAAGGAGCAGGCCTTGGTGTCGTGTTGTGGGCCTAGGCAGCGCATGCAGGTCGAATGTGCATCCTAGAAGGGGAACTCTTTGCCGCAGGCACACTTCGATTGGTGACCCTCAAGAGAAGTATTCGGAGGGGACATCAGTTGAATCCAATAGTGAAAGAAGACGAATTAGTCGTATCTAAAGGTTGTCGCGCGCTAGAAAAAGGACCGAGAGGCCGATACTTGCGATGTCGATGGCAGGAAAAGAACTGAGGATTGGGGGGGCCCGCCTCCTTATGTACTATGCCTGATGTCCGGGTGGGACTGACGCCGAGGCGGCCCCGCTGAAGACTGCTAGCCAGAACATTTCCGTGGGGTCCTGACACCACCGGGCTACAGTCCTAAAGGTGTAATCTGCTGCAAGAGCTGTATCTCAGCAAGAGCGACGGTGATGGATAGCAGACGGGCAAGCCTGTGTCCGTGACGTCCTCCTTCTCGAGGAGCCTCCTGAGGTCTTACGGTGGTTCCACCAAAATTGGTGGGAGACCAGAACAGGCAGAGCCAGAATACATGCCGTCCCATCAAGGGAGAACTGGAGTCCCCAGTCCTGAAGGGTCAGTGTCAGCCAAGAGGCTGGGGCCGGTGAAATGTGCATGGAGAAGCGGCTTGACCGCTTCAAAAGCAGCTGCCGCTACAGGAGATCCCTAAAGTCGATGGAGCTTCAGTCTAAGTCTCTCCTCGTCCGAGGAGGATGAGGAACGGCGGCGGTGCCTGTTCCCGGACTGTTTATGCCCCTTTTTTGGCTTTTCGACCGACGGGGTCCTACTCCTCAACTGAGACCGACGGTGTCGGCTCCGATCGGGAGAAGCTGGATCTGGCGAAAACTGAGGTACCGGCTCTTGTCCCTCGATCGGGATGCCCGAAGGACGGGTCTCCGTCGAGGAAGGAAAGGATGGGAGTCCTCTCCAAAGAGTTGGCGACAGGAGTCGGCGACAACGGCTCGATCGGGTCGAGAGAAATCTCAGACGATTCTCAGCGCTACATCCTCGGCTCTCGTGCCTGGGCCTGATGGAAGGTCCGGTAGCCGTAGCCAAAGAAGTGATCTCAACTGAGAGCACCTGATCCTGAGTATCAGACCGCTCTCTGTCCTGGGAACAACATCTTCAACTAGAAGAAGATGATTTGGGGTCTTTGTCCTTTTCTTGAACGGAGGAGAACGAGCCAGAGGGCGCCTCACCCTTAGTAAGGAGAGACTGGCACAGCTCCGAAGGACCCAGTAAAGGGGAGCCCAGGTTGAGCGCACTGAATCCCCCGCCGGTCGGAGCTTGGGCAGCTCTCCTGAAAGCTGCCAGCCGCCCGAGCTGCTCGGGCGGATCCTGTGGTCGGAAACCGCCCACCTGGACTCCTCGATTTCACCGTGGATTAGAAGCTCTGGTCTCCCTAGCTGAAGGTGTGCCTGGCGGTCGCCCAGACATTGGGATGGAAGGCAGACAGATGGTGCAAGCAGAGGCATCGTGCACGCGCCTAAGCAGTAAAAGCATGAGAGGTAGGGATCATGCGAGACATTTTTGTCCGCAAGGACACCGGCGAAACCGGGGAAGACTTGTCCTCCATATCCGGCGGTTCGGATCAGAGTCGTAAATTTTAGAGTTTTAGAGACAGCAATGCAGTGAAAAATTCAAATTACGCATTTACCGTAATTATGATCTTTCTGTGTATCATCACCATTCATCACAGATGGGTACTGGCCGGAGATCAGGACCCCGAGGGAGCCTTTTTTTTTTTTTTTTAAAGATAGGCGGAGCCGATGCAACATCGGTGCCGTCCTCGAGGCCGACGTACTACGTGGCGCTTGAGGATTAGCCGTTAGGTTGCATCGACTCTACTGCCTACCAGTTCTGAGTCGCCGGAGAGGTAAGAGGAAGGGATGGAGGGTGGGACAAGAGAGTCCAAGGGACAGAAAAGGAAAGAAAACTGAACTAAAAGGAGAAATAATGACTGAGAGGACAGCATAAGAAGACAGACTAAGGGGGATTGGGTAGGGGCCCCACCCTGGAAGCGGAAGAAGGGAGGAAGGGGAGAGAATTTCAGGAGAGAGAAAGTGAGAGGTAACAGGGATCCAGGACCCTTGTCCGTCACCAGACTGTATAGGAACTGCAAGGAGTTAGCAAAGCTCTTTGCCAGAATTCAAGGCACAGAATGACTGGCAATACCCCAAAGCAGTCGGCTATTCTGGAGAAGGACAGGGTGCAGGGATTCAGTACTCTCTCTCTAAAGAGATATTCGGTGAAAAAAAAAGAAATTTTTTTTTTTTTTTTTTTAAATCAGATGGATAACAGAAGGAGGGCAACCACCAGCTCCTACCCCATAGGGAAGAAGATATGTAGAAGAGAGGAGTGCCACTCAAACTATACCCCTTATGGAAGACTGTCCCCGTGTGTCTCAACTAATCTCACTCAACAAGGGTGCCGGAAGATGGCAACAGTTGAGGGGCTAAGGAAGAAAGGGCACTTTCCCTATACTGGTTTTAACCATACAGGAACAAGAAGTGGAGGGGCTACCGCCCCTTTCGCCCCAGAGGTTCCGGCACCTATGCAGTGAAGATAGGGAAGGCACAGAGGGAGGAGGATTCCAGAGACTGAAGCCCCAAGGGGGAAGGTGGGAGGGATAGTGTTGAATGGTGAAGATACACAGAAAGATCATAATTACGGTAAGTACGTAATTTGAATATCTTATCTGTGTCAATCTTCACCATTCATCACAGATGGGTGAGTACCAAGCCCCCCGAAGGGGGTTGACTGATTGCACCCTAAGGGACAGTGTCTCTTAGCCCTCAGTGGGTGACACACTAAGGGGGGGAACCTTCTGGGCCTGAGGAGGCCCTAGAGAGGGGAGAGCGAGACGAGGTTCCCCCGGAGGGGGAAGGAATTTGCCCCGACAAACGCCGTCTCGCCCTACGGGAAAAGAGGTAGGTTCCCTGGTGAGCAGAGCAAATCACCCTACGCCGGGCCAAGGGTGACAACCGGGAAAGGCGAAGCCATGCCGATCTTCTGGTGCAGATCGCTGTCCCTACGACCCTGGTAGCTACCTCACTGGCGTCGTAAGATGCCCTTGCTTGGTGCCTTGCTAGCTCCAGGCCACGTGCAGAGAGAGCAATGGCTTGCCTGGTTTGCTCCGAGTCAGGCAGAGCGGCTAGGAACTGACCTAGTGCTGACCACAAGTACCTGTTATAGGCAGCGTAGTGGGCCTGATGCGCAGAAATGGAGAGAAGCAGCCGTGCCGAGTAGAAAGTCCTCCTCCCAGAAATCAAAACTGGGAGTCCTGATCTGGGGGCCAGTCACGTGGGAGGGTGCAAACCCATCAGGAGTGTCCAGGTGCGCCAACCGGACTGATGGATGAGGCAAGGAGCCTGGAGACCCGGGGGCGCAATACCTCTGGCAGAGGTCCCAGGGGCAGGAACTCCGGAGAAGGCGCCTGCCAGAAACGCATGGACGCCTCCCAAAGGGAGCGGCCAAGGTGGCACCACGAGGGTGGCTGTCCCAAAATCGCCTTGAAAGGCATGCCAGATGCCCGGATTGCTCACAGAAGAAGGAGAAAGGTGAAGGTCCTCCATCATCCTCATGAAGGAAACGCTGATACTCAGAGATCAGCAGCAGGAGAGATGTGGACAGAAGGTTCCTCTCCCCCAGAAGAGGGGGATGAGGAGCTGGAGGTCACCATAGGCTCGGAGGGTGGCTGTTCGGGGGCAGGTTGAAAAACCTGGCTGTCCAAAGCCCTAATGTAAGCAGGGAACCGAGCAGCCACCGCTCTGAACTGTTCCCAGGTGAGAGGCCCGCTAGGACCAAAGATACCTGGGAACGCAGGAGAAGGCGGCAGAGGGGAGTGGACAGAGCCGAGAGAAGAAGTCGGCTGACCTCTGCCAGGGCTAAGGAGCGGACCACGGACTCCCGGGGAAGTCCTGGAAGACTCCGCAGTCGACAGCTGCACAACCGCTCCGGTACTGCCTAGACTGTGCCCAAAAGAATCCCCCAAGTGAGGTGACCGGGGCCGTGAAGGTCCAGAAGGACGTCCCTGCTCCTCGAAAGAATGGTACCCTCTCAAGGAACCCGAAGGGAAGGGGCGAGTCCGCACTGCTGGTCCAGGACCCGGTAGGTCCCAGAGAAGGCGCGCGCCGAACCTATACCCTCGACCCTTCGGAGTCCGAAGGGTCCTAGCCTCAAGTGGCCAGTCTAGGCAGCTCCGTACCCAAGGCCGCTCCCGAAGGGGCAATCCCGGAAGGAGCACCTACCCCTCCCGTGGCCCTCTCGATAGGCTCCAAAGTTGGGCAACAGAGATGCCACAGTAGGGGGTACCACTGTAGAGGGGTCAAGGAACCCCCCAAGGCTAGGCTGCAAGGCGATGGTGGCACGCACCACAGCCCGCTGGTCAGCACCACTGACCCTAGCCCTAGAGGAAACCCGACTCACCTCGGAGGGGGACTGGCCGCGACCCGAAGAGGAAACCACCAGCTCGTCCTCCCTTGCAGACAACCCCGAAGGGTGTGACTGCCCATTCGACTCCGAGCTGGACTCCGACTCCCAAGAGGAAGAGTCAGGCCCTAAGCCAAACAGTAGGGGGTCGAGGAAGGGACACCTTCCGGAGGGGCCCAGAAGCCAATGCAATCCCCGCCCGGTCCACAGCACCGCGAGCGGTGCCAGCAGAAGGTGGCAGGGCAGCTTGGGCCAGAAGTCCTAGGCCAGGGCCAGCTGCGGCACCATCAGGTCCACCGGTGCCAGGGGAGGCACCTGGGATGGAGACGGCGCCGCTCAGCAACTCCAGTCTCGAGCGATGCCACCGCCAGGCCGCCTCGGCCGCTGGCAGCGAGACCAAGGCAGTGTCGACGACCGGGCGGACTCGGCTCAGACATCGCGCCAGGAGACTGCTCGATACCGCTGGCGCGCCGAGTCCCAACGGGCACCACGCCGGCGCTCGACGGACGACACCAGCGCCCCACGGCGCCGTCTCAACCTGGCGCCGAGGTGAGATGTGGCGACCACGCCGGTGGCGGTTTCATGGCGCTGCGAGCAGTGTTGCGCCGCAAGCTCTACCACGCCGAGCAGAGTCGAAGTCGGGCGCCGACACCGACAGGACCTCGGCACTGCGAACGGCACCGGCTCCCGAACGACGCCGGCTGAGGACGGCGTGACCCGGCCTAGCGGACCGCTGGAGCGACACCTGGGAGCTTTCACCCGGAGGAGTGATTGCCGAGCGGGCCCCGCCCGCTCCCGAGGGAAGCGGGACGGGCCTCCTGCGCCGCGGAAGGAGCCTCGGCCACGGCTAGGCTAGAAGAGGCTGAGGCTCCCTCCTCCGCGGTCCGTAGAACCGGGAGGGGACCCGGAGGAGGGGCCGAGAGAACGCGGCTTGGCCCGACGAGTGCACGGCCTACCCCCGAAAGTCGCGGCTCGCTCACCTTAAACGCCGGCTGTTCCAAAACCTCGCAGTCCATAGAGAAGGAGGCGTCGCACAAATCCATCTCGTGTAGCGGGCCAAGGCACGAAAGGCACCGGTCATGTTGGTCGGTGACGGAGTACTTGCGGCCGCATGAGCACCGACGCATAGGGGGCCGCCCCGTCTTCTGCGATTTTTTGCCCTCCGACCGCGACATGACCTACGGAGAAAAAAACACCAAAAAACAGACTCGACGCCGCTTTAAATGTAATAAAAAGGAAAGATCTTACCGGCGACGTCGAGTGGAGGCAAACACAGAACTAGTAGGCCGACGACTAAAGACGCAGGCTTCAAGGCCTAAAATTTTCGAATAAGGCTTCTTCAGGCTTCCCACGAGCGACCCTCGTATCATGGAGACGAAGAACTGGCAGGCATGGAGTCGATGCAGCCTATTCACTAACCCTCGAGCACCACATAGTCCCTATTCTCGAGGACCGCACCGATGCTGCACGGGTCAGCCTATCTTTAAAAAAAAAAAAAAGTATTCTCGGGTCCTGATCTCCGCCAGTACCCACCTGTGATGAATGGTGAAGATTGACACAGATAAGATAAGTCGATTAGACTCCAGGGCCTACGGTACTTGAAAGCAGCACGAAGGAACCTGTCTCTTCCAGCCAAAAGGAAGATCTGGCATCATGGGGCGGAGCCGAGGTATATACCACCTGGGTGGGTGGGAGGAGCCAGCTTGCAGACTTCTGGCAAGATTTAAAGGGGAAAGGGACATGCCAGTCAGTGAGGATGAACAACATATCCACGCTCCTAGAATGACATTTTCCATTTGATTTGCTAATTCAAGTTCAGACAAGATAGCACCCAAAATTGGAAAGGGTGAGTTAGGGGAAAAGTAACATGTCCCTAGGATAATAAAATCCTTATTTCAAAGAAAAAGTTTAATCCATAATGTTTCAGTTGCTCTGTGACTGCTGGTCCTGCTGTCCTCCATGGACCATGTACAAACTAAAGATCAGAGGTTGTATAAATTCTAATACACTGCAGGCTACTGAATCTCCCATTGCTGTCTACTGCGCTGATGGCAGCTGCAGGGGATTCTGGAATATGTAGTAGAAGATGTTAGCCTTCGCCACTCATGAATATCCAAAGGTCACTCTAAAGGAGTGAAGATATTTTCCATATCACACTCATGCCCATCATGTATCCCCTTAATACTATACTACAGTGAACAGGAAGTAAACTAAACTGTTCTTGCACACAAAATGCACCTTGGGTCCAGCCCCACACTTGCGCGTGGGGGACCTCAGTGGTGACTGTTCCCCTATAATCACAGAGTAAAAAGAATAAGCTGCACCCAGGAAAGCTGCTTAGGATGCTGGAGAAAGGTTGCCAACCATGAAGTGAGTGAAAAAATATCCAGCACTCCAGGAGTTCCAATAACAGATTTATTGAATGAAGGAAGATGTTCGCAAGGAGAACATGCCAACAACCGCAGCCCCTATAATCACAGTATTCACAAGGAAAATCTGTTGTAAGACTTGCAGTTTCAGATACAAACCTGTTTAAGCAGGGAGTTCTCATCTTTCAGCTTCTGAACGTGTTTGATCTTTTGCTTCTGGTTCTGATGCCCTAGTAGCTTGGCATAGGCATCACTCAGTTTATTCAGCTCCTCCTGAGCAACGCCATGTTCATTTAGGATAGCATTCTTCTGCTTCATATGCATCCAGTTGTTGCTATTAAAAATTAAGGCCATAAATGCTTAAAATAAAGTACAGTTCATAAGAACTTACCGTAACAGTAGATCTTCGAGAACAGCTCTTGCAGCAGGTAACACCATTAAGACTGAAGCCGGCAGGTGTCAGGACCCCACGGAAAAATTCTAGCTAGCTATCTTCAGCGGGGACCGCCTCAGACGTCGGTCCTGCCTCCGACGCCAGGCGAGGCATAAGGGGCGGTCCCGCCAGATTCTCTAGTCTCTCGCCGAGACTTCCGGGCCGCAGTTAACATCAGAATGGGGAGACCGAGGATCCACCATCAGAAGACAAAAAGGGCGTAGGCCCCTGCCCAAGGCTCGGAAAGCCATGCCTCCTCCAAGGGGGAAGGTGGGCCGGAAGGTACCTGCTGCAAGAGCTGTTCTCGAAGATCTACTGTTACGGTAAGTTCTTACGTAACTGTACTATCTTACTTCGAGATACAGCTCTTGCAGCAGGTAACACCATTAGGACCGATTTCCAAGCAGTAACGCTTGTAAGCATTCTGGGAGGAGGAGATTAGGAAATATCCATACCAAGTCCTGACTCTAGGACAGGAGACCCTGTAGCACGGCCAGGCCGAAACCGGCTCTTCGCCATGAAGCAATGTCCACGCTATAATGCCTGATAAAAGTATGCACAGAGCTCCAAGTAGCTGCAGCACAAATGGCAGAGGTGGAGACGTTACGTAGTGCTGCAAAGGAGGTAGCCACCCCCCTTGTGGAATGGCCCCGGACTGTACCCGGGAGGGGCTTCTGTTTGGAATTGTAGCAGTATGATATACACTGGACAAGCCAGCGAGAAAGTGACTGCTTTGATACTGGTTGGCCCATCATCCTCTGAGCAAAGGAAACGAAGAGTTGCTCTGACTTGAGGTTGTTTAGTTCTGTTTAGGTAATACCTTAGACAGTGGTGAACATCCAGAGTGTGAAGCAGCGCTTTTCCTCTATTAGAGTACTTAGGAAAATAGACAGGCAGGTCAATGTCCTGATTGAGAGTGAGGGCGGAGACCACCTTAGGCAAAAACTTAGGATTCGTCCTCAGGGACACTCTGTCCTGGTGGAAAATCAAATAAGGTTCTTTACACATGAGAGCGTGAAGCTCGGAAATTCTCCTTGCTGACGTAACAGCAACTAAAAATAACATTTTCCATGACAGAAAACGCAGCTAGCAATCCGCGGCAGGTTGGGGAGCGTGAGTTGTTCCAGGACAGAGAGTAAATCCCACGGAGGGACAGGGTCCTTAATGGGTGGCCTAATGTGTAACACCCCTCTCAAAAAGTCTCGAGAGGCGTCAAGCTGTGCCACTGTGCGCTGTCCCACTGGGAAGTGGTAAGCAGAAATGGCGCAGAGGTGCACCTTAATAGAGGAGTAGGCGAGACCTGACTGGAAAAGGGAGAGCAGGTATTCTAACACTGCTTTCACCGGGCAACCTAGAGGGGAAAGGCCGTGTGCTTGCTACCACAAACAAAAACGGCGCCATTTCATGGCGTATGTCGCATGGGTTGCCAGCTTTCTGGCCGCAGAAAGGACTTCTGCCACCTCTTGCGAGACCCCGTGTCGCAAAATGGCTATGTCTCTAGGAGCCAAGCATGCAGGTTCAGTGAACGTAAGTCCGGATGGACCAGTGAACCTTCCTCCTGAGACAAGAGATGGGAGCTGAAAGGCAATGGAAGCGGAGGTTCCCGGGACAGCTGCATTAGCAAGGGGAACCAGATCTGCCTGGGCCAGAAAGGGGCTACCAGGATCATTGTTGCGTGCTCCCTGCACAGTTTGAGAAGAACTCTCTGGATCAACGGGAAGGGAGGGAAGGCGTAGAGGAATCTGTTCACCCAGGAGAGGGACAACGCGTCTCGCCAGAAAACACCAGGTCCTGGATCTTATGAGCAAAATTGGGCAGTTTTAGCTGGATGGGGAAGCGAACAAGTCCAACTCTAGAGTTCTCATTGAAGAAACAGATCCTCCGCTACTTTTTGAGGGTTCTATTCAGGACCCTGGCCTCGGGAGCGACTCGGGCCGCTCACATTGTGTTGTCCACGCCGAACATGAACTGCAATCAGGCTCGCGCTGTCGGATTACCCAATCCCACACGCTCATTGCCTCCCTGCAAAGGGGGTAAGAGTGTGCGCCTCGTTTGTTGAGGTAATACATCACCGCCATGATGTCTGTTCGAAGCAGAAGAGTACTCGACGGGATGTCTGACTTAAAAGCCTGCAGGGCATATAGGACCGCCCTCATCTCCAGGACGTTGATATGGAGGTGAGCCTCCTGAGGGGTCCATGTTCCCTGGGACTTCACCCCGTTCAAGTGCGCACCCCACCCCAGCCCTGAGGCATCTGTGGTGAGGATTACCTCCGGGGACGGCGCTATAAATGGGACACCCGGAGAGAGTGTTCCTGGGTCTAGCCACCACTGCCAGTCTCAAATCACGGCATTCGTGATTCTGACCGGATGCTGCATGTGGTCTTGCCTTTGGTCCCACTGCACCTTGAGCATCCACTGAGTCACCCGCATGTGGAGCCTTGCCAAAGGGACGGTTGGAATGGCCGCAGCCATGTGTCCGAGCAAGCGAAGGACCGACCTGGCAGGGACGGTCTTCTTCGAAAGATCCCTGATGAGGGATCTGATGTGTTCTGCTCTGTTGTCAGGGAGAAAGGCTTTCCCTTGGACGGTGTCCAGAACTGCTCCTATGAACTGCAACTTCTGGGACGGTACGAGGAGTGACTCTGTAGGTTGATGATGCCTGGGATCAGAAACAGTTCTTTGAGTGCTCTGAATAGCCCTCAACAGTGCCTCTTTGGAGGGGCGGCCATGAGAAGCCAATCGTCCAGGCAGGAACACGTAGTGGCCCTGTCTCCCTAAAGCCTGCCACGACTGCCATGCATTTGGTAGGAAGACCCTGGGGTCTATGACAGTCCAACGGAAGAGCTCGAACTGGAAATGGTGGCCGGGAAACTCGAAGCGCAGGAACCTCCTGTGCGCTGGAGCTACAGGGATATGCAGGTATGCATCCTGCATGTCTAGGGACGCTAAGAAGGTGTCCTTCTTTAGCATGGGAATAAGACCTTGAAGAGTCACCATGCGAAATGCTTGTAGGCGACCGACAGATTGAGGTCGCTGAGGTCCAGGATTGGACGGAGGTCTCCTGTTTTCTTCAGAACCAGAAAGAAGTGGGAATAGCATCCGAACCCTCTCTGGTTCATACTCTACCGCTCCCTTTTGCAGGAGCGCAAGTATCTCTTGCCTGATAAGCAGTTTGTGCTGACCCGAGTAACGGGAGAGCAGAGGAGGCCTCGAGGGTGGCTTGTCTGCGAATTCTATAAAGTGACCTCTTTCGACCAACTGAAGAACCCACCTGTCGGTGGTTACAGACTGCCATCCTGGCAGGTAATTAGCATACGACCCCGACCTTGATGTCCCGTTGATCCTGAGGGGCGGGCCGAAAGAGTCAGGCTGTGGCGGCGAGGGACCCGGGGGCTGGGCCGGCTTAGCTGGGCGCTGACTTCGGCCCGCAGGCTGTTTACCCTGGGCTCTGCGGGAACCGGAGCCCCTCTGCTGTGGACTGGTGCAGGACTGTTGTGTCTGCGTTCATCCACGGAAACGGCTTTGGTTCCTACGAAAGGAACTAAGCCTCGGTCGGTACATTGCCTGGACCGACCTCACTGCCTTCCCGGCCTCCTGGAGCTTGGTGAGGACCCTCTCAGAGGGCTCACTAAAGAGAACTTCTCCCTCGAAAGAGGCGTCCATGATATTCTTCTGGACATCTGGGGTAAATTCAGAGACACGGAGCCATGAGTGTCTCCGGAGGCATACGCCTGAAGCTGCCGCTCTGGCCGAGGAGTCCGCGGAATCATATGCTGCTTGCAGCACCTGGGTTCCCACGTCCGAACCCGCAGCGGAGGAGCGCTGCAACATCTCCTCCTTCTGCTCACCTTCTGGCATTTTCTCCGCCAGATCCAGTCCCTGTTCCCACAAGGCGTTTTGGAACTGCACCATGTGGGTCAAGTAGTTCAGAGATCTGATGGCGCAAGTAGCGGAAGCATATGTGCGCCTGCCCATAGCGTCCAGCTGTTTGGACTCCGGATCCGGTGACAGGGTGCTCAAATGTTGCGGTCTCTGGGACCGGTCATGAGAGGCTGTTATGACCAGAGAGTCGGCCAGAGGATGTTGAGCCAAGTACTGGTCCTCCTTAGGAGCCTTGTACAGGCGGTCAGCTTTCTTCGGCATCGCCGGGAGCGAGTGTGGATGCTTCCACGCTGCCTTGGTGACGTCCACAAAAGTGTCCACCAAGGGTGGTACCACCACAGGCTTAGGATCTTTCTGCCGAAGATACCTGGCGAACCGTAGTCTCTCGGGGTCTAATTCTTCCGCATCCCAGCCCATGTTCTCTTGGATATGTCGCATGATCTCTGAGAACGATGGGTCATCCGGAGGAGATCTAGGAAGCTCACGTGGGTCCGGAGAGGGGGATCTGGATCCTGAAAATTCGGATCCCGTGTCCTCCGTCGAAGGCGGCGTCTTCTGGGTCTCTTGGGGCTGGGTGACCCTGAAGAAAATCTAGACGGAGGTCTCCTTTTGTCTGGTCTTCCCCTAGGAGGATCCGTAGGCTCCTGGGAAGGTACACGGCCTGCAGCCCCAGATGGTGTGGGGGGGGGCGCAAGAGCCGGAGGAGTCGCAGGAGGAGGAGAAGGTGTGGGAACCATATCCCTTTTAATGGTATCCCACCAGTAAGTGAAGAGCTCCTTAACCTCAGAAATGGAAAGACTCGACGACAGACCGGGCGCCGGTGGCTGGTCATCTGGTTCCGGCGTCGGCTCCTCAGGGGCCTCAGGTTGAGGAGAGGGTTCCCTGGGAGGTGTGACAGGACCGGGTTCGCCCGTCTGGTCCTCGGGCTGTGTCAACTCCTCCTCCGTGATAGTCTCCTGACCGACATCGGTAGAGGCGCCGTGTTCCTCACACGCACTGGTGTGGACGCCGCCCCTGCCGACGGCATCGAGGGGCGTAAGCCTGACCGGCGACGGACGTCTGGCGGTCGACGGCTCCTGGGACCTGTGATGAGAGGCCGACATCGGACGAGCCGACGGTTTCTTGAGGGAGGCAAGCTCCTTGGTCTTCCGCTGGGGAGGAGGAGGCAGACCTGACATCAGGTTCGGAATGGCGGGAACCCAACTTGTGGTGATGATGACGGTCCCCAGACCTAACCAGGACTTTGGAAGATGAAGATGGGGGCCTGGAGGTCTTGGCCTGTGAGGAGGAAGAGGATCCCGAAGGTTTCTTCACCGCAGCGGGGGGGGCTGAGAACGGGCCCGGGAGGGCAAATGGTCGGACCGGGAGCCGGAACTACGAGAGTCGGAGGCCCTAGACGGGGACTTGGAGGAAACCTTCTCCCTGTGCTTTTCAGAGTGTCTCCGGGCCTTCTCTGCTAATTCCCCCTTGGAGGTGTCCATGGCTTTGATCTTCTCCTCGAGCAAGAATGCCTGCAGAGCCTTCTGGCGACGGATCCGGGTCCGGCTGTTGAACCCCTGGCAGAACCTGCAGGACCGGGTGTCGTGGTCTGGACCTAGGCACCGGACGCAGGCCGAATGCAGATCCTTAAACGGATTTGCTTCCCACAGGCGCACTCTCGAGGGATGGCCTTCAACGGAGGTTGAGAGGACATCAGACAACAACTGAGCTGAAAAAGCTAACGCTTCCAAGGAAGAACTTAACTGCAAGGCCGCGCTACAGAAACGAGTCAAGGGTCGAGACATGCAAGTCGACGGGCGGAAAGAACTGGGAATCTGGGCGGACCCCCTCTGTGCCGTATGCCAGACGCCGGAGGTGGACCGACGCCGGGGCGGTCCTCGCTGAAGATAGCTAGCTAGAAGAATTCGGGGTCCTGACGCCTGCCGGCTTCAGTCCTAATGGTGTTACCTGCTGCAAGAGCTGTATCTTGAAGTAAGATCAGCAGTTCATTCACTTTTTCTCCTAAATATCAAAGAGAGTAGTTACTAACAGTAGATCTTTGAGAGAATCTCCTCCATTGGGCCACATCTTTGGAACTGTATGTTGCCGGCATCAGGACCTTAAAGAAACTTTTGGCTAGCTGGGGCTGCCCATGATGGCGAGCAGCGTAAACACCTATGAAACATGGGCAGCCCCCTCACCCCTCAGTCCACTGCAGGAGATGAGCCTGCAGGGCCACAAACAGAGAAGAACCAGGAGACCACATAAGGAAAGGCTGGGACTCGTGACAGAAAGACACATATACAACTCATAAACATACATTCCGCAAAGGCAGTGCGACAGCCAACCAGCTGGTACCTCAGAAAATGGGGAAGGAGTGTGGGTGTGCTGTGGCTCAATGGAGGAGATTCTTTTGAAGATCTATTGTTACTGGTAAGTAACTGCTCTATCTTCACTGAGGACATCTCCACTGGGCCTCACCTTTGAACGATTTCCAAGCATTACACAGTACTGCAAGGAGGCTGGCAAAGTCTGATATGGGATCATGAGAGGCCTTGCAGACCAGCAAGATTGAAACCAGCATGTCTGCGGGAGGTTATGTCCAGACTGTAATGCTTAGTAAAGGTATGAATAGTGCTCCATGTGGCAGCAGCCAACATACCCCTAAAATGGGCAACACAGGTGGCTATACAATGAGTAGAGTAGCCATGCACAGCGCCATGACATTCCTTACTGTACTTTCTATAAAACAACATGACGCAGTTAGCCACTTGGACAGGCACTGTTTAGTAAATGGAAATTACGTACCTACTGTAATTCTTGATCTTGTTGGACGAAGTCTTCATCACTCATTCCTACTACTAGGACTATACTGGAGGCGCTAAAACCCAGCGGGAGCCAACATTTTTCTGGATGGTCAGCTCTGAGGTAAGACCACGCATACGTGGCACAGCGAGACTGGCTTGCGCCCATATAGACTATCTCAGAGTTGACCGTCCAACAGCCTCAGTACCTTTTTGACTAAGTAGGTGCAGCATTACTAACCTAGGAAACACCCAACCTAATCCGGGCATAAGATAGCCTGGGTGACACGTGTAAGAAGGGTCAACTTGTTGTCTTCACAGCCCAGACAACGATTGCGTGAAGACCAGAAACTGGATGAGTGAGCTCGGAGGATGGTGGGTAGGCATATGAATGAATGGCGAATACTTCGTCCAAGAAGATCAAGAATTATGGTAGGTAAGTCAATACAGGTTGCTCACCTGTAACAGAAGTTCTAGGAGTGTAACATGCTGTTCATCTACACTGTTTGGCAGGCTCCTTACCGCTTTAAGATGGGCTGGAAAGTCTTCAAGCTGGCTCCTCCCACCCACCCGGGTGGTAAAACCCTCGGCTCCACCCCATGACACCAGATCTAGCACGCTGGAAGCCAGGTTGTGCGTCGAAGCCGGGGAGGTCGGGTGGATGAACAACATATATCACTCCTAGAACTCCTGTTACAGGTGAGTAACCTGCATTTCTAGGGACGTGGATATGTTGTTCAAGCCACACTGTCTGGCAGACTCTAGCAGTTCTCCGAGAGAGGAGAAGTGCGCACTCTACCACAGGAAATAAGGACTGAGAACCGAGGTCCCAAAACCAGCATCCCGTGTGACTCTAGGTCAATGCGGTAATGGAAGTGAAGGTGTTGCAACTTCCAGGTAGCAGCCCCACAGATTTCCTGGATAGGGACATCCCTAGAAGCAGCCACCAAGCAGCAGTATGCCAGGTAGAATAAGCTCTTGTCCCTTTGGTGGCTCCATGCCCACCAGCCTATAGCAGAGATCTATGCAGGAGGTGACCCACCTGCTTATCGTCCGCTTGGCTGCAGGTCTGCCAGGTGCGGCTTCAGCGTAGGTGACAAACAGCTGGCAAACCTCCCCGAACTTAAGCCATCCGCCTTTATAATAAGCGAGCTTCTAGGGTCCAAGATATGGAGCCTATATTCGGTCTCTGGTGGTGATTGTCGGTAGAACACTGGCAGAGTCAACACCTGGTTCAGGTGAAACTCTGACACCACCTTCGAAAGGAATTTCAGGTGAGGGCACAGGACAACCTTGTCCCTGTGGAAAGACCAGATAAGGAGTCTCGATGGAAAGCGCCTGGAGCTATCCCATCCTTCTGTCACACCTGTGTATCGGTTTGAATGGCTTGCCCATGAGCTTAGCCAATACCAGCAGTAGATCCCATGGAGGTGGAGGTTCTCGCACCGGAGGGGATATGTGATCAAGGCCTTTGAAAAGCACCAGACAACCTCCTTTCTCCCCTGTGTTAGCGACTGCTTCCTCGCCCGCGCCCGTAAGCAGAGGACACAGCCAGGTGCACCTTTAGGCACGCTGACCAAGCCCTTTGCTGAAAAAACCAAGAGGTAGTCTGGGAATGCTTGCCAAGGAACAGGAGGAAGGGTCCAAGCCCTTGTTCTGACACCAAATGGAGAATCTCTTCCATTTGAAGGCATAGCATTTTCTGGTCGACTTTCACGGACGCCCAACGACATTGAGGACCTCGTCGGAAAGACCCAAGGCTTGGAAATCTAGCTGCTCAGGAACCAGGCCGCCAGGTGCAGGGATTGAGGTCCGATGGAATACCTTCCTGACTGACTGAGATCAGGTCCGGCGGGCTGGAAGCCGCCTCGGGAGCCTGGAGCCGAGACTGAGGAGATCTGGATACCAGACCTGGCGGGGCCAGTCTGGGGCTACCAGAATCACCTGCGTCTTGTCCCTCCTTGCCTTGAGAAGCACCTTGTGGATCAAGGGAAATGGGGGAAAGGCATAGAAGAGACCCGGGGTCCACGGCCTCGAGAAGGCATCCCCCTGCAGAGAGCCCTGCTGAGGGGGTCAGGCATGAAACAGTCTCAGCTTCGCATTCTCCCTGGAGGCAAACAGGTCCACCTAAGGCTTGCCCCAGTGGGAGAAGAGATCTTGTACTACCTCCGGCAGGAGAGACTACTCGTGAGACGCAGTCCCTATCCGGCTTAGGGCATCGGCCAGGGTGTTGGAGGCTCCTGCCATATGAGTGGCGAGGAAATCCGCCTCAAGGCTGAGCAAGAGGGACCAAATGCAGAGAGCTTCCCTGCACAGATGCATGAAGCGTGTCCCATCCTGGCGGTTTAGGTAGCACATGGTCATGGTACTGTCCGTCTGGACCTGAACCACTTGACCCCGCAGAAATGGAGCGAAGGCGGTGAGGGCTAGACGAACCACTTGAAGCTCCAGCAGGTTGATATGGCACTGGGACTCCCGAGGGGACCAGAGGCTGTGTGCTCTGTACTCCTCCAGATGGGCACCCCAACCCATCAGAGAGGCATCGGTCGACAGTGAGACCGTCGGCTCGGGGCGGACAAATGGGATGCGCACCTGCAGATGTGCTGGAACGGTCCACCACTGGAGAGTGTTCCACATCCCCTAGGTCATGTCACTAGCTGATCCAGTGGATCGAAGTGCTGTGACCATTGGCTGGACAGCCCCCATTGAAGGGGACGCATGTACCAGCGGGCCCAACGGACCACGCTGGTGCACGCTGCCATGAGGCCTAGGAAGTCTCGGGCAGGGCGCGATTGCCCAACCTGAAATGACTGGGCAAAGGAGGAAAGAACCTCGGCCCTGTCCGCCGGGAGCCGTGCTCTGACTTGTAGAGAGTTGAGCTCTGCCACGATGAATTGTATTACTTGCTTTGGCACGAGTTCTGACTTGGCCTCGTTGATGAGGAGGCCAACCTGAGAGCAAACCTGGAGGGCCAAATCTCTGGACCGCTCCACCTCCGCTCTGGAGGGCGCTGCAATGAGCCAGTCATCCAGGTAGAGGCGACCTTCCACGGCGCAGAGGAATGCTGTCACCACTGCCATGCATTTGGTGAAGACCCTGGGAGCTAGGGAAAGGCTGAAGAGCATGGCCCAGAATCAGAAGGGATCCTCTGCTCTGAAGCGGAGGAATCTCTGGTGGGACGGACGGATTGGGACGTGAAAGAACGCGTCCTGAAGGTCCAGAGAACAGAACCATACGCCTCGTTCCAAGGATGGGATTATCTGAGCCAGAGTGACCATTCTGAAGGTCCGAGACCTTAGGAACCTGTTTAGGTAGTGCAAGTCAAGAATGAGGCGCCAGCCCCCCATCTGTTTTGGACCAGGAAGCACCTGGATACAAACCCCGGGTCTGGAGGAGGATCTGCCACCTTCCTGATCACCTCTTTTTTGAGGAGCAGGGCAATATCAGCGAGGCGAGGCGGCAAAGAGGCTGTGGACCCCATAGCCCCCCCAAGAGGCGATGGCTCGGAAGGGCAGGGCCTGCTTGAACTCCAGGGGCAGGCCCTTTCTTACCACCTCCAAAACCCAAAAGTCCATGGTGATAACGGACCAAGCGGAAAGGAAGTGGCGGAGCCGTCCCCCCACAGGGGGAACCCAGGGGGGAGTGACCAGGCTAGGGGAGACACCCCTCAACCCGTCATTGGGCAGGCTAAGAGGAGGGACTGGTGTGCAGGACCTTGGTTTTACCTCCCTTGCTTCCTGTTGGAGGAAGCCACGGGCTTGGGTTTGGTATGTTGTTTAAGCCTGCTGGCCCTGGTGCTGTTGGGACATGCTGCAGGCGTGAGAAGGACGAAAGGACTTTGTGCTGCTGCTGTCGGCGGCCTTTGTCCTTCTGGGCGGAGGTGACAGAGTCCAGAGTGGCACTGACTTTTCGATCCGCTGGAGGTGACCATCCACCCAGGGCGAAGAGGTCGGTCCCCAAGAAGGGACATCTGCCAGTTTGTGCTGGGTATCCGCCTGCGGAAGGTGGATATCCTCAGCCATGCTCTGCGTGTGGCCACAGCGGTCGTAACTGATCTGGCAGCAGGAGTTCCATGTTCAGAGCCGCTTGAGCTGCATCTAGCCACTGCCCTCTACCCTGGTCCTGCACTGCCGGACCGTGGGTCTTCGCATCGCCGGGCCGTGAGATGAGGATCACTCCTCATCCAGGGAGCCCATGAGGGCGTGGGAGAAGTGAGCCATCAGCACGGCTGAGCTGGCCTGGCGGAGGCCAAGGGAGGATGCAGCGTACACCTTGCGCCCGGCATAGTTCAGCTTTTAGGACTCCTTGTCGGGGGGGGCTTGTCCACATCCCTAGAGTTCCCGGAACGCTGGAAAACGATGTCGGTGACCAACCCCTCGGCAGAGGGGTGTTCCGAAAAACTGGGCAAAGAGCCAGGGACTGCATACTTCTTGTCATCCTGGCTCCGGCGCAGGACAGGAAGCAGGTCACGTTGCCAGAGCTCCAAGGTTGGCCAACAATGGCTTCAGCCACCGAAAGGCCTCTGCGGGAATCCCCTCGCCAGTATCTCCGCTAGGGATAATTGGTCGCTGGATATGGGCTCTCGAGTTGCATCCCGTGGACTCCGAGATGAGCCAAGCAAACCCACGAAGGACGATGGGCTTCGTCCATCGACTGGCTCCCGGAGGACTCCAGGTCAATGGGCCTGGAGAACAGGGAGGAGTTACCGCCGACTCGAGGAGTCCTAAAAGAGATGCCTGACCTCTGAGCCACCCTCCACTTGCCGAGGACGGTCGGGAGTGAACATGACCGACAACCTATGGGGCAGGCCCTGACTCGACCAAGAGTCCTTGGTCAGCGCCCCCGATTTTGGTTGTGGAGGTGGAGGTTTCACCATAATTGGTGGGGCAGCTGGTTTCGGCCGAACAACCAGCCCAGGCTTGGGCACCTCTGCTACAGCGAGGGGTTGTTTCGGCCGCTCGGGTGACAGCCACTTGATGGCCAAGGAAGGTGACGGCATCGGCTTGTTCCCGGACAGAAGTAACTGTTGCACATCAGGTCCTCAGAAGGCCGATAATATTTTGCGCTGAAGTCTCTCCTCTTCCAAGACGGAAGACGAGGGATCGCAGCTGCGGCGCCTGCTACTCCTGTGCCGAGACAGAGACTGCCGATATTGGCTGGACTGAGACGATGTCCGAGACTCGAGATCCTCGTCATTTCCGAGGAGCGGTTCTGGGAAGGGGACACCCGCTTCTTCCTCGGCTCGAAGCCTTAATCGGGACTGCAGCACTCGAGGCGCAGGGCAGGTCCTCGGTCTCCACCGGGGAATCTGAAGAAGGGTTGTCGGTTTACCAGTCGACAGTCGCCCAATGGGTCGAGAAAAATCTTGACCTCGTCGACGGGTGTCTCGGCCGGCTGACCTGACGGGGACACCGTGAAGCCAGTGGCCTTAGCCGCAACCTTGACCTAAGTAGAGTGTCGACTGTCTGGGGAAGGGGACCTCTCCCGCTCCCACGAACGCCGATGATGGGACTTACCTTTTGAGTCCTTCTTTTTGGACCGAGAAGAATGTCCCAATGGCCTCTCTCCCTTTGTGGAAAGGGAATGGCAAAGCTCCTTGAAAGAAGCTGAGTACAAGGTACACAGTGAGAGCGGGATAAATGCCGTGGCTGAGGAAGAGGATGATGCAGCCTGAGCTGCCACCTCCTCGAGGGCGATCATCTACTCGAGTTGCTCAGCCGAGCCAGTCACGGTGGGTAACCGCCCAACGGGCCCTTCACTTAACCGCGGTAGGCTTCTTGGGCGCCCAAGCTGTAACCGGTAGCGTCTTCCAGGACGCTGGCCGAAAACGAACGGCATAACTCGCAGGCCTGCGGGTCATGTTCTAAGCCAAGGAAGTAGACGCACGTGGAGTGCGGGTCCGTCCTGGACATCATCTGCCCATAAGGGCACTGCCGAAATCCAGAAGTCAATTTGTCCATCGCAGCCGCGAGGAGGAAAGTTGACCGAAGTCTTGAAAATTTTAAAATAAGTTTCGGGCGAACCGAAGAATTAGGATCCAGTCTGCATGCAGAGTGTTAAGGAGGGAACCTGAGCTTCCAAGCGGTAAGGAAGATCTGGCGTCATGGGGCGGAGCTGAGAGTTTTACCACCCGGCTGGGTGGAAGGAGCCAGCTTGAAGACCTTCCGGCAAGATTTAAAGCGCCAAGGAACCTGCCAGGCAGTGTGGATGAACAACATACCCATGTCCCTAGAACCTGAATTTGGTTTATCTACTGGCCAAGAGTCTGATATTTCTTCTATCTCTACATTATTCCTTTGAGGGTTATAAATATCTGGTAACAATGTGTAATACTGATTCAGCTCTTCTGCCGATTTTAGAGAGGACAGTAGGACACCTCTATACTGAATCTGTATTGGTAATCAGTTTTCTATTGGTTTCTCAAAAGACCTGACTAATGCCCAGTATTTTTGGGGATCAGGTGTTTTCATCCACCTTATTTTATAAGAAGATTTTTTTGTTTTCCTAACCTGTATCTTTAAATTATTTCGGGCCTTTTTATAGTGTACCCAATTATCCCCACCTAAAGTTTCATTTGCTTTCTTCCAAAGTCTGTTTTTCATTCTTATTGCCCGTTTTATCTTTTCAGTTATCCAAGGAAAGTACAGTTACGTAAGAACTTACCGTAACAGTAGATCTTCGAGAACAGCTCTTGCAGCAGGTTACACCATTAGGACTGAAGCCGGCAGGCGTCAGGACCCCATGGAAAAATTCTAGCTAGCTATCTTCAAGGGGACGCCTTAGGCGTCGGTCCCGCCCGACGCCAGGCAATAGTACATAAGGGCGGTCCCACAGATTCCCCAGTTCTCCCTGAGATTTCCGGCTGCAGGCCGACATCGAAATGGGAGACAGAGGATCCACCGTCAGAAGACAAATGGGAGAAAATTCCCATTAACAAAGGCTTAAGCCATGCCTCCTCCAAGGGGGAAGGTGGGCGGGAAGGTACCTGCTGCAAGAGCTGTTCTCCAAGATCTACTGTTATGGTAAGTTCTTACGTAACTATACTATCTTACTTCGAGACACAGCTCTTGCAGCAGGTTACACCATTAGGACTAATTCCCAAGCAATAGTGCTTGCAAACACTCTGGGAGGAGGAAATAAGAAAGAACGTTCCAGGTCCTGAATCTAGGACAGGAGACCCTGTAGCACTGCCAGGCCGAAGCCTGCTCTTCACCGTGAAGCGATGTCCAGGCTATAATGCCTGATAAAGGTATGAACAGAGCTCCAAGTGGCTGCAGCATAAATGGCAGAAGTGGAGACGTTTCAAAGTCTGCAAAAGATGTGGCTACGCCCCTAGTGGAATGGCCCCGGACTGCTCCTGGGAGGGGCTTTCGGTTGATGATATAACAGTAAGAGATGCACTGGACAAGCCAGCGAGACAGGGATTGTTTGGATACTGGTTGGCCCTTCATCCTTTCGGTAAAGGAGACGAAAAGATGCTCCGAAGTGCGAAGCTGCTTAATTTTGCTCAGGTAGTACCTCAAGCTGCGGTGAACATCCAGGGTGTGAAGCAGCACCTCTCCTCTGTTAGAGTAATTAGGAAAGTAGACCGGCAGGTCAATATCCTGGTTGAGAGTGAGTGTGGAAACCACCTTAGGCAAGAATTTAGGATTCGTCCTCAGGGATACTCTGTCCTGGTGGAAAATTAAATAGGGCTCTTTGCACATGAGAGCCTGAAGCTCAGAAACTCTTCTCGCTGATGTAACAGCAACCAAAAATAACGTTTTCCACGACAGAAAACGCAGCTCGCAATCCGCGGCAGGTTCAAAGGGTGGGGGAGAGTGTGAGTTGCTCCAGTACAAAGAGCAAGTCCCAAGGAGGCACTGGGTCCTTAATGGGCGGCCTAAGGTGTAACACCCCTCTTAAGAATTTTCGGCAGGCATCTAATTGTGCCATTGTGCGCTGTCCCATCGGGAGGTGATAAGCTGAAATGGCACAGAGGTGCACTTTAGTCGAGGAGTAGGCAAGACCCGAACGGAAAAGGGAGAGCAGGTACTCTAACACCGCTTTCACCGGACAACCTAAAGGGGAAAGGCCGCGTGCTTGCGACCATAGACAAAAACAGCACCATTTCATGGCATATGTCGCATGTGTTGCCGGCTTTCTGGCTGCAGAAACGACTTCCGCAACCTCTTGCGAGACCCCGTGGCGCAAGATGGCTATGTCTCTAGGAGCCATGCGTGCAGGTTCAGTGAGTGTAAGTCTGGATGGACCAGTGAACCCTTCTCCTGAGACGAGGTGGGAGCTGAATGGCAACGGGAGTGGAGGTTCCCGGGACAGCTGAATTAGCAAAGGGAACCAGATCTGCCTGGGCCAGAATGGGGCCACCAAGATCATTGTTGCCTGCTCCTGTGCAGTTTGAGAAGAACTCTCTGGATCAGCAGGGAAGGGAGGAGTAGAGGAATCTGTTAAGCCCAGGAGAGGGACAACACGTCTCGCCAGAAAACACCAGGCCCTGGATCTAGCGAGCAAAAATTTGGCAGTTTTGTGTTGGATGGGGAGGTGAACAAGTCCAATTCTGGAGTTCCCCATCGAAGAAACAGATCCTCTGCTACCTCCTGGAGAAGTTCCCACTTGTGGACTCTGGCCTGGGTGCGACTCAGGCCGTCTGCAATTGTGTTGTCCACCCCGGGAACATGTACTGTGATCAGGTTCGCGCCGTGTCGGATTACGCAATCCCACACCCTCATGGCCTCCCTGCAAAGGGGGTAAGTGTGCGCCTCCTTGTTTGTTGAGGTAATACACCGCCGTGTTGTCTGTCTGAAGCAGAGAGTACTGGGGATCTCTGACTAAATACCTGCAGGCATAAAGGACCGCCCTCATCTCTAGGATGTTGATATGGAGGAGGGCCTCCAGAGGGGTCCACGTTCCCTGGGACTTCACCCCGTCCAGGTGTGCTCCCCACCCTAGACCTGAGGCGTTTGTGGTGAGGATTACCTCCGGGGACGGCGCTATAAACGGGACGCCCATAGAGAGTGTCCCTGGGTCTAGCCACCACTGCCAGTCTTGAATCGCGGTGTTCGTGATTCTGACCGGATGCTGCATGTGGTCTTGCCTTTGGTCCCATTGCACCTTGAGCATCCACTGAGTTACCCGCATGTGAAGCCTTGCGAAAGGGACAGTAGGGATGGCCGCAGCCATGTGTCTGAGCAAGCGAAGGACCGACCTGGCTGGGGCGGTCTTGTTCGACGAAAGCTCCCTGATGAGGGATCTGATGCGTTCCGCTCTGTCGTCTGGAAGAAAAGCTCTTCCCTGAACGGTGTCCAGTACTGCGCCTATGAACTGCAGTTTCTGCGACAGTACCAGGAGAGACTTCTCGTGGTTGATTAGAATACCCAGAGATCGAAACAGGACCTGGGTGCTCTGGATCGCCCGTAACAACGCCTCTCTGGAGGCGGCCTTGAGAAGCCAATCGTCCAGGTACGGGAACACATAATGGCCCTGTCTCCTTAGAGACGCTGCCACGACTGCCATGCATTTAGTAAAGACCCTGGGTGCTGATGACAGCCCGAATGGAAGGGCTCGGAACTGAAGATGATGGCGAGAATCGAGCGCGGGAACCTCTTGTGCGCTTGAGCTATAGGGATGTGCAGGAAAGCGTCCTGCATATCTAGAAGCACTAAAAGGCGTCCTGCTTCAGCATAGAATAAGACCCGGAAGAGTTACCATGCGGAATCTTTTGTAGGCGACCGACAAATTGAGGTCGCTGAGGTCCAGAATCGGACGGAGGTCCCCTGTCTTCTTTGGAACCAGGAAGAAGTGGGAATAGTATCCGTGACCTCTCTGGTTCTCTGGGACGTACTCTATCGCTACCTTTTGCAGGAGCGCGAGTACTTCTTGTCTGATCAATGACTTGTGCTGACCTGGGTACCGGGAGAGCAAAGGAGGCCTCGAGGGTGGCTTTTCCACGAATTCTATAAAGTGGCCTCTTCCGACCAACTGTAGAACCCACCTGTCTGTGGTTATAGTCTGCCATCCTGGCAAGAAATTCGCAATGCGACCCCCGACCAGGACGTCCCGTTGATCCTGAGGGGCAGGGGCCGGGAAGGAGTCGGGCTGTGGCGGCTGAGGTCCCGCTGGCTGGACCGGCTTAGGAGTGCGCTGGCCGACCTGCGGGTTGTTTTCCTGGGCTCTGCGAAACGCGGAGCCCCTCTGTTGTGGAGAGCAGGCGGGACTGTTGTCTCTCGTCCGTCAAGAAATTGGCTTTGATTCCTACGAAGGAACTAAGCTTGGGTCGGTGCATGGCCTGAACCGACCTCACCGCCTTCGGCCTCTTGGAGTTTGGTAATTATCTTCTCTGAGGGTTTACCAAACAAAACTTCTCCCTCGAATGGGCGTCCATGATGTTTTCTGGGCGTCAGGGTAAACGCGAGAACCACAGGCCAAGAGTGCCTCCCGGAGGTATACGCCTGAAGCTGCTGCTCGGGCAGGAGTCCAGCCAGGTAGTGCAGCGGCTCGTAGCACTTGGGTTTCCACGTCTGAACCCGTGGAGGAGCTGCAACATCTCCTCCTTCTGCTCACCTTCGGCAATTTCTCAGCCGCATCCAGACCCTGCTCCCACAGGGCATTTTGGGAACTGCACCATGTGGGTCAAATAATTCAGGGATCTGATGGCGCAGGTAGCGAAGCATTCGTGCGCCTACCACTGGCGTCCAGCTGCTTGGACTCTGGGTCGGTGGCAGGTGCTCAGATGTTGCGGTCTCTGGGACCAATCATGAGAGGCTGTTATGACCAGAGAGTCGGCCTGAGGATGCTGAGTCAAGTACTGGTCTTCTCTTGGAGCCTTGTACAAGCGGTCAGCTTTCTTCGGCATCACTGGGATCGAATGTGGACGCTTCCACGCTGCCTTGGTGACATCCACGAAAGTGTCTACCAAGGGTGGCACCACCACAGGCTTGAGGTCCTTCTGCCGAAGATACTTCGCAAGGTGTAGCCTTTCAGGGTCTAACTCTTCTGCATCCCATCCCATGTTCTCTTGGATGTGTCTCATAATTTCCGAGAACCAAGGGTCATCCGGAGGAGACTTTGGCATCTCACGTGGGTCCGGAGAAGAGATGGAGAGGGGAGATGGGGATCTGGATGTAGAAAACTCTGATCCCGTGTCCTCCGTCGAAGGCGAACGGCGGCGTCTTCTGGGTCTCTTGGGACTGGGTGACCTAGAAGAGGATCTGGACGGAGGTCTCCTTTATCGAGTCTTCCCTTGGAGGGTCCTGGGCTCCGGGAGGAGGTAACCGGCCTGCAGACCCAGATGGAGACGGGGGCGCAGGAACCGGAGGAGCAACCGGTGTAGGAGGAGGAAGAGGAGGAGGAGGAGGAAGCGGAGGTGGAGTGGGGACCATGTCCTTTTTGATGGTATCCCACCAGTAAGTGAAAAGCTCCTTCACCTCTGAAAAGGAAAGGCCCGACGACGGTCCGGGCGCCGGTGGACGGTCGTCGGGACCTGGCGTCGGCTCCACAGGGGGCTCGGGTTGCGGCGAGGGTTCCCTGGGAGTCTCAACAGGACCGGGGTCACCGTCTGGTCCTCGGGCTGGGTTAACTCCTCCTCAGTGATAGTCTCCTGACCGAAATCGGTTGGAGGCGTCGGGGTCCTCTTCTCAATAGGAGCAGGCGCCAGTCCCCCTACCGGCGTCCGGTGATGAGTAGGCCTGGCCGGTGATGGTCTTCTGGCAGACGACGGCTCTGGGGACCTGTGGCGAGAGGCCGATGTCAGACGAACCGGTGTCGGGTCCTGCGGCCTCTTGAGTGAGGTGAGCTCCTTGGTGTTTCGAGAAGGCAAGGAAGCAGACCTGACGTCGGGTTCAGAATGGCGGGAACCCGACTTGTGGTGATGGTGGCGATCCCCCGACTTAGCCAGGGCCTTGGAGGACAAGGAAGGCCTGAGAGTCTTGGCTAAGAAGAGGGACGAAGATTTTTCTCACCGCAGCGGGGAGGCTGAGAGCTGGCCCGGAAGGAGGCGGTCGGACCTGGAGCCAGAACCGCGGTGGAGGCCCTAGAGGGACCTGGAAGAGCCTTCTCTCTGTGCTTCTCAGCATGCTTGCGGGCCTTCTGCGAAGAATCCCTTGGAAGCCATGGACTTGAGTTGCTCCTCTAGCAGGAATGCCTATAGGGCCTTCTGGCGACAGATCCGGGTTCTGCTGTTAAAACCCTGGCAAAGAGCAGGACCAGGTGAGTGGTCTGGCTAGGCACGGACACAGGCGAATACGCGGATCCTTAAAGGATCTGCTTCCCACAGGCGCACCGAGAGTGACCGGAGGTCGGGAGGACATCAGAGAAAACTGAACTCGGAGAACAAATTTCCCGTAGGAAAGCACTTTACCACACGACGCACGCTAGAAACCGAACTGAAGGGTCGAGACATGCAAGTCGACGGTGGGAAAAGAATTGGAATTCTGGGGACCGCCCTTATGTACTACGCCCTGATGTCGGAGGCGGACCGACGCCAGGGCGCCCCGCTGAAGATAGCTCAGAATTTTTCCGCGGGGTCCTGACACCTGCCGCTTCAGTCCTAATGGTGTAACCTGCTGCAAGAGCTGTGTCTCGAAGTAAGATCATGGTTTTTCCCCATTTGCAATATTTCTAAAAAGGGCAAGCTCATTACACACTTCTTAAAACAGCCAAGTCAATTCATCAACTGCCCAGTCTAGTTCTGGAATAAGAAACAATCTTTCCCATTTTATTAGACATCCTATGCATCAGTCTCTTTTTGCAGTAATGTTTCAGTGATCTACGTTTTATTTTGGCCCGTCCCTCCTGACTAGGAGATCCAGTTTGTTCTTTGATTTTACATATACAAGAAACATAGAATTTGCGGCAGATAAAAGACAGTTTGGCCCACCTAGTCTGCCCATTTCTCTACCGATGGATAAGCTGCAGATTCTAGTTAATCAACAGCTTACTTCCTCCTACCCCACTAGAGTTGCCTTATGTCTGTTCCATGCATTCTTGATTCTCCCACCATTTCTGACTCCACAACCTCCTCAGGAGGCTGTTCCATGCATCTACAACCCTCTCTGTGAAAAATACTTTCTAACATTATCTCTGAGCTGTTCTCTCTATCTTCAAATTATGCCCTCTTGTTCTTGCAAGAATTGGGCTATAGTCACCACAAGTGGGATCTTTTACATCAATGGAGACTACTTCTAATTTCTCCAAAGTAAAGATTAAATCTAATATTTCTTGCACTGTTTAAGTGAGTCTTCCTAGCTGAACTATTAATTTTCTTATTTCTGTTGTACTCCCTGCAACCACTGACCTGCCATGGTTTCCAGCGCCCTCCCTCCCCGGCGACCACAGGGCACATCTTCCAGGCCAGCTGGCATGTGCAGCTGTACCCATTGAGAGGACCCGTCCCATAACAGGCCAGGATCCAATACCAGCCCGGTGACTGCCCGTGAGCCTGCAGGGCTCGGAATGTGTGGCCATCAAGCTGCTGCGGACAGTGCTGCCATCTTCTCTGTAGTAGTTAAGCCCCAGGAGTGCAGGCGTGCAGTGACATCTAGCACTGACATGCTGATGTATGCTGCACTCCTCTCAGTTACCGGCTCTAGCAGTGCCTCCTGGCATGCCCAGGGGCCACTGCAGGCGATGGCTCCTAACCCTCCCCAGGATAGGAGGCGTTCTCCGACGCTCAACCCTTCCCCCCACCATCCGGACAACCCAGGCTCGCGTCGAACCCAAATGCGCCAGTGCGCGGCGCGAGGGTGTGGCGTCCAGCGCTTCAGCCCTCACGCCACCAGGCCAGCTGAACTATTAGTTTTTGTGTTAAAGTCAGTGGGGCTAGATTGTGATAAGGCTTTTCCTCTTGTCTTCTTCCAGGCGATGTTAAAATCACCTATTAAAATCAAGTCGAGGCCCATAGTGTGTTTCTGCAAAACCTGAGCTAAGTTATCAAATTCGGTAGTTTTAACCTTTGGGGAAAATAAACTAAGCCAATTACTAGATTTGTTTTTGGATGTATACCAATAAACATTCAAGTTTACCTATTACCCCTGAGAAAAGAGCATTTGTCTGTCCTAAATCCCAGCTTGTACACAAAGTAAGTCCACTTCCTCGTTTACCCTCCTATTCTGTCGGTGGGGTAATAGTTTGAGAGCTCATCAGTTGCCAATTTTATTTGTCAGCAAGTTTCAGTAATTGCTACAATGCTGGGATTCTCTGTGGCTACGTTCTCTCAGTCAATTTAGTTGTTAAGCTTCTTGCATTGTCATAACTAATTTTAAAGACCTGTGAAGAGGAGAAGCCTAGGTTTATTTCAGTGTCTCCCCTAAGTGTAAGGCTAGCAAACAGAAATGTTTGCCTGTTCTGTACATGTAGGTAGGATTTTACAGCAATGCCCTCCTAGGAGTTACCATTTTCCTAATTTATAGAAAGGGTTCCTACTTTTAGGGGAGTGAGACATTTGTCCAGTGGTAATTCAGATTTACACTGATTGATAAATCAACAGAATGAGGTTTAAAAACATGGTGACAAAGCAGGGTACATTATAAAACCTATCAATGTTACATTTACACATATACTTAAAATACCCATGATTGCTTTGCAGATCTCATAAATATAACCCCAGAGGACAACTGCTATATTTCCTGAAAAAGCCGATTCCGTGAGCCCTGGAGAGGAGTCACATTCACTCTTTTTCACGTTAATCTTATTTGAATGTGTCCCGTTAATCTCACTCATAATGATGAAATATCAGAAGTTCTCCTGACTCACCAGGGCAGATTGAAACAGAAGCAAAAAACACCACAGCAGCCTTTATCCAACTGTATTTCAGTGTGTTTTGTGACCGAAGTTACTCAACACTTCGCCACCTCGCTTTGTGGGCAGCTCTGCTATTTAAAGGGCTTGGCTCCTCCCACTGAGTGCACAGATTGGCTGTCGACTCTCGAAGCCCCCACATGCCAATCTGCTAGTATAGGTGCACCGGTGAAATGTTGGTAAAATCTCGAAGGAGGCGCCACAGTGTCCGGCAGATGAAAACTTAGGGAAAACTTGCTTCTTAAATACTGAGATTGCAGATAGAAACCCTAGCAATGCTGGCGTTGTACTTGTTTAACATTCTGAGGTTGCGAATGGGTGCATGCCACCGTTTTCTTTAAACCAGAAAATAATGGGATTAGAAGCCTGTGTTTGGCTCTGCCCAGGAACCAACTTCCACTGTCCTGTTTCTGAGGAGGCACTGTATCTCGGAAATGAGGAGGTCTGACTGAGAGTGGACAGACTGAAACATAGAAGTTGACGGCAGATAAGGACCAAGGCCCATCCAGTCTGCCCATTTCTTTTCTACCTTATGAATGTGCCATCAGCCTTTGCTCTGTCAATGGCCTATCTATTCATACTCATCTGTATTGCTCCTTATGCCTATCCATGCCTGTCTGAAGCCCTGCACTGTATTAATATCCACCACTTCCTGAGGTAGGCCGCTCCATGTATCCACCACTCTTTCTGTGGAAAAGAACTTCCTCACATTACCCTTAATCGGCCTCCTCTAATCTCATGCAGTGTCCTCCTGTCCTGATATTTTGTTATACTGAAACATGCTGGACTCTCATCTTGTTAATGCCCTTAAGGTGTTTAAATCTTTCGATCATATCTCCTCTCTCTCCTTTGCTCTAGTTTATACATATTGAGCTCCGTTAATCTTCCCTTATATGTTTTCTGATGCAGTCCCTGCACCACTTTGGTTGCCTTCTCTGGACTGCCTCAATTTGGTTAATGTCCTTGTGAAGGTGTGGCCCGCAGTACTCCAGATGGAGCCTAACCAGTGTCTTGTAAAGCGAGATTATTACCTTCCTCTTCCGACTTGTGATACCCCTACTAATACACCCCAACATCCCCCTAGCCTTACCTACTGCTTTAGAGGTCTGCTTGGGGATGATTTCAGGTCATCGGTGATGATGCCCAAGTCTCCTTCCCTTGTGACTGCAAGCAACTCCCCTCCCAGCCTATAGGTGGCTTCTGGGTTTCTCTTCCCTATGTGCATGATCTTGCACTTCTTTGCAATAAACCCCAGTTGTCACTCTTCTGACCATTTTGTTAGTTTATCCAGATCTCTTATTCTGCCCACCCCATCTGGATCATGTACTTTGTTGTAGATCTTGGTATCGCCTGCAAACAGACAAACCTTACTCTCCAGTCCATCTGCAATGTCACTGATAAAGATACTGAAGAGGACTGGCCCCAGGACTGATCCCTGAGGCACCCCACTTGTGAGTTGTATCTCTTCTGACTGTATACAGTTTACCACCACCCTGTTTTCTGCATGTCAACCAGTTTGCCACCCAGTTGACCAACTTCTGACCACCCCCCCCCCGAGCCTACCCAGCTTATTAATCAATCTTCTATGTGCAACAGGATCGAAAGCTTTGCTGAAGTCAAGGTAGGCAACATCAACTGGTCCCCCTTGGTCCACCACTCTGGTTACCCAGTCAAAGAAATCTATGAGATTAGTTTGACAGGACCTTCCTTTTGTAAACCCATGCTGTCTTGGATCCTGTGCTCCTATGGATTCCAGGTGTTGCATTATCCTTTCCTTAAGGAGTGCCAACATAATCCTGCCCACTACTGAGGTATGACTGACTGGTCTGTAGCTCCCTACCACTCTTGTGGAGCAGGATCACATGAGCCCTTCTCCAGTCTTCTGGAACCTCTCCTGTGCTCAGAGACTCACTAAACAATTCTGATAATGGCTCTGCTAGTTCCACTCTTGGCTCCTGTAGTACCCTGGGTGTACGCCATCAGGTCCCATTGCCTTGTCCACCCTAAGCATATCAAGCTCTTGTAGGACCCTTTCTTTTGTGAAGGGACTAGTGCACACCTCCCTCCCCAAGTGTCCATGGTGCTGAGCTGTGGACCCTGCCCTACCTTCTCTTCAGTAAATACAGAGCAGAAGTAACTATTTAGGATAGATGTTTTTACATGGTCCTCCTCCTCCTCACATGCCCCCTTTGATCTTAGCAATACACCCTCTGGACTTTCTCCTTTCACTAATGTATCTGTAAAAAGTCTTGTCACCTTCTTTTACTGTTTGTGCTAGTGCTTCCTCGGTTTGGGCCTTTGCCTGCCTTACTGCCTTCCCTGCTTCCTTTAGGGAAATTTGGTATGCCTCCCTATCTTCATACTGCTGCGTTCCCTTATATTTCCTGAAGGCCAGCCTTTTGGCTTTGACCTTTTCTGCTACTGTTTTTGAGAACTAAAGTGGTGTCCTCCTCCTTTTGCACTTCCTTTTCTTTCTTACACAATGGGATGTTGCTTCAAGTATTGCATCCTTAATGCGTGACCACTTTGCCTGTACCCCCTCACCTGTATTTCTTTTTGCCAGGGCTAGCTTAACTCTGTTGGCCATCTTATCAGTCAGCTCCTCTAAAGTTCCGTATTCTTGCCTTTCAATGGGATGATTTAGTTCTAGTGGCCAAATTGAACCATACCATGTGATGGTCACTGGCCCTCAGGTGACCTTCTACCTGGACATCTGAGATCCTTTCCCTGTTAGTCAGTATTAGATCTAGGATAGCCCTGTTTCTTGTGGCTTGTTGTACCAGTTGTTTGAGGCCCTCCCCTGCAAGGGATACACTATCTGTCTAGTTCTGGCAGATGTTCCTGCTGGTATTGACCAATCTGTATCTGGCATGTTGAACTCTCCCATAATCAGAACCTCCCCTTTAGCTGTCATGTTTTGTATATCTTCTAACAGTAACATGTCTATGTACTCCCCCTGGTCTGGAGTCCTGTACACAACCCCAGTTCGTATGGCTATCCTATTTCCAGTTTCCAGGGTGACCTACAGTTCTTCTGGCTCCTTATGTGTATTCTGAATTTCTGTAGCTTTGATATTTTCATTGACATAAAGGGCCACTCCCCCCCCACACACACACTTTTTGCACCTCGGTGTCTTCTGAACAGTACATAGCCAGGTACTGAAGTCTCCCAAGTGTGGTTACTGGTAAACCATGTCTCGCCAATGGCTACTATGTCCAGTTTAGCCTCTGTCATTATCGCCTGCAGGTCCAGGATCTTGTTTCCCAGACTGCGAGCATTTGTGTACATGACTATCCATTGGTCAGATTTTGGTGTGTTTAGTTGTTAGGCGAGGCCCTGTATCTAGCCAAGTGAAGAGGTCTGACTGAGCGATAGATTGACTGTGCTGTCGCTTGGGTGGAAGATCTTTTGGGGGAGATCTCTGAAACCAAGACAGTAACCCTCTCATATAATCCGGAGGATCCCTCCGTTGTGATGGACTTCCACTGGTTGTAAAACTAAGTTAGATGCCCCCCCACTGCCATAGTGGTGTCCACCTCGGGCAGCTGAAGTGTTGAGACCTGGGCCAGATCTTCAGAGGGTGGCACTGGGTGCTTTCGGGCCCTGTGCCTTTTGCTGCATTTTTTTTTTTTTTTTTGTGGCTGAAGATTTTGATTTTTGTTAAAGGTTCCCTGGCCTTTACCCTGAAAGGACTACCTGTTAAATTGTCGACGGTTCCTGCCTCTCCGAGGGGCTGCAGGAGCCGGCCTGGCTGTTTTAACAGTCTTGGTTTTCTGAGCGGCCTCCTGCATTTGCTCAACTTGAGGGCTGAACAGACAAGCACCATCAAAGGGAATGTTCATCACCTGCTGTTGGGTGCTGGGAGGAGAAGCTGGACATCCTGAGCCAAGAGTGCCATCTGATACAGATCCCAGCAGCAGCCACCCTAGCTGCAGTGAGATAAGCATCCATAGAAGCTTTAAGTTTTAGCTAATGATTATTGGACTCTATGCCTCTAGTAAGAGGAACTCCATGATGTCGGACTCTGGGAGGTTCTCAACTATGGATTTAAGAGAATTCCACAGGGTATACTTGTATTGAGAGAAATGGCACTGATAACTGGCAATACGCATTTCCAAGGTCACAGCTGCGAAAGCAGTTTCCCAAAAGTGTCAGTATTGTGAGATTCTTTATCAATAGGTCATTACAAATTCTCCTAGGGGAAAACAACCTTATTCTCCGCAAGCACCACTAAAGCATCTGCAAAGGGCTGCAATGCCAGGAAGGGTCTTTCCTTAAGAGGGGCATACTTCCAGTCTGTGGCTTTAGCCACGGAAGGATAATCGCCAGCTTGGTCACGCCACTTGCGAAAAGGTCTCGGCGGCCATGGGCAAGGAACCATAGGATTTATAGGAACTTTGGAAACATGAAGGAATTTGAGGCTTAAGAGCCTTCCTGGGTCCACAGAGGAGGTTTGAAGAGCCAGGGTGGATCCCATATTCCTAAGAAGAGACTGGAAGCAAAGGTCCTCGACTAAGGGTTCAGAAGAGACAGAAGGTTTGCTTTCCAAGTTGTAGACTGTCATCTTCGATGCCGTCACACAAAATTAGGTCAGAATTAGACTAGTTCTACCTCTACCCCTGAAAGGTCAGGAATCAATCCTGTTAGACAGAAACCTGGTCTATGTGAGGGGTACACAGGAGACACCGTAATCCGCATCTGCGTTGAGGAACTAGGCACTGTATGTGGCACCAAGACCAAAGTCACACTCTGCACAGAAGCACCCATGGTTGGATCCCCCCCTCCGTAAAGGGCGGACTGGACACAGCCCCACTGCCAGAACAACATTCCAGCGTAGTCTCCCTGCCATCACAGATACCATCTATGGTTGACTCAGTCGATGGCAGGCTGAGAGATGAATAATAAAATACTACAGCCAGCCCAGTGACGCTGAGGGACTCAGTGGAGGCTAAGTGGCAGTGCCAGGCATGAGGGGGAACCTGGCACTAGGCTGGGAGGGTGGAAGAGCCAGTCACTGGAGCCGAGGTGTGCATGTGCGCCATCCGCGCGCACTGGCAACCGTGTTCTTGGGCCTTGGGGTAAATGGAGAGAACGGTGAAAATGGAGGGGGGGGGTGCAGCTGGATTAAGCCCCCAGGCCGGCTCTGGTGGTCTGCCGGGGCATTGGGGGTGGGGGTGCCTCAAACGACTGCGGCAGTTTGGTACGGTTGGCTGATATGGACAGCTGCCAGCCACGAAGTATAAACAATGGAAGGAAACAAATAATAAAATACTAAATAAAACCAAACTAAACTGAATGCCAATATGCTGCTGTTGTATAGCGCAGAAGATCGGACTCCCAGTGGGCAAGCGACATTGTCACTGTTGCACACCCGGAAGGGAACAATCATTTGTCAGTGCCAAGTATTGCTTGCTGGCATTAGCAGTGCAAGTGCTAGAGTTAGACAGATGCAGTATAGAAATGGCAGTGAAGTACTAAACTCACGCCAACTCCACCCCCACCCTGCAGAGAGGGACAGGCATTGGGGTGTGTCTTTGGTTTGGCACCCATAACTGTCACGATATTTCACCTCACCCTACCATGCAGACACTTACAAGTGTCGAGATGTGCTTTGTGGTGTTCAGGCTTTATACTTGCATCATTCCATAAGGAAATACGCAGAAATGGGTGCAGTATAGGAGAATGGGGTAAACTCTGGGGCCAAGGAGCATCACGATGCCTGCCAATGGCTGCAGGGTGGGGGTGGAATGGCATAAGCATTACTGTTCACAATGATCGAAAACCCTAACACCCTGGGTGTTTCTTGGTATTTTTACTCCAAGTTTTCAACATGGGCTTTTTGTGACCCCATCGTATGAACAGTGACACTATCTGTTTGCCGGAAGGTGATTTTGCACAGCGACTGTGCCACTTGGCACCACAGGTGCAAAAACACATTTTGAACAGGATGTGAAAAATGACACCTGTACTGTTCATGAGGAAGTGTAAAAAATGGCATTGTTGAAAATCTGAAGTAAAAATATAAAACAAGCATTTGTCAATGCCGAATGTTTGCTTGCTGGCATTGGTAGTGAAGGAGTTAGAGAGCTGCATAATAGGAATGGCAGTGATGTATTGAACTGAAGCCAACCCTACCACCACCCTGCAGAGAGTGACAGGCATTGGGGTATGCCTTTGGGTCGTCAAGCTTAATGGCCACGCCATTTCACCACACCCTACTCTGCAGACACCGATAAGTGTCACGGTGTGCCTTGAGGTCTTTGGCACTTATGCTCACACCGTTCCAAAAGGAAATATGGTGAGATGGGTGCAATATAGGAGAATGGGGTGAACTCTGGGGCCGAAGAGTCCAAGGCACACCTCCATACCTCTCACTGGCTGCATGGTGTGGATGGGGGTGGAATGGTATGACCATTACAGGCGACAATCCCAAGTCATACCTCTGATGCCTGTCAGTCTCTACAGGGTGGGGCGTTATGGTTGCAAACACTATCGCCTCAGATGTTTGTTGGTATTTTCACTCCAAATTTTCCACATGGCTTTTTTTTTTTACCTCCACGTTATGAACAGCGGCAATATCAGTTCGTTGCTGAAAGCTGATTTTGCAGAGCGACTATGGCATTTGGCACCACAGGTGCGAAAACACATTTCGAACAGGATGTGAAAAATGACAGCTGTACTGTTCATGGGGAGTTGTAACAAATGGCAATGTTGAAAATCTGCAGTGAAAATAGTAAAATAACTGGTGAAGTCACGAGCATGCGTAGAAAATGCGCAACGCACATCCATAATGTAATTAGTTTGGGGATTTTGTACAGCAGATTGTCAACACAGGCATTTTGGGACCTCCGCTCATGAACAGTGTCACTGTGATTTTCTTAATCTGTCCCGAACAATGATTTCCCACAGTGACCATGCATTTCTGCGCTGAAAGTGTGAAAATACATTTCCGCCATGTTGTGAAAAATGACAGCTGTACTGTTCATAAGGAAGTGTGGAAAAATGCCAGTGGTGAAAATCTGGACTGAAAATATTACAAATGAACTTACGAGGGTGCATGGAAACTGCACAATGCTCGCTCGTAACAGTCATTTTATGGACTTTTGTCACCAAATTGCCAACATAGCCATTTAAAGACTTCTGCTCATGAACAGTGTCACTGTGATTTTCTTAATCTGTCCCAAACATTGATTTCGCCCGATTGCGCTATTGTGCGCTACATGCGCGGAAACACATTTTGGGCGAGATGTGAAAAAGGAACAGCTATACTGCTCATAAGGAGGTGTGGTAAAATGGCAATGTTGAAAATCTGGAGTGCAAATATTAGAAATTCACGCACTTACGAGCATGCGTAGGAACTGCGCAACACACGCTTGTAAAACAGTCATTTTAGGAATTTTTCACCAAATTTTCAACATAGGCTTTTGAGAGCCCACCTTAAGAACTTACTGGTATTGTCGTTTCATCTAATGGGTTCCGAAGGGATTCGGCAGTGACTGTGAAATCACCCCTTCGTGCTCCAATTAACGATGACAGTTCCAGAATTCATGAGGAGGGGTCCCAAATATCCCATGTTGAAAATTTGCGCCAAAATTTAAAAAAAAAAAAAAAAAATGCCGAGATATGCATCAAGTTGAAAAAACTATTTATTGCTATACAGCTTACCGGCATTTCCTCAGTTACCGCATTACGGCTTTGAAGGTGCCGGACATGTCCCGATCCGAAGATCATTGCACGGACTCCGGAGGTAAGTATGGGGTAAAGGGGGTGTGGGGAGGCAGGGTGGGCGCAGGTTGCAGTGGGCACAGGTTGCAGGTGGGTGCCAGGCAGACCGCCGAGGGACTGTTTTGTTTACAGGTTGTTGTTTTTGTTTTTTCTTTCTGGAAGGCGACCCAGGACATTTGCCACGCTGGGGTGGGCTCCCAGTGTGGCAGCTGGAAGAGCTGTTGGGAGAGTCCTTGAAGCCGGCGGGGATTAGGTACCCCGTTGGCCATAACATTTTGCCATGCTGGGGTGGGCTCCCAGTGTGGCAGCAACTGGAAGGCTGTTGGGGCGGGAGAGCGCTCAGTTATCTGATCATGCACACTGAAGTGGCTCTCCTTTCAACTGTACGCACTGCATTTCAACTGCTGTCATAGACAGCTGCAGCATTCTATTGGCGAACTGTGGACACGCCTGCAAACACAGTGAGGGATTTGGAAGACAGGGTGTCACACCTCCAGAAACACGAATGATGCCTATGTTTCTTGCACATGCATGCAAGCAAACATAAAACTGAGTGAAGTCACAAGCGTGTGTAGAAACTGCGCAACGCACACCCGTAATGTAATTAGTTTGGGAATATTTTACAGCAGATTTTCAACACAGGCATTTTGGGACCTCCACTCATGAACACTGTCACTGTGATTTTCTTAATCTGTCCCGAACACTGATTTCCTACAGCGACCGAGCTATTCTGCGCCAGAAGTGTGAAACACATTTCGGCCAGGGTGTGAAAAATGACAGCTCTACTGTTAATAAGGAGGTGTGGGAAAATGTCAGTGTTGAAAATCTGGACTGAAAAGATTACGAATTCATGAATTTACGATGGGCGCGTGGAAATTGCACAATGCACGCTTGTAACAGTCATTTTATGGATGTTTGATACCAAATTTTCAACATAGCCAGTTTAAGACCTCTGCTCATAAACAGTGTCACTGATTTTCTTACTCTGGCCCGAACATTGATTTCGCACACCGACCACGTCACTGTGTGCTACATGTGCAAATACACATTTCAGGCAAGATGTGAAAAATGACAGCTGTACTGTTCTTAAGGAGGTGTGGTAAAATGGCAATTCGGAAAATCTGGAGTGAAAATATTAAAAATGATCAAAGTTATGAGCGTGCGTGGGAACTGCGCAACTCATGCTCGTAAAAGTCATTTTTGGGAATTTTTTCACAAATTTTCAATATAGGGTTTTGAGGCCTACCTCATGGAAACACACACCTAAAACAAAAAAATAGCTCTTTAACAGAGCTTGGAAGCTCTGAGGGGTCTGCGCTCAGCAAGCACCTCCGCTACCTCTACAGACTCTCTCTCAGAATGACTTTAAATTCCACAACAGTACCGCTCTAACCTCCAACTGCAACATTCCAGTGTGAAAACATGCAGCTCGACAGTTTCTAAATGATGTCATCCCTCAGTCTCAGCTGAGACTGAGAACAGAGTGAGACAGTATGAAATCCATTTAACTGGAGTTTTACAAGCTGCCTTCCTGCCTACCACTAGGTCTTACTGGGATTCTAGTAACCCCCAGGTAACAGGGGGTTACACTCACCCTGGGCCAGGAAAAACTGTCCGGTCATTAGTCACCCGACTTAGGCCATCTCACCCCATGTATTGACTCACGGGAGGTGGCGCTACCTTCTCCCCCCTACCATAGCTCAGGCAGACAACACTAAGGGCTGGAGTGGCCCATTTGCTGATGCATCAGCCTCTACTCTACCAGCTGACTATGGAATTGTACCTAGTGGATCCAGTAGAATTGCAGCTCACAGAGCATGGCCCTAATAGATCAGTACTGCAGCCTCTACTGCAGGTCAGGGCCACAGCCTGTCTATCCCCCCTAGCCCTCTAGAGAAAATCTGTCTGCCTCTAACTTAGAATTCCCAAAACAAAACAAACAGGGGACCTTCCTGACCCTGGATACCATGCAACCACACACCAGGAGCTAATACCATACACTATGCATTACTCCCACACTCCCCCACAGTCATACCTGTGGAAGAAAAAGTTACACTCAGTAACAACAACAACAGTACTTTAAACACTACACTCTAAAGTACTACTGAGGAACTCCGTTAAGTCCCTCCTCCTCTTCTTGTCTTCTCTTCTATCTTCTTCAGGAACACCTGCAAGAAAAAGAAAGACAACACACACTCGTCATCTGCATACACAGTCTATCTAAACCCCTACCATCTAAACACTGGAGAATCCCAAAAAAGATGTTTTTAGAAAAGTAGAAAAAACAGTATAAACATTAGAAAACAGTAGAAAACAATGACATTATTTACCATACATAATATTTGGGGGATGGAATGCCCTAAAGTCCTATCTAGTGACCACAGTGCCTGAAGACAAGTCCATTAAAGAGTCTCTCCTGGGCCGGAGCCCGGTGAAGCACAGTTCTAGCAGGCCAAGGTCCCAAAGGGGAGAGTCTTTGAGGACAGTTCTAACATCTGGAGTCTGCTAGTGTAGGGTGTGTACTGCAATGTCATAAGAATAGAAAAGTCTGGACTTACCAGTCCCTTGTAGAATAAAAATGGCACCAAACCTGGTCCTCAGATGAAGACTCTCCCTGGCAGCATTCTTCCAATGCAGCTGAGTGGACATCTTCAAGAAATGACAGGAGAGCATCTGAAACTGCTGAGTGATGTCATCTCTGGAGATGGAACCTGGAACAGGAACAAAAGGAAAACAGCTGGTCGAAGTCATCCGATACCCAGGCGATGAATCAGGATACAGCTGGGCTGGTGTCCTCTCTGGATCTGAAGTGATCTGGTGGGCCAGTCGATGGATTCTGGAAAGCCAGTACACTGTAGAACTGATGAATGTGGGCACCTGAGTCCTGGACATCCAGACTGGCGGAACAACATAGGCTAACAGCGGCTGGAGTGGCAGCACTGGCTACCACTGCTCTGCTTTCCATTTTGGTAGGCATGGGCACATTTGCAGGAAGGTCTTTGCATTGTGGCCAATAGCACAACAGGTCAGGCGCTTGAATTATTATCCATGTCTGGGCACTCATAATTCACATTATGAAAGGTTTCTGTCCCTCTCCATCCACAATTTGAACAGTGTCCATAAACAGTGTCCTCTCTTTTCCACTGGCTGTATTTTTCATGAAACATTCTGTTCTTGACATACTTAGTTTGCACCAGGATGCACACATTTCATTGCTTCTTCCCAAATCCAGGATTTCCTGCTTTTTTCAATCTCCTCCGACTCTTCGAGGAAAGGTAGGAAAGGACATTCTTCTTGCACAGCCAGGGCAGTGGAATCACCACTCTCTTCCTTGCGTTCCTCTGAGGCAAGAGCTTGAGGCTGTGTACCAGTTCCTTTTTCACAAAGCCACATACAGTAGGTTCCCCCTCTTCTTCTTCCTCACTGAGAATCTATGCCCAGGAGTGAGCAGTCATCCTCACTCCTGAGACTGTCCACTCTTTGCTGGGCGCGGATGTAGAAACCTCCCATTCAAAGGCCTCCTTCATCTCGTCTTCACCTATGAGACATGGGCTAGGCCCCTCTCTCCAAGGGTCTACTGATGCTCTTCCTGAAATGTCTCTCTGCGACTCAGACTCTGAAACATCAGCACATTGTTCTGTCTGTAAATCTGCACCATCTTGCTTTGTGCCACCTCCGAGGGCCTTCTCCAACAGACTCCGCCTGGTGCTGTGTCTGTCAACTGCCAGATTCTTGAACTTTGTCCATGTAGGAGCAAAGCAAGATCTTGGGTTCTTTAAACAAACCATATTTCTCTAGGCACCCAGAACAGTGAGGTACCATGAAGACATCCTTCCAGCATTTAAGCACATCACACATATTGCACTGGATATCCAGGAATCGCCACATGAGGAGGCAGTCATCCCCCATAGTAACATCTCTCAATGTCTCTTAACTTGTTAACTTCTACTGCTATCACAGCCTGGGCATGATCCGGGTAGTGGGCAGGCTCTGAAGCCATGACTGCAGAGAAAAAACAAACAACGCTCACTGTTATTTCAAGTCCCACATCACTGAAAACTTTCTTTCTTTTTCAAAATGGCTCCTGTGCTGCTGTGTTTACATTACTACCTCACCCTGTAATGGCGGCAGCAGCACTCCTACGCATCATTTTTCTGTAATTGGGTCAAGCCACTGCGCATCTGATTTACATTCTCTACTGATAACTTTGCTCAAACTGCACAAACTTGCACTGTTCTTTATCCTAGCACATTTATATGATTTACCACGGACTTTTTACTCGCTGAAGACATTGCTCTAGCTTACAGTCCCTTAAAGCCTCAATATTTCATAGCACAGGATTGCCTGTAATTCTTTCTGCATATCTGATACAACTCATAGTCTCTCTCATGGCTTTGAAACTTATACTGATGCTGAACCTATAATTATGCTCACAGTCGATTGCTTAGAATGCTTGCTTTTGCTGGTAAAACTTAACACAGTCCTTGTTTGCAAAGTGATTACACTGCTACACACAGATTCAACTGGCTTTTTGTAAAATCACTTAGTTTCAGCAATTATTTCTGTTGGTACTCACTGTTATCAGTAGCTGTTTGCTGCGATGGAAAATGGCCTGCAGCCAGTCTTGGAGGCCTCTGGAAAGAAGTGGGTTGGCAGTCCTGCCGATCGTCCCTCTGAACACCACACTTACAGTCCAGTCAATTGAGATGCGTGTTGAGCCCGAATTCAAACAGGAAAGTCAGTTTTTAAACTTTTTACAGCGCTTTCAGTCACCGCGATGCTCCTCTTGTAAGCCAGTTCACATGCTCCACTCAGTTTCCCTCTCGAATACTGTGCAGATGCTCTAGAGCTGGCTTGGGGGTGGGACTGATTGCAGTCTCACCAGTCACTCGACACCATGCAAATGAGCCTCTTTTCCTCTTGTGCTCTTCTCTTTACGGCGATCGTTGAGCAGGAAATTTAAACTGCAAAACCACACTTTTTTTTTTTTTCAACTGACTCCATGGCGGGAGCACATTTCAACCATTTATCATGGCCATTAAGCACAGCAAGTCTCTCAGTTCCCACAGAAAGCATTTCCAACATCTAGGGCACAATTTTCCTTTTGCTACCCACAGTTTTCCACACTTTCCTTTGTCACAAACACTTTTAAAAGCTGATAAATGCTGTAATTTTGATGCAGGACCAGGGCATACACTCTCAGGCTTTACTACTCCTTGGTAAATAGTTTGCATTTTAATAGCAGCACATGGATAACAGCACACATCGTTACATTAGTTAACATTGCTTCAGCTTTTTTGGGCTACCCACTGCCAGATAACCAAAACGCTAGCCTCTGCCAGAGTGACCTTTCTTACATTCCTTCCTAAATTCCAAACCCAAATCCTCAGCAGTGCCTCCATCTTTGTAACCCCCATGCAGGTATACCATTTCTATCTGACAGCTCTACCTGGTGGGCTGGGGTTTGGGGAGGAATATGTCACTTGGCACATAGGCTAGGTTTGGCTACTCTGCACAGGGGCACCCAAGTAACTCTGGACAAAGGAAGCAATAACTGTAATATCCAATACCACAAGTGGGATTCTAAAGTGTGGCTTTTATTCACATCCAACAGAATAAACAAAGCATAGATGGACCCCCACGGGGCTACACTCCTGGTAATGCAGATTAAAGGAGACCAGAACACATCCTCATCACTTTAGCCCTCAGGCTCTGAAACACACTGGGCACACAGACTGAACTTGTACACTGCTCTGGGTTTTCCCTGGCCTGCTCCCTTGCCAGCCACTCTGGACACTTCATATATAGCATGGAAATATTTACTGCGGCCCCTATACCACCTAAGAGCACTTCTGCTCCATAAGGGAATCTTCCTCATCAATCCCACATCTGGTACTTTTCTCAGGCACTGGCAAGTACCTGAGAGAAACAACAGGTGTCCCAGAGCAAATCCAGAGGGGGGAATTTGGATACTACATTGATGGTGGTATCCTACCTCGCTTCCCATAATCTACCCGCCATTTCTCTGGACTATAACACCTCATCCTTTAAAACACTTTGCTGTGTAGATTCTTTTTAAATGTATTTCACATTCAATCTACTGTCTTTTCTTCCCATTTGTGCTGGACTTGAACATACTTAATGAGTGGCTTTGTCCATTACTCTAGATCCCCCACAGAGTTAAGCAGTCCACTCCCCACATCTTCCAAACTGTACTTGGCTGTCTTTTCCTGACCCCACAGTAACAGTCCCTTTAGTTTCATCATGATGTAGGTGAAAACACATGGCCCTTTAGCAGAGCGAACTCACCCTTTGGTTGCAGGTACCCCACAGGTATTTCCTCCTCAAGGAACTCCCTTCCAGAGCTTCTGGTGCCTCAGCACGAACTCATACAGGCAGCTTCTTTTCTCCCTAGCTGGACTGGGGGGTTTGCCCCTGGAAGCAGGCTGATACCTTCCCCCCATCCCCGCAGGGATGGGGCCCTGAACCATTGAAAGCGGTCTCCACCACTTCAATATACAGTTCTTGTGTTCCTCTTCAGGTGGAAACACACACCTAAAAACAAAAAATAGCTCTTTAACAGAGCTTAGAGATCTGAGGGCCTGCACTCAGCAGAGCACCTCTGCTGCACTCTACAGACTTTCAGAATGACTTCAAATTCCCCAGTGTTCTACTCTAACCTCCAATTACAACATTCCAGTGTGGCTTATGCAGCTGCGACAGTTTTAAATGATGTCATCCCTCAGTCTCGGCTGAGACTGAGATCAGAGTGAGACAGTGTGAAATCCATTTAACTGGAGTTTCACAAGCTGCCTTCCCTGCCTACCACAAGGTCTTACTGGGATTCTAGTAAACCCGGGTAACAGGGCGGTTACACATGCAACACGCAGAAGTTTTTTCATTAGATGACCATGACCAGCATTAACAACCAGACTCAAGAAGGATGCAGATAAAATCTGTGAAGAAGTAACAAAATAAGAAACCATTACAGACAAACCTGCAAATATGCTCCCCCCACCCTCCCAAAAAAAATACTTACCTTCACGTGCTTGAGAGTTATCCATTTCAAATGTTGACGTAAAAAGTTCTCATCGAGCACTGGACTGTGCACACCAACAGTATCGGTGACCTGTGATACAGAACAATACCATGAGTACATGTCCATGTCAACCACCCTCACCTACAAAGTACACAAATGTATATCTCTATATATCAACTCACCAAGGCTACTATTGGTGTACAGACAAAGGGCACCCTTCCATCCAGCTGAGATGATCACATTGCATTTCCTCAAATCGCAGCGCACATTGGATCAGCAACACTTCACTCATGGTCATCATTTTATTCTGGGGACTTTGTATGTGCTGAAATACTCCCATTTCATTTTGCCACCACTTGTCAATTTTCTGCACACAAGGCAGATGCATTTTGGGCTTGCAGAAAAAATCTGGGGACTCTGTGCCAACACTGCATGCATGACTGAGTGCGCCATTAATTCTGGGGGACTTGGTATGTGCTGAAACGCTCCCATTTCACTTTGCCACCACTTGTCAATTTTCTGCACACAAGGCGGATGCATTTTGGGCATGCAGAAAAAATCTGGGGACTCTGTGCCACCACTGCATGCATGACTGAGTGCGCCATTAATTCTGGGGGACTTTGTATGTGCTGAAACGCTCTCATTTCACTTTGCTACCACTTGTCAATTTTCTGCACACAAGGCAGATGCATTTTGGGCATGCACAAAAATCTGGGGACTCTGTGCCACCACTGCATGCATGACTGAGTGCGCTCATTAATTTGGGGGACTTGGTATGTGCTGAAACGCCCTATTTCATTTCTTGCTACCACTTAGTCATAATTTTTCTGCACACAAGACGGATACAATGTGCGTTGAGTGATTGTCAGCTCAAGATGTCATACTGACATTGTAAGCTGAAGCAGCATTGCAAGAATGTCATGACAATTTTTAGACTATACTTTGTTATGCCACTTTTACTTATTTCTTAAAATATGTTGTATCTCAAAAGAAAGCATCAAGGCAATGTGGCATTCAGTGATAAAAGTCTTGAAAGTGAATCAGTTTGAAACCGGAGAGTGAGGAAAAGCAGCCTGCTTTTCCTCACTCTCCGGTTTCAAACTGATTCACTTTCAAGACTTTTATCACTGAATGCCACATTGCCTTGATGCTTTCTTCTGAGATACAGCATTATTTTTTACAGAAATAAGTAAAAAGTGGCAGATTTGGGCTCATGTGCAGTATATGCACTCAGAATGGTGTGAGGGGATCGCGGCAAGGAACTTCCGGTTTTCCGTTTTTCAGACATGCAGCACAGATGTCTAAGGACTCCGGTTCACTCATGAAGGCTTTATTTCTTTAAACTTCACAGAAACTGGCAGTATAATTTAGTTCTTTAATGAACTACCAGCTTACATTTACCAAAAATACAGCTTTGTTTTAATAAATCCAGTCAGAAGGGAGAGTCTCCTTGGGTTACAGGACACTTCCTGTTTCACGTTTTTGATGGGGACCAGCATCATGTTATGGAAGCTCTGTTTTGTTAAAAAAAGCTACTGCACTATTTAGGGCACTATTTTGCTTTTAAACTTTATGCTCCACAAAACTGCCGTTTTACATTTTTTTATTTTGGTTCTGTAGTAAAACTAAATGGCTCCCAAGTGCAGCTCAGCCAGTCACACTGGCACTTCTGGTTCTCTGCTCAGAGAAAAAAGTTTCAAGGGCTCGTAATGGGTTAAACTTCAATTGTGACCATGCATTTTTTTTTTTAAAACTGTAAGTAAGCTGGTCCTCTATTGGCAGACATAATACAAATAGGTGTCTGCCGATTGGCTGGCTTGCAGCTTCACTTAAAACATGACGACACCACAGGACGTCCATCGGAAAGAACAGATGGAATGTGGAGACGCTCTAGGCTACTGGCAACACAGGCTGCAAAAGTAAGTGACGTCTAGAGGCGTTAATGGGTAGAATGAGTTTTAAGAGGGAGGTTTGGGTCAAATTAGGAGGAGATTGGCCTGCACCTTGCTTAAGAGGGAGATTTGGGTCAAATTAGGAGGGAGATTGGCCTGCTAGTAGGGAGATGCCACTAACGTTGTGCGTTTGTCCTTAAAATGGTGTCAAAACATAAGAAAAAGTAATTACAAAATGTAATGCATTTCATTTTGTCAAGAATAAGCACTAAAAGAATAAACAACTAGTTATATAAAGTTATCAGATACATTGTGCATCATTGATTTAATTTTTAAGTGTCTTTATCTGCCCAAAAAGGATGGATATTTTGGACAGAATTTTACTTAAGCAGGATATTTTGTTTCCCAGGAGGGAGGGTGGGAGTTCAGTCAAACAAAACAGGAGTCTCCTACGTAAAGAGGGAGATATCACATGTATGCAACTGAAACAAAAGGTATGGTCCTACCGCAGAGCCAGAGCTCGCTCGTACATGGTGGGTCAGGAAGTCATGGTCCTTATTCCGGTCTGGAAAGACAAGCTGCAAGCTGAGTGAGCAGGACCGTACAAAGTGGTTAGGAAGCTAAATGACGTAAACTACACTGTGGAGCTACCTGACCGTAGACAGACAGAAAGGATGTACCATGCCAACATGATGTAGCCATATACAAATGGGGCTGACATGGTGTTTGCAGTGTGTAGTCATGGGGAGAGGGGACAGACGAAGGAGACCCCCTTCTGGACTTGCTGGAAGGGAGCAAGCGGAGGCAGTAAAATTGTCTCCCCAGCTGACTCCGAACCAGATCCAGAAAGTAAGGGAAGTTTTAGCAAACTTTGCCCCTTTGTTTAGCGCCAAGCCTGGACTAACCCCCCTTAGCAACACACGATGTGGAGACAGGGACACAGACGCCCATACGGCAGACAGCATATTGGGTGTCAGAGGCTGTCCAAAAGGACGTTAGGAGGGAAGTGGAGGAGATGCTGGATTTAGGGATAATCCAGAGATCCCACAGTCCCTGGGCCTCACCCGTAGTCCTTGTACCCAAGCCAGATGGCTCGATTCGTTTCTGTGTAGACTGTCGTGGACTGAATGCAGTCATGAAGTCAGACGCCCACCCAATGCCCCGGACGGACGAACTCCTGGCAAGTTGGGGGGGGCAACCTACCTTATGACCATTAACCTGACAAAGGGGTATTGGCAGGTAGAGTTGACGGACACAGCTAGGGAGCGTTGACCTTCATCACTCCGATAGTATTATTTGAGTTCAAAGTAATGCCTTTCGAATGAAGAACGCCTTGGCCACTTTCCAAAGGTTGGTGAACCAGGTGTTAAATGGTGCTGAGGAGCACGCCGTGGCATACCTGGATGACATTGCCATCTTTAGTACCAGCTGGAGGAACACCTGTCACACCTTAGGGAAGTGCTGGGCAGAATACAGAGGGCGGACTCACTGTCAAAGCGAGAGTGCCAGGTGACCACGGAGAAATGGTATACCTTGGGCATGTGGTGGGCGGGGACAGCTCGTTCTAACCAGATAAAAATAGAGGTAATACAGGCATGGCCCAGACCAGAAACTCAGAAGCAGGTCAGGAGTTTTCTAGACTGCAGGGTACTATAGAAAATTTGTACCAAATTACAGTACCTGGCTGCTCCCTATCTGACCTGACAAAGAACGGATGCCCAAAGAAAATTACCTGGGGCCCAGCCTGTGAGAAAGCCTTTACCAAACTGAAAGAGACGCTTGTGCAGTGCTCCTATTTTGACAAGTCTGGACTATAGCACAAACTTTTGTAGTTCAGACGGTCGCCTTAGACGTGGGTATTGGGGCAGTACTAAGCCAGACATCCAGCAAGGGAGGGACCACCCCATAGCCTACCTAAGCTGAAAGTTGCTCCCAGGGAACAAGCATATTCCACGGTGGAAAAGGAGTGTCTTGCCCTAGTGTGGGCCCTAAAGAAAATGGAGCCATACTTGTATGGGTAGCCTTTGTAGTGCAGACTGACCACAACCCCTGGTTTGTTGATGCAGATGGGGAAAACAATGGCAGACTGCTCAGATGGAGTCCTGCTTTATAAGGGTATGATTTGAAAATCGACATAGGGCTGGAGCCAAGAATAAGAACTCAGATGGACTGTCTAGGGTCTGTGAGGAGTGAACTGATTTGGGAAGCCCATCCCATGTAGGGGATGGATCCCCCAAATTCAGTCTAGGTGGGGAGAAGTGTGACATAGATAGCCAGCTCTGAGTGCTCGAGTGCTGTATTAATTTTTTTTATTACATATAAAATATGTGATGGGAAGGTCAGTTTGAGGAAACTACTGTCTTACTGGAACTGACACATCAAAACTCCCCAGGGATACGTTCAAAGGACAGGAGGTATTTTAAACTGCAGAAATCTGGGGTGCAAGTACCTTATCGATTTGCTTTCATCCCAGGAAATAAGATTAGCCATTCATAATTCCCTCAGGGAAAATCCTTTGACTTGCAATAGTTCTCAGGAAGAACTTGTGGGGAGAGGTGTCGGAGAGAGGCCAGAATGGACATTGAAGAGGTTTGATGTCTGGGCCAGGCAGGATCCGGATGAATTTTGAAGGTCAAATACACATTCTCCAGGAAGCCTTGGGAGGACATCACAGAACCTGTGTGTGTGTGTGTGTGTGTGTGTGTGTCAGAACAAAAACCAGTTCTGACCAGTTACCCTGAGGAGAGGAAATTGAGTATGTCACATCATTTTTTTAAAATCTTGTTGGGACATCCTGTGTAGTAACATATAACTTTTAATACACCAAGGCTAAGTTTAATGATCTCAGAGAGGAGGCCGGGTCAGAACTCTTTATCCAACTGCAAGCCTTAGAGACACACAAGACAATTTACTGACTGAGAGAAGAGAGACCCTCAAAGCACTGAAAGAAAGTAAGCATAGACAAGATTAGTCTGAAGTTATAAATAGTAAGAACTGTACTTTTTTACCTGTTTGTTTTAAGGCTGTATGTGTTGGGATATATATTTGTTCTGTAATTATTGTTCTGTTTTGATATTTTTAAAGTAAAGATATTTTTTTACAAATGAAACTGCTGGAGTACCTTGACATTTCTTTTTATTTTAAGTGGAGCTTTTAAAGGTTATAAGTACACTGTGTATGGGCTTATTGTATACCAAACTGGGAAATGGATAGAGTTCTCTAAAAGTCTTGCTTAGAGTTCTAAGGGTTCATTTGAAAGACCTGGTTGGGTGCCCGTAGACAAAGATATCTGGCCCCCCGAAGACAGAATTATCTGAGCCTGATAATTGGGCACACTAACAAGAGGTTATCAGTTTGAATCCTTCCAGAGCTTGAGACTAAGGTGACTTGAACCTACAACATAGACAAGAGGGCTACCTTGTTCTGTTCACTGTACACAAATCATACGCTCAGAGATTGCCACTTTGGGAGTAGAGGGCTGACTGACTGAGCGAGTTGTGACACCGGTGAGGGGCTCGAGTCGACCAAGCCATGTTGGGAGGTAGAGTCTGTGGATCAGGAGGTCGACAGAGAGAGTTCGGAGGTAGGGGGTTGAGGCAGGAAAAACAGAGTTCAAAAAAAGAAAGTTGTTAAACAAAAACAGTTTTATTCTTTTTAAACCAACAGTACTAATAATAGGAAGCTTAACTATTATCCAGTGTTGCTGTATTTAGTGAGTTTAACCACTAAATGTAAAAATAACACTGCGTCATAACAGACTCTGAGACTTATTCCCCCATTCAGATCGGCTTAGACATAAAGAACAGACTATTTGTTATTAATAAAAACCTCCAACTTCTGAATGAACTAAATGTACACATACTTTAAACGTTTATAGGGCTCCGCGTGGCTAAAAGTCCTGAAAGGTCAATGTTACTACTGTCTTAAGTTAGTTAAGCACCATAGCCATGTGCTGATTTACAGATTACAGTCTTTTCACTTCAAGTATCTCCCTTTCTTCGATTCTGACTCCTGGCTTTGTGAGGCATAATCTAGCTCAATTTTCCCCAGCAGTTTATCCACATCCTCCAGGTCGGCAAAATGGAAAGTTTTGTTGCTGTACACCACTTTCAGGCTTGCTGCTGGCATCAGCAGGACATGGTGGACCCCCAGCTGCCAAGCTTTGACCTGACCCCATCGAATGCCTTGCACCTCTGTCTTGTAGTGTACCTGAGGTCTGGGAAGATGTGGATATTTGCTTCTTGCCATTGTATGGGGTCCTGTTTCCGTATCACTTGGAGAATGCAGTTGCGCTCCTTCATGTATCCCAGTACGACTAACAAAGCACGCATCGGAGGATGGGCAGAGTCCTGATATAGACGGGTCCCTCTTACATTCACCTTATATGCCCTCTGGATCAAAAATGGCATCACGGCTTGTAGCTGCTTGGGAATCCACTGCTCTAGGAAACTGTGCAGATCTTCTCCTTCCGCCACCTCCAGTAGTCCTATAATACGAATATGGGATGCCTGTGCCCCATTCTCTAGGTTTTCTAAACACTAGCGGGAGGAGGGAGTTTTCTTTAATCAGGCCCGACCTAACAACTGTAGCTTTCCCCGCAGATTTACTGGCCTCCAGCGCCACCCCTTCAACCACGGTCAGCTTTGTTTCTACCAACGTGAGCCTCGAGGTAAAGTCATCCATCTTTTTATCTAAACCTTGAATTGCTTTAAGTAGCACAGCATTCGAAGGCTGATTCAAGGTAGGATCTGCAGGCTCCTTGTCTTTGTCCGGGCCTTGTTGCGTTTCTTTCTGTTTGCGTCCGTCTCCTCCAGCAGTCATTTTTGTACGACTCATTTTTGTAGAGGGCATTATTTTGGCATGACCAGAATCTGTATTATCAGCTGAGGCTAAAGACAGAACTTTAAGGCAGTTACTTTGCTTTTTACTGCTAAGAATCAATGAAATTGAAAGTCTGGGTGAGGAGCTGCGATGGAGTACTGCTCTCAGTTCGGGTGCTAGCCACATCCCTCCAAGCTCATGTTTTTAATATCTCCATCTTCTCAGTTGCTCTAGTCTGAGGTGTGGGCCAACACCTGTTGGCCCTGGCAAAACAGTCAGTAGCCTAAGGCTCCCTTGCTTACCACCATTCCATGGTGGGGATGGTGGAGATTCTACTCCGCTGGAGAAACTCAACCTATTTCCAGTCTGGTAGGGGGTGTGGGGCCAAGGAGTGCCAGCAGCCTGTCAACCTTCTCTACTGAGAAATCTCTATTTCTGCTTTTTTACCACCATCCCCATGAATACCAGAATCATGACCCAATGTACATGCATGCCGTGGTGCACCATTGTTAGGTCAGCGTGGTGTCTTTCATCAGCAGAAATAAGGAGGACTCTACTCAAAATGAGGTATAGCGAGTAATAGCCCTACTGCTGTGCTTATGGGCTGACTTGTGGTGAATGTTATCTGATGTGTTAGACTGGGCTACTTGTTTTCTATCCAAGCAGGCATGCCTCCGTGTTGCCTAGAGCCTCCCAATTCTGCTTCCTATAGGTGGGGCCTATCAATGCATTGTCACCCTTGATGAGGCTGAATGACCAATCAGTGTTGAAGATGTTGCTGCAACAGGAACATTGTTTCTCCCCCCCCGAGCATGTTGCTATCACTGAGATGAGGGCTTGAGCAGTGAACCCATGTCTCCTGCAAGATAGTGCAACCACTGTTGGAGGTACCACCAGACTGTCACCTGATGAATATAGCCATCGCACTCAAATTCAGCATCCTGTGTCCCACTGGTGGCAGGGTTACTTCCTCCTCTATCCCCATCTGAAGCTGCATATCCTTACCAACACAGCATCCTCCCGCTGGGCCACCATGGACAGTAGGGTAATGGCAGTAGCTGCTAACCCTCACCAAAGCAGTAGAGGATAAAAAACAGCACAGATTCATGGCGGGGAGGTCTTGTTAGACCAACCTGACAGTACTAACTGGGTAACCAGGTAGTGAGAATGGCCATGTTATGGATTTACTCTACTTCAATTTCAGCAAGGCATTCAACTCTCTATCTTGCAGAAGACTGCTGAAGAAAGTAGAGGATCTAGATGCAGTGAAGGACAGAGTTCGATAGGGAAGAAACTGGTTGGAAGGTAGATAGCAGAGGGCTGTGCTTTACAGAATCAAATCAGGAGAGATGGAGGTCACCAATGAGGTTCCACAAGGATCAAACCTGGGTCCAGTCCTTTTCAATATGTTTATCAGTGACATGTGATAAGGGATCCAGGGAAAGATGCATCTCTTCACAGTCAACCCCCAAGCTCTGTGTCAGAGTACACAGTGGGGGAGGGGGGGGGGATGCAGAGAGACTTGCAAAGGCTGCAGAGGTTGCCAAAGGTTTTGAAATTAAAAGCCAAAACATTCAAGATGAAGCACACATGGAACAAGAACCTCAGAGTACTGAATGGGGGGGGTAAAGCTGGGCATGTCTGAGGAAAGAGAGAGATAGGGTTCATCATCAGTGACTCCCTACAACAATCAAACCAGTGTTACCCGGCCTACAGTGAGGCAAACAGGAGGATGGGTTATATAGGTAGAGAAAATGACGGCACAAGGAAGGAGGTATTACTGCCTCTCTAGAAGTCACTGGTGAGGCCCCACAGCTAGAGTACTGTGCCCATCTCTGGAGTTCTCAACTGGGAGAGATAGGGATAAGCTGGAGACAGTGCAATGTTGGGTGACCAAAATGGTTCAGGGCCAACAGGGCAGAACTTACGAGGACCGACTCAAGGCACTTAACATGTTCTCACTGGATGCCAGACGAGAGAGGGAAGATATACTAGAGACCTTCAAGTTCATGAAAGAAATGAGCAAGGTAAATTGTGAGGAACTATTGAGCATTAAGTAGTGCATCAAGAACACAGGGGCACAACTGGAAACTGATGGGGGCTGAGAATGTTTTACCTGCAGATAGGGTGGTGGAGCCGTGGAACAATCTACCAGCTGAAGAGGTGGGCACTGCACCAATGATTTTCAAACATGGCTGTACACAGTGAAGGGCTGTCATTGCTCAGGGTGGTAGTGGTATAGCAGAGACCATGCCATGTGGTTGGATAGTGAGTTAGAACTCTGTATGGACACTAGGTCCTGGGTTTGTAAAGATTTATGGGGAGACCAATGATGTGTTCCTGACTTCATTGTCTATGTTTATGTTACACATCCAGGAGACTCTCCATCATACGAACATATGCAAAGAGCCATCAAAAGAAGACCACCTGGTATGTCGCGTCATGATGCATGGTCTGGCCTTACATTTACACCACTGACCCTAACCCCCCAACTGCCCCTCCTTCTACACCCTTTTCCTTGGTCCCCAGGGTTCCCTTTGTGTTTGTTGCTGACCCTCTTGAATGCCCCCATCATCTTTGCTGATACCACCTCATCTGGCAGCTAATTCCAGGTGGTCATCACCCTCACCATATAGAAATGTTTTGTGACATCTTCACATCAATATTAGGCTGTGCCTCCTAGTGGTGTTGTTTTCACTCATTTTAAACAGACACTCCTCTTACACTCTGTTAATTCTCTTCATGTACTTGAATGTCTCTATCATATCCCGCCTCTGCCTCCTCTCCTCCAGCGGGGCACATCTCCATGGCTCCCAGCCTCTCCTCATAGGACCTAGCCTGTAGCCCCTCTATCATCTTGGTTGCTCTCCTCTGGACCCCTTTCATCATGATGATATCCTTCTTAAGGTATGGATGCCAGTACCTCACCCCATATTCTAAATGTGATCTTACCAATGACCTGTACAGTGGTAAAATAACCTCGCTCAGCCTGCTACTGTATCCCATTGCAATACACCCCAGAATCCTGTTAGCCTTCACCACTGACTTCTTACACTGGGGCGGGGGTTAGATCACTTGTAATCCGTATCCACTGCCAGGTCATTTGTCCCCTGGTAGACAATGACATCCAGATCCTCCATCCTTACTACCGCATCTTGAGATCATCTTGATTTGCTCTCCATCCCTCCATGCTGTGCCTCCTGGAAGTCACTTGACATCCTTCTCCAACCTACTACCTGTCCCCAATTCCACTCTCAGAGAGGTACCTGCAGATGGGGCAGCACAGCATGATCCAGAATGTTCTCATGAAACTAATGCCACGCACTCACTACTCTGCACTGCACCACTCCCTACTTCTTCACTGACTGTACTAACTTCGTCCACTCCCCTGTCCTATGCAGGCTATCATGATGCCATACAGTGCCCTCGGCTACGACTGACTACCTCCTGTACTCTTTGTTTCCCAGACTATATTTTGGCACCTTGTAGATTTTCTCTGTTCTGCTAGGTGCTAGCCGATTTATTAATTTTGTTTTTGTCCGCGCTTTACTCCCTTCTCTTTTCTGCTCTGCCCCAATGCAAGACTGCAATCCCAAACTTATATAGTAAAGTGGTTGTATTTTGTAGTTGTATCCTCTACTGTCTCTAAGCAGGAAGTTGAAATCTGTATCCTGGTTGTCTGCCTATAAAAGTGAACTAGCCCGGGGTGTGTGGGCAGGTGGGAGGGAGGGCGGCATTAAGTCCCTCGATGTGCTTTGAGAAAAACAATGAGGAGGTCAAATAATTTGCTCATGAATGAACAATACAATAGAGGGGTCTGGTAGTGGGGATTCAACAGCTCTAATGACATTATAGATATAAGTGCACTTGTTTAACCAGACACACACATATAATCAGTTACACTGGTGGTAGTGTTCCCACCCACCATCACCGATCACTATCCAGAGTGAAAGCAAAAAGAGTCTCTGTTGCCACTGCCCTTTACCTCCCGCCATCACTGAGCTCCACCACAAGTAACCCCCCCCAAAAAAATTACCCTGGTGCTACTGGTCTCCCCACCCCCACTATGCCATCATCAATCGCAGTCCAGAGTAAAACAAAAATATGTCCCCTCCACCTTCGCTGATCGCCAGCCCAAGTAAAAAAAAAATTTACAGTCGTGCTACTATTCACCACCACACATTCACTGATTGCAGGTCCGATTAAAAAAGGGATCCCTAGTGCCTAGTGGTCCCTCCACCCACCCCATCAAAGTTGCCATTGTGACATGCCCCACCACCCCACCCAGATCTCCTGTATAGTACATAGTGAGGTAGTGAGTTCAAAAACAGTGGGGGAATTCTAGAATGCATGGGACAGACATAAGGCAATTCTGTTGGGGGGGCAGGAGAAAGCAGGTTGTTGGGGGCGCTGTGCAGCCCAAGCAAGATGGTGTTTTAGAACTAAAACTCTAAATCTTAATCAACAACTACATAAAATAAAAGCCATTTTTTCGACGTTCATCACAGAACTAAAGAGTTTATCAGGCATCGGAATACCAGCTGAATCAGAATGCCGAATTCAAAAAAGGATAAGACGCATCAGGATGGAACAAAAAGTAAAAATACTTCTGGTCCCCCAGCCATGAGAGCCACACAGGGCCGCATGGAATCCCCGACTGAGGATTCGGGTGCAGAAACACTACAAAGCATTGGATTTAAATTAAATTGACTTATCACATCGGTAGCCAACCTCTCTGAAAAATTTGACACCCTGGGCATTAAACAGAGTTACCACCCTGGAATCAGCTATGTCCCTGTTGCAAACAACCACCACAGAGACTAAACAGCAAGCTGCAGCCACTATGGGAGCTATGAGTACCCTGGACAAAGAGAACGCTCATTTGCGGTCCTGAATTGAGACTTTAGAGAACCAGGCCCAATCGTCGAACCTGCGGATTGTAGGCATGCCCAAAAGAAGTGAAGGGGATCATTTGCCACTGTTTATTAAAGAATGGCTGGGGCAACAACTAGAACAGCCCCTGCCAGAGCGAGATATCCCCATACAGAAAGCATATAGGGTGGCCTATAGAGGACGGCAGGACAACCCTTAGGCCCCCAGAGCAACTGTCATGGTTCTGGATGGAGTGCGTACTAAAGACCACATACTGGTATTGGCACGACAGAAGTGCACACTATTCTACGAGGGACAGCAAGTCCACCTCTTCCTCGATCTAAGCTACACTATGCACCAAAGAAAAAAAATGCTTTGATGGGGTGCGAGCGATTTTGAGGGAAGTGGACATAGCACATGGCCTAGTTTTCCCTGCCAGGCTAAGAATTTTGCATCAGGGCGGTGTTTTTCTTCAGTGACCCCAATGAAGCTCAGAAATGGGCCCAATGACATGTACCAGTTTCCCGACAAAGAAATTTAACCTGAATCAGAATCGGAAGACAAGGATGGTCTGAATACATGAACACTTGAAGAGACTGTCGGTGGTCAGGTTTGTTTCGAGACCTTTTCAGTCTATTAGATCCGTCCCTCCTATTGGAACTCATTCCTAACTGGACAGGTCGAACATTGCTATGGAGAAGTAAAACTCTCTTTTTGGTTGCTGCATGTGTGAGGCTTCCTGGGGTGGGGGGACTGAAAGTATTGTACTGATATTGGTTCTCTGAAGTTTATCTGAATGTCTATAAAGAACTGGAAGTTGTAGCTTGCTTTAGTTTCAAATAAAAATGTTCCATATATAAAACAAAGTTTAGCCTTAATGGTTTTTTTCTGTGATCTCAAATTGTTGCTGGGAATATTTTTTTGAGCTGAAGTTAAACTTGGGAGAGAAACCTATTACAGGTTAATTAAATATGGAAAGTGCAGGGAAATACTTGTTTTCCTATTTCAGGAAATAGAGGCTGGATAGTTTACAGGTTACTACATTCTTTATAATTCCATGCTGCCCATGGGCTTGTTTAACACAGCAGTTTATTTAAAATTATATGTTATAAAATTGATGGGACCCCCTCTATGATGTATCTTAAGGGGGCAGCACACTCTTTTACACTCGCATGTATTAAGAAGGGTGGCGCCCTCAGTGGTTTCTAACAGTAATTTTTATATGTACTGCTCCAGGAGTCAGACTGTAGGTTTCATTAGCAAAACAATAAAAATCAAGTTTAAGAAAAAAAAAGGAAGTAGGCTGTTCATTGACTAGAATCTCCAGCCTATCCACTATGTAGGGAAAGGGGCAGACTGGGTAGGCCAAGCGGTCCTTATCTGCCGTCAAAGTCTATGTTTCTATGTTGCAACATTTCATTGATTTTCTAGCAGCTACCCTCCCTGTCCCTGATCCCTTGTATGCTGGTGACCCAAAACCTGTCCTTGGAGAGTAGCGGACCCAACCCCTACCCTGGCAGGTAGTGTCCCACCAACCTGCTCACCCCCGTCCAGACCAATGGATTTCATACGGGAGCCTGACAGGCTCTTCTCTAACACCCAATATCCCGACACACGGAATCCTAAATGCCAGCAACGGAATTTAATTGTTTTGGGGGGCTTTGCGCCGCATCCCCCAATGCAGTGGGCTTTGCCCACCGCACCCCCTTACTTGATATAACAAACTCCGCTGTGGGCATAATTCCGATGTCAGGATATTGTGTGTCGGGAATGTGGTGTCGGACGTCTGGGTGTCGGGCTTTTCCATTTTGGTAAAATGAAAGTATACCAGACCAAGAGCTGGCAACCATCACATCCCTCCATTCTCCACCACGGACAGTCGCTAACTCAGTTTTCAATGACCATGTAATGTATACTGGTATAGTGGTGGGACAGTAAAAACCAGGGTGTGTGGTGGTCTGCTAGACACCTGGGACAGGTTTTGTGTTACAGTATAGCTGATTGGGTATAGTGAGAGGGTCCACTAGATCACAATCACCAACACTTATTGTCACCTATCACAACATATGCAATTTCTCTATGGTTCAGAAGACTGCTGAAAGTGTGCACTGTCATTAATTTACCATGGCTTGGGTTCTCTCTCTCTCTATATATATATATATATATACACATATATATATAAATTTATCTGCATCAACTGTACTCGTGGATTAACTGCTCTTTCTATGCAAATAAATGTGGATAGAAAAATTCATGTATATATTTCTTATATTTAATGGAAAAGTCACTTAGGCAGTGATCTGGCTAAGAACATATGTTTCAAAATGACTGTTTTGTGAACTTGGGCAGGTGTGTTACCCATGCATGCAAAAAGCTGGTAATTACACGTCAGGGCAGGTTACTGAAAAACTAGTCCAGCTTGCCGATACTGGCCCGTTGACTCGATGGATGCCGTGGTGCCTGATTGGCCATTGCCATAATCACTTAGATTTCCCTGTTGTACACTGTCACACTCTGCCGCCCTCGACTGTCCTGTGCCACCATGTCAGCGATTTCCTTGGTGTATGTCATCCACCACCCTCTTATCGCATGATGCCATATTAAAACTGATTGCTGTGGTGTCTAGTGGCACCACCTGCCCTCTGATGCCCCGGCCCGAACACTGTCGATGTTGGGCAGGGGCATTGGAAGGCAGCTGGTGTCACTAGACACCACAGCAATCAATACTATCATGTTGTCGTGCAAAAGGAGGGTGGAAGATGACAGCAGACACTAGGGAAATCGCTGACATGGTTGCACGGGACAGTTGAGGGTGGCAGAAGGTGACAGTGTACAATAGGGAAATCTAAGTTTTTATGGCAATGGAAAATCAGAGTCTGTGGACACCAGGACATCCATCGAGTAAAAGGACCAGGGTGGGGCTGGATGGATCCACGCAGTAGCTTTTAAGTAGCTTTTTGTATGCATGGGTAACATCATATGCCCAAGCTCACAAAACTTTCATTTTCTGAAACATATGGGGGTTGGAAAGGATGAGAAGGACTTGGCAAGGTTGGAGGAGTGGTCAAAAATATGGCAGTTTAGATTCAATGCAAAGAAGTACAAAGTAATGCACCTGGGAAACAAAAACCCAGGGGAAGAGTACACAATTGGAGGGGTATTAACAACAACAAAAATGGAAAGAGACCTGGAGGTAGTTATATCAGATGATCTAAAGGTAAGCAAACTGTTATGTGTAGTACAGCATTAAAAATGTTAAGACAATACAGCTTGAAGAGAATGAACTTCCTGTAACTGTGCCTGTGTGTTGAAGTCATGCGTTTTCCTCTTATGTCTGTGCTGAACAGAAGTAAACAGAGAAGGCCTAGATATCAGTGTGATGTGTTTTCTTATTACCAAGACCCTGATGTGTTTAAGGTACTTATTTTCGGACTTCTGGTGCAGCTCTGGAGCTAATGGCAGCCTAAGATCTGAGCTCCATTCCTACTCCCTCCCAAATTTGTTAAAAAAGACATAAATTTTAACAAAATGGCAGCCAATGGAGGAATTTATACAGATGGCTTCAACACACATAAGGAACTACAAATAGATTTGCAGTGCTACTGACCGAAGAGAAATTGACGGTGAAAATTGGACTCGGAGACCTCAGAGTTGTCGTAGGCCCAGACAGTATCTTCAGGCAAGAAATCAGCATGCAAAAACAAAAACAAAGATATCATTCTGAATGACAAACTGGACAGAATAATAACAGACCTGCAAGATATTAAAAAGATTTCCAAGACTTTCGATCAGACCATGATCTTCTCCGCAGACAAGCTGACTTTACAATCCCAGGTAGTAACGTTGGAGCAGGCTAACTCGGAGCAGGCTGTAGGGACTTCCTAGATTCAATCTACTTTAACTCAGCTTCTGGACATTACCAAAGCTATAGGAGAGCGGCAGGAAGATGCAGAGAACAGACAGAGATGCTGAATATTCGGATTTATGGAATAGCGAGGGGAGAGACAGGAGAGGCTATATGGAGAACATGTTGAGAGAAGTGCTGGACTTAGAACAGGAATTCCCAGTGGAGATAGAGCGGGTTCACTGCACACTCAGACCCAAGCCCTCAGGACCGGAGGCACGTCCCCATTCTGTAATCATTCGATTCCAGAGTTATCGCATGAAAGAAATAATATTACAGAAAGCATGGACTATGGGGAAAGTATTTCTGGGCAAGCAAAGACTCTTCTTTGATGATGACTGTGTGAGAGTTACAATGCAGAGAAGACAGGAATATGTGTCCCTATTTCCATACAGTACATAAGACACCTTAAATTAAAATTCCGCACACCCTACCCCTCGAGACTGATGATACAGTATCTTAGTAGACAAGTCACTTATGATATGGTGATGAGTGCGATGGAGGACTTGAGACAGAGAGGCTTTGAATTACCATCCAAACTCCTGGGGAGGCTGAACAATAAGGACTTGGGACTGATTGAAAACAAGCGACCCGGGGAAGGATGCAGCAAGCACTTCTCAATGAGATCAGAAACTCCTGGGTCAATTTACCACTAATGTAATGTAACCCCCTACAAATGGGGGTTCCTGAAAAGTCTTCTTTGAGCTTGCCTAAATGCTCACTGCCGGCTGATGTCCTGCGTTTTAGCAGTTCAAATGTATTGCCAGAGAGTGCCTTATAGCCTCCATGTGCTGTCTCTTTAAGAGCTGCCTAGATTGCAGTTATAATTAACCTGGGAGGGGGCTGAGTGTTGCTATGCTCTAGTCCCACCCAGACTGCCAGATAATCGCTCTGCCATTGCTATTGCTATTAGCGCAGAGGGAGCTCTGTTAGAAGATGTACTTACTCGCTGATCATTTGTTAGAATAGTAATAATATTGCAGTTTGTTCTAACATGCCTTCTTTGCAGCATGGACAGTTCTGTTTATTTCCACCATCTTGGTCCTGGACTGCCAAATGGGCCAATCAGTACCTTTGGGGACTTTAAAATGGAGCCTGTCCCCAGGGGTCTTAAACAAAGAAACATAGAATTTGACGGCAGATAAGGACCGCTTGGCCCACTCAGTCTGCCCATTTCCCTACCTAATGGATAAGCTGCAGAACCTAGTTAACCAGCAGCCTACTTCTTTCTACCCCCACCCCCTAGAATTGCCTTATGGCTGTCCCATGCATGCTTGAATTCAACCACTGTTTTTGACTCCACAGCCTCCTCCGGAAGGCCGTTCCATGCATCCACAACCCTGTCTGTGAAAAAATACTTCCTTACATTACCTCTGAGCCCCCCCATCTTCAAATTGTGCCGCCTTGTTCTTGCACACCTCTTTTTTTGAAAGATGCTACCCTCTTGGACTTTGTTGATTCCCTTGAGGTACTTGAACGTTTCTCTCATGTACCCCCTCTCCCTCCTTTCCTCGAGGCTATACATATTAAGCTTCTTTCGTCTCTCTCTCTTCATATGTCTTCCGGTGCAGACCCTGCACCATTTTAGTTGCCCTCCTCTGGACAGCTTCCATCCTGTCTATGTCCTTGCAGAGATTGGGTCTCCAGAACTGCACACAGTACTCCAGATGGAGTCTCACCAGCTGTCTGTATAGAGGGATAACAACTTCCTGTTTTCTACTGGTGATGCCTCTCCCTATGCATCCCAGTATCCCCCCAGCCCTCCTTACTGCCCTCTCACATTGCTTGCCCACCTTTAAGTCATATGATATGACTACCCCCAGATCCCTTTCCATTTTTGTTGTTGTTAGTATCTCACCCCCCATTGTGTACTCTTCCCCTGGTTTTTTGTTTCCAAGGTGCATTACCTTGCACTTCTTAGCATTAAATCTAAGCTGCCATACATTTGACCATTTCTCTAACCTTGCCTAGTCCCTTCTCATCCTTTCCACCCCATCTTGTGCATCAACTCTGTTGCAGATCTTTGTGTCATCTGCAAAGAGACATACTTTTCCTTCCAGTCCCTCTGCAATGTCACTCACAAAGACATTGAAGAGGACTGATCCTAATACTGAACCCTGCGGCACCCCACTAGTAACCCCCCTTTCTTCAGAGTGGACTCTATTTACTATTACCCTCTGTGTCCTATTCTCCAGCCAATTCTTTACCCAGGCTATCATCTTGGGACCCACTCCCAGGCTGGCTAACTTGTATATTAATCTTTGTGTGGGACTGAGTCAAATGCCTTGCTAAAGTCTAGGTAGGCCATGTCCACAGCCCCTCCCTGATCTACTACTTTGGTCACCCAGTCAAAGAAATCTATTAGATTCGTCTGGCATGACCTTCCCGCTGTGAATCCATGCTGCCTTGGGTCCTGTGCCCCTCTGGCCTCTAGGTACTTGACAATTCTTTCCTTCAGAAGTGATTCCATCATTTTCCCTATCACTGAGGTTAAACTAACAGGTCTGTAGTTTCCTGCTTCTGCCCTGCTCCCACTTTTGTGAAGGGGAATCACATCTGCTCTTCTCCAGTCCTCAGGTACCACCCCATCCTCCCATGATTTGTTAAAGAGGGTAATCAGTGGTGTCACTAGTTCTACCCATAGTTCTTTTAGAATTCTGGGATGTATCTCATCAAGCCCCATTGCTTTGTCCACCTTCAGTTTTAAGAGTTCTTTCAGAACCCTTTCTTCTGTAAATGGGCTGGTATCAACTTCTGTATCCAGAGTGCTTCTATTGTTTGTTTTAGGTACCTCCCTCTTCATTTGTAAATACTGAGCAAAAATATTTGTTTAGTATCTCTGCCTTTTCACAGTCACCCTCTGCCCACCCCTCCCTTTATTAAGTCTCACTATCCCTCCTTAGTCTTCCTTCGCTCCCTGATGTACCTAAAAAGGTTTTATCCCCTTCTTAACTGAGTTGGCTATTTTTTCCTCGGTTCGGGCCTTTGCTGTTCTGACTGCCTTCCCAGCTTCCTTTTGCTTTAACTGATACAATTCTCTGTCCTGCTCCTTCTGTGATTCCTTGTACTTCTCTTGAACCTTCACTGCCACCTCCTTCGAGAACCATAGTGGTTTCTTACATCATTTTGTTTTGTTTATTTTCTTCACACAAAGGCTTGTTTCCTCTGTGATGGCAGTTTTTATTATTCCCCATTGTTCTTCCACCCCTCCTTCCTGCCCATTTGCTAGTGCATTCCTTAGGCACTCACCCATTTTGGCAAAGTCAGCCTTCTCGAAGTCCAGTACTTTTGCCTTTGTATGGCTTGACTCTATTGCTGTGAATATTGTGAACCATACTGTTTGATGGTCGCTAGTTCCCAGATGGCTACCCACTTCTACATCTGTGATCCTCTCTCCATCTCCATTTGAGAGGACCAGGTCTAAGATTGCTCCCTCTCGAGTGGGTTCCAATACTAGTTGTCTAAGGCATGCCCCCTGTAGGGCATCTAGAATAACCCCACTCTTAGAAGTGGCTGCTGCAGCCTCCAGCTGCAAAATTCTGTGGGAATTATAGTTTTGGGCTTTTGGTGCCTAAATGAACCTGGAGGGGGAGCCCTTGTTGTGACTGACAGACAGACAGATCAGTCAACCAAACCTTTCAGATCCTGGGGAAAGTCCCAGGCTGCTTGCAGCTACTTTCAGTTTGAGTTGGGAAGTGAGAGAAGTAACAGCTCGAGATAGTCGAGCAGTAATCCTGCATAGATTCACAAGGAGAACTGTGAAAGGGCTGAGTTTTGGCCTGCCTGTCTGCCTGTTGTTCCTGAGAGGGAAAATAGAGTTGATTTGGACTGAATCCGAGTTGTGAGAACGATTTAAGCCACTGGACTATGACCAAGTTTTAAACTGAAGAAGACCGAAAATTTGCTAAATGCGATTGGCCTGTCAGGATTTCCAACCACCTCTGAACTCCTGGTTTGTGCAGAGACTCTGTAATTGCAACGGATAGCAATTTGCCTGGTACAGTAGAATTTCTTACATGTAAATGTGCTGTGTGCTGTTAGTGGGTCATGATTTGGTTCCCCACTGTGTGCTGAACAGTGTTCTGCTTGCTGGAGGCTGCATCCAGCTCCCACGGACTGAATCCGTATTAATCTCCATTGGGCCTGGGTTTTGCCACACTGGCCCAGCCAGACTACCACTGCACAGAGAAAGCCACTGACGAGACCTGCCTGGGGATCAGCCCCTGCTCACGCTTTGAACAGGAACAACGCCTTGGTGATTCGTGTGGGCCCTGCTTCTCCTGCCACTCCAGTTCAACAACCTGCTGTCTCGATTTCATCCTGCCTGTGTCCTGTATTGCGTATCGTGAGTAAACAACAGCTAAATCTAAAGTGTTGTCATCTGATTGCTTTGTTGTCTTTTCTGTCACAAACTGAGCCCTCCGGCTCCGGATTACAAATAGTGTGTGTTGTGCATGTTGCTTTCTTCCATCACAGGGCCCCAACCAGCTGCGAGCCGGCCTACCCGGGGCAACATTCCTGACTAGCCCGTCTTCCTACCTGGGTACCCAGAGTGTGTGACTGTGTAAGGACTCTGAAGTGCATGCATAACTGTCTGATTGATATAGCCTTTAAGCAAATCAACCTGATTATGCCCCTCCGTTGTTTAAGTCCCCTGAATAAATCAGATATAACTCTTTTTGCATTTAACCCGACTGTGGTTCCAGTTTGTGCCAAGAGTACTTTACTCTTGCTATTTGCTGTGCATAACCTTGTTTGACAGGGGGTCCCCAGGGTCAAGCTAGAGGAACCAGCCCTGGTGGTAAATGCAAACAGTGTGGGTAATTGCATGGTGAACAAGGGTCATTGTGAAAGTGATTATTGTATATTGTTCAGACCACTAAAAGGGAAAGGGGGGGTTACAGTGTCCCGGAGGGCTGTGCCCAGGTTAGCTGGACCACTAACAACCCTGACCTCCGGGTGGAGGCACCTGTTTCAGTACCCAAGCCCCTTAACCTGCTACTAGCCAAGCAGGCAGGGGTAGTAGCCCTTGGGATAGCACCACCTAGGGGTTACATCTTGGAGATTCACCGCTGGGATTTTGTGTCTTCTACTGGCTGAAATTATGAATTATTGTCAAATATAAATGGCTACCCCAACAGAAGTGGCTGTGCACCAGTGGTGGGGTGGTGTACGGGGCAAAAGATTGACCCCCATAATACTTTGCTAATACTGGATATACCTATGGGCATTAGTAAGAACACTGTTGAGGGGGCACTTTCTAAAGTTGACTGTTTGAAAAAAGCTGTAGTGGTGGGTTGACAGGCTGATTTAACCGCCCAAACTCTCACGGCCTTGGTGGAGTGTAGCGACCCCCTGGACAGTTCAATGGTGCCCCAGACTATCACTCCAGAAGGGTTCCCAGCCGCCTGGAGGTGATAACCAAAGATAGCAAGGATCCCTTAGAGGATGAGCCCCGCCTTATCTGAGTTTTTTGAGGAGAAGTTTGCCAAGTAGTTACTGGAGGAGGGCAAAACTGTGGAGGAGTTAAAAAAATGATTCCTGCCACCTGGGAGTGTCACCTCCCCACTGTCCACACCTGTTCCAGCACCTGTTTCTTTTACCAACTTTGGTACGTGCCTCTGAGCCAGCAAGTAGTCATGACCCTTACCTCAAGCTCAAGGTATTCTCTGGCACCCGCCCTACTCCTAATGGGGAAGTTGACCTGGAGACCTGGATAGACTGTGCTACTCTTGCGGTACAAGACTGGCAATGCTCAGAGGCTGAAAAAAGGGCCCACCTGGGGGAAAGCCTCCAGGGACCCGCCTACATACTTTTCGCCCCTGAGGTCCTCTGACCCCTGACGCCAAAGCCCAAGAGTACCTAGTCACCCTTGAAAATGTGTTTGGGGGCACCACTAGTGTCGAGGCCTTGAAATGGTACTTAAAGATGTTAGACAACAGCTGGAGGAATTGTTATCTGCCTACATGGATCGATTAGAGGGAATCCTACAAACCATTTTTTGGAAAGGAGGATGGGCCTCTAGTGAAGTGGACCGGGTAAGACTGGATCATATACTCTGCTCTGCCTGGCACTCCAGCTGGGTGTTGCTCAAACTGCAACTGCATCAAAGGAAATCTGGTCCCTTGCCCTTCCATGTGTTGATGAAGGAGGTACAGGAAGTTGAGGGGGAGGAAGGCTTTTCGGAGCCCTGCGCAGTCGTAGCTGCTGCAACCCCTGCTCAAGGTGCAGGGTCAGTCGCTGATGGCCTGGAATCACCACAATCACGTGACAGAATCCGAGAACTAAATGTCAGCCCGGGGGCCCAGCCAGAGAGGGACTGCTACGGATGCTTCGCCATGGGATGAACTGCTGAGGGAGTTCAGAGAAACAAAAAACGGTCTCTTTATGAAGGCCACTCCTGCGAGTACAGGTCCCGATCCTTATTCGACTGCATCTGCTATGGGGGTTGGGGTGCACACCCAGGCATCTCCTGCTGACAGCAGCTCAAAAATTGATGCTTTGACTGTGGAAGTGAGAGAATTGACGAGATGTCTCCAAATGCTTGCCACACAGCAGACAGAGGTGGAACCAAGGTTTTCAGTTGGTAGTACCCCTGCCTCAGCTCTCAATGTGATGCCTCAGTCATATCAGACCCCAGAAAGCATATTTTGCCATAATTGTGGGATTGATGGGCACATGAAGAGAGAATGTCTGTCCCCAAAAGACCTAGATAAAGTTGTATACAGACTTCAAGGGAAGCTTCAGAAAGCGACTCCATGGCCAAGGAGCACCAGAAATGACCGCAATGAAGGATTGAGAAATCCTAGTTCAAATTTCTTTGTGGCTAAATCATCTGTCCAGGCCTCTGCTACTGCCTCTCCAGACTGGTCCAGAATAGTGGGCCCTTCGATGGAGACTTCTGTGACTGTTAATGGTATCCATGCTCGGGCTGTGCTCTATAGCGGGTCGCAAGTGACCACTGCATTCCAGGACTGGTATGACAAACACTTATCTGACGCGCCACTACAATCTCTGGAAGGTTTGCATGTGTGGGGCCTGAGCGACAAGTCTTATCCCTACCTAGGATATGTCCGGCTCTGGTTGTCTTTCCCTGTGACCGTAACTGGTGTAGTTGAACAAGTAGAGACACTAGCCCTGGTGTGCCCCACCTACGGGATTGTATGATGGGATTCCCTTGCTCATTGGAACCAATGCTGACGTGTTTGGAAGACTAGCACAGTTGTGTTATGAAAAACAAGGGAAACGGACTGAGTGGGCACTGAGAATCCCAGCCCTGATAAAGAGAGCCTATGATCTGCAAAAATGGACTACCAAAGCCGACACAGATGAGCCGGTGGGGACAGTGTGGAAGAAAGATCCTGATTCTCTGGTACTCCATCCCAATGCTCAGTACACCACTCAGGGAGAGATTCGCATTAGAAAGGAAGTGAAAAATAAAATATTAACGTTGGATGCACCAGGTGATGGAAAGCTGCCAGAGGGGTTATTGGTTAAATCCAGCATTTTGCCTGCCTGTGCTCACGGCTGTGCATGACGAGTGATGGTCCAGATTCGGAATGTGTCAGATCGGGAGGTCCAGTTGGACAGTGGTGCACCCTTGCTACAGTACACTGCACAGACACTGCTGTATTACCCAGCAACAAGTACTCTGGTGAAAAGGAAAGAGTGACCCTGGACTTTTAACTTTGGTGATTCCCGTCTGCCAGCTGGATGGAAGGCTAGAATTAGCAAGAAACTCGCCCAGAGAGACCAAGTGTTTTCGTTAAAGAATGGGATGTGGGTTGTGTCCAGGGTGCAGAGCATCACATACGCCTGCATGATGACCGCCATTTGAGAGATATCCCGACGCCGCCCAGCGGACATAAATTATGTTAGAGGCACCTGCAGGAAATGCTCGCTGCTGGCATTATACAAGAATCAAGGAGCCCATATGCCTCCCATTGTGGTTGTGCGTAAGAAGAATGGGTTTTGAGGATGTGTGTTGATTATCGAACCCTGAACTGGTGGACTATCCCAGATCAGTACACCATGCTCCGTATACAAGATGCCCTGGATTGCTTGAATGGGAGCAAATGGTTCTTGGTATTGGATCTTGCGAGCGGATATTACCAGATTCGATGACCCGGAGGACGGTGAGAAAACAGCCTTCATCTGTCCTTTGGGGTTCTACGAATTCCTGAGAATGCCACAGGGATTCTGGTGCCCCGCCACCTTTCAGTGACTGATGGAACGCGGTGGGAGATATGAACTTGCTGGAATGTCTAGTGTACCTAGATGATGTCATTGTGTTTGGATGCACATTAGAGGAGCATGAGACCCAACTGTTTAAAGTGCTGGACCGATTGGAAGACTTCAGCCTCAAGCTGTCAATCGACAAGTGCCATTTTTTCAAACCTCCGTGAAGTATGTGGGACACACAATATCTGCAGAAGAAATAGAGACCGATCCCAGTAAGGTTGAGTCACTGACTACTCGGCCCCAGCCCCATAACTTGAAAGAACTACAACGTTTTCTGTGGTTCTGTGGCTACTACCGCAGGTTCATAAAAGACTATTCAAAGGTGACACGCCCGCTCCTGAATCTTACCCAGGGTTACCCCCTACCAACCGTAAATACAAGAAAGGGTCTGTCAAAGAACCAGAGAAGGTATACTTCCGCACAGGTGAACTTTTGAGCCCTGCTGGACACCTGAATGTGAAGCAGCCTTCCACAAAGTCATATACCAGCTCACCCACACCCCCATCCTCGCCTATGCTGACCCTACCAAGCCCTATGTGCTGCATACTGACACTACCGACTACTGAATTGTTCAGTATCTAGAGGCCAGTGGGGCACAGGACCCAAGGCAGCGTGGATTCATGATGGGAAGGTCGTGACAGACGAATCTAATAGATTTCTTTGACTGGGTGACCAAAGTAGTAGACCACGGAGGGGCTGTGGACATGGCCTACCTAGATTTTAGCAAGGCATTTGATACAGTGTCACACAAAAGATTAATACACAAGTTAGCCAGCCTTGGAGTGGGTCCCAAGGTGGTAGCCTGGATAAAAAATTGGCTAGACAACAGGAAGCAAAGGGTAGTAGTAAACGGCATCCACAGTGAAGAAAGGAGGATTACTAGCGGGTACTGCAGGGTTCAGTACTGGACTGGTCCTTTTACTGTCTTTATAGGTGACATTGCAGAGGAACTGGAAGGAACGTATGTCTCTTTGCAGACCACACAAGATCTGCAACAGGGTTGATACACAAGATGGAGTGGAAAGGATGAGAAGGGACTTGGCAAGGTTGGAGGAATGGTCAAATGTATGGCAGCTCAAATTCAATGCAAAGAAGTGCAAGGTAATGCATCTGGGAAACAAAACCCAGGGAAGAGTACACAGTGGGGGTGAGATACTAACAACAGTAAAATGGAAGAGGACCTGGGGTAATTATATCAGATGACCTAAAGGTGGGCAAGCAATGTGAGAAGGCAGAAAGGAAGGCTGGGGGATACTGGGATGCATAGGGAGAGGCATCAATAGTAGAAAACAGGAAGTTGTTATCCTCTGTACAGACAGTTGGTGAGACCCCATCTGAGTATTGTGTGCAGTTCTGGAGACCCCATCTCCGCAAAGACATAGACAGAGTGGAGGCTGTCCAGAGGAGGGCAACCAAAATGGTGCAGGGTCTGCACCAGAAGACATACAAAGAAAGACTAAAGGAGCTTGAGGAAAGAAGGGAGAGAGGGGACATGATAGAAACTTTCAAGTACCTCAAGGGAATCAACAAAGTCCAAGAGGGTAGCATCTTTCAGAAAAAGAGATGTGTAAGAACAAGGGGGCACAATTTGAAGACAGAGGGGGGACGGCTCAGAGGTAATGTGAGTAAGTATTTTTCACAGAGAGGGTTGTGGATGCATGGAACAGCCTCCCTGAGAAGGTCGTGGAGTCATGAACAGTGGGGAATTCAAGAATGTATGGGACGGACATGGCAGTCCTAGTGGGGGTAGGAGGAAGTAAGCTGTTGGTTAACTAGGATCTGCAGCTTATCTGTTAGGTAGGAAAATGGGCAGACTAGGTGGGCCAAGCAGTCCTTATCTGCCATCAAATTCCATGTTTCTATGCTAGTTTTCAGGGCCGAGGAGCTGTGCTGTATCAAGAACATGAGGATGGTTTGAGACCGGTAGCTTTCGCCAGCAGGAGTTTAACCCCGTCACAGCGAAACTATCCTGTGCACAAGCTGGAGTTCCTTGCCCTAAAATGGGTCATTGTTGATCAGTTTCATGAGTACCTCTATGGGGCAAAGACACTGGTGAAGACCGACAATAACCCATTGACCTATGTACAGACTTCAGCTAAGTTAGACGCCACTGGGCACCTGTGGCTCTCTGCCTTATCAACCTATGATTATGCTGTCGTATACAGACCGGACTGAACCATATTGATGCTGACACCCTGTCATGAAGGCCTGCTTCCAAGAGTGATTGGGTCAGGCTATCTGAACCTGACATCCAAGCATTGTGCCAAAAGTTTGACAGAGATGAACCGATGTCTGTGGACACAGTGGACTGTTTAGTAGATTGCTTGGGCCCTCCTAATACCTGCATACTGGCTGCCTATTGCCATTTCTCTGCACTAGATATTAGTGCACTACCTCAACTTGACAAAGACAGTATTCAGTGGGCTCAGTCCCAAGATCCTATGATTCAACCCGCACTTGATGCCCTGCAAAGGGAAAAGATGTGTCTAAGTTATGCCCTGACTTGTGAACTGCCCTATTGTTTAAAGAAGGCCCCAGGTTGAAGTTACTCAATCAGCTGTTATACAGAGAGACAGTGGATCATAGTGGTCAAGTAGACAAGCAACAATTGGACTTGCTTGACCTTTAAACACTTATTACCGAGGTCCCCCACAATCACATGGGGTACCTTGGTATTGACCAAGCTCTCGTACAATGCGATCTAGATTCTACTGGTCCAAGATGGGGGCCGATGTTCGCACCATGTAAAGACCTGTAGTCGTTGCCTCCAAAGAAAAGCCCTGCCTCAGAGGGCTGCCCCTTGTCAATATCACTACCAGCACCCCATGGAACTGGACTGCATAGATTTTTGTGTTTAGAACCTGATCCACAGAATATTGGCAGTGTTAGTGGTTACGGATCATTTCACCACGGTAGGCACAAGCTTTTCCAACTAAAGATCAAAAGCCTCTACCTGTGAAGTGCTAGATCCCGAGCTTGTAGCAAGCAAGAATTGTTAGCTCCTCGATGGTCTTTTATAAACTTAAAACTTACCAATTTGGGGCATTCTACAGCTAAAGACACCCACCATTGGAATTGGGAAGGTTGGAAATCCAAAATGGGCAACCCTCGTAAGGATCGCACTGGTGCAATGGGGAAAAACTCTTCTCACGCAACCCATGTGGACTGGTCTAGAGACTCAGGCCTCTTCTCAGCCTGATGCTGAAGAAACCATGGTGTCTATCGGGCTAAAGTTGCAGAGAATAATCTCTTATGTTGCCAACCTGAGCTCAAGATAGATTCTTTCAACACCAGAATAAATGTTGTAGAAAAACAGTGGAGACTATACAAACAGAGATGAGTGATGTGAAGCGGAATAGTGACTCAACGTCTGCAGCCACTATGCTTCTAATAAAGAGAACTCTCACCTTAAAGCTAGATTGGAGACAATCGAGAACCAAAATCGATCGTCCCATATTCGGATTCTCGGCTTGCCCGAGGGGATTGAGGGGGATCACCCCCTCATGTTCTTACAGGAATGGTTTTGAGAGAAGTTAGTGCCAGATAATCAAGCAACCAGCTTTAACCTGCAGAAAACTTACCGAATTACTCCCAGGGGTTATCGGGAGGACTTTGAAACCCCACGCACCTTGCTAGTGATAACGGATGGCATCGGAACACGGGATAAAATCCTTCGTATGGTGAGACAAGCTAGCCTGATCATACAAGACGACTGCTCGGTCTATTTCTACCCAGATATAAGTTATGCCACACGGGAGAGACGTAAACGGTGCGATGGGGTGCGCAAGAAACTCCGGGAGGCTGCAATCACCCATGCGGTAGTATTTCCAGCTCGTCTCAGGGTGGTGTTTGAGGGTAAAGTTTGGATGTTTTCTGACCCTGGTGAAACAGGCAAGTGGGCTTCTCAATTCATAGAAAGTGGAGGAAACACTCACGAATTAGCGGCACTGAAGATAGTGACCTGGATGAGACTGAGGGGGACTGATTTTGTTTAAAACAACTGTTTATTTTTCCCCTGATTATCGTAGTGTAATAATGGGGATATTGCTGGGATCCTAAATGTCGTTTTTGATTTAAGTAGACTAGGGCTACTTTGCATCAAGATAAAACTGGGTAAAAGTCTGTAATAATTATTTTAAGTTTTAATCCCTTGATTAACAGATCCTATAGCAATCTACTAAGATTATAATCTGCACGTTGTTATGTAATAGACTAAAAGGGTTGCAACTAAAACAAATGTTACTGCTATTTGGAGGGCAACTTAGCCCAGACCAATGGTTGTGTTTGGGATGTCCTTGTCCACTTATGTTCTGGTGATATTGTCGTTTGCTGCTAAGTAAAATTAGTTTATGGGTACTTTTAAGACTTAAAGGGATATAGAGCGACACCACTCACTGAAGTGGAGTGAAATACTGGACTTCCTATATGGACTTTAGTGTACAAAATAGTTGCTCTGGTCATGGGCTACTTTTAACAGCCTTAAATCTTGTGTTATAATGTAGTAATGTATTTTTAGTTAACCCCTTACATGAGATATCAAAATATTCAAGATACACATATCCTTGTATTAATGAATCGTTAGACTCTCCCTGGATTGTAAAAATGTATTAGGCTTGTCTTGAATATGAGCTGATCATATGTTGTATAACAGATGAAAACAATAAAAATAAAGTATAAAAAAAAAAAGCCTCTACCGTGGCCAAGGTGCTAGTGGAAAAATTCTTCGCCCACTATGGTGCCTCTCCAGTGGATCCACTCTGACCAAGGCAGAGACTTTGAAAGTAGGTTAATCAAAGAAATTATCTCTCTGTGAGGGGTGCGGAAGTCGAGAACCACCCCTTATCACCCTCAGGGGGACCCTCAACCAAAATGTTTTAACTGCATCCTTCTAGACATGCTGGCCACCCTCCATCCAAAAGACAAGCATAAGTGGAGCCAGCAGATAAGCACCTTGGTACACGCATACAACTGCACCAAAAATGATGCTACTGGGTTCTCCCCCTACCGCCTCATGTTCGGGAGGGAGACCCAGCTGCCAGTTGATGTCTGCTTTGGGGTCTCTCCAGATGGGGTCCGAACCGAAAACTACATGTAGTATGTACAGAAACTGAAAGCTCAATTGAACCATGCATATCAACTGGCCCTGACAATGGACGTCAAGAGAAATCTCGCCAACAAAGAGAGGCACGATAAGAAAGTAAAGGCTCAAGAGCTACGGCCCAGAGACCGTGTGTTGTTACGCAATTTGGGACTATATGACAAGCACAAAATTGCTGATAGGTGGCACCATCCTCCTCCTGTAGTAATTAGAAAGTTGGATGATCTACCAGTGTACGAGGTACGCCCAGAGAATAACTCCAAAGCTGTCAAGACCATGCGCTGTAACCACTTGTTGCCTATCGGCCAAATTATTATTGAAGCTGAGCCAGCAGACATTGCCTCCCTTGGGCCGGTGACTCATGCTGCTGCAAAAAAGAGACAGAGTCAACCTACCCCAGTAGTTACAGATTTAAGGTTTCCCCCACAGCAGGCCCAGAATGATAATGACTGTCAGTCCACCTTTGTTGATAATGAGTGTGACAATGCCTATTACCCCTCCTATGAATTGAGTCAGCTGTTTCGAGGTTACCCTATGACTAATTGTGGAGATGAAGCTGGGCCTTCTGGACTGCCTAACCCCCCAGCTTCGTCCTTGGAGCCAATGCTCCATGAAAGTGAAGTGCAAAGTATTACGTCTGAGGCTGCGGACTCCCTGTGTTTCATGGAACTGTGTGACTTGCCCAAAGAAGGGACTGATGGTCTGAGACTCTCTGGTGACACACCAGAACTTGAAGAACAGTATGAGCATGCTGACAGCTCCCTTTCAGTGTCACAAACCCAACTGTGCCTGAACCTTCTCAAAATGAGACAGCTGGGCCTTCGACAGAAGATAATAATGAGCAAAGTGTTGTGGGACCAGAGCATACAGACCAAGGAGCTGACATTGCTCCTGGTTTGGACATTCCTATCCATGCAGAGGCACCCCTCACGAATGACGAAAGCTCCAAAGTTAGTGCAGAAAGTACAGAGACTGTGGCTGTTCCCCCCAGAAAGACTGGCCGAGCTGTTAAGCCAGTATTGCACTTCAGTTATGATTCTCCTAGGAGGCCAGTGGATTTGCCTCTCACTGTGGTTCACAAAGGAGTTTATATTTCTCAGAGCTCACTACCCAAACTGAGCTTAATGGCCAATTACAAGTTAGTTGTTCTTCCTTCAGAACATGGTGTCCCTGTCCCATCAAGCCCCAAGTTAGCTGATAGGGAAGGGCCCCCTTCCACATTGTTTACTGTACAAGAAGTTATAAAGTGAAGCCATAGGTAACTGTTCATAGTATGTAAATCATAAAAGAATCAGTATAGAGTGTATGAAACATGCATAAGTATAGTCAATGAAGATATGGTATATTGAAATGTATAGTAATGTGATAAGTAATGATTAACTGATGCATCATGTAATATTTTCATAGTATGCTAATGTCACATGTCTTGTATATAGCGCATTTTCAATATTGTGACGGTATAAGACTTGACGCAGATGCCAAGTTTTCTCCAGGCAGGGAAGAGTGTAGCCTCCCTACAAATGGGGGTTCTTGAAAAGTCTTCCTTGAGCTTGCTTAGATGCTCACTGTCCGGCTGGTGTCCTGCATTTTTAGCAGTTCAAATGTATTGCCAGAGAGTGCCTGTATAGCCTCCGTGTACTGTCTCTTTAAGAGCTGCCTAGATTGCAGTTATAATTAACCTGGGAGGGGGGCTGAGTGTTGCTATGCTCGAGTCCCGCCGGGGCTGCTAGATAATCACTCCGTTTCTGCCATCGCTATTAGCGCAGAGGGAGCTCTGTTAGAAGATGTACTTATTTGCTGATCATTTGTTAGAATAGTAATAATATTGCAGTTTGTTCTAACCTGCCTTCTTCGTAGTATGGACAGTTCTGTTTATTTCCACCATCTTGGTCCTGGACTGCCGAAATGGGCCAATCACTTTGGGGACTTTAAAATGGAGCCTGTCCCCAGGGGTCTCGTGGGAGCAAAGTTCTGTAGGAATTGTAGCTTTAGGCTTAATGAACCTGGAGGGGGCGCCCTTGTTGTGACTGATAGACAGCTCAGCCAACCAAACCTTTTGGATCCTGGGGAAAGTCCCAGGCTGCTTGCAGCTACTTTCAGTTTGAGCTGGGAAGTGAGAGAAGTAACAGTTTGAGATAGTCGAGCAGTAATCCTACATAGATTCATGTGGGAGAACCGATGTCTGTGGACACAGTGGACTGTGTAGTAGATTGCTTGGGCCCTCCTGATACCTGCATACTGGCTGCCTATTGCCATTTCTCTGCTCTAGATATTAGTGCACTACCTCAACTTAACAATGACAATATTCAGTGGGCTCAATCCCAAGCTCCTATGATTCAACCCGCACTTGATGCCCTATGTGCGGGGAAAGATGTGTCTAAGTTGCGTTCCCCTGACTTGTGAACTGCCCTATTGTTTAAAGAAGGCCCCAGGTTGAAGTTACTCAGTCAGTTGTTATACAGAGAGACAGTGGATCGTAGCGGTCAAGTAGACAAGTAACAACTGGACTTGCCCACGTCATTTAAACACTTGGTACTAAGGTCCCTCCACAATCACATGGGGCACCTTGGTATTGACAGGACTCTCGACCTGGTACGAACTCGATTCTACTGGCCCAAGACAGGGGCCAATGTTAAGCACCATGTAAAGACCTGTAGTCGTTGCCTACAAAGAAAAGCCCTGCCTCAGAGGGCTGCCCCCCTTGTCAATATCACTACCAGCACCCCCATGGAACTGGTCTGCATAGATTTTTGTGTTTAGAACCTGATCAACGGAATATTGGCAATGTGTTAGTGGTTATGGATCATTTCACATGGTATGCACAAGCTTTTCCAACTAAAGATCAAAAAGCCTCTTCCGTGGCCAAGGTGCTAGTGGAAAAATTCCTCATCCACTATGGTGCCCCCGGATCCACTCTGACCAAGGCAGAGACTTTGAAAGTAGGCTAATCAAAGAAATGCTCTCTCTGTGGGGTGCAGAAGTCAAGAAGTAATCCTGCATAGATTCGTGCAGGTGAACTGTGAAAGGGCTGAGTTTTGGCCTGTCTGTCTGCCTGCTGTCTCTGAGAGGAAAACAGAGTTGATTCGGACTGAATCTGAGTTGTGACGATTTAAGCCACTGGACTGTGACCAGGCTTTAACCTGAGGAAGACCGAAGATTTGCTGAATGCGATTGGCCTGTCAGGATTTCCAGCCACCTCTGAACTCCCGTGTGTGCAGAAACTCTGTAATTGTGACGGATAGCAATCTGCCTGATACAGTAGAATTTCTTACATGTAAATGTGCTGTGTGCTGTTAATGGGTCGTGATTTGGTTCCCCAATGTGTGCTGAACTGTTTTCTGCTTGCTGGACGCTGCATCTGGCTCCCACGGACTGAATCAGTATTCATCTCCATTACGCCTGGGCTTTGCCACAGTGGCCCAGCCAGACTAACCGCTGCACAGAAAGCCATCGGACGAGAGACCTGCCTGGGGATCAGCCCCCTGCTCATGCTTTGAACAGGAACGACGCCTCGGTGATTCGTGTGGGCGCTGCTTCTCCTGGCACTCCAGTTCAACAACCTGCTGTCTCGATTTCATCCTGCCTGTGTCCTGTATTGGGTATCGTAAGTAAACATCAGGGTAGCTCCCTGCAACAACAGCTAAATCTAAAGTGTTGTCATCTGATTGCTTTGTTGTCTTTTCTGTCACAAACTGAGCCCTCCAGCTCCGGATTACAAATAGTGTGTGTTGTGCATGTTGCTTTCTTCCATCACAGGGCCCCAACCAGCTGCGAGCTGGCTACCCCAGGCAACGTTCCTAGCTAGCCCACCATCTTCCTACCTGGGTACCCAGAGTGTGTGACTGTGTAGGGACTCTGAAGTGCATGCATAACTGTCTGATTGATATAGCCTTTAAGCAAATCAACCTGATTACACCCTCCCTTGTTCAAGTCCCCTGAATAAATCAGATCTAACTCTTTTTGCATTTAACCCGACTGTGGTTCCAGTTTGTGCCAAGAGTACTGTACTGTTGCTATTTGCTGTGCATAACCTTGTTTTACAGGGGGTCCCCAGGGTCGAGCTAGAGGAACCAGCCCTGGTGGTAAGTGCAAACAGTGTGGGTAATTGCATGTTGAATAAGGGTCATTGTGAAAGTGATTATTGTATATTGTTCAGGCCACTAGAAGAGAAAGAGGGGGTTACAGTGTCCCGGAGGGCTATGCCCAGGTTAGCTTGACCACTAACAACCCTGACCTCCGGGTGGAGGCACCTGTTTCAGTACCCAGGCCACTTAACCTGCTACTAGCCAAGCAGGCAGGGGTAGTAGCCCTTGGGATAGCACCACCTAGGGGTTACAATAAAATGATTGTTCCCTTTTAGTAAGTAGGTCTACGGGTTAGAGTGCAGTGCCCTGGTGAGGAGGGAAACCAGCATGTGGGGTAATGGGTCCCCCGCCTATGTAACACTGTGGCTCGGGGGGGGCTCTGGACCAGGTCCGAGGGGTACATACCCCACGGGGAAGTACACAGATGGCTCTATTATAAATGTGGGCCCTGAAAGGGCAGAGCTGGTGGAAAGGAGGCCTCCATTGGGCGTGGCCACTGAGTGGCACCAAAACAAATCTAAGGGTCAAGTAGTCCACAGGAATAGTGCTTATGTGCCCTAATTCGGACACCAGGAAATGATCACAGTGTAGTGAGGGGGTCGGGTAGCTGGCCTTCGCTTCCTGCTTAAGAATCGTGTCCAAATGATACCAGGAGTCTGAGAGGGTGGGCACACCTGTGGTGACTGACACAGCAGATTGTTAAATATGTAAGCAAATAATGGGGAGCCTTTGGAGGGCTACAGCACTGAGGTCTAAACAAGGAAAGCTTACTTAGGGTCTTGATGTGGAATCCTGAGGGGGGCCCCTAGACTGGATCCGGAGTGCCTCACACAAGCTGTGGGGATGGGAAAGGGGGACCTGCTGTCTTTAGGAAGCATGCTGGAAAAGGAAACTTTTGCTTCCTACTGTTAAGGGAAGGCAATGATCATAGGCAATACCCACCCATAGGCATGCACTCCCTGGGCTGAGAGCCATGAGGATTTCACGTGGAGGGAGCTGTCTGGATTAATATTAGAAGGAAAGAGACTGATTCAACTTGGAATCTGTTATATAATCGATCAATAGGATTTGAAGGAAATAATTTGAAGGGGGATCCGAAGGCCGAAGACATATCTGCAAATAATAAAGACTGAATGTTTTAATTCTACATAGCTCCTTGCAAATCTACATCGGTGGGCAGAGGAGAAAGAGAAATGAAGGGACCAGAGTTATGCACCTGTACTAACTACTTCAGTTTGGAGATATTTTACGTTTGTGTTTTTATTTTTTTATCCAGGTTCTTTTTTAAGGGGCCAAACTACCAAACAGGAGCTCTGGCCTCAGGGCTCAGTGCTGGGTCCAGTCCTCTTTAACATCTTTATAGGTGACATTGCAGAGGGTCTGGAAGGAAAGGTATGCCTCTTTGCGGATGACAAAGATCTGTAACAGAGTTGATACACAAGGGGGGTAGAAAGGATGAGAAGGGACTTGGTAAGGTTGGAGGAATGGTCAGACATATGGCAACTTAGATTCAATGCAAAGAAGTGCAAAGTAATGCACCTGGGAAATAAAAATCCAGGAGAAGAGTACACAATAGCAGGGGAGGTACTAGCAACAACAATAATGGAAAGGGATCTGGGTGTAGTCATATCAGATGACCTAAAGGTGGGTATGCAATGTGAGAAGTCAGTATGGAAAGCCAGGGGGATACTGGGATGCATAGGGAGGGGCATCACAAGTAGAAAAAGGGAAGTGGTTATCCCTCTATACAGACAGTTGGTGAGACCCCATCTGGAGTACTGCGTGCAGTTTTGGAGACCTCATCTACGCAAGGACATAGACAGGATGGAAGCAGTCCAGAGGAGGGCAACTAAAATGGTGCAGGGTCTACATCAGAAACCATATGAAGAGAGACTGAGAGCTTAATATGTATACCCTTGATGAAAGGAGGGACAGGGGGACATGATAGAAACTTTTAAGTACCTCAAGGGAATCAACAAAGTCCAGGAGGGTAGCATCTTTCAGAAAAGAGATGTGTAAGAACAAGGGGCACAATTTAAAGTTAGAGGGGGACGGCTCAGGGTAATGTGGGAAATTATTTTTCACGGAGAGAGTGGTGGACGCATGGAACCGCCTTCCTGGAGAGGTTTTGGGGTCTAAAACAGTGGAGGAATTCAAACATGCATGGGACAGACATAAGGCAATTATAGTGGGGGGTGGCAGGAAATAGGCTGTTGGTTAACTAGAATCTGCAGCTTATCCAGTAGGTAAGGAAATGGGCAGACTGGGTGGGCCAAGTGGTCCTTATCTGCCGTCAAAGTCTATGTTTCTATGTTTCTATGTTTCTGGCCACAGTCCAATTTTATTTTTGTTGCATTATGGGGGATATGTGCAACCCCAGGGCAGGCCTACAGAGTAAGGCAAGTACCCACCTATGACGGAATATTCCGTCCTTGTCAGAGATGTTTCTGACACTGGAAGTCATTTTGTATATAGTTATTAGTGCGGGGTGGGGGTTGTTACTTAGGGGATAAAAATAAAAGAGAGATACCGAGACATTGAGGAGATTAAACAGGCAGATGAGACACAAAACCATGGTAACATGGAGGGAAAGACAAATCAGGGAAAGTTTGGGGGAAAAGAAATGGAAAAGAAACACAGTACAATAAAGGTGAAAGAATGGGAGAAGAGAATAATTATCAAGTATATGTAGATGTCTAAGAATAAGAAGCTCCTCAGAGCAGTATCCCAGAATGTCAATGGGTTGAGTAATCTTATAAAAAGATCCAAAATAATTTCTCATCTTCAAAAAAATGCACCCCCAGATAATACTCCTCCAGGAGACACATCTATCCAATGACGAGCATCAGAAACTGCTTAAGTATGGGATGTCGGACATAGTGGCTAGTGCACATGCAAGGGGATGAAAGAGGGGATCCACAATTCTTATCCCAAGATCCTCAGCGTTTCAAATTCAGGAATCGTACCAGGATGGGGAAGGCAGGTTGTCTTTGATTAGAGTTAACTGGGAGAGACAGATGTACACAGTGGGAAGTGTGTATGTTCCTCCAGGTTCGGAGAGCATGATCTATCAAACCATTTTTGATAAAATCATGGCAGTTAAACAGGAGTTATTGGTTCTGGGTGGAGATTTGAATCTCCTTATGAATCCTTCACAGGATAGTTCTAATCCTAATCCACCCAGGGCTACAAGGGGAGAGAACAATGGTAGGATGCTAATAAAAGACTTAGCCCTAATAGATACATGGCGACACTGCTATCCACCATCTCGTAGCTACACGCATTTCTCGGGGGTCTATAATACTTATTCACAAATTGACTATCTCCTGGTGGATGTGGAATCTTTGGATATAATACATAATGCAGCAATTTCACCAATTCATTTATCGGACCATGCTATAATTACTTTGGAACTAGAATCAGAACAGGAAGTTACAATGAGACAGGGGAGGTTTAATGATATGTTCATTAAGGATAAACAGTTTAAAGAAAAAGTCCAGCAATGGATTCCTCGAATTTTATAAGAGAACAGTATGGTAGGAGTACCTGAAGGAACACTATGGGCCACTTTAAAATCAGTATTGCGGGGGGAGATTATTGCATATGCAACCCATCAAAAGAAACAGAGAGTTAGGAAGCAACAAGAATTAGAAAAAGAGCTAGAGAGATTACAACAACTACATGCAGAGGGTAGTGGTGTTACGACTGCACAGATAAACCAAGTTAAGACCCAGTTACAAGATTTATTAAATCAAAAGACAGAACAAGCTTTGATGTATGTGAAACAAAGATATTATGAGGAGGGTAGTAAGGCTGCTAAGGTCCTGGCCTTTAGATTATGAAAACAACAAGCATCTTCAACAATAACCAAAATAAAACACCTATACAACCTAAAATACTGAGTAAAACTAAAGATATACTCGAGGGATTTAGGGAATTTTACTTAAAATTGTATAATTAACCTCAGGAACCGGATGAAGAAAGGTATCGGGATATTTTTTACAAATATACAGTTACCCCAAATTACAGAGGAACAATGTAATTCCCTAACTAGACCAATTACTTCCCAGGAGATAGACCTCGCCCTACGCAATTACAAACCAAACAAAAGCTCCGGCCCAGACGTATATAGTGCAGAATTCTATAAAACATTCCAGAAAGCATTACTTCCACCGTTAATTAAATTGTTTAATGCAATACAGAAGAATATCTCTGCCACCCCCGAATAGCTGGCAATATGCTAATATATCCACAATACTCAAACCAGATAAAGACCCATTAAACTGTGAATCCTATCGCCCCATATCGGTTCTTAACCAGGATTATAAATATTTTACAACAATATTGGCTAAACGATTAGAGAACATATTGCCATATATCATTAATAAAGATCAAGCAGGCTTTATAATAAAGCACCAAACAGCTGATAATCTTAAATGAACAGTGTTCCTTTTGGAAGTGGTGCAAAAGGAACAAACCCCTTCTATGCTTCTGAGCATGGACGCCCAGAAGTCGTTTGACAGGGTCTCGTGGAAATTTCTGAGATACACTATGGAGAAATTAAATTTTCCTACCCCATTTTTGAATATAATACAACGACTATACACCTCCCCACAGGCCATGATAAAAGTGAATGGTTTACACTCGACCTGTTTTTCCCTAAGCAGAGATACCCGCCAGGGCTGCCCCCCCGTCTCCCTCCCTTTTTGACTTGTATGTTGAACCCTTATCCCAAGCCATCTGGGAAAACATACAAATTACAGGAGTAAATTATCTAGATACCATACACAAAACGGCCTTTTTTGTGGATGACCTGTTAATATATTTAACGGAACCAGAGACCTCCTTGCCGAAGTTGTTCCTCTCTCTTAAGAGACTGAGAATCTATCTCAGGATATAAATTAAACACAAGCAAAACGGAAGTACTGACTTTTAATTATCAACCGAGTACAGAGGTTCAGACTAAGTTTCCATTGAAATGGAAAAGTAATAAATGTAGGTACTTGGGGGTAAATCTTACAAATGAAACTCATAATCTATATGATGCTAACTACATTCTGCTCTGCTCATTCCATTAGAGAGGACTTCCAGAGACTGGACCTTTACCCATTTCTTTGAATCAAAGAATCGATGTTATAAGGATGAATATAATCCCACAGTTTGTGTACCTTTTTCAGACTCTCCCTGTCTTTCCATCAAAGAAAGACTTTAAAAAATGGAACAGTATGATTTCTAGGTTCGTATGGCAGGGTAAGAAGCCAAGGATCAAATACAAGATCCTACAATTATCCAAGAATAAGGGAGGGGGGCTAGCCTTACCAAATTTAGAACAATATGTGCAGGCGGCTGTAGTATCACATATACTACATTGGTTAGATGAAGGGACGGACCCACATTGGAAAGAGATAGAACAGGGGAACCAGACAGTGGAGAACGAGAAATTCTTGTTCGGACAGACCATGCCAAAAGCAATACTAGAAAGTGAGATCAGATTTAAACAAACTAGACATATTTTGCGAATCTGGAGAGCAATAATTAAAAAAAACTAAAGACCCTATAGTAAACCTTTTACAAAGAATCACCGAAGACCCCAGTTTTGACCCAGCCAGACTAGACAGCACCTTTAAAAAGTGGCAACGCCTGGGACTTACCAGATTTTACCAGTTCTATGAACAGGGAATTTTTTTGTCAATTCCAGACACTGGAGAAAAAATATCACCTGAGGAAACAGGATTTCCATAGATTTCTTCAGGTAAGAAATTATTGTAAGACTCTGATAGGCATCTCCTGCGATCCGGGGGGGGGGCATACACCCATTGATGGGAATTATACTTAAAGCAATAGAGTTAGCCACCCCAGATCATGTCATTTATGGGACTTATCAAACCCTAAATAAACAGCAGAAAGAGATTACATTATGTTTACAACACGGTGGAGGAAGAGTTAGGTATTAATTTGGAGGAAGAGAGAGATGGGAACAGATATACTGTATTCAACAATCCATAGAACCACAAGGTCCTTGACTTGGAAAGAGTTTGGCTGGAAGTGTTTATTAAGATTCTTTAAGACACCACAAAAAGTGGGAAAGTTTGATGCTCAGGTTGGATCAGAATGCTGGAGAGGATGTGGGGAACCTTGTGCTAATCATACACGTTTTTTGGAGCTGCACAATCCTGGAGACATTCTGGAGAAAGGTTGGAGGAGCTTTAGAGGAGTTGTTCCCAGAGATAGTGACTTTGACATCTGAATGTGCACTTATTTTTGATTTTCCTACTGGGATTGGGAGGGGTAACCCCAGGTTTTTGCTAGCTATATTGCTCCTTGCAGCACATAAGGCTGTGATGAGGAAATGGCTCCAAAAACACTCACCAACCATTCGTGAATGGGAAGACATTACTTATCAAATATATAGAATGGAGCTTTTGATGGCTCATATTAATTATAAGGTCCAGAGATGTGTAGTTTTTTGGGTCAAATGGTGGTTGTGGGTGACCAAAGACCGGATCTGATTCCCTAGGAGAGAAATAATAATTTAACTAGACCTGGGATTGCCACTAGAAAGACTGTAGGTGACTTAGCAAATGTATATTTTATGATCAGGATATGTAAACCCTGACTAATACCTGGGAAATGTCAAGTGTCTTTCCTGTCTCTTATTTACTGTAATGTGAAATAACGTAAGTTGTCATTGGATCTCTCTTGTAAAACTTCTGAATAAAAATATATTTAAAAAAAAAAAGGTACTTTATTTTCGCCACCAAATACAACAAACTGCCGACAAGGCTGGTAAAAAATTCATAGCTGCAGCTTACTGAATTACACCATTTTGTGACTTTCTGCATTGGAGGCAAGTAAGCAATTTGGAACTGTGAAATATCATGGCAACTTCAGCCAGCTTTGAAATTTTTACAGGAACAGACTGGGATACATGGTCCAGATGGTTTGATCAGTGGTTATTACTTAATCCTGCCATGCAATCTGCAAATGTTGAGCTACAGGGTGAGCTTATTCGAGTTGCTTTTTGTACTTTCTTGGGAAGTGAAACCTTCAAACTTTTCTGCAGTCTGTGTGCATCGGACCGGCTGGAGGATTTGTCATATCAAGAACTAAAGGCTAAATTGAATGCACAATACAGTTTAACAACTTTCCCAAGGGCTGAATGTTATAAATTCTATAGTTACCAGCAGAAACCAGGTCAGTCATTTCAGTCTTATTTGGCTGAGATCAAACGCTTAGCTCTCACGTGTGAGTGGAGCAGGGAGCATCTTGGATCTAATTTTGTTGATAGGTTTGTTATGGGGTTGAATAATGAACATTGTAGTCGGCAATTACTTTCTATAAGTGTCAAGAAGTCTGCTGATGAACTTTTACATTTGGCACAAATGTATGAGGTTGCAGAAAATGAAGCACATGCTAAGATTGACACTGAAAATGACATACAAGTAACTGCAGTAAAACCCAAATTGAAACAGCTCAAACCTAAGTCTAAACCACTGTTTTCAAAGAAAAATTCAACCACTCCACCCAAACTGCAAGGCCACTACAAATATGCATCATTTGGGTCTTCTCAGCATAGCAGGGACCAGTGCAAAATCAGAGAAGTTCAGTGTCATGCATGTAGACATCTGGGGCATATTGCTAAGGTTTGAAGAAGCAGGAGAACTGCAGTGAGAGCATAGACAGTGCAGTGTTTGCTATTGCACCACAAATGCAGACTAAAGATGTTCCTCCTTTCTATGTGTTACTACAGTTGCCACAACTGAGGCGGCAGTTACGTTTAATGGTAGACTCTGCTTCCCAGTTACTTTTATTAACTATCAAACATGGTCTGATCTGGAAAAGCCACCATTGTCTCCCTTGTAATAAGTTGCTGCATACATCTGAAGGGCAACCAATTCAGCCACTGGGCTCATTTACCACTTTAGTACGCATGACTGATTCTCCCAAGACTGGTACACCTTTAACTTTTCTGGTTTCAAAAAAGGGTGTCAACATGTTGGGCAGAGATGTTCAGGTTCTTCTAAACATTCATGTTGATCCAGCAGATTTTGGCCTACTTGCTGCTGTCCAGATACCACAAAGCAGTAACCCACCCAAGCTTGGGGAGATTTTAGACATGTAGCCACAGTTGTGGAAAGGCCTGGGATGTTGCACAACAGCTAAAGCCAAGCTAGTTACAAAGCCTAATGCAGTCCCTAAGTTTAGTTTTGTAAACCATGGAAACTTTCTTTTGCCTTAAAACTGGTGGCTGGGGCAGAATTGGACAGACTGGAAAAAGCGGGTGTGCTGGAAAAGGGTTCAAGTTCAGACTGGGCTACTCCAATTGTGGTGGTATCTAAACCAGATGGTGATGCTGCCTGCTCTGATATTGATTGGACTGGGTTTGAGTCCATTAAGGACCTTGATACTATGTTAGATGTTTTCATTTCTCGTTATCTCGGGGTAATTAACAGGCTTGCACCACTGAAGAGAATGTGAATTAAGGCTACTAAACATAAATGGATTACACTTGATTTGTTATATCTCATGAGATCATGGGATAAAAGTTGGAAATCATATAAACAAAGTTTGGATCCTTCTCTTTTGCTGAAATATAAATTTCTAAGAATCAATGTAAATCTGCAATTCGAAAAGCTAAAACTGCGTTTTTTCTTTCTGAACAAAATAAATCTTTGGCAATCCCAAGAAAACCTGGGATATATTAAATAGTTTAATTGGGAGAGGTAAAACCCTCTGCCATTTCTATTCAAACAGAGACCGCTTAGTTAGTAAAACTTCATCTGTTTCTGAATCTTTTAATAAGTTTTTGGTGTTAGATGGTTATAGGATCCCGTCCCAAGGAAATTTTTCCTATGGTGACCTTCCTAGTGTCCCAAAGCTGGTAAATGAACTGGTACCCTTGAATTTCATTTTAATCAGGTATCTTCTGATTTCATTAAAGAATACGTGTTAAAACGCATCCCCAGCCCTACATTTTTGTGATGGACTAGATTTTGAATTATTAAGTTGGGAATAAATTCCTTCTCTTATCCACTTTCAGCTTTATTTAATTTCTCTGTGTCTACCGGGGGTTTTCCCAGACTCTGGAAGACAGTTATAGTCACCCCTATTTTGAAATCTGGTGATCCTACTCTATTGTCCAATTATCGTCCAAATTCTTTGCTATCACCCCTATCTAAAATTTTGGAACGAGTTATCTTGGATCAAACTTTTGAGTATTTACAAAAACATAATTTGCTTTCTATTTGTCAACCTGGCTTTAAGCCATACCATAATACTGAGACGGCCTTGGTGGGGTTCACGGATGCCATTCAGGGTGCCCTTGATAAAAGGCAGACTGTTGTGGCGCTTTTTGTGGACCTCACCAAGGCCTTTGATTTGGTCGAACATGATTTACTAAATGGTATTCTTTCTCATTTTTATTTTTTTGATAGTTGTTTCTTGTTATTATGATTATCTTTCTAATAGATCCCATTATACTCAAATAAGTAATAGTATTTCTTCTCCTACTACTATTAAATGGGGGGTACCTCAAGGGTCAATTCTTGGCCCTTTGATTTTTTCATTTTACTTGAATTCTGCCCCATTGGTGTGTTCTTACTCATCAATGATACTTTATGCTGATGATGCAGTAATTTATAGTATTGGTCCCACCTCTAAAGATGCTCTGGCTGAGGTTCAATCCGACTTTGATTCCCTTCAGAAATGGTTGCTTTTAAATTCTATGGTACTCAATTCAGGTAAAACTAAAGTCATGCTGTTTTCAAATAAGGCCATTGAGCCTAATGGCTTATACCATATTGTTACACAGGATGGAAATGTGATTGAATTGGTAGATAGTTTTAAATATTTGGGGATAATTCTTGATTATAAATTAAATTTTGAACCTTATTTGAATAAATTAAGGAAAACTCTTCATCAGAGATTAGGTTCACTCTATATAGTTAAGCAGGTTTTGACCAGGGAATCTAGGTTTTGACTAGCACATAGTTTTTTGATGAGTGCTCTGGATTATGGCATTATTATTTACTCTTTTTTCTCTGGTCAATTATTCAACAAACTTATGGTAACTTATAACTCTATTTTACCAGAGGAACTTTTTCATAGACTGAATGGTGGTGTGGGGTTCTCTAAACTGGACTTCACTGATGCATACCTTCCAATGGAGCTGGATACAGGCTCTCAGAAATTGGTAGTGATTAATACACACCAAGGACTGTACATAGAGAATAAATGATGGGGAAGTCTCAGTTACGAGATTTCTATCACACTGAGGTGTGGGATGCTACATAAACCCGGGGGTGAAGCCTGAAGGGTTTATTAAAGCATCCCACACCAAGGGTGTGTATTAAATTTGAGTATGCCACACTCTTCCCCATTTTTTATAATATACTGAGCAGCAATTTTCACACACACACACACACACACACACATTGCCTGTGACTCCCTCTTTCTGCTGCCTTATCCCTTTTCTTTTTTTTAATTTGGCACCTGATGCTCTTTTTTTTAAATTTACTTAGTTTGTTACCCCGAGAGCATGTCTAGGATGACGCTCCCTGGGCACGCTCCAGTGCTAAAATGATCGAACGGCAGGATCCACCAGATATTTAGTGGGGTACAAGGCTGGATCAACCAGATACATTTTAAAAAATAAAGAAGGGATGATCATGTTCTTTTTGTGGCAGGTTCTCGTGAAACGACAGACAGAGCACCATCTTTCAAAGACTGTACAGCCCGCCCACATCCATTACTTGAACCAATGCAGAAGCGGCATCAGTTGAGTGGCATGGCGTGAGAATGTCCTAACAACCAGACGGTTGTTATGGGAAATATCAACTGGTCTGGTCTATATGAAAAATTGCTGACCAGTTATAAGTACAAATGGTTATGTTTTGGCCTTAGTTCTGCACCTGCAATTTTTCAAAAGTGATTGAGCAAACGGTGGGTGATATACCAGGTGTTGCTTATTATTTGGATGACATCACTGTCACAGGCAAGACAGAAGCAGAACATTTATTTAGCTTACAAAAGACTTTAGAGATTGCAACAGAGTGGATTCAGACTCAGGAGAGAAAAATGCAATTTAGTCAACCAAGTGTCATGTACTTAGGTCACACTATTGACAAAGATGGAATTCGTCCAAATGATGAAAAGGTGGAAGCCATTGTGCACATGCCTGAACCACAGAATGTTTCAGATTGTGCTCATTTTTGGTATGTGTGCTACTATGACCGTTTCATATTTGGCTTGGCCTCTAAATGTGCTATCCTAAATGAACTGTTACAATAGGGTACTCCGTGGAAGTGGACCAAGGGCCACAGTAAGGCAGTTCAAGCCATCAAGCTGTCTCTAACCGATGTGAATAATTTAACTCATTATAACCGTAACTTACCTATCACATTGGCCTGTGATGCTAGTCCTGTGGCTATAGGAGCTGTCCTTTTCCACACAGATCCAGAAGGAGTGGAGAAGCCGATAGCCCATGCTTCACGCAAACTCACTGCAGCTGAAAGGAATTATGCCTAGATTCAGAGAGAGTGGCATTAGCGATTGTGTTTGGAGTTCAGAAATTTCTCCAATACTTGCTAGGTCACAAGTTTCACCTGAAGACAGATCACAAACCACTAGTGACAATTTTCAGTCCAGAAAAAGGAATTCCAGAGACAGTCGCTAGCCGACTTCAATGATGGGCATTAATTTTGTCTGCCTATAGTTTCAAGGTCACATACCAACCAACGGACCAGCATGGAAATGCAGATGCCTTGTCAAGGTTACCAACATCCAGAGAAATGGGAGTTCGATGTGGGACTTAAAGAGGAGCCATTAGTAATCCAGGTGGGGCCAGATAGTTTTCTAGTGTAATTCAAAGATATGGAGGACTCTACTGTTGTGTGTGCAATCGAGCTACAACAGTTAGATCAGCTTCCAGTACTAGCCAAGGACATTGCAAAAGCGATTAGTCAAGATGTAATTTTGAAACAAGTGTATCAGTATACGCTTGAGGGTTGGCCGCAAGGCACTACTTGTTCGACTGCACTACAACCCTACTATACTGAGACAGCAGTTGTCCATTGTGGAGGGGTGTCTTCTATGGGATTGCGTGTCATAATACCCCAATGTTATCACTCAAATGTGTTGACTCTTTTGCATGCAGGCCATCCAGGCACTGCTAAAAGGAAATCCCTAGCCAGACTTCAAGTACGGTGGCCTTCCACTGGCAAAGACATATACCAGCTAGTGCAAAGATGTGAAGGTTGTGCTGTATCGATGAGAAATCAGGCAAGAGCTCCAGTTCACCATTGGGAACGACCTGAAAAACCCTGGCAAAGGTTGCATATTGATTTTGCAGGACCCTATTTAAATTCCACATGGTTACTCTTAACTGACGCTTATAGTAAAATGGCCAGAAACTCATCAAATGTCTTCGACAACTACTGGGAGTACCATTAAGGTGTTGAAATCTATATTTGCTACCCGTGGTTTTCCGCAAGTGATTGTCTCAGATAATGGAACACAGTTCATGTCTGTTGAATTCCAAGCATTTTGCCAGCAACATGGTATCTGACATATTTTCTCACCTCCCTACCATCAAAGTTCAAATGGTGAAGCGGAACGCCTGGTTCAGACTTTTTTTTTTATTTCATTTTTATTATATTTTTCCAACATATATACATACATGTCATCAGATCACACTTAGTTAATATTCGTTCCATCTTTGTTCATACATGTAGATGAAGTTTGATAAAAACTTTATTTTTAGACATTGCATACTCCTTTTATAGAGAAAGGTTAATATATTAAAGCGTAATGCTTACCCTTTTAAGACCAGACAATTGTTGAAAATGGTACTCTCCATCTAGATATCATTGAACTCGTGTGGTCAACTTAATTCAATGCTCCTTACTTTATGTCTACTAACCCAAAACTCTTTCTACCTGATGCTGCTCTGGCTATTCAATGACAGGGTGGTCTACCGCTTGATTTCTTCTGACTTTGGTATTTAACCCTTCAATCGATGATGTTCTAGTTCAATCACTTTTCTTCATTTGGTTCCTCTCATACCTGTTAAAGGGAGAGGTCCCATTCTCTCTCAAGTTCCACAAATCAGGATGTCTAATCTGTGGATGTCCCCCCACTGCCCTCAGCTCTGAGGAATTCAACTCTGCTAGATAGTATCAACCTTTCTAGGGGACGAAGGTGCAGTCCTTCTGCATGTAGTATATCTGCCATCGGGTCCATCTTGTAGTGAACTTCTCTCCCTGTTCATTTAGATTATGCGTTATTCTCTATAGTGTATATCTGCTTTGTGATGTCCCACCAGTTTTGTATCGTTGGGTCTTGTTAGATAACCATAGTTTTGTGATGGCCTTCTTTGCCGCTGTAATAAGAAGGAGGAGAAGGTACCTAGTGTTCGGCCTCTCAGTGCTTTGGGAGATTAAAAAGAGGAACATCTCCTTGTTAACTGAAGCTGGGGATCAAATATCTCTTGCAACTGAGTCTGAGAGCCACGAGAAATGGTTTAAGGTATGGGCATGTCCACATAATATGTGAATGGTTTGCCCTGGTTTCACCGCAGGCGCACTAGCACACGCTGAATTGGTGGGGCGTAATGGTTGGTGATTAAAGGGGTTCTAAAGAACCTCATTAGATTTTTTCCATGCATATTCATGCCATTGGTCACTTGTCACCCGTGCAACATAGCCACAGGCTCGTTGCCAGGTCTCCAGAGTCACCATGTACCCACTTTCCTGACTCCACTGTTGGCGTATCCCATCTGTTTGGGCTTCTCCTGGGAGTTCAGTAGGCTATAGTATAATGCTACAAGGTGGTTCTGTTGTAGGTATTGTTTAGTTGAATCTGGCCATGAACTAATGGTGGTATTGCTCAGGTATCCAGAGCTCTTTCAGGAAATTTTCAGTATAGTGCCAAAGTTGCAAGTATCGGTAGAAGACTCGGTGTGGCAAAGGGAATTTTCTTTGAATCTCTGCAAATGACCAGATGTTTCCCTGTGATATCATCTGTGGTATATATTTTAAGCCAGCTCTCTCCCAGCCTCGGAATCCACCATTTAAATTATTTGGAGGGAAGTCACTCAGACCCGAGATAGGGCATATAAGGGTTTGAAAAGCGGTCAGGTGTTGGTCTTTCCTGATTGCGTGCCAATTTTTAAGTTGGGTTGTAAGCCATAGGCTTAAAAGCTGACTCGCCTCTGGTTTTGGTGCCAAGTTGTATAGTGTTTAAAAATAGGCATGGTCATCTATCAGTCCTCTCTCTATGTCCAGCCAATGCGGATTAGATGTCTTATTTTGCTGAGCCATTACTTGTGTCAGGGTCGCGGCCTGCTGATAGAGTCACAGGTCTGGGAGTGCCTCCCTCCTCCCTCCTGCCGAGGAAGGGTTAAGATTTTAAGCGGACTCGAGGCCTTCTGTTTGCCCATATAAATTTAGAAATTAGTTGGTTCCACTCTCAGAAAGTTTTCAGTGGGATAGAAATAGGAATGTTTTGAAATAAATACAGTGCTCTTGGAAGTACCACCATTCTAATCAAGTCTATCCTCCTTGTGAGATTTAAGGCAATGTTGCCCAGGAGTTTAGGTCTGCTCGCAGTTGTCCCATAAACAATGTGTGGTTCTGCTTATAGCTGTTTATAGGGGTGTATGTTAGCTGAATATCTACTGTAGATACTTCAGTTTTTGTAAGTTCCATCTGCCAGGGATAATAGTTTGGATGTAGGCAGAGGGGGTGTAATGAAAAGTCAGGCTTTCAGTTTTGTTTAAGTTTAGCCTATATCCTGCTACTTGACTAAAGCTGTCTAAGATTTGTTTTGCTGCTCAAAGGGATTTTTCAGGGTTCTGGAGATAGAGTAAAATGTCATCTGCATATAATGCTATGCGGTGTTCCGTCTTCCCTATAGCGATTCCTTCTATGTGTTGGAATTCACGGATTTGTTGTGCTAGTGGTTCGATGAACACTGCAAATAGAAGTGGGGACAGTGGGCATCCCTGACTAGTCCCTCTTTGCAAGTGGAAATACCTAGAGTGGTGCCCATCCAGTTTCACACATGCTCGTAGGGCAGCATATATGTTCTGGAGTACCTTAATAAGGGACAGGGGAAAGCCAAATTTTTGTAGTGTTAAATACAGAAATGGCCATGTGACCCTGTCAAATGCCTTTTCAGCATCTAAGCTCACCAGGACCAAAGGGGTCTCTGACTTATTCATTTGATGCACCAGATGGAGAGTCCGCTTTATGTTATCTGTAGTGGTGTGAGATTTCAAAAAGCCCGTTTGGTCTTTGTGAATTAGTAGTGGAAGAAGCTGGTCTATTCTATGAACTAGTATACTCATAAACATTTTATAGTCTTGATTAAGTACCGAAATGGGTCTGTACGACTCACAGAATTTTGGGTTCTTATCTGGTTTGGGTATTACCGAGATAGTTGCATAGGACCACGATGGGGGAGAGGGGGTCACCCTCCAGAACTGAATTAAATAGTTTTAAGAGAGTAAGTGTGATTTGTGTCTTGGCCACTTTGTAAAATTCGGAGCCATATCTGTCAGGCCCTGGTGATTTCTGCGATTTAGCACTGGTAATGGTATTGACTACCTGCCTCAGTAATCGGAGTAGTAAGTGTTTCCTTCTGAGACCTCGTTAGATGTGGTAACATGATTGTTTGTAAGTAGTCCTTTATTTGTTGTGAAAATGGGGTATACTCAGGGGTGTATAGTGTGGAGTAATAATGCTGCAAAAGCATCTGCTATATCTTGTATTTTGGTTAGTGATTGGTCTCCATTAGGTGGCGAACCGAGGTAATTGTAGCCGCCTTTCTTTGTTTTCAGATTTGATAGGCTAAGAGCCTAGTGGCTGGGACCTACCTCGTAGTACCTTTGTTTTAAAAAGGTCAAGGCAATTTCTGTTTGTATTAGTGCCAGGCGGTCTAATTCTAGCTTAGTTTGTCGCAGCTGAGGCAGTAGTGATGGGTCACCCTGTTTGTGGGCCATTTGTAGAAAATGAAGTGACTCCTCCAGTTTGGTCCTTTGTGCTTTTCGCTGCTTGCTCAGTTCTGCTGTGTATTTTATGATGTGGCCTCGGAGTACTGTTTTGATAGCATCCCAATGTAGTGCAGAGGACATGTCTACGGAGGGGTTGTCATTTTTGATCTCGGCAATTTTATCTGCAATAAACTCCCTGAAGTGTTTAAGGTGCAAATAAAATGGGTTCAGCCTCCATCGTGTGTTCCTCAATTGAAGTCCCATATCCCAGTTAGAGATCAAAGGGGCATGGTTGGAGATAGAAATATCTCCAAGTTGCACATCTTGCAAGGCTTCTAGGCTCTCCACTTGCGTGAAGATATGATCTATACGCCAATAAGTGCGGTGTACGGCAGAGTAAAATGCATCTTTTTTTGTGTGGGGGTGCAGCTTTCTACATGCATCACACCATCCTACCTCTGCAATGAATGTACGGAAGAATTTGGTTCAGACTTTTAAAAAGAGTATGGATAAAGCTAATCCTACTACACCGACGGCAATATAAATAACCCTTTTGGACTTTCTTGCAATGTATCGAACAACACCACATCGCGTCATGGGAATATCCTTCAGAATTGTTGTTTGACGCCAGATTCGAACTCAAATGGACCTTCTTCACCCTCTAAGCTATAAGTCAGTAACTTGAATGCTTCCTAAGACCAGATCCTTCAAACCCAATGATCTTGTGTGGGTCAGAATGTATGCAGGCCAGAGATGGATAGAAGGTGTGGTGGAAAAAAATTTGGAAATGTTGTCTACAGTGTTCAACTGATTAACCAGAGGAGAGTGAAAACATGTGGACCAATTACGTACTTAGAAGAACAAGAACAGGAAGGGATAGTGGAACCACAGCAATTGAGACAAGATGTGGCTGATGCTAATCAGATTCCAATGCAACAGCCTCGAGTCCTACTACGTTGGTCAGGATGTATAAGACGTCCACCAAAGAGAATGGAATTGTAGAGATATCGTCTAATGACATAAACCAACTAAAAGGGACATTGCAGTAATAACAGTAGTTGCTTCATATTTTCTGAATTATTGACTTTCGTACTTTCTAGCTACGTCAGGAGGGATTGCTATGTGTAGTATAGCTTTAAAAAATGTTAAACAGTACAGTTTTAAGAGAAAGTACTTCCTGTAACTGTGCCTGTGTATTGAAACATAGAATTTGACAGCAGATAAGGACCGCTTGGCCCACCCAGTCTGCCCATTTCCCTACCTGATGGATAAGCTGCAGATCCTAGTTAACCAGCAACCTACTTCTTCCTACCCCCACCCCCTAGAATTGCCTTATGACTGTCCCATGCATGCTTGAATTCCACCACTGTTTTTGACTCCACAACCTCCTCTGGAAGGTTGTTCCATACATCCACAACCTCTCTGTGAAAAATACTTCCTTAATTACCTCTGAGCTCTTCCATCTTCAAATTGTGCCCCTTGTTCTTGCACACCTTTTTTGAAAGATGCTACCCTCTTGACTTTGTTGATTCCCTTGAGGTACTTGAAAGTTTCTATCATGTCCCCCTCTCTCCTTTCCCGAGGCTATACATATTAAGCTCCTTAAGTCTCTCTTCATATGTCTTCCGGTGCAGACCCTGAACCATTTTAGTTGCCCTCCTCTGGACAGCTTCCATCCTGTCTATGTCTTTGCGGAGATTGGTCTCCAGAACTGCACGAGTATTCCAGATGTGGTCTCACCAGCTGTCTGTACAGAGGAATAACTTCTTGTTTCTACTGGTGATGCCTTCCCTATGCATCCCAGTATCCCCCAGCCCTCCTTGCTGCCCTCTCACATTGCTTGCCCACCTTTAGGTCATCTGATATGACTACCCCAGGTCCTTTCCATTTTTGTTGTTGTTAGTATCTCACCCCCATTGTGTACTCTTCCCTGGGTTTTGTTTCCCAGGTGCATTACCTTCACTTGTTAGCACTGAATCTAAGCTGCCATACATTTGACCATTCCTCTAACCTTGCCAAGTCCCTTCTCATCCTTTCCACCCTACCTTGTGCATCAACTCTGTTGCAGATCTTTGTGTCATCTGCAAAGAGACATACTTTTCCTTCCAGTCCCTCTGCAATGTCGCTTATAAAGACATTGAAGAGGACCGGTCCTAATACTGAACCCTGTGGTACCCCACTGCTAACCCCTTTTTTCAGAGTGGACTCCATTTACTATTACTTTCTGTGTCCTATTCTCCAGCCATTCTTACCCAGGCTGTCATCTTGGGACCCACTCCTAGCTGGCTAACTTGTATATTAATGTTTTCCCCTATATCTGTGCTGAATAGAAGTAAACAGATGTAACCCCTAGGTGGCGCTTTTCAAGGACTACTACCCCTGCCTGCTTGGCTAGTAGCAGGTTAAGGGCCTGGGTAATGAAATGGGTGCCTCCACGGAGGTCAGGGTTGTTAGTGGTCAAGCTAACCTAGGCACAGCCCCTCCAGGACGCTGTAACCCCTCTTTCCTTCTAGTGGCCTGAACAATATACATTAATTACTTTCACAATGACCCTTATTCACCAGGCGATTACCCACACTGTTTGCATTTACCACCAGGGCTGGTTCTTCTAGCTTGACCCTGGGGACCCCTTGTAAAACAAGGTTAAGCACAGCAAATAGCAACAGTACAATACCGTTGGCAGAAACTGGAACCATAGTCAGGTTAAATGCAAACAAAGTTAAATCTGATTTATTCAGGGGACTTGAACAAGGAAGGGGTGTAATCAGGTTGAGTTGCTTAAAAGCTACAGTATATTAATCAGACAGTTATGCATGCAGTTCAGAGTCCCCACACAGTCACACACTCTGAGTACCCAGGTAGGAAAAAGGTGGGCTAGCCAGGAATGTTGCAGCTGGCTGGGGCCCTGTGATTGAAGAAAGCAACATGCAAAACACACACTATTTGTAATCCGGAGCTGGAGGGCTCAGTTTGTGAAAGAAAAGGCAACAAGACAATCAGATGACAACACTATTAGATTTAGCTGTTGTTGCAGGGAGCTACCCTGATGTTTACTCACGATACCCAATACTGGACACAGGCAGGACGAAATCGAGACTTCAGGCTGTTGAGCTGGAGTGCTCGGAGAAGCAGGGCCCACACCAATCATCGAGGCGTTGTTCCTGTTCGAGGCGATGAGCAGGGGGCTGATCCCCAGGCCAGTCTCTCGTCGATGACTTTCTCTGCGTAGCAGGTATTCTGGCTGGGCCAGTGTTGCAGGGCCCAGGTAAACGGAAATGAATATGGATTCAGTCCGTGGAGCTGGATACAGCCTCCAGCAAGCAAAACACCGTTCAGACACACAGTGGGGAACCAAATCACGACCCACTCTAAGCACACAGCACATTCACATGTAAGGATATTCCACTGTACCAGGCAAATGACTTTCGGTCGCAATTACAAAGTCTCTGCACAATCCGGGAGTTCAGAGGTAGCTGGAAGTCCTGACAGGCTGATCGCATTCAGCAAATCTTTGTCTTCTTCAGGTTAAAGCCTGGTCACAATTCAGTGGCTTAATTCACTCTCCAAATTCGGATTCAGTCCGAAAAAAGCACAAGTTCCCTTTCAGGAACAGCAGGCAGGCATGCAGGCCAAACTCAGGCCTTTCCACAGTTCTCCCATGCAATCCACTATGGATTGCTGCTCGTACTATCTCGAGCTGTTACTTCTTCACTTCCCAACTCAGATCTAACTGAAACTGCAAGCAGTGTGGGACTTTCCCCAAGATCCAAAAGGTTGGGTTGTCTGATCTGTCTGTCAGTCACAACAAGCCCCCCCCCCAGGTTATTTTAGGCGCCAAAAGCCCAAAACTACAATTCCTACAAGTTTTGACCCCACCAAGCCCCTGTAGGCTGGCTCCATTTTAGAGTCACAAATGTACTGATTTGCCCATTGTGCAGTCCAGGACCAAGATGATGGAAACAAACAGAACTGTCCATGCTGCAAAGAAGGCAGGTTACAACAAACTGCAATATTATTACTACTCTAACAAATGATCAGCAAACAAGTACATCTTCTAACAGAGCTCCTCTCAGATTAATTATGACTACAATCCAGGCAGCTCTTAAAGAGACAGTACAGAGAGGCTATACAGGCACTTTCTAGCAATACATTTAAACTGCTAAAACACAGAACACCAGCCTGGCAGTGAGCATTTAGGCAAGCTCAAGGAAGACTTTTGGGAAGCCCCATGTAACCCTAGGTGGCGCTATCCCAAAGGCTACTACCCTGCCTGTATGGCTAGTGACAGGTTGAGGGCCCTAGGTCCAGTGATAGGTGCCTCCACCCAGAGGTCAGGGTTGGTAGTGGTTAAACTAGCTTGGACACAGCCCTCTGGGACACTGTGACCCCCTTTGTTCCCACTAGTGGCTCACACAGTAGACGGGAGTTGCCTTCCAATACCATATGCAGCTTTTTACACATATAGATACCACTTACCTCGAGATTCTGCAGCACGTTTCTGAGGACCCCCTGTAAAACAAGGTTAGGCAATATACACAGACACAATGCAATGCTGATTCTATATGTACTGACACCACAGACAGTATATAGTTCAATAACAACAAATCTGATTTATTTAGGGGACAGTAACACAGGAGGGGGCAATCAGGTTGATTTGGTTTGGCAAGGTTCAAATCACAGTACTGTGCACACATATAGGGTCCAAAATGTCACTGCTCTGGGTACCCAGGATGGGGGGGGGGCTAGCCAGGTCTGTTGCCCGGGGCTGGCCGGCTGGTGCAGATGGATGGGGCCCTGTAGGAAGAAAATATATGCACAACACACACTTGTAATCCGGAGCTGGATGGCTCAGTCCATAGAAAGAAAACACAAAGAAATCAGTTGACACACTTTGATTCAATGAAGGGTGCCGGGAGCTACTCCAATTTGTACTCACAATACCCCAAGCAGAGAACCTGACGGAAGTATTTGTTCTGGATTGCCAGAAGAGCAGGGCATGGAGACGAGGCCCTAGTGACGGCACTACTTTGGATAGCAGGAGGATTCAGTCCGATTAAATTGAGTTCGCTTCCAGCTTCAGCTCACAACTCACAGTAAAAGGGAAATAGAATCGCGATCCCAAAAGCACTAGACACATTCATATGTAAAGGAAATTACTAAACCAGGCAGCTGCTTCTTGATCGCGATCACAAACATTGCAAATAACCGGGAGTCGCACAGCATCAGCAGTCCCGACAGATAGTTCACTTCACCAAATCTTCAGTCTTCTACAGGGGCAAGCCTGGTTCTGAACACGTCTTCCTTCTCTTTTGAATCGCGGGTTCAGCCCGATTCCACCTCTAACGGCTGCAGGCAGACTTCAGGGCCTCGGCGTGCTTCCTGCGCGAACTACACGCTGCAACAGCACAGAGCTCCTCCTCCTTACTCAGTCACCTTGCATTTGGCTTGCCAGCAATAGTTCAGGGCATTTTCTTTGGCTTCACACAAGTTTGGTTGGTGGATTCGGCTGTCAATCACAGCAGGGCTGCCTCTGTTGGTGCAAAAAGGCACCAAGGTCCAAACTACATTTCCCAGAAGCACCTGCCATACATCCCCCTTTGTAGCAGGCTCCAGGTGAGAGTCCAAGTTCTGGTTGGCCCAAGCAGTCTCCATTTTAGGGCTCCCCTAACCCAACTGGCCTAGCTCAGCAGTTCAGGTCCAAAATGGTGGGGCAAAACACACAGAGTCCCAGCTACAAGAAAGGCAGGTTAGACAGACTGCAATTTTACTAATATTCTAAATGACTTCCGGGCAAACAGTTACATCTTTAGAAAGTGCTCTCTCTCTGTGCTCTTAGTGACTGCAGAAATGGAGCAATCAGATAAGATTTGAGCATTAAACACACAGTCCCCCCATATAAACTAATTAAGCCTGTGAGCAGGCAGCTCTTAAAGAGACAGTACCAGAGGCTCTAAAAGCACTCACAGCGCCCACATTTAAGTGGCATTACGCCGAACACCAGCTAGGCAGGGAGCACTTAGGCAAGCTCCGGGAAGGCTTTTAGGAACCCCCATTTGTGGCGGGGTACACCCATTTGTAGGGGGGTTACACAGAGAAGGCCTAGATTTCAGTGTGATGTGTTTTCTTATTAGCAAGACCCTGATGTGCTTAAGGTACTTATTTTCGGCCACCAAATACAACACAAGCAATATGAGAAGGTAGTAAGGATGGCTGGGGGATACTGGGATGTATAGGGAGAGGCATCACCAGTAGCATAGGAGCCGACTCCATGGGTGGTTGGGTGCTCTAGCACCCACAAAGTTGACATAAGCACCCTCAATATTTCGAGGGCAGCTTGCAACAAAGGCTTACTAGGGAACCTGGTCACAGGAAAAATACTACCTTCTGGCAATGAGCACCCACAAATATTCCTAAAAGTTGGCATTCCTGACCAGTAGAAAACAGGAAGTTGTTATTCCTCTGTACAGGCAGTTGGTGAGACCCCAACTGGAGTACAGTGTGCAGTTCTGGAGACCCCATCTCTACAAGGACATAGACAGGATCGAGGCAGTCCAGAAAAGGGCAGCTAAAATGGTGCAGGGTCTGCAACAGAAACCATACTAAGAGAGACTAAAAGAGCTTAATACTGTATGTATACCCTTGATGAAAGAAGGGAGTGGGGGACATGATAGAAACTTTCAAATACCTCAAGGGAATCAACAAAGTCCAAGAGTAGCATCTTTCAGAAAAGAGATGTGTAAGAAAAGGGGACACAATCTGAAGATGGGGGCTCAGGGTAATGTAAGGAAGTATTTTTCAGAGAGGGTGGATGCATGAACAGCCTTCTTGAAGAGGCCATGGGGTCAAAAACAGTGGGGGAATTCAAGAATGCATGGGACAGGCATAAGGCAATTTTGGTTGGGGCCGGGGTAGGAAGTAAGAAGAAGACTTGTGGTTAACTAGGATCTGCAGCTTATCCAATAGGTAAGGAAATGGACAGACTAGGTGGCCAAGTGGTCCTTATCTGCCATCAAAAGTCTATGTTTCAGTATCTTGTTAGCCAGAGCACTGCACAATTGACTTGTTGACATATTATATTAAATATCATATGAAAAGTCTAAATTACCTTCAATGAACTCCAGAAATGTGTTCAGTCCCATAGGCAGATAGTTAATCCACTAGCTGCAGTTCTGTTAAATCACATATGTCAGGGTTTTAAATAATTGATTAGCAGTTTTATTTTTGGGACAATACTAACTGTACAGAAAGCATTTATATAGGCTTTCTAGAAGTGTTATATTTGTTAAACACAGTGAGGCAGATGCTATGCATTTTCACAATGTTTTAGAACTTTTATGAGCAAAACGCTAATCAATTTTTAGAGTTAAATAAAACCCTGTATGTCCATGGTAAGGTGATGACAGTGCAGATTGTCAGCATCATTCTGTGCCACTGAGCCCAGGCTACACAATAAACATCTTATAAATATCATGTAAATATAAAAACATAAAATTAAATGGCGCCTCTTAGAAACTGCAGTGGCTGTCAATGCGATTCCTGTACTAATCCAACGAGCATAGTTGTTGCAGCTTGCTGCTGCGTTTAAAAATATATATAGGCCCGGATATTCAAACTGCGCCATTCTGAGGCGCAAGCCCTTACGCTGCTCAAAATAGTTGCGCTGGGGTGTGGCCGGGGCGATATTCAAAGGAGTTGCGCCATTGAGCAACCCTTTGAATATCACCCCAGCCACAGCCATTGTGCGCAGGTGGAACCTGGCGCCACCGCAAGTTGTCAGAGTTGAGCATTAAACTTGGCGGTGGGCAGTACCATTGCGCCATGCGCAAATTTTCGATATTCAAAAGGTGACATGCAAATGGGGCCATAATTCATGCAAGGCACAGGGGGGCCATTTGCATCTATTTATGGCCCCATTTGCATGCCATTAGCATGTAGGTGCGCCGATCCCCGAGGACTTGCGCCTGGCTGCCCTGCCAGGCAGCAGCCGTCGGGGACCGACGCACCCTGCAGCCCGATCGCGGGCAGTATGTATGAATACACTCCCCCCCCACAATCTCCCGATGCCCGATCGTGGGCAGTATGTATGAATACACTCCCCCACAATCTCCGATGCCCGATCGCAGGCAGTATATATGAATACACTCCCCCAAACAGCTCGATGACCGATCGCGGGCAGTATGTATGAATACCTTCCCAAACAGCTCTCGATGCCCGATTGGGCAGTATGTATGATCTCCCCAAACAGCTCGATGCTCGATCGCTGGCAGCATGCATGAACATACCTCAGTCAGTTGAGCGTGGGACTTGGCAGAATGTGAGTGTTTCTGAGGCTTTATTGCTGGCAGAATGTGCTTCAACTCGACAGTTTCGGGTCCAGTGATCATCGCCGACGCGGGCACGCAGTTCCAGTTTCTCAACGTCTCCCTGGTGTCTAGTGTCCTTCACCCCACCCACTCCACGGCCTCCACCCTCTCCCCGGCAGCCGCGGGCGGCAGCATCCACCCGCCTGCCGACTGACTGTCGGTAGGGCTGCACGCCCATTGGTGCAGAGCTACAGCCAATGGGCGGCAGCCCCACGGACAGTCAGTTAGCGGGCGGCGGGCGGCAGGCGGTGGATGCTGCCGCCGCCGGCGCGGGGGAGCAGGGTGGAGGGACTTCGTGGGTGGGTGGGGGGGACACTAGACACCAGGGAGATGTTTGGGGGTTGTAATTCACATTCTGCCCGCGATCGGGCATTACGGTCCACTGACCACCAGGGAGATTTTCTGGTTGGGGGAGAGGGGCTTTTTACATTCTGCCCGCGATCGGGCACCGGGGGTTGTTTCACGCTCTGCCCGCGATCGGGCATCAGGAGCTGTTCGGGAGTGATTCATACATACTGCCCGCGATCGGGCATTGGGAGCTGTTTGGGGGAAGTGTATTCATACATACTGCCCGCGATCGGGCATCGGAGATGTTTGGGGGTGTCTGATACATACTGCCCGCGATCGGGCTGGTGGGGGCACAGGGACTGAGTTGGGGGCCAGCCACGGTGGCAGCTGCTGTGTTGCGCCTGCAATGCAGCAGCTCACCTGTGGGTGGCCTCAACTGATCCTTTTTTGGCTCAAAGTTGTCAGGCGCAGGTTGGTTACGATGCACAACCCGACTGAATATCGGGTTGCGCAGTTTATGCATGGTTCCTCCCCCTCCTGTTGAGCATGCATTCATTTGCATTGCGCTGTTGCTCAACCTGTTTTCAGTGGCGCAACTGCCTCCTGCTGAATATCGCAGAATGGCGCAATGTAGGACTTGCGCATGCGCAACCCTTTTGAATATCTGGGCCATAGTGTATGGTGGAATGTCGTTCTCCACCGAAATCGATCGTTTTCGAAACCTTGTAGTCACACACTAGTGACGTTTGCAGTACAACGTAATGATGTTTTCTACTGTATCGCTAATGTCACAATGTGTCCCTCGCGCAGCATTTGACAGTTAGGGCTCACTCCATAGACAGGACACATGGCGAAAGTAGCAATATCAGAGGCAGTATTAATGGTTAGTGTGAAAACGTTTACAATGTAAAGTCTTTTTCCAAAAAACGAAGTTCCACCTTACACTGAGAAAGTGCATGGGAACAGTTGACAACAGGGCGTCTTTCACCTGGTTGGCACTATGACAACTTATCGAGAGAATCTGTCGTCAAAGTGCCAACTCGGTGAAAGAATAGCCCTGCTGTCAACCGTTCCCCATGTACTATCCTATATGTTGCCAAGATAACGAAATGACAGCGCACGCTTTCATTCTTCCCAAGAAAACCCCTTACACACATGGTTATGGAGTTGAGTTTGTTCTTTAACCGTTGCTGTGCCACAGACTGATATATCAGGCCAGAATCACTATGCGTTCTAATTCTGTCGGCAGCCTAAGGGTCACAAATCACATTCATACGAAATTACGAAGCGCTCACAGAAAATCTTCCGGATGTCAATGAGCACTTTTCGAGACTTGACATCCACAAAATGACGGCTCGTTTTATGTACTGGCACTCGGCAGCGCTTATAGGAACTGCCATTCTAGTCTTTGCTTTCCAGTTCTCATGCGTCAATCATCTCTTTGTGCAACTTCCCATTGGCTGAAGGTTGCCCTTCCGTTCTGACGCCACGCTCTGGCTGGCCGCGCTGGCGGGGTGGTGGCGGCTAGGTTTGAAATTCTGTTGCAGGGCTGTTTAGTCGGTTAGGAAACAAATCACAGCGGAATTGTGTTGTATCGGAGAGAATTTATTTTGGTTCTGGTGATAGTCGGTTGACGAGGCAGTAGACGGAGTTGCACTTTACGGAGGCGGCCGGCACGGAGAGAGTCTGGGTCGGTGGTTTGGGAGACGCGATCCCCGAATCAGTCCTTCGGTTCCATTTCTGCTGCTGCAGCCATGTCGTTCCCAAAGCGCCCTCAAGCGCTTTAACGAGCACGTTGGTAAGTGGCCGGCTCAAGGATGTTGTTGAAAAGGTGGTTGGCTGTAATAAATCCTTGATTTCTGAAATGTGGGTGTAGTGTTGTCCCGCCTCAATCTTTTGGAATGATACTTGCACTTAAATAACAATGTATTTCATATTGGGCAGTTAAACCTGTCATTCTCTTGGTTTTCCTCATCCCCCACCCCCGACAGAAACTTAGCAGGTAAGACCAGTGGCGGTGGTCCGTCCAGTCTGAGGTTTTGACCTTGCCGGGAGGGGAGACTGTGTTGATTGCCAGACTGGTTTCTTGTGTAAGTAGCAGTGTTGTTCGGCACTGTGCAGCGTTTTGCCTGGGGCTGCAGCTGTCGATGCCTGGAACTGGCTGGTACAGTAGATTTTTGCATGGAGTCGGTGTTTTATTTTTTTAAAAGACCTGCAGTATTGGAATATGAAAGTGTGTGTGTGTTTTGTTACGTATTTATTAAGAACCAACAATTAGTCAAATCTCAAGAAAAAACATTTTTCATACAATACTAATGCTTAACTAATAAGTAACATTAATTATGAAATGGGTACAAGAATGCTAGCTCCTGATTGGCTAAGAGCAGCTTTCAGCTGGGCCATTATCCAAGCACAAGGCCAAGTGGAAAGTAATATGTTTAAAAATAAAAAAGGCATAACATTTACTAAAATGACCCATTTCATAATCTCAATAAGGTATTATGGGGTGCATTATGGTGGGCTAACTGCCCTTCTCAGGCGGTGGAAGCTCTGGCTATGCTCTCATGCTTTAGCCTCACCGAGGTGGGCCATTATCCCACCATAATGCACCTCCTGTTATGCCTTATTGCTTAAATAACTTGCATGTAGCAGGAATCTGTTCACCAGTTCATTTAAAATTATGATTCTTGCTGCTGTTGGATTGATCAGAATGAACTGAATTGATTGACCTGAATGAACGGATGCCCACTCTGTGTAAATGCATAGCATCTGTGGATTTATTGGAGTTTTTCCTTTGCTGTAGTTTTGGGTTTACATGCACTGAGTAGTGATTCACCAGTACAGATGCAGTCCATCCGGATTGAAATTAGGTTGATTTACACGCACCTGAAATTTGATTACTAAGTAACCGAAACCTCAGTAGCTGAGTTACTGTACGTTGGCCATGTAAACATTCAGTGCACTTTGTAAGTCGGGGAGTTGGTAAAAACTAGAATGCTTCTCGAACAGAATGTCTGAACCAGTTGGAATGCAGCAAGCAAAATGGTTAAGGAACCATCCTGCTTGCTGCATTCCAACTGGTTTTGCTGCCAGCAGGACTAGTCACTGGAGAAAATCTGCTGGCCCCAAATAAGTTTCCACTGTCCCAAGCAGTGTACTGATTTGCTTGTTTACATGTACAGCATAACTCTATTACTAAGGTGTACCAGTTACAGGTAGGTGCATGTAAACTCTCCAAATGAGGAGTTCAGGATTGACTCTGGATTAAGTTGTAGTACAGTTATCTGTAATCAGGTGTGAGTTAGCTTGTAAATTTGTTTCAGTTCTGTTTGTCCTGAGTGCATTAGCAGAACTATACCGTATATAAACAGAGTTTTATGATGCACTCGTATCTCAAGATTACTAGATAATTTTGTCGCCTCAACCCCCGCCTCAACATGAAGCTTGCAAGAAAGTCATGACTCAAACATTAAGAAGCAAAATATTAATCTCTAATTACTGGTTCCTCTTTTTTTTTTTTTTTAATGTCTGGATAACCATACTTTTAAATCCTTACAACCACCGGTTGATATTTTATGCTATAACTGTGTTCTAATTATGCATGTCAGTCAAGCTTAGCTACACAAACTGGCTCATCTCCGTGTGGGCAGGCTGAACATCTCTCAACATGGTGGCTCCACTGCTTTGTTACTGAGCATCCATTCTCATCTTTTGCCTCAGTCACTGTCATGACAGGTACTTTTTTTTATCTATCTGGTTGATCTGCTGTTCGTACTCTTCAGGCGGGCTCTAACACGGTGGCTGCATTGGCAACAGATCGCGACTAACTGCGCTTAGCACTGTAATTCAAAAAAGAACCAGTAAATAAATAAAATAAAACATACTAACATACTAAAAAGCCAGCAGAATCGGCCAAATGGTTTGTCTTGTCTGCTCGAAAGCCAGCAACCTAATGGCTGCCCGCCTCACCACCTCCCTAGCCCCCAAGAGTGTCTTCTCTAGGTTCAGAACATGGGTGAGTGTAAAATTCTGGTCACACACACCCACTCATGTATTCTATATACAATAACTGGGGATAATTGTTTTTGTAAGGGAATTCTGGTTACAATTTGCCATTATAACATGAACATGAACATGCACCCTGTTTCCTTTGTGTGCATGCCCCAGCCGCAGCTCTTCTTCGCTCAGCGCCAGCTGCTGTTCGTCAGTAAGCTTATTTATAAAAAAAAAAAAAAAGGGCGCTTCAGGCTAAAGAGTAACAGTTTAAAATAAAGGTAAGGGAAATGTTTCCGTTAAGCAGCCACGTCCGACTGCGTGAATGCACGGAACCCGACCGGATCGCTTAGGGATGTCTTTTTATTTTATATAGTTGCTGTGATGAAAAAATGATCCCAGATATTGGTTAGGCAATAAGGCATGACAGGGTGTGGGTCGTCCTGGGATAATGGCACAGCTAGGGTGGATCGAAGCACAAGGCCAAAGGCAAAGTGCTTCTGCCACACTAGGTATGCCGCTAACTACACACGACGCAGACACCCTGGAGTGCCTTATAGCAATTATAATATATAGAATAATACACAAGGTGGTGTGTTTTTTAATAATTTTACACCCACCAAAGGTGTTAGATGCTGTATAAACTTCGCTCTCGGAGATAATTCAAGTATCCAACACACATGGTGTGTAAAATTCAAGTTTCTAGGGACGTGGATATGTTCTATCCACAGTATCTGGCAGAGTCCTTTCCCCTTTAAGAAGTGCTGGAAAGTCTTCAAGCTTGCTCCTCCCACCCACACGTGTGGTATATCCCTCGGCTCCAGCCCATGATGCCAGATCTGCCTTTCTGCTGGAAGAAGCAGGTGCCCTCCTTCACAGTCCCTCATTGTAGGCCCTAGCCCTTTGGATCCATTTGGATTGCTTTCTAAAACTTTGCTACCATTTCGGTATTGATCTTCAAGCTTCCCGACCATGATGGACAAGTACATGCCTGGATTTTGCTGGTGCCCATGAGGGTGGGAGATGTCGCATACCAACCCCCACGCCACATCGCTATCAGCCTGGGCCACGAACACGATATCCAGGCATGCGATATTTGCCAGTCTTGTCAGCGCAGTGGTCTTCGAGGACTGCCTCACCAGCCTTAAAGTTGGGCCACCCGACAAAATACATCCACCAGTCAAATCTAAAGATGCCCATTAGGTGGTCTCTGTGGCTGCGCGGTTCGCTGAGTGGCTGGAACAGCTTTGCTCGAGGAGGAGGCAGCTCGGCCTGCTGCTCAATCCTCTTCGCCTTCTGCCTTCGTGCTGCTCTGATTGGGCTCCACTTTTCAGGCACCTTCAAGGAGCTGTGCAATCGCTTCTGACTAAGGGTCAGGGTCCTTAAGGATCTCAGCAGCTCTAGGCTCTAGAAAGAAGGAGCCAAAGAAAGAGAAAGAGTTGTCAACGCTTCTGGTACCGGGAGCCTTCTCGGTCTCAAGACTCCCAGGTTTTGACCTACAGTGAAACCCCAGCCTGACTGCTGGCTTCGTGGAGACCCTGCTGGGCCAGTTGGTCAAGACGCTGGTCAATGATGTGGGCGATTTTCTCAATCCAGTCGACCGCTTGTCATCCGAAGAAGCCAACAACTCTCTTCAGGACCCAGTCCTACCTGTGACCTTAGAAGGGGCTGCTCAGTCCGCTGATCAGTACCCCCTGATCAGTGACTCAGACCAGGAGGAGTCACGGCATTCCCTGGCTCCCTCCAAGATCCCCTGTCTGCATCCCCGGTGGCCGAGGTATAGGTCTCGGTCTTCCTCTAGTGGGTCAAGCAGCTCCTGCCGTCATCAGGGTTTCGTCCACTGCTGCTGTTGCTAGTCTTTGTCTTCCTTGGGTGAGGAGAGACTCCGGCGCAAGTTGTGTCAGTGCTACAAATACCTTATGTGGCAATAATTGGTGCTGGCTGTACAAAGCTGACCCTTGGTTTCACACTGGCCATCACTTGGCTGTCGCTCAAGAGGCCGACACAGACTCTCTATGGGGTCGGGTCGAGACCGCCCCTCCCCAGCAGAACTGGCCAAGACTATCTTGGTTTGGCTGAAGCTGGCCTCTACGCCCATCATGGTGAAGCAGCAGTCTCCGGACTAAGGAGTCTCGGCTGGCCAAGGACTTCCGCTGGCTGTCTGTCACCGTCACACCTGGACCACCCATGGAGGGTTGAAGGTGACTGTGGCGGTTCTTTATTTTTTAACTCTGTTTATACCCCCGTCTTGTGGAACTCTCTCAGGCATCCTCCAATGCCCCAACTCTACCTCCGTGCCTGAGAAGCCTCCTAGTTTCTGGCACCAGCCTGGCTATCCCCCTGGCTTTGAGCCCCCCCGAGGTAGGGACATGCACTATCCACCCAGGGCACTCTATCTAGAATCCAGGCCATGCTAGGCTCGGCCCAGAAGAGGAGTGCAACCGGCGGTGAAGTGTGGTTGGGAGAGTGGAGGTGCTGTCGCCTATCCACAAGTTTTTTTTTTCCTTTTACGCCCCAGACGTGGGACGTGTAATGCTGTACAGCCCGCGACGTGAGTGCTCCCACCCACGTCTGGAAGACAGCCACCTAATCCTGTCCTTGAGCCCTTGTGTGCTGCAGTGCCTCTGGGGGCTGCTGCTGCTGCGTCGGGCTACCCCTGCATCCCTCCCCGAGAGAGGAGAGCAGTCCTCCAGATGCTCAATCCTCTCTCTCCCCTGCTGACCCCCGGCGGACCGGGCTCAATCCCGAACCGGGTTGCTGGCATAACGCAGATGTGGCATCCAGCGCCAACCCTCAGCGCCACCAGGCCGGGCGTGGCAGTTGCTTTATATGGACTCGGAGTCCGAGGATTCCTCACTACACGCCTGTCCTGTCGATGAGGAGTCCGTGGGTGTTCTCTCATCGGAGAAAGGGCCCACTTCCTTCCTGGCATCCTCCACTTCATCTCGGAGTCCACCGAGATGAAAATGGAGCCTGTCCAGAAGTGGCTCTTATCCCCTTACTGAGATTCTGGACAAAGGAGACTATCCGGAGGCTTTCCCAGTGGCTGAGGCCATTGTCTTTCCAGCCCTGGAGCTTTTTCAGCAAACTGCGTCCTGCCCTGTGCCCTCTGCCCAGATGGTCCGCAAGTATGCTGTGCCCATTGGTACCCTCTCGAGTTTCACGAAGCACCCCTCAGCCGAGGGGTTGGTAGCAGACTCTGCGTTTTGGTGCTCGGGCAGTATCTGGGAAGTCTACAAGCAGGCGCACAAGGAGTCCAAAAAATTGGACCGTGCGACTAAAAAATGTCTATGCTGCCTTCTTGCTCTGCCTCTGTCAGGCGAGCTCAGCTGTCTTGATGGCATACTTCTCCCACGCCGTCTTGGGCTCTTTGGATGAGGTGATACCTCAACTGCTTATGGACCTCCAGACTGCGGTCAAGCAGGTCGAGATCAGGGCCAGGCTGTAGCCAAGCAACACCTCAAACAGCTCTGGACCTGGGAGATTCCTATGCCCGCTCGGTGGTGGACACAGTAATCATGCGCAGTAGGGTTTGGCTGCGGATCTCTACCTTCACGGCAGACACTTGTCACAGCTGGCGGATGTTCCTTTCTTGGGCTCCGACCTGTTTTGGGCCTGGAGTGGATGGTCACCTCCAGCGCATTGAGAAGTCCAATGCCACCTTGGACTCTGTAACATCTGCACAGAAGGATCCCAAGGGCTCCAGGCAGCAGAAGTGAAAGCCCTTTCGGTCCTCCAGTCCTACGGCAAAACCAGCCCAGCATCAGGCTGGCCATCAGGCTGAGTCCTGGTGACCCAGGCCTAAGTCAGTGGCCTCGGTGGTCCATAAGCCCAGAGGGAAGGGACCCGTTGGCTCCTCAACCGGGTTCTCGTCTTCCAAGCATGCTCTGACGGGATGGGGGGTGCCACTGTCATACCCATCATGCCTGCTCTGGGTCCTCCTGTGGTGGGCCGGCTCCACCACTTCCTTTCTGCCTTGTCATCATGGACAGGTGGGTTCTAGTAGTGGTCGGTCAGGGTCTGCCTCTGGAATTCGAGCAGTACCCTTGAAGCTGAGCCCGTGCCCCATGGGAGGACTTTGTATCCACAGACACTCGGTCGGATCTTCAAGATGATATAGACCAGCTCCTCTGCAAGGAGGTCATGGTCACAGTAGCAGATCCTCCGGAACACCCAAGGTTTGTCTCCAGGTACTTCCTGGTGCCAAAGCGGATGGGGGGCTGGTGCCCCATCCTAGATCTGCATGACCTGAACAAGTTCCTCAGGTTGCACACCTTCAGGGTGGTAACTCTGTCTTCCATCATACCATATCTAGAGCAAAACATGTGGTTTTGCTCCCTGTATCTCCAGAACGCATTCTTTCACGTCCCAATCCATCCGTCCCACCGAAGGTTCCTCTGCTTTCGAGCCAAGGGAACCATATAAGAGTTCTTGGCCATGCCATTCTCGGCCTGCCTCTGCCCCCAGGTCTTCACCAAATGCATAGCAATGGTGGGATCTTACCTGTGGCACTGAGGGGTCTGGTGTACCCCAGCTTGCAGGGCTCTGGATAAGATTTTTAGGGATGAGTACTGTACTCCTTATTTTGAAAGTGAGGTGAGTAAAACCAAATTCAGATGCGTACAAATATTTGGACAGAGTGGAGTGAGTACATTTTCAAAAACATGTAATTTTTTTCTAGATAAAAATTGAAAAGGTGTTAACATTACTCCAGATAATATTGGCAGGTAGCAGTAATGTACTCAACAGTTTTAAAATATAGTGAGTAAAACAATTGGGATCGGTACGAGTGCTGCAAATTTGGAAAAAAATGCTCCTTTTGAATCACCAGTTATGTTATGAAGCACTATTGTTTGGCATGTGGAGTATTTACAAATGCTTGGTGAGTACTGGTACTGATTTTTTTTTTTTTATATATAAGAAAAAAAAAATTCTGAAGAGTATTTCCTAAAATGAGGTGAGTAAAATAGGTTGTTACTGCCATTATCTGGAGCACTGCCTACCTGGACGACTGGCTGATTGTGGGTCTCTCCAGGCTAGAGGTGGAGCGGTCCAGGTACCTGGCCCTCCAGACCTGCACCTCTCTTGGCCTCTTGGTCAGTGAGGCAAAGTCGGAAGTCGTGCCCTCGCAGGTGGTCAGCTTTATTGGGGCAGAGCTTGACTCTTGCCGAGCCAGAGCCCGGCTCCCAGTGGGCAGGGCGGAGGTTCTCTCCTTTTTTGCCCGATTATTTCGGGTTGGGCAACTGCGCCCTGCCCAGGACATCCTGCGCCTTCTGGGTTACATGGCGGCCTGCACCAGTGTGGTCCATTGGGCCTGTTGGAATATGCGCTTCCTGCAATGAGAGCTGGCCAGCCAGTGGTCTCAGCACAAAGGTCACTTCGACCAGCTGGTCACTGTGACCCAGAAGATGTGGGATGTCCTCCAGAGGTGGCTAGTCCCAGAACATCTGCAGAAATGGATCTAGTTTGTCTGCCTCAAGCGATGGTCATCCTGGCGACCAACTCCTCTCACAGGCTGGGCATACCTCTCAACCTTCCTCATCACAAATCGGGACAAGGCTTAAAATGGTCAGGGACAAATGACCAAAATCAGGGACACATCTGAAAAATAGTAATATTAGTTCCAGAAGCTGTGTATAACATGCTTCTTAGTGTGAATAACATTTTCTTAATGAAAACTAGACTGTAACACGACGGCTGGCATTATTTTGTGATTCAGATCTACTCTTCAGTGACAGAAATGCCAAATTTAGGAGGGACAGAAGAAATTTCTGAGGCAAAATCAGGGACATCCCTGAAAATCAGGGACAGTTGAGAGGTATGGGGCTGGCAGAGCCATAGGAAGGCATTTTGGTGCCCTGGGCAAGAGACTAATTTTCGCCCCGAAAACAACCGACTCTAGGTTGTTTACATGCTCTGTAGTGAGTTTGGGGGCTTTTCTTGAAGGAAAAACATACTTTTGTTATACGTTCCCTACCCCTAATTTCAGGGAAAACTTTGCTCCCATAGAATCTGAGGTGTGGGAGTCGAAGATGCTGGCTGGCTGTCATCAGAGTGTGCAGTGCAGCTGCAATTGTTGTGGACAACTGTCTGACCAACAGTTCCATCGAGAGTGGTTCATGGGGGCATATACAGGCACCTCAGTGGCATAGATGCAGTCCTCGAGTGCTGGACACATGTACCTCTGAGATGCCCACTGCAACCACCCATCCTCACATGGGGATGTATCCCATGACCCCACTCACTCAGCCCTAATGGCAGGCTCCACTACCCTGTAGTGGAATCACCACCACCCAACAGAAGGAAAAGCCTCCACCCCCGACCATCCTTCCTTCAGCTAGACTATCTCCAGCACTCAATGTTGCTTGACCACCCTTCTAGACCATAACCAGACTCCGGCCCCCAACCATCCTACAGTGGCTTGAACACCTCCACAACACCACACTCACCTTAGCTGCCTACCTTCCCTATAGCTGAACCACCACCCTTCACCAAGACAAGCGCCCATGCACCCAAACAATCCCTGCAACTAGACCAACGACATACCTCTAAACTGTCCTTGATTTTGCAACAAAATTTGCATTTGTCCATGATAAATTTTGTTTTCATGGTAGAGAACAGTGGGGTAGGGGTTAAAATCATGAAATAATGTAAAACATTAAAGTTACAGACTTATTCTTCTTCAGAAAATGCAGATGAACACAAATCCCTTTTTCTATCAGCTTTCTGGTGAATAGTGTCAATTTATATCATGTGTCCAAGGTTTTGGGTCTTTGTCCCTGATTATTTTAAGTCTTGTCCTTGATTCATGAGGCAAGAGGTTGAGAGGTATGCAGCCCCAAGTCTAGCATCACTCCAGAGGACAACTTTTCTGCAGTGGCATCTCCCCACCAAACAATATTCTGACTGTATCCAATCCCCCACATAGGAACCTCCCATAGAAAAGCACCCCTGCATCTGCCTCTACCCCCAGTTGGGAGAAGGCCAAGGAGCATAAGATTCACATCACAGAACTGCTGCTATGGTGCTGTCAGGGACCCACAGTATAACTTCTGGCATACAAGAAAATCGCTGCCCCTCTGGTCCCTCCCTCTCTTTCCCAGCTCAGACTCATATACTCTGTTGGCAACCACAAACATGGCAGGTACTTTTATACATAATTTAAGCTGCGAGAAACTGTCAGATGTCAAGATCCGAAGTGGTCAACTGACATCCATGATTTAGGTGACACGCTCAGTCTCGCAGTGTTATAAATTATTAATAAAACTGTCATGTTCATGGATGCAAGCCAAGCAGACCTAGTGAGTCGGGAGCTTTCCTTTCTGCAGAAGTTTTGTGGGACCATGGACAGCACTGTAGCAGCAGTTCTCTGCTGTGGATCTTCTGCTCCTGGCCTCTCCTGACCTGTTGGGGGACAATTGCAGGGGTAGCTTGTCTGGCGGGGTCCTGCTGTGGGATGGGGGTACGATATGTAGTGTCTCAGGAGTTGTAGAGGTCTAGTCGGGCCTGTTTAAAAAAAAAAAAAAAAAAAAAAAGCCAGACAGGGCATAATAGAGTGCTTGAGCTTGACGACTCCCCCAAGGGCCCATTTAGTTAGCCCTGGTGAGAGACAGTGTAGGGGACCCATGGTGCAATGAGAAGTGTCATTAGGGAAAAAACATTCTGCCTAGTCTATACCAGTTTTCAGTATGCCTTAGCAGTGCATTCCCTCTCCTCTGCCCATTAAATAACCCCTGCACAGCACCCCCAATACAGCTGAGCCAGCCCAACTGCTCCAGTCAACATCCCTGCAGCCAGAAGGAGCCCCACTCCAAATCCTCTCATTTCCCTGATTACCATCAGTTCCCCTCCACAGCCCAAGCCAATCCAGATACATGTAACTGTTAATATGTTATGATCTAAACTGTACAGATCCCCTCACATGGCATCCAAGACAACTAGGCAAGGCACTGGCAGGCAAGGCCTCATTTTCTAAGCAAGACAGGTGTGGGTGGTAGGGTGAGACTGGTACAAGGACTCTGCTAGGGAGAATGAGAAGGACAGGACACACAAAAAAAAAAAAGCAATGGAATGGGAGTGCAGGAGGGATGCGGGTCAAGAGGAAAGAAAAGAAAATGTAACAACGTGGTGGACAGAAGGGATAGTGTGCCATGGTCCACGCCATGGCAGTCAGGTAGAAGGCTGAGGCAACTGCTTCAAACTCTTCACTCCCATCCCAGTCCCCAGTCCAGTGCATGAAGTTCAAGTGAACTACACAGTTGCTGCCCACCTGCCCACCCACCAGCAGAGCCGACTCCAAGACAGGCCCGCCCAGGCCCAATAATTCAACGGCAAGGAAAGCAGAACTTTGTCTTCAGCTTCCTGAGTGAGACTATCATCCCCCTCCCCACTGTGCTCTCACCACACAGATCCCATCTCATCATCTCACAATTTGGATTCAGAAATTAATTTGGAATTACTCATCGCATCGCTGGGTCTGCTCTTCTGCTTGTCTGCAGTGCCATCACTTTTTACTACAGACACTCTGTCACTGACGAGTGACGATTACCAGTCTTGTCTACATAGACAACAACAGACAGAGTACTTAGTGTGGTGTGCATTCTGCTTATGCTTACATGACACAAGTGATGAAAAGAAATATAAGACAAGGATCTCTTCTGTCTTCTGTCTCTCGTGACTCATCTCTCCTCTCTGACTCTCTCACTTTTTTTAGTCTCTGTGGCTATCTACCACGCCACGCTTAGCACGCTCAACAACTTGCTCCACACTCTCCCTGTCTCCAACACAAACTGCCTCTCACCAGTGCCAAATGCTCCACCCGTACCTTTTATACTAATGGGTGGCACTGCTCCACTCACAATTACTCTTTCTCAGCACAACAATATTATTTTCTGCAGTACACTGTGCCACCATGTAATCCCCCACCACCACCACACTTGCTGGCCCTTGGTCACAGATGCACCCCTGCTGACAGTCATTTGTAATTACAGAACCAAAATTAAAAAAAAAAAATTTAAGCGGCAGCGCAAGTGAATTAGAACATGAGCTTCAGTGGGAAAATGCGCCCCTCGGAGGCTTGCGCCCAGGGCGGGAGCACCACCCGCCCCACCCTTCCTACGGTACTGGGGGCTGGGGTGCCCATCTGGGGGAACAGAGTCCATGGGCTCTGGACCCCCGAGGAGTCCCGATGGCACAGCAACCTGCCAGAGCTCTGGGCAGTTTGGCTGATGCAGACTGCATTCACTCTGTATGTTCGCGGTCAAGTGGTCCAAGTCCAGATGGACAACACCACGACCATGTACTACCCCAGCAAGCAGGGCAGGATGCACACTCTGCCTTTGTGCAAGGAAGCTCTCTGCGTATGGACCCTCGTGCGCAGCCTGGGGGTGGATCTCCCAGCCATCCGTGTGGCAGGAGCCTCCAATCAGCTGGCGGACACCCTTAGCTGCATAGGTGAGGCATTTCACGAGTGGTCTCTCCATCCGGAGGTAGTCCACAGTCTGTTCTCCTGGTGGGGCTCCTCTCAGGTGGACCTGTTCACCTCAGGAGAACTCAAAGCTGAGCTGTTCTGTGCCTGCCCCCCTCAGCAGGGCTTGCTGCAGAGGAATGTCTCTGATCCTGGTGGCTCTGGACTGGCCATGCTAATTTTGGTACCCCGATCTCCTCAGTTTGACAACAGGCTCCCGAGAGTCTCCCTCCACCCTGACCTGCTCTCCATCAGTCAGGGAAGGTAGTTCACCTGGACCTTCAATCCCTGCACCTGACAGCCTGGTTCCTGAGTGGCTAGGTTCCAGCCTTGGGTCTCTCTGAAGATGTCCCCACCATGGTGGAGGCATCTAGAAAATTGACCAGAAAATGCTATGCCTTTAAATGGAAGAGATTCTACATTTGGTGTCTGGGCAGGGGCTGGACCCTTTGTCCTGTCTGGTGGCCATCATTTTGGATTACCTGTGGTTCATCTCCAAAGGGGGACTTTGATCTGCGACCTTTAAGGTGTACCTGGCAGACATCTCTGCTTACTGGGCGCGGGCTGGTCAGCAGTTGGTGGCGCAGGAGAAGATGGTCTGGTGATTTTTCAAAGGCTTAGATTAAATTTCCCCTGTGGCGCGTGAACCACCACCACTGTGGAACTTACTAACATACTAAAATGCCAGCAGAATAGGCCTAACGGTCTTTCGTGTCTGCTTTCGTTTAGTCAGCAGCCCCACCCTGGGTGCGACTTTGCTGCTGCTGCCTTCTCCTTTCCCAGTTCCGGATATTCTTGCTGCATTGGATTTTGCTTCCAGAACCCTTCCTGTACCTGTCCAGCCCTCTTGAACCCCTCCACTGTCTCTGCCTCCACCAGCCCCCTAGGCAGCGCATTCCATGGCTCCACCACCCTCTCAGTGAAGTAGCACCTCCTCCTTTCTCCTAGAATCTTCCCCCTCCAGCTTCCACCCATGCCCTCTAGTGGCCCCATCCTCCTTCCTTGAACCCTGACTGTTCCTCCCTATTTACCCTCTTCATGTATCTGAAGACCTCTATCATGTCCCCCAGTCCCTTCTCTCTTCCAATGTGTACATATTTAGCTCTTGAGCCTCTCCTCATAGGTCCTGTCCCCCAAGCCCCAAATCATTTTGGTTGTCCTCCTCTGGACCCTCTCCAGGAGTTTAATGTCCCTCTTTAAGTGTGGCCTCCAAAATCATGCATGAGTACTCAAGGTGCGGCCTCACCAAGCAGTTATACAGAGGGAGTATCACTTCCCTCCTTCTGGAGGTGATCCCCCTAGTGATGCATCCCAGCATCCTGTTGGCCTTGGCTGCTGCCCTTCTACAAGTCTCTGAGTTGTTCATCTTGACATCCACCACCACCCCCAGGTCCCTCTCAGCCATCGAGACCTGTAGCATCCCCCAGGGTGTACACTTGGCCTGGGTTTCTGGCCCCCAGGTGGAGTACCTTGCATTTCACTGCACTGAACCTCAGCTTCCACTTTCTAGACCATCTTTCCAGAGCCTCCAGGTCCCCCTGTAGGGCCACCTTCCCCTCCTCCCCATCCACCACCGCCCCCAGTTTTGAGTCATCCGCAAAGAGACTCATCTCACTCCTGACTCCTGTCCTTATGTCAGAGACGTAGGCGTTGAACAGAAGGGGCCCAAGGACTGATCCCTGTGGGACCCCACTAATGACCCCTCCTTGGGATGAGACTATCCCGCAACTCACGACCCTCTGGGTCCGGTCCTGGAGCAAATTGCCTTTCCATCTGATCATCTGGTTCCCACCCCATTTCTCCCAGCTTATCCAACAGGCCACGTGAGGAACAGAGTCAAATGCCTTGCTGAAGTCTAGAAAGAGGACGTCCACTGGTCTACCCAGGTCCAAGGCACTCGTCGCCAGTTATAGAACTCCACAAGGTTTGTCTGACACGATTTCCCCAGGACGAATCCTTGCTATCGTCAAGCACCCTGACTTTTCCAGGTCCCCCCAGCCTCTCCTTGACAATGCCCTCCATCACCTTGCCCACTACCGATGTCAGGCTGGCCAGGCCTGTAGTTCCCTACCACCTCCCTTGATTTCCCCCAGATAGGCACTATGTCGCACACCTTCCAGTCCTGGGGCACCCACCCTGTCCTCAGAGAGATGGTGAAAAGCTCCGCCAGGGGTTTCGCCAGGACATCCGCAAGTTCCTTCAGCACTCTGGGATGTAATTTATCCGGACCGGTGCTTTCTCCGTCTTAAGGGAACTGAGGGCTTCCCTCACTCTCTCTGCTGTGATTTCCACTTCCGGTACCTCTTCTCCCTGCTTAGCCCCCCCTCCTGCCAGTGATGCATCCCCCTCTCCCCAGACCCGCTGATCGGTAAGGGGTCCCCCCTCCTCAGTATCTCTGTCTCCTCCCATGTATGATGCAGCACCCCCATTTTCCTCGGTGAAAACTGAGGTGAAGTACTCATTTAGTACCTCAGCCTGCTCCCCCGGGTCTTGTGCCCATTTCTCCCCTGATTTAATCCTGCTAATCTGCCCCTTCACCCTTCGTTTTCCTAATATATCTAAGAACCCTTGTTCCCTCTCCTAATTTCCCTGGCCAGGTTCTGCTCCTTCCTTGCCTTAGCTGCCCTCACCACCCTAGTAGCCTTCAGCCATCAGCTCGTACTCCCTCGATCCCTTTCACTCCTTGAGCACTTGAATTGCTTATAGGCTGCCTTCTTTCCCACACCACCTCCTGGACCTCCCTGGTCCACCAGGGATTTTGGGCCCTACCGCATTTCGTCTTACTCTTGCACAGGTGCTGGTAGCATCCTGACCCCTCTCCTGATGATTTCCCACCTACTATCAGCGTCCATGTCTGACCCAATCCCATCCAAATGCTCCTTAAGGATCCTTCCCATTTCCTTAAACTCAGGCTCGCTTACCTCGCCTTGTAGCCTGCTACCCTCCCTAGGTCCAGGCAGAACCAGACCGTGGCATGGTCACTCCCCACCACTGGGTCCCTTACCTCCAGGCCCCCATTCTGGTCACTGTCTGCCAGGACCACATCCAGTACCCGCGCCTCCCTGGTTGATTCCCCCACCTGCTGAGTTAAGAACGCGTCTTGAAAGACATCCAACAACCTCTGTTCCCTGGTCACGGAGGATGTCATAGTCTCCCAGTCTGTTCCTGGCATGTTTAAGTCCCCAACACCACCACCGTTCCTCTGCCCAGTCTGCAGTGTCTCCCAACATCTGCCACCAGACTCCTCCAGCTCCTCCCAGTGCAGGAGGTCTATACACCACTCCTATTTTTACTGTCTTCCCCCCTTGTTATCAAGGTGACCCAAATCGCTTCCACAGTTCCTCGCCTCCTCTACTCCCCTATGCCAATGCAGTTTTGACTATCATTGCTACTCCTCCTCCCTTCCCTCCCCTGTCCTTCCTGAACATAGTGTAACTCTCCAGGTTCAGGTCCCAGTCATGTCCTGCAGTGGCCCAAGTCTCAGTGACCGCTGCCACCCACTGCTCCTCAGTTAGCATCGCCTGGAGCTCAGGCATTTTATGCCCAAGCTCCTGGCATTTATCAGGACTACCTTCCACCCTTTCCCTATACTTCCATTTCCCCTCTCGTGTTCCCATGGGAGTTCTGTTTTCCCTGGTCTGCACTTTGCCAGTCGACCTTTTCCCGCAATCCTCCAGCTCCCCAGAGGTGGAGACAGAGTCCCTCCTTTATCGGCACCCCTTGACAGCCTTTTCTCCCATCCTCCCCCTTCACAGTTTAAACCCACTTTTCACCAATGAACCCCTCTATTTTCAACAAGGATTCCCTCCTCAAATTGAGATGGAGTCTATCTGTAGCATACAGCTCCTTATCCTCCCAGGTCTCCCCCCAATCCCCCATCAACCCATACCCTCTGGCCTCACACCACTCCCTGAGCCACTGGTTTATCTCCCTAATCTTCCTTTTGTGTTCCCCACTAGCCCTTGGCACCGGCAGGATTTCTGAGAAGGAAACTGTGCATCCTATGTCATGACAGACCCTGGCAAGCTCCCTGAATCTTGCCTGTATCTCTAGCTCGCTATTTTCCTCAATGTCATTTGTACCCAGGTGGACCAGTATGTCCGGGGAACCCCCACAATCCTTTGCCAGCTGATATACCTCGTGCTTAGCCCTGTGCACCGTTAGTCCAGGGAAGCATTTTGTTCTAACTGGCCAGGCTTCTCCCTCCCTATCCCATTTGATACCCTGATCATAGAATCCCCCAACAGGAGCACTCTGACGCTCCTTTTCCTCCATTTCCCCCCCTTCCATGTCCCTCATCCTTTCTACGCCCCTCCACCCAGCCGGCTCCTTGTTCCTCCCCCTATCTGGGTGCCACATGCCACCCCCTCCTTATTTACCCTGGCCACCCCTCCCCTCCAATCCTATGCCTCTCCTCCTCCTGAGTATCCTTCTGTACCTTGCTGACTCCCCCCTCACTGCTCGCGACTGGTCCTTCTCCCCCATCTGCTAAACTAGCCTGGCTCGTCCTCCCTTCCTGTCTCCATTTAGTCCCTCCTTGCTTGTCGTGCTCCCCTGGCCTAAACCCTCAGCTCACTTTACTGAATCCTCCTTGTACTTCTTGTCCTTCTCCTTTACTGTTCCTCCCAACTGGTCCTTCTCCTTGCGCTTTCCTTGCCCCTCCTGCTCTTTCACTGCTCCCCCCCATTTTCCTGCATTCCAGGTTTCCCCCCTGTTCTTCCTGCTATCTGGCCCCTGCCTCCTGCCCCCCACTCCCTTTCCGTCTCTAACCACCCCTGTCTTGGCTACATCACCCCTCATCCTCGAGCAGAAGAAGATTTAAGCGGTTACTGAGTGTAAGGTCTGATCCACCTCCCGCCTTGCTTCCTTCTGTCCAGCCCTGGCCATCTGCCTACTTCCCTGAGAATGTTGTCCCTCTGTCCCTCCTTTGTGAGGGTCCCTAGTTACCTGCCTGCTTCCTTGGTAGTGTCCTTCTGGACCCCCCCAGCCAGGGTCCCTATGTGACCCCTTAGTATTCTCCTGCACTCCTTTCCCTATGCCTCCGCTCCCAGTGCTTGGTGCAACCCCGTGGGAGATCCCCAGCCCCTTCCCCAACCATACCTCCCTCCTTCCCCAGCTGTCTCCTAATCCCCGCAACCTCCTCCCTAAGCTGTGCCAGCTGGTAGCACACTGGGCAACCACAGAACTTCCAAGCCCAGTCCAGTATCATGGCTGCTCCACACCCTGTGCACCCCACCACCCTCCCAAAGATGCCGGCCCTAATGACGTGTGGTTCCATCCCCTTCCAAGTAGGTTTCCTTGGGTGAGCCACCAGGTTCCCCCCTAGTCCAAGATACACCCTACTGCCTAATCAGGTCGCCCACTAATCTTAGAGACAGTCCCACTGTACACCGGTAACCCTGTTACTAGGTGCAGTACAACACATTAAACTTATAAGGGAAATGAACAACTCCCTAAGCTCCTCTCTCCCAGTCTTTAAATCCAACCCCCAGTGGCTAGAACTACATGAGCTGCACCTGCAGCATTTTCCTCAAATTGCAGGGCAGGTGTTCCCCTATAAATTAGCAGAATGCTGGGGAGGGACCTGACTCGAGAGAGAGAGAGAGAGAGAGAGAGAGAGAGTGTATCAGCCCTGTGTCTCCCCTCCAAGCCCAGCAGCCAAAGAACCAGGCCCAAGCAAATCCCACCAAATAGGTTTTAAATCAGAAGAAATAGGCCTCCACCAGCGCAGCCTGTTACACAGTGAAACATCCAACAAATGAGCCCACTTATAGCCACCAAACCAGTTTTCAAACTTCCAACAGCCCCCAAAACAATACCCTGCTAGCCCTTGAAGTAAGAAAGAAAAGAAATAACCTTCTTACCAAGTAAAATCCACAAGAACCCTGTGAAAACAACAAGCAGCAGCTACTGTCCTGGAATACAACTGATCCTGTCCCCTTTCAGTTCTTTGTTGCTGGTTTTGGAAAAGCTCATGGGGAAACCATTTGAATATATGCACAGGTGTGACATGTCTCACCTGTCATGGAAGACTGCCTTCCTGGTGGCTATCACGTCAGCCAGAAGGATCGGTGAGCTCCAGGTGCATTCGGTGGAGTCATCTTACCTGGTCTTCCACAGGCACAGAGTTGTCCTGCGCCCCAACCCGAAGTTCCTCCTGAGGTTGTGTCAGAGTTTTACCTTAATCAGGTGATGACTCTTTGGTGTTCTTCCTAAATCACACCTCTGAGGCCGAACACAGGCTCCGTACTATGGACCTGAAGAGACAACTCGTTTATTACAAAGAGCGCATGGCTGGAGTTTGGGGAGAGGTTCACCAGCTGTTTGTCCCCTACACTGAAGCTGCACCTGGCAGACCTGCAGCCAAGCAGACGATTGGCAGGTGAAATCACTTCCTACATTGATCTCTGCTATAGGTTGGCGGGTAGGGAGCCTCCCGGAGGGCTAAGGGCTCATTCCACCCATCATACTGCTGTCAGTGGCTGCTTCTAGGGATGTTCCTGTCCGGGAAATCTGCAGGGCTGTTACTTGGAAGTCAGCACACACCTTCATTTCCTATTGCCACATTGACCTCAAGTCACGCCGGGGTGCTGGTTTTGGGGTCTCAGTTCTCTAATCTCTTTTCCCTAAATAGGGTGTGTGCACCTTGCCTCCTTCTTCCCCGAAAACTGCTAGGAGTCTGCCAGATGGTGTGGATAGAAAATTTCCGTCCCTGAAACACAGGTTACTCACGTGTAACAGTAGTTCTAAAAGTGGTATATGTTCTTCATCTACACGGACCCTCCCAATCTCCTGGCTTAGGCACACAACCTCTGCTTCCAGGGGCAAGATCTGGTGTCATGGGGTGGAATCTGGGGGTGAGGGGATATACCACATGGGTGGGTGGGAAGAGCCAGCTTGAAGACTTTCAGCACTTCTTAAAGGGAAAGGACTCTGCCAGATAGTGTGGATAAACAATGTATACCACTCCTAGAACTACTTTTACAGGTGAGTAACCTTTGTTTTACACAGTACTCAGTGTTTTATTTTATACAACTTCTGGAGGCGTTTTCTTGCCACAGCAATTTTATAAAATAAAAATACATCGGTGTTCAGCCACGGTCTGGCTGGGATGAGCCGGTCCACCGTCCACTGTCCATGGTTGCTGAAACTTGCCTTTTTCTTTATAAAAGGTTTAATTAAGGAGCACCTGTGGAAGGATTTGTGAACTTTTAATGACGAGGCGGTTCTTTTAACTACTTCTGAGAGTGCTGCGGTGGCTGATACAGGCGGTGATTCAGGGAAGTAGCAGCTTGTGCGTGAATGGGTGAAACCTGACGTGTTAGCTGTTATGACTGTGAATTATCGGGCCACTTTTACTTATTTCTTAAAATATGTTGTATCTCAAAAGAAAGCATCAAGGCAATGTGGCATTCAGTGATAAAAGTCTTGAAAGTGAATCAGTTTGAAACCGGAGAGTGAGGAAAAGCAGCCTGCTTTTCCTCACTCTCCGGTTTCAAACTGATTCACTTTCAAGACTTTTATCACTGAATGCCACATTGCCTTGATGCTTTCTTCTGAGATACAGCATTATTTTTTACAGAAATAAGTAAAAAGTGGCAGATTTGGGCTCATGTGCAGTATATGCACTCAGAATGGTGTGAGGGGATCGCGGCAAGGAACTTCCGGTTTTCCGTTTTTCAGACATGCAGCACAGATGTCTAAGGACTCCGGTTCACTCATGAAGGCTTTATTTCTTTAAACTTCACAGAAACTGGCAGTATAATTTAGTTCTTTAATGAACTACCAGCTTACATTTACCAAAAATACAGCTTTGTTTTAATAAATCCAGTCAGAAGGGAGAGTCTCCTTGGGTTACAGGACACTTCCTGTTTCACGCTTTTGATGGGGACCAGCATCATGTTATGGAAGCTCTGTTTTGTTAAAAAAAGCTACTGCACTATTTAGGGCACTATTTTGCTTTTAAACTTTATGCTCCACAAAACTGCCGTTTTACATTTTTTATTTTGGTTCTAGTAAAACGAAATGGCTCCTAAGTGCAGCTCCAGCCAGTCACACTGGCACTTCTGGTTCTCTGCTCAGAGAAAAAAGTTTCAAGGGCTCGTAATGGGTTAAACTTCAATTGTGACCATGCATTTTTTTTTTTTAAAACTGTAAGTAAGCTGGTCCTCTATTGGCAGACATAATACAAATAGGTGTCTGCCGATTGGCTGGCTTGCAGCTTCACTTAAAACATGACGACACCACAGGACGTCCATCGGAAAGAACAGATGGAATGTGGAGACGTCTCAGGGCGCTACTGGCAACACAGGCTGCAAAAGTAAGTGACGTCTAGAGGCGTTAATGGGTAGAATGAGTTTTAAGAGGGAGGTTTGGGTCAAATTAGGAGGGAGATTGGCCTGCACCTTGCTTAAGAGGGAGATTTGGGTCAAATTAGGAGGGAGATTGGCCTGCTAGTAGGGAGATGCCATAACGTTGTGCGTTTGTCCTTAAATGGTGTCAAAAACATAAGAAAAAAGTAATTACAAAAATGTAATGCATTTCATTTTGTCAAGAATAAGCACTAAAAAGAATAAACAACTAGTTATATAAAGTTATCAGATACATTGTGCATCATTGATTTAATTTTTAAGTGTCTTTATCTGCCCAAAAAGGATGGATATTTTGGACAGAATTTTACTTAAGCAGGATATTTTGTTTCCCAGGAGGGAGGGTGGGAGTTCAGTCAAACAAAACAGGAGTCTCCTGCGTAAAGAGGGAGATATCACATGTATGCAACTGAAACAAAAGGTATGGTCCTACCGCAGAGCCAGAGCTCGCTCGTACATGGTGGGTCAGGAAGTCATGGTCCTTATTCCGGTCTGGAAAGACAAGCTGCAAGCTGAGTGAGCAGGACCGTACAAAGTGGTTAGGAAGCTAAATGGCGTAAACTACACTGTGGAGCTACCTGACCGTGACAGACAGAAAGGATGTACCATGCCAACATGATGTAGCCATATACAAATGGGGCTGACATGGTGTTTGCAGTGTGTAGTCATGGGGAGGGACAGGCGAAGAGACCCCATCTGGACTTGCTGGAAGGGAGCAAGCGGAGGCAGTAAAATTGTCTCCCCAGCTGACTCCGAACCAGATCCAGAAAGTAAGGGAAGTTTTAGCAAACTTTGCCCCTTTGTTTAGCGCCAAGCCTGGACTAACCCCCTTAGCAACACACGATGTGGAGACAGGGACACAGACACGCCACACGGCAGACAGCATATTGGGTGTCAGAGGCTGTCCAAAAGGACGTTAGGAGGGAAGTGGAGGAGATGCTGGATTTAGGATAATCCAGAGATCCCACAGTCCCTGGGCCTCACCGTAGTCCTTGTACCCAAGCCAGATGGCTCGATTCGTTTCTGTGTAGACTGTCGTGGACTGAATGCAGTCATGAAGTCAGACGCCCACCCAATGCCCCGGACGGACGAACTCCTGGCAAGTTGGGGGGGGCAACCTACCTTATGACCATTAACCTGACAAAGGGGTATTGGCAGGTAGAGTTGACGGACACAGCTAGGGAGACGTTGACCTTCATCACTCCGATAGGCTTATTTGAGTTCAAAGTAATGCCTTTCGGAATGAAGAACGCCCTGGCCACTTTCCAAAGGTTGGTGAACCAGGTGTTAAATGGTGCTGAGGAGTACGCCGTGGCATACCTGGATGACATTGCCATCTTTAGTACCAGCTGGGAGGAACACCTGTCACACCTTAGGGAAGTGCTGGGCAGAATACAGAGGGCCGGACTCACTGTCAAAGCCGAGAAGTGCCAGGTGACCACGGGAGAAATGGTATACCTTGGGCATGTGGTAGGCCGGGGACAGCTCCGTTCTAACCAGATAAAAATAGAGGTAATACAGGCATGGCCCAGACCAGAAACTCAGAAGCAGGTCAGGAGTTTTCTCAGGACTGCAGGGTACTATAGAAAATTTGTACCAAATTACAGTACCCTGGCTGCTCCCCTATCTGACCTGACAAAGAAACGGATGCCCAAGAAAATTACCTGGGGCCCAGCCTGTGAGAAAGCCTTTACCAAACTGAAAGAGACGCTGTGCAGTGCTCCTATTTTGACAAGTCTGGACTATAGCAAAACTTTTGTAGTTCAGACGGTCGCCTCAGACGTGGGTATTGGGGCAGTACTAAGCCAGACATCCAGCAAAGGGAGGGACCACCCCATAGCCTACCTAAGCCGAAAGTTGCTCCCCAGGGAACAAGCATATTCCACGGTGGAAAAGGAGTGTCTTGCCCTAGTGTGGGCCCTAAAGAAAATGGAGCCATACTTGTATGGGTAGCCTTTTGTAGTGCAGACTGACCACAACCCCCTGGTTTGGTTGATGCAGATGGGGAAAAACAATGGCAGACTGCTCAGATGGAGTCCTGCTTTATAAGGGTATGATTTGAAAATCGTACATAGGGCTGGAGCCAAGAATAAGAACTCAGATGGACTGTCTAGGGTCTGTGAGGAGTGAACTGATTTGGGAAGCCCATCCCATGTAGGGGATGGATCCCCCAAATTCAGTCTAGGTGGGGAGAAGTGTGACATAGATAGCCAGCTCTGAGTGCTCGAGTGCTGTATTAATTTTTTTTATTACATATAAAATATGTGATGGGAAGGTCAGTTTGAGGAAACTACTGTCTTACTGGAACTGACACATCAAAACTCCCAGGGATACGTTCAAAGGACAGGAGGTATTTTAAACTGCAGAAATCTGGGGTGCAAGTACCTTATCGATTTGCTTTCATCCCAGGAAATAAGATTAGCCATTCATAATTCCCTCAGGGAAAATCCTTTGACTTGCAATAGTTCTCAGGAAGAACTTGTGGGGAGAGGTGTCGGAGAGAGGCCAGAATGGACATTGAAGAGGTTTGATGTCTGGGCCAGGCAGGATCCGGATGAATTTTGAAGGTCAAATACACATTCTCCAGGAAGCCTTGGGAGGACATCACAGAACCTGTGTGTGTGTGTGTGTGTGTGTGTGTGTCAGAACAAAAACCAGTTCTGACCAGTTACCCTGAGGAGAGGAAATTGAGTATGTCACATCATTTTTTTAAAATCTTGTTGGGACATCCTGTGTGGTAACATATAACTTTTAATACACCAAGGCGAAGTTTAATGATCTCAGAGAGGAGGCCGGCTCAGAACTCTTTTATCCAACTGAGCAAGCCTTAGAGACACACAAGACAATTTACTGACTGAGAGAAGAGAGACCCTCAAAGCACTGAAAGAAAGTAAGCATAGACAAGATTAGTCTGAAGTTATAAATAGTAAGAACTGTACTTTTTTACCTGTTTGTTTTAAGGCTGTATGTGTTGGGATATATATTTGTTCTGTAATTATTGTTCTGTTTTGATATTTTTAAAGTAAAGATATTTTTTTACAAATGAAACTGCTGGAGTACCTTGACATTTCTTTTTATTTTAAGTGGAGCTTTTAAAGGTTATAAGTACACTGTGTATGGGCTTATTGTATACCAAACTGGGAAATGGATAGAGTTCTCTAAAAGTCTTGCATAGAGTTCTAAGGGTTCATTTGAAAGACCTGGTTGGGTGCCCGTAGACAAAGATATCTGGCCCCAAGACAGAATTATCTGAGCCTGATAATTGGGCACACTAACAAGAGGTTATCAGTTTGAATCCTTCCAGAGCTTGAGACTAAGGTGACTTGAACCTACAACATAGACAAGAGGGCTACCTTGTTCTGTTCACTGTACACAAATCATACGCTCAGAGATTGCCACTTTGGGAGTAGAGGGCTGACTGACTGGAGCGAGTTGTGACTACCGGTGAGGGGCTCGAGGTCCGACCAAACCATGTTGGGAGGTAGAGTCTGTGGATCAGGAGGTCGACAGAGAGAGTTCGAGGTAGGGGGTTGAGGCAGGAAAAACAGAGTTCAAAAAGAAAGTTGTTAAACAAAAACAGTTTTATTCTTTTAAACCAACAGTACTAATAATAGGAAGCTTAACTATTATCCAGTGTTGCTGTATTTAGTGAGTTTAACCACTAAATGTAAAAATAACACTGCGTCATAACAGACTCTGAGACTTATTCCCCCATTCAGATCGGCTTAGACATAAAGAACAGACTATTTGTTATTAATAAAAACCTCCAACTTCTGAATGAACTAAATGTACACATACTTTAAACGTTTATAGGGCTCCGCGTGGCTAAAAGTCCTGAAAGGTCAATGTTACTACTGTCTTAAGTTAGTTAAGCACCATAGCCATGTGCTGATTTACAGATTACAGTCTTTTCACTTCAAGTATCTCCCTTTTCTTCGGATTCTGACTCCTGGCTTTGTGAGGCATAATCTAGCTCAATTTTCCCCAGCAGTTTATCCACATCCTCCAGGTCGGCAAAATGGAAAGTTTTGTTGCTGTACACCACTTTCAGGCTTGCTGGCATCAGCAGGACATGGTGGACCCCCAGCTGCCGAAGCTTTGACCTGACCCCATCGAATGCCTTGCACCTCTGTCTTGTAGTGTACCTGAGGTCTGGGAAGATGTGGATATTTGCTTCTTGCCATTGTATGGGGTCCTGTTTCCGTATTACTTGGAGAATGCAGTTGCGCCTCCTTCATGTATCCCAGTACGACTAACAAAGCACGCATAGGAGGATGGGCAGAGTCCTGATATAGGCGGGTCCTCTTACATTCACCTTATATGCCCTCTGGATCAAAAATGGCATCAGACTTAGCTGCTTGGGAATCCACTGCTCTAGGAAACTGTGCAGATCTTCTCCTTCCGCCACCTCCAGTAGTCCTATAATACGAATATGGGATGCCTGTGCCCCATTCTCTAGGTTTTCTAAACACTAGCGGAGGAGGGAGTTTTCTTTAATCAGGCCCGACCTAACAACTGTAGCTTTCCCCTCAGATTTACTGGCCTCCAGCGCCACCCCTTCAACCACGGTCAGCTTTGTTTCTACCAACGTGAGCCTCGAGGTAAAGTCATCCATCTTTTTATCTAAATCTTGAATTGCTTTAAGTAGCACAGCATTCGAAGGCTGATTCAAGGTAGGATCTGCAGGCTCCTTGTCTTTGTCCGGGCCTTGTTGCGTTTCTTTCTGTTTCGTCCGTCTCCTCCAGCAGTCATTTTTGTACGACTCATTTTTGTAGAGGGCATTATTTTGGCATGACCAGAATCTGTATTATCAGCTGAGGCTAAAGACAGAACTTTAAGGCAGTTACTTTGCTTTTTACTGCTAAGAATCAATGAAATTGAAAGTCTGGGTGAGGAGCTGCGATGGAGTACTGCTCTCAGTTCGGGTGCTAGCCATCCCTCCAAGCTCATGTTTTAATATCTCCATCTTCTCAGTTGCTCTAGTCTGAGGTGTGGGCCAACACCTGTTGGCCCTGGCAAAATCAGTCAGTAGCCTAAGGCTCCCTTGCTTACCACCATTCCATGGTGGGGATGGTGGAGATTCTACTCCGCTGGAGAAACTCAACCTATTTCCAGTCTGGTAGGGGTGTGGGGCCAAGGAGTGCCAGCAGCCTGTCAACCTTCTCTACTGAGAAATCTCTATTTCTGCTTTTTACCACCATCCCCATGAATACCAGAATCATGACCCAATGTACATGCATGCCGTGGTGCACCATTGTTAGGTCAGCGTGGTGTCTTTCATCAGCAGAAATAAGGAGGACTCTACTCAAAATGAGGTATAACGAGTAATAGCCCTACTGCTGTGCTTATGGGCTGACTTGTGGTGAATGTTATCTGATGTGTTAGACTGGGCTACTTGTTTTCTATCCAAGCAGGCATGCCTCCGTGTTGCCTAGCGCCTCCCAATTCTGCTTCCTATAGGTGGGGCCTATCAATGCATTGTCACTCTTGATGAGGCTGAATGACCAATCAGTGTTGAAGATGTTGCTGCAACAGGAACATTGTTTCTCCCCCCCCGAGCATGTTGCTATCACTGAGATGAGGGCTTGAGCAGTGAACCCATGTCTCCTGCAAGATAGTGCAACCACTGTTGGAGGTACCACCAGACTGTCACCTGATGAATATAGCCATCGACTCAAATTCAGCATCCTGTGTCCCACTGGTGGCAGGGTTACTTCCTCCTCTATCCCCATCTGAAGCTGCATATCCTTACCAACACAGCATCCTCCGCTGGGCCACCATGGACAGTAGGGTAATGGCAGTACTGCTAACCCTCACCAAAGCAGTAGAGGATAAAAACAGCACAGATTCATGGCGGGAGGTCTTGTTAGACCAACCTGACAGTACTAACTGGGTAACCAGGTAGTGAGAATGGCCATGTTATGGATTTACTCTACTTCAATTTCAGCAAGGCATTCAACTCTCTATCTTGCAGAAGACTGCTGAAGAAAGTAGAGGATCTAGATGCAGTGAAGGACAGAGTTCGATAGGGAAGAAACTGGTTGGAAGGTAGATAGCAGGGGCTGTGCTTTACAGAATCAAATCAGGAGAGATGGAGGTCACCAATGAGGTTCCACAAGGATCAAACCTGGGTCCAGTCCTTTTCAATATGTTTATCAGTGACATGTGATAAGGGATCCAGGGAAAGATGCATCTCTTCACAGTCAACCCCCAAGCTCTGTGTCGGAGTACACAGTGGGGGGAGGGGGGATGCAGAGAGACTTGCAAAGGCTGCAGAGGTTGCCAAAGGTTTTGAAATTAAAAGCCAAAACATTCAAGATGAAGCACACATGGAACAAGAACCTCAGAGTACTGAATGGGGGTAAAGCTGGGCATGTCTGAGGAAAGAGAGAATAGGGTTCATCATCAGTGACTCCCTACAACAATCAAACCAGTGTTACCCGGCCTACAGTGAGGCAAACAGGAGGATGGGTTATATAGGTAGAGAAAATGACGGCACAAGGAAGGAGGTATTACTGCCTCTCTAGAAGTCACTGGTGAGGCCCCACAGCTAGAGTACTGTGCCCATCTCTGGAGTCCTCAACTGGGAGAGATAGGGATAAGCTGGAGACAGTGCAATGTTGGGTGACCAAAATGGTTCCAGGGCCAACAGGGCAGAACTTCGAGGACCGACTCAAGGCACTTAACATGTTCTCACTGGATGCCAGACGAGAGAGGAAGATATACTAGAGACCTTCAAGTTCATGAAAGAAATGAGCAAGGTAAATTGTGAGGAACTATTGAGCATTAAGTAGTGCATCAAGAACACAGGGGCACAACTGGAAACTGATGGGGGGGGGCTGAGAATGTTTTACCTGCAGATAGGGTGGTGGAGCCGTGGAACAATCTACCAGCTGAAGAGGTGGGCACTGCACCAATGATTTTCAAACATGGCTGTACACAGTGAAGGGCTGTCATTGCTCAGGGTGGTAGTGGTATAGCAGAGACCATGCCATGTGGTTGGATAGTGAGTTAGAACTCTGTACGGACACTAGGTCCTGGGTTTGTAAAGATTTATGGGGAGACCAATGATGTGTTCCTGACTTCATTGTCTATGTTTATATTACACATCCAGGAGACTCTCCATCATACGAACATATGCAAGAGCCATCAAAGAAGACCACCTGGTATGTCGCGTCATGATGCATGGTCTGGCCTTACATTTACACCACTGACCCTAACCCCCAACTGCCCCTCCTTTACACCCTTTCCTTGGTCCCCAGGGTTCCCTTTGTGTTTGTTGCTGACCCTCTTGAATGCCCCCATCATCTTTGCTGATACCACCTCATCTGGCAGCTAATTCCAGGTGGTCATCACCCTCACCATATAGAAATGTTTTGTGACATCTTCACATCAATATTAGGCTGTGCCTCCTAGTGGTGTTGTTTTCACTCATTTTAAACAGACACTCCTCTTACACTCTGTTAATTCTCTTCATGTCTTGAATGTCTCTATCATATCCGCCTCTGCCTCCTCTCCTCCAGCGGGGCACATCTCCATGGCTCCCAGCCTCTCCTCATAGGACCTAGCCTGTAGCCCCTCTATCATCTTGGTTGCTCTCCTCTGGACCCCTTTCATCATGATGATATCCTTCTTAAGGTATGGATGCCAGTACCTCACCCCATATTCTAAATGTGATCTTACCAATGACCTGTACAGTGGTAAAATAACCTCGCTCAGCCTGCTACTGTATCCCATTGCAATACACCCCAGAATCCTGTTAGCCTTCACCACTGACTTCTTACACTGGGGGCGGGGGGGTTTAGATCACTTGTAATCCGTATCCACTGCCAGGTCATTTGTCCCCTGGTAGACAATGACATCCAGATCCTCCATCCTTACTACCGCATCTTGAGATCATCTTGATTTGCTCTCCATCCCTCCATGCTGTGCCTCCTGGAAGTCACTTGACATCCTTCTCCAACCTACCTGTCCCCAATTCCACTCTCAGGAGGTACCTGCAGATGGGGCAGCACAGCATCATCCAGAATGTTCTCATGAAACTAATGCCACGCACTCACTACTCTGCACTGCACCACTCCCTACTTCTTCACTGACTGTACTAACCGTCCACTCCCCTGTCCTATACAGGCTATCATGATGCCATACAGTGCCCTCGGCTCACGACTGACTACCTCCTGTACTCTTTGTTTCCCAGACTATATTTTGGCACCTTGTAGATTTTCTCTGTTCTGCTAGGTGCTAGCCGATTTATTAATTTTGTTTTTGTCGCTTTACTCCTTCTCTTTTCTGCTCTGCCCCAATGCAAGACTGCAATCCCAAACTTATATAGTAAAGTGGTTGTATTTTGTAGTTGTATCCTCTACTGTCTCTAAGCAGGAAGTTGAAATCTGTATCCTGGTTGTCTGCCTATAAAGTGAACTAGCCGGGGTGTGTGGGCAGGTGGGAGGGAGGGCATTAAGTCCCTCGATGTGCTTTAGAAAAACAATGAGGAGGTCAAATAATTTGCTCATGAATGAACAATACAATAGAGGGTCTGGTAGTGGGGATTCAACAGCTCTAATGACATTATAGATATAAGTGCACTTGTTTAACCAGACACACATATAATCAGTTACACTGGTGGTAGTGTTCCCACCCACCATCACCGATCACTATCCAGAGTGAAAGCAAAAAGAGTCTCTGTTGCCACTGCCCTTTACCTCCCGCCATCACTGAGCTCCACCACAAGTAACCCCCCCCAAAAAAATTACCCTGGTGCTACTGGTCTCCCCACCCCCACTATGCCATCATCAATCGCAGTCCAGAGTAAAACAAAAATATGTCCCCTCCACCTTCGCTGATCGCCAGCCCAAGTAAAAAAATTTTACAGTCGTGCTACTATTCACCACCACACATTCACTGATTGCAGGTCCGATTAAAAAAGGGATCCCTAGTGCCTAGTGGTCCCTCCACCCACCCCATCAAAGTTGCCATTGTGACATGCCCACCACCCACCCAGATCTCCTGTATAGTACATAGTGAGGTAGTGAGTTCAAAAACAGTGGGGAATTCTAGAATGCATGGGACAGACATAAAGGCAATTCTGTTGGGGGCAGGAAGAAAAGCAGGTTGTTGGGGGCTGTGCAGCCAAGCAAGATGGTGTTTTAGAACTAAAACTCTAAATCTTAATCAACAACTACATAAAATAAAAGCCATTTTTGACGTTCATCACAGAACTAAAGAGTTTATCAGGCATCGAATACCAGCTGAATCAGAATGCGAATTCAAAAAGGATAAGGCGCATCAGGATGGAACAAAAGTAAAAATACTTCTGGTCCCCAGCCATGAGAGCCACACAGGGCCGCATGGAATCCCCGACTGAGTTCGGTGCAGAAACACTACAAAGCATTGGATTTAAATTAAATTGACTTATCACATCGGTAGCCAACCTCTCTGAAAAATTTGACACCCTGGGCATTAAACAGAGTTACCACCCTGGAATCAGCTATGTCCCTGTTGCAAACAACCACCACAGAGACTAAACAGCAAGCTGCAGCCACTATGGGAGCTATGAGTACCCTGGACAAAGAGAACGCTCATTTGCGGTCCTGAATTGAGACTTTAGAGAACCAGGCCCAATCGTCGAACCTGCGGATTGTAGGCATGCCCAAAAAGAAGTGAAGGGATCATTTGCCACTGTTTATTAAAGAATGGCTGGGGCAACAACTAGAACAGCCCTGCCAGGCGAGATATCCCCATACAGAAAGCATATAGGGTGGCCTATGAGGGCGGCAGGACAACCCTTAGGCCCCCAGAGCAACTGTCATGGTTCTGGATGGAGTGCGTACTAAAGACCACATACTGGTATTGGCACGACAGAAGTGCACACTATTCTACGAGGGACAGCAAGTCCACCTCTTCCTCGATCTAAGCTACACTATGCACCAAAGAAAAAAAATGCTTTGATGGGGTGCGAGCGATTTTGAGGGAAGTGGACATAGCACATGGCCTAGTTTTCCCTGCCAGGCTAAGAATTTTGCATCAGGGCCGGGTGTTTCTCTTCAGTGACCCCAATGAAGCTCAGAAATGGGCCCAATGACATGTACCAGTTTCCCGACAAAGAGAAATTTAACCTGAATCAGAATCGGAAGACAAGGATGGTCTGAATACATGAACACTTGAAGAGACTGTCGGTGGTCAGGTTTGTTTCGAGACCCTTTTCAGTCTATTAGATCCGTCCCTCCTATTGGAACTCATTCCTAACTGGACAGGTCGTAACTAATTGCTATGGAGAAGTAAAAACTCTCTTTTTTTTGGTTGCTGCAGTGTGAGGCTTCCTGGGGGGGGGGACTGAAAGTATTGTACTGATATTGGTTCTCTGAAGTTTATCTGAATGTCTATAAAGAACTGGAAGTTGTAGCTTGCTTTAGTTTCAAATAAAAATGTTCCATATATAAAACAAAGTTTAGCCTTAATGGTTTTTCTGTGATCTCAAATTGTTGCTGGGAATATTTTTTGAGCTGAAGTTAAACTTGGGAGAGAAACCTATTACAGGTTAATTAAATATGGAAAGTGCAGGAAATACTTGTTTTCCTATTTCAGAAATAGAGGCTGGATAGTTTACAGGTTACTACATTCTTTATAATTCCATGCTGCCTATGGGCTTGTTTAACACAGCAGTTTATTTAAAATTATATGTTATAAAATTGATGGGACCCCCTCTATGATGTATCTTAAGGGGCAGCACACTCTTTTACACTCGCATGTATTAAGAAGGGTGGCGCCCAGTGGTTTCTTTTAACAGTAATTTTTATATGTACTGCTCCAGGAGTCAGACTGTAGGTTTCATTAGCAAAACAATAAAAATCAAGTTTAAGAAAAAAAGGAAGTAGGCTGTTCATTGACTAGAATCTCCAGCCTATCCACTATGTAGGAAAGGGGCAGACTGGGTAGGCCAAGCGGTCCTTATCTGCCGTCAAAGTCTATGTTTCTATGTTGCAACATTTCATTGATTTCTAGCAGCTACCCTCCCTGTCCCTGATCCCTTGTATGCTGGTGACCCAAAACCTGTCCTTGAGAGTAGCGGACCCCCTACCCTGGCAGGTAGTGTCCCACCAACCTGCTCACCCTCCAGACCAATGGATTTCATCGGGGAGCCTGACAGGCTCTTCTCTAACACCCAATATCCCGACACACGGAATCCTAAATGCCAGCAACGGAATTTAATTGTTTTGGGGGCTTCAACGCATCCCCCAATACAGTGGGCTTTGCCACCCCTCTCTACTTGATATAACAAACTCCGCTGTGGGCATAATTCCGATGTCAGGATATTGTGTGTCGGGAATGTGGTGTCGGACGTCTGGGTGTCGGGCTTTTCCATTTTGCTAAAATGAAAGTATACCAGACCAAGAGCTGGCAACCATCACATCCCTCCATTCTCCACCACGGACAGTCGCCAACTCAGTTTTCAATGACCATGTAATGTATACTGGTATAGTGGTGGGACAGTAAAAACCAGGGTGTGTGGTGGTCTGCTAGACACCTGGGACAGGTTTTGTGTTACAGTATAGCTGATTGGGTACAGTGAGAGGGTCCATTAGATCACAATCACCAACACTTATTGTCACCTATCACAACATATGCAATTTCTCTATGGTTCAGAAGACTGCTGAAAGTGTGCACTGTCATTAATTTACCATGGCTTGCGTGCTCTCTCTCTCTCTCTCTATATATATATATATATATACACATATATATATAAATTTATCTGCATCAACTGTACTCGGTGGATTAACTGCTCTTTCTATGCAAATAAATGTGGATAGAAAAATTCATGTATATATTTCTTATATTTAATGGAAAAGTCACTTAGGCAGTGATCTGGCTAAGAACATATGTTTCAAAAATGACTGTTTTGTGAACTTGGGCAGGTGTGTTACCCATGCATGCAAAAAGCTGGTAATTACACGTCAGGGCAGGTTACTGAAAAACTAGTCCAGCTTGCCGATACTGGCCCGTTGACTCGATGGATGCCGTGGTGCCTGATTGGCCATTGCCATAATCACTTAGATTTCCCTGTTGTACACTGTCACACTCTGCCGCCCTCGACTGTCCTGTGCCACCATGTCAGCGATTTCCTTGGTGTATGTCATCCACCACCCTCTTATCGCATGATGCCATATTAAAACTGATTGCTGTGGTGTCTGTGGCACCACCTGCCCTCTGATGCCCCGGCCCCGACACTGTGATGTTGGGCAGGGGGCATTGAGCAGCTGGTGTCACGGAACACAGCAATCAATACTATCATGTTGTCGTGTAAAAAGGAGGGTGGAAGATGACAGCAGACACTAGGGAAACGGCCATGACATGGTTGCACGGGACAGTTGAGGGTGGCAGAAGGTGACAGCAGTACAATAGGGAAATCTAGTTTTTATGGCAATGGAAAATCAGAGTCTGTGGACACCAGGACATCCATCGAGTAAAAGGACCAGGGTGGGGCTGGATGGATCCACGAGAAGCTTTTAAGTAGCTTTTTGTATGCATGGGTAACATCATATGCCCAAGCTCACAAAACTTTCATTTTCTGAAACATATGGGGTGGGGGGTGGAAAGGATGAGAAGGGACTTGGCAAGGTTGGAGGAGTGGTCAAAAATATGGCAGTTTAGATTCAATGCAAAGAAGTACAAAGTAATGCACCTGGGAAACAAAAACCCAGGGGAAGAGTACACAATTGGAGGGGGGTATTAACAACAACAAAAATGGAAAGAGACCTGGAGGTAGTTATATCAGATGATCTAAAGGTAAGCAAACTGTTATGTGTAGTACAGCATTAAAAAATGTTAAGACAATACAGCTTGAAGAGAATGAACTTCCTGTAACTGTGCCTGTGTGTTGAAGTCAGCGTTTTCCTCTTATGTCTGTGCTGAACAGAAGTAAACAGAGAAGGCCTAGATATCAGTGTGATGTGTTTTCTTATTACCAAGACCCTGATGTGTTTAAGGTACTTATTTTCGGACTTCTGGTGCAGCTCTGGAGCTAATGGCAGCCTAAGATCTGAGCTCCATTCCTACTCCCTCCCAAATTTGTTAAAAAAAGACATAAATTTTAACAAAAATGGCAGCCAATGGAGGAATTTATACAGATGGCTTCAAATACACATAAGGGAACTACAAATAGATTTGCAGTGCTACTGACCGAAGAGAAATTGGACGGTGAAAAATTGGACTCGGAGACCTCAGAGTTGTCGTAGGCCCAGACAGTATCTTCAGGCAAGAAATCAGCATGCAAAAACCAAAAAAACAAAGATATCATTCTGAATGACAAACTGGACAGAATAATAACAGACCTGCAAGATATTAAAAAAGATTTCCAAGACTTTCGATCAGACCATGATCTTCTCCGTGCAGACAAGCTGACTTTACAATCCCAGGTAGTAACGTTGGAGCAGGCTAACTCGGAGCAGGCTGTAGGGACTTCCCAGATTCAATCTACACTAACTCAGCTTCTGGACATTACCAAAGCTATAGGAGAGCGGCAGGAAGATGCAGAGAACAGACAGAGATGCTGAATATTCGGATTTATGGAATAGCGAGGGGAGAGACAGGAGAGGCTATATGGAGAACATGTTGAGAGAAGTGCTGGACTTAGAACAGGAATTCCCAGTGGAGATAGAGCGGGTTCACTGCACACTCAGACCCAAGCCCTCAGGACCGGAGGCACGTCCCCATTCTGTAATCATTCGATTCCAGAGTTATCGCATGAAAGAAATAATATTACAGAAAGCATGGACTATGGAGGAAAGTATTTCTGGGCAAGCAAAGACTCTTCTTTGATGATGACTGTGTGAGAGTTACAATGCAGAGAAGACAGGAATATGTGTCCTATTTCCATACAGTACATAAGACACCTTAAATTAAAATTCCAGCACCCTACCCCTCGAGACTGATGATACAGTATCTTAGTAGACAAGTCACTTATGATATGGTGATGAGTGCGATGGAGGACTTGAGACAGAGAGGCTTTGAATTACCATCCAAACTCCTGGGGAGGCTGAACAATAAGGACTTGGGACTGATTGAAAACAAGCGACCGGGGAAGGATGCGCAGCAAGCACTTCTCAATGAGATCAAGAAACTCCTGGGTCAATTTACCACTAATGTAATGTAACCCCCCTACAAATGGGGGTTCCTGAAAAGTCTTCTTTGAGCTTGCCTAAATGCTCACTGCCCGGCTGATGTCCTGCGTTTTTAGCAGTTCAAATGTATTGCCAGAGAGTGCCTTATAGCCTCCATGTGCTGTCTCTTTAAGAGCTGCCTAGATTGCAGTTATAATTAACCTGGGAGGGGGCTGAGTGTTGCTATGCTCTAGTCCCACCCAGACTGCCAGATAATCGCTCTGCCATTGCAATTAGCCATTGCTATTAGCGCAGAGGGAGCTCTGTTAGAAGATGTACTTACTCGCTGATCATTTGTTAGAATAGTAATAATATTGCAGTTTGTTCTAACATGCCTTCTTTGCAGCATGGACAGTTCTGTTTATTTCCACCATCTTGGTCCTGGACTGCCAAATGGGCCAATCAGTACCTTTGGGGACTTTAAAATGGAGCCTGTCCCCAGGGGTCTTAAACAAAGAAACATAGAATTTGACGGCAGATAAGGACCGCTTGGCCCACTCAGTCTGCCCATTTCCCTACCTAATGGATAAGCTGCAGAACCTAGTTAACCAGCAGCCTACTTCTTTCTACCCCCACCCCCTAGAATTGCCTTATGGCTGTCCCATGCATGCTTGAATTCAACCACTGTTTTTGACTCCACAGCCTCCTCCGGAAGGCCGTTCCATGCATCCACAACCCTGTCTGTGAAAAAATACTTCCTTACATTACCTCTGAGCCGCCCCCCATCTTCAAATTGTGCCGCCTTGTTCTTGCACACCTCTTTTTTTGAAAGATGCTACCCTCTTGGACTTTGTTGATTCCCTTGAGGTACTTGAACGTTTCTCTCATGTACCCCCTCTCCCTCCTTTCCTCGAGGCTATACATATTAAGCTTCTTTCGTCTCTCTCTCTTCATATGTCTTCGGTTGCAGACCCTGCACCATTTTAGTGCCCTCCTCTGGACAGCTTCCATCCTGTCTATGTCCTTGCAGAGATTGGGTCTCCAGAACTGCACACAGTACTCAGATGGAGTCTCACCAGCTGTCTGTATAGAGGGATAACAACTTCCTGTTTTCTACTGGTGATGCCTCTCCTATGCATCCCAGTATCCCCCAACCCTCCTTACTGCCCTCTCACATTGCTTGCCCACCTTTAAGTCATATGATATGACTACCCCAGGTCCCTTTCCATTTTTGTTGTTGTTAGTATCTCACCCCCATTGTGTACTCTTCCCTGGTTTTTGTTTCCAAGGTGCATTACCTTGCACTTCTTAACATTAAATCTAAGCTGCCATACATTTGACCATTTCTCTAACCTTGCCTAGTCCCTTCTCATCCTTTCCACCCCATCTTGTGCATCAACTCTGTTGCAGATCTTTGTGTCATCTGCAAAGAGACATACTTTTCCTTCAGTCCCTCTGCAATGTCACTCACAAGACATTGAAGAGACTGATCTAATACTGAACCCTGCGGCACCCCACTAGTAACCCCCCTTTCTTCAGAGTGGACTCCATTTACTATTACCCTCTGTGTCCTATTCTCCAGCCAATTCTTTACCCAGGCTATCATCTTGGGACCCACTCCCAGGCTGGCTAACTTGTATATTAATCTTTTGTGTGGGACTGAGTCAAATGCCTTGCTAAAGTCTAGGTAGGCCATGTCCACAGCCCCTCCCTGATCTACTACTTTGGTCACCCAGTCAAAGAAATCTATTAGATTCGTCTGGCATGACCTTCCCGCTGTGAATCCATGCTGCCTTGGGTCCTGTGCCCCTCTGGCCTCTAGGTGCTTGACAATTCTTTCCTTCAGAAGTGATTCCATCATTTTCCCTATCACTGAGGTTAAACTAACAGGTCTGTAGTTTCCTGCTTCTGCCCTGCTCCCACTTTTGTGAAGGGGAATCACATCTGCTCTTCTCCAGTCCTCAGGTACCACCCCATCCTCCCATGATTTGTTAAAGAGGGTAATCAGTGGTGTCACTAGTTCTACCCATAGTTCTTTTAGAATTCTGGGATGTATCTCATCAAGCCCCATTGCTTTGTCCACCTTCAGTTTTAAGAGTTCTTTCAGAACCCTTTCTTCTGTAAATGGGCTGGTATCAACTTCTGTATCCAGAGTGCTTCTATTGTTTGTTTTAGGTACCTCCCCTCTTCGTTTGTAAATACTGAGCAAAAATATTTGTTTAGTATCTCTGCCTTTTCACAGTCACCTCTGCCCCCCCTCCCTTTATTAAGTCTCACTATCCCTCCTTAGTCTTCCTTGCTCCCTGATGTACCTAAAAAGGTTTTATCCCCTTCTTAACTGAGTTGGCTATTTTTCCTCGGTTCGGGCCTTTGCTGTTCTGACTGCCTTCCCAGCTTCCTTTGCTTTAACTGATACAATTCTCTGTCCTGCTCCTTCTGTGATTCCTTGTACTTCTCTTGAACCTTCACTGCCACCTCCTTGAGAACCATAGTGGTTTCTTACATCATTTGTTTTGTTTATTTTCTTCACACAAAGGCTTGTTTCCTCTGTGATGGCAGTTTTATTATTCCCCATTGTTCTTCCACCCTCCTTCCTGCCCATTTGCTAGTGCATTCCTTAGGCACTCACCCATTTTAGCAAAGTCAGCCTTCTCGAAGTCCAGTACTTTTGCCTTTGTAAGGCTTGACTCTATTGCTGTGAATATTGTGAACCATACTGTTTGATGGTCGCTAGTTCCCAGATGGCTACCCACTTCTACATCTGTGATCCTCTCTCCATCTCCATTTGAGAGGACCAGGTCTAAGATTGCTCCCTCTCGAGTGGGTTCCAATACTAGTTGTCTAAGGCATGCCCCCTGTAGGGCATCTAGAATAACCCCACTCTTAGAAGTGGCTGCTGCAGCCTCCAGCTGCAAAATTCTGTGGGAATTATAGTTTTGGGCTTTTGGTGCCTAAATGAACCTGGAGGGGGAGCCCTTGTTGTGACTGACAGACAGATCAGTCAACCAAACCTTTCAGATCCTGGGGAAAGTCCCAGGCTGCTTGCAGCTACTTTCAGTTTGAGTTGGGAAGTGAGAGAAGTAACAGCTCGAGATAGTCGAGCAGTAATCCTGCATAGATTCACAAGGGAGAACTGTGAAAGGGCTGAGTTTTGGCCTGCCTGTCTGCCTGTTGTTCCTGAGAGGGAAAATAGAGTTGATTTGGACTGAATCCGAGTTGTGAGAACGATTTAAGCCACTGGACTATGACCAAGTTTTAAACTGAAGAAGACCGAAAATTTGCTAAATGCGATTGGCCTGTCAGGATTTCCAACCACCTCTGAACTCCTGGTTTGTGCAGAGACTCTGTAATTGCAACCGGATAGCAATTTGCCTGGTACAGTAGAATTTCTTACATGTAAATGTGCTGTGTGCTGTTAGTGGGTCATGATTTGGTTCCCCACTGTGTGCTGAACAGTGTTCTGCTTGCTGGAGGCTGCATCCAGCTCCCACGGACTGAATCCGTATTAATCTCCATTGGGCCTGGGTTTTGCCACACTGGCCCAGCCAGACTACCCACTGCACAGAGAAAGCCACTGACGAGAGACCTGCCTGGGGATCAGCCCCCTGCTCACGCTTTGAACAGGAACAACGCCTTGGTGATTCGTGTGGGCCCTGCTTCTCCTGCCACTCCAGTTCAACAACCTGCTGTCTCGATTTCATCCTGCCTGTGTCCTGTATTGCGTATCGTGAGTAAACAACAGCTAAATCTAAAGTGTTGTCATCTGATTGCTTTGTTGTCTTTTCTGTCACAAACTGAGCCCTCCGGCTCCGGATTACAAATAGTGTGTGTTGTGCATGTTGCTTTCTTCCATCACAGGGCCCCAACCAGCTGCGAGCGGCCTACCGGGCAACATTCCTGACTAACCCGTCTTCCTACCTAGGTACCCAGAGTGTGTGACTGTGTAAGGACTCTGAAGTGCATGCATAACTGTCTGATTGATATAGCCTTTAAGCAAATCAACCAATTATGCCCCTCCGTTGTTTAAGTCCCTGAATAAATCAGATATAACTCTTTTGCATTTAACCTGACTGTGGTTCCAGTTTGTGCCAAGAGTACTTTACTCTTGCTATTTGCTATACATAACCTTGTTTGACAGGGGTCCCCAGGGTCAAGCTAGAGGAACCAGCCCTGGTGGTAAATGCAAACAGTGTGGGTAATTGCATGGTGAACAAGGGTCATTGTGAAAGTGATTATTGTATATTGTTCAGACCACTAAAAGGGAAAGGGGGGGTTACAGTGTCCCGGAGGGCTGTGCCCAGGTTAGCTGGACCACTAACAACCCTGACCTCCGGGTGGAGGCACCTGTTTCAGTACCCAAGCCCCTTAACCTGCTACTAGCCAAGCAGGCAGGGGTAGTAGCCCTTGGGATAGCACCACCTAGGGGTTACATCTTGGAGATTCACCGCTGGGATTTTGTGTCTTCTACTGGCTGAAATTATGAATTATTGTCAAATATAAATGGCTACCCCAACAGAAGTGGCTGTGCACCAGTGGTGGGGTGGTGTACAGACAAAGATTGACCCCATAATACTTTGCTAATACTGGATATACCTATGGGCATTAGTAAGAACACTGTTGAGGGGGCACTTTCTAAAGTTGACTGTTTGAAAAAAGCTGTAGTGGTGGGTTGACAGGCTGATTTAACCGCCCAAACTCTCACGGCCTTGGTGGAGTGTAGCGACCCCCTGGACAGTTCAATGGTGCCCCAGACTATCACTCCAGAAGGGTTCCCAGCCGCCTGGAGGGTGATAACCAAAGATAGCAAGGATCCCTTAGAGGATGAGCCCCCGCCGTTATCTGAGTTTTTTGAGGAGAAGTTTGCCAAGTAGTTACTGGAGGAGGGCAAAACTGTGGAGGAGTTAAAAAAATGATTCCTGCCACCTGGGAGTGTCACCTCCCCACTGTCCACACCTGTTCCAGCACCTGTTTCTTTTACCAACTTTGGTACGTGCCTCTGAGCCAGCAAGTAGTCATGACCCTTACCTCAAGCTCAAGGTATTCTCTGGCACCCGCCCTACTCCTAATGGGGAAGTTGACCTGGAGACCTGGATAGACTGTGCTACTCTTGCGGTACAAGACTGGCAATGCTCAGAGGCTGAAAAAAGGGCCCACCTGGGGGAAAGCCTCCAGGGACCCGCCCTACATACTTTTCGCTCCCTGAGGTCCTCTGACCCTGACGCCAAAGCCCAAGAGTACCTAGTCACCCTTGAAAATGTGTTTGGGGGCACCACTAGTGTCGAGGCCTTGAAATGGTACTTAAAGATGTTAGACAACAGCTGGAGGAATTGTTATCTGCCTACATGGATCGATTAGAGGGAATCCTACAAACCATTTTTTGGAAAGGAGGATGGGCCTCTAGTGAAGTGGACCGGGTAAGACTGGATCATATACTCTGCTCTGCCTGGCACTCCAGCTGGGTGTTGCTCAAACTGCAACTGCATCAAAGGAAATCTGGTCCCTTGCCCTTCCATGTGTTGATGAAGGAGGTACAGGAAGTTGAGGGGAGGAAGGCTTTGAGCCCTGCGCAGTCGTAGCTGCTGCAACCCCTGCTCAAGGTGCAGGGTCGTCGCTGATGGCCTGGAATCACCACAATCACGTGACAGAATCCGAGAACTAAATGTCAGCCCAGGGGCCCAGCCAGAGAGGGACTGCTACGGATGCTTGCCATGGGATGAACTGCTGAGGGAGTTCAGAGAAACAAAAACGGTCTCTTTATAAGGCCACTCCTGCGAGTACAGGTCCCGATCCTTATTCGACTGCATCTGCTATGGGGGGGGGGTGCACACCCAGGCATCTCCTGCTGACAGCAGCTCAAAAATTGATGCTTTGACTATGAGGTAGGAGAATTGACGAGATGTCTCCAAATGCTTGCCACACAGCAGACAGAGGTGGAACCAAGGTTTTCAGTTGGTAGTACCCTGCCTCAGCTCTCAATGTGATTGCCTCAGTCATATCAGACCCCAGAAAGCATATTTTGCCATAATTGTGGGATTGATGGGCACATGAAGAGAATGTCTGTCCCAAAAGACCTAGATAAAGTTGTACAGACTTCAAGGGAAGCTTCAGAAAGCGACTCCATGGCCAAGGAGCACCAGAAATGACCGCAATGAAGGATTGAGAAATCCTAGTTCAAATTTCTTTGTGGCTAAATCATCTGTCCAGGCCTCTGCTACTGCCTCTCCAGACTGGTCCAGAATAGTGGGCCCTTCGATGGAACTTCTGTGACTGTTAATGGTATCCATGCTCGGCTGTGCTCTATAGCGAGTATAGTGACCACTGCATTCCAGGACTGGTATGACAAACACTTATCTGACGCCAACTACAATCTCTGGAAGGTTTGCATGTGTGGGGCCTGAGCGACAAGTCTTATCCCTACCTAGGATATGTCCGGCTCTGGTTGTCTTTCCCTGTGACCGTAACTGGTGTAGTTGAACAAGTAGAGACACTAGCCCTGGTGTGCCCCACCTACGGGATTGTATGATGGGATTCCCTTGCTCATTGGAACCAATGCTGACGTGTTTGGAAGACTAGCACAGTTGTGTTATGAAAAACAAGGGAAACGGACTGAGTGGGCACTGAGAATCCCAGCCCTGATAAAGAGAGCCTATGATCTGCAAAATGGACTACCAAAGCCGACACAGATGAGCGGTGGGGACAGTGTGAAGAAAGATCCTGATTCTCTGGTACTCCATCCCAATGCTCAGTACACCACTCAGGGAGAGATTCGCATTAGAAAGGAAGTGAAAAATAAAATATTAACGTTGGATGCACCAGGTGATGGAAAGCTGCCAGAGGGGTTATTGGTTAAATCCAGCATTTTGCCTGCCTGTGCTCACGGCTGTGCATGACGAGTGATGGTCCAGATTCGGAATGTGTCAGATCGGGAGGTCCAGTTGGACAGTGGTGCACCCTTGCTACAGTACACTGCACAGACACTGCTGTATTACCCAGCAACAAGTACTCTGGTGAAAAGGAAAGAGTGACCCTGGACTTTTTTAACTTTGGTGATTCCCCGTTGCCAGCTGGATGGAAGGCTAGAATTAGCAAGAAACTCGCCCAGAGAGACCAAGTGTTTTCGTTAAAAGAATGGGATGTGGGTTGTGTCCAGGGTGCAGAGCATCACATACGCCTGCATGATGACCGGCCATTTCGAGAGAGATATCCCGACTCCTCGCCCCAGCGGACATAAATTATGTTAGGAGGCACCTGCAGGAAATGCTCGCTGCTGGCATTATACAAGAATCAAGGAGCCCATATGCCTCTCCCATTGTGGTTGTGCGTAAGAAGAATGGGTTTTTGAGGATGTGTGTTGATTATCGAACCCTGAACTGGTGGACTATCCCAGATCAGTACACCATGCTCCGTATACAAGATGCCCTGGATTGCTTGAATGGGAGCAAATGGTTCTTGGTATTGGATCTTCGCAGCGGATATTACCAGATTCCGATGACCCCGGAGGACGGTGAGAAAACAGCCTTCATCTGTCCTTTGGGGTTCTACGAATTCCTGAGAATGCCACAGGGGATTCTGGGTGCCCCGGCCACCTTTCAGTGACTGATGGAACGTGCGGTGGGAGATATGAACTTGCTGGAATGTCTAGTGTACCTAGATGATGTCATTGTGTTTGGATGCACATTAGAGGAGCATGAGACCCAACTGTTTAAAGTGCTGGACCGATTGGAAGACTTCAGCCTCAAGCTGTCAATCGACAAGTGCCATTTTTTCAAACCTCCGTGAAGTATGTGGGACACACAATATCTGCAGAAGAAATAGAGACCGATCCCAGTAAGGTTGGAGTCACTGACTACTCGCCCCAGCCCCATAACTTGAAAGAACTACAACGTTTTCTGTGGTTCTGTGGCTACTACCGAGGTTCATAAAAGACTATTCAAAGGTGACACGCCGCTCCTGAATCTTACCCAGGGTTACCCCTACCAACCGTAAATACAAGAAAGGGTCTGTCAAAGAACCAGAAGGTATACTTCCGCACAGGTGAACTTTTGAGCCCTGCTGGACACCTGAATGTGAAGCAGCCTTCCACAAAGTCATATACCAGCTCACCCACACCCCATCCTCGCCTATGCTGACCCTACCAAGCCCTATGTGCTGCATACTGACACTACCGACTACTGAATTGTTCAGTATCTAGAGGCCAGTGGGCACAGGACCCAAGGCAGCGTGGATTCATGATGGGAAGGTCGTGACAGACGAATCTAATAGATTTCTTTGACTGGGTGACCAAAGTAGTAGACCACGGAGGGGCTGTGGACATGGCCTACCTAGATTTTAGCAAGGCATTTGATACAGTGTCACACAAAAGATTAATACACAAGTTAGCCAGCCTTGGAGTGGGTCCCAAGGTGGTAGCCTGGATAAAAAATTGGCTAGACAACAGGAAGCAAAGGGTAGTAGTAAACGGCATCCACAGTGAAGAAAGGAGGATTACTAGCGGGGTACTGCAGGGTTCAGTACTGGGACTGGTCCTTTTTACTGTCTTTATAGGTGACATTGCAGAGGAACTGGAAGGAAACGTATGTCTCTTTGCAGACCACACAAAGATCTGCAACAGGGTTGATACACAAGATGGAGTGGAAAGGATGAGAAGGGACTTGGCAAGGTTGGAGGAATGGTCAAATGTATGGCAGCTCAAATTCAATGCAAAGAAGTGCAAGGTAATGCATCTGGGAAACAAAACCCAGGGAAGAGTACACAGTGGGGGGTGAGATACTAACAACAGTAAAATGGAAGAGGACCTGGGGTAATTATATCAGATGACCTAAAGGTGGGCAAGCAATGTGAGAAGGCAGAAAGGAAGGCTGGGGGATACTGGGATGCATAGGGAGAGGCATCAATAGTAGAAAACAGGAAGTTGTTATCCTCTGTACAGACAGTTGGTGAGACCCCATCTGAGCATTGTGTGCAGTTCTGGAGACCCCATCTCCGCAAAGACATAGACAGAGTGGAGGCTGTCCAGAGGAGGACATCAAAATGGTGCAGGGTCTGCACCAGAAGACATACAAAGAAAGACTAAAGGAGCTTGAGGAAAGAAGGAGAGAGGGGACATGATAGAAACTTCTCAAGTACCTCAAGGAATCAACAAAGTCCAAGAGGGTAGCATCTTTCAGAAAAAGAGATGTGTAAGAACAAGGGGGCACAATTTGAAGACAGAGGGGGGACGGCTCAGAGGTAATGTGAGTAAGTATTTTTTCACAGAGAGGGTTGTGGATGCATGGAACAGCCTCCCTGAGAAGGTCGCGGAGTCATGAACAGTGGGGGAATTCAAGAATGTATGGGACGGACATAAGGCAGTCCTAGTGGGGGTAGGAGGAAGTAAGCTGTTGGTTAACTAGGATCTGCAGCTTATCTGTTAGGTAGGAAAATGGGCAGACTAGGTGGGCCAAGCAGTCCTTATCTGCCATCAAATTCCATGTTTCTATGCTAGTTTTCAGGGCCGAGGAGCTGTGCTGTATCAAGAACATGAGGATGGTTTGAGACCGGTAGCTTTCGCCAGCAGGAGTTTAACCCCGTCACAGCGAAACTATCCTGTGCACAAGCTGGAGTTCCTTGCCCTAAAATGGGTCATTGTTGATCAGTTTCATGAGTACCTCTATGGGGCAAAGACACTGGTGAAGACCGACAATAACCCATTGACCTATGTACAGACTTCAGCTAAGTTAGACGCCACTGGGCACCTGTGGCTCTCTGCCTTATCAACCTATGATTATGCTGTCGTATACAGACCGGGACTGAACCATATTGATGCTGACACCCTGTCATGAAGGCCTGCTTCCAAGAGTGATTGGGTCAGGCTATCTGAACCTGACATCCAAGCATTGTGCCAAAAGTTTGACAGAGATGAACCGATGTCTGTGGACACAGTGGACTGTTTAGTAGATTGCTTGGGCCCTCCTAATACCTGCATACTGGCTGCCTATTGCCATTTCTCTGCACTAGATATTAGTGCACTACCTCAACTTGACAAAGACAGTATTCAGTGGGCTCAGTCCCAAGATCCTATGATTCAACCCGCACTTGATGCCCTGTGTGCGGGAAAAGATGTGTCTAAGTTGCGTTCCCCTGACTTGTGAACTGCCCTATTGTTTAAAGAAGGCCCCAGGTTGAAGTTACTCAATCAGCTGTTATACAGAGAGACAGTGGATCATAGTGGTCAAGTAGACAAGCAACAATTGGACTTGCCCACGGCCTTTAAACACTTGGTACCGAGGTCCCCCCACAATCACATGGGGCACCTTGGTATTGACAGGACTCTCGACCTGGTACGATCTCGATTCTACTGGTCCAAGATGGGGGCCGATGTTGCGCACCATGTAAAGACCTGTAGTCGTTGCCTCCAAAGAAAAGCCCTGCCTCAGAGGGCTGCCCCCCTTGTCAATATCACTACCAGCACCCCCATGGAACTGGACTGCATAGATTTTTTGTGTTTAGAACCTGATCCACAGAATATTGGCAGTGTTAGTGGTTACGGATCATTTCACACGGTAGGCACAAGCTTTTCCAACTAAAGATCAAAAGCCTCCACTGTAAAGTGCCATGGATCCCGAGCTTGTAGGCAGCAAGAATTGTTAGCTCCTCGATGGTCTTTTATAAAACTTAAAAACTTACCAATTTGGGGCATTCTACAGCTAAAAGACACCCACCATTGGAATTGGGAAGGTTGGAAATCCAAAATGGGCAACCCTCGTAAGGATCGCACTGGTGCAATGGGGGGAAAATCCTCAAGTTCTACGCAACCCATGTGGACTGGTCTAGAGACTCAGGCCTCTTCTCAGCCTGATGCTGAAGAAACCATGGTGTCTATCGGGCTAAAGTTGCAGAGAATAATCTCTTATGTTGCCAACCTGAGCTCCAAGATAGATTCTTTCAACACCAGAATAAATGTTGTAGAAAAAACGGTGGAGACTATACAAACAGAGATGAGTGATGTGAAACGGAATAGTGACTCAACGTCTGCAGCCACTATGCTTCTAATAAAAGAGAACTCTCACCTTAAAGCTAGATTGGAGACAATTGAGAACCAAAATCGATCGTCCCATATTCGGATTCTCGGCTTGCCCGAGGGGATTGAGGGGGATCACCCCCTCATGTTCTTACAGGAATGGTTTTGAGAGAAGTTAGTGCCAGATAATCAAGCAACCAGCTTTAACCTGCAGAAAACTTACCGAATTACTCCCAGGGGTTATCGGGAGGACTTTGAAACCCCACGCACCTTGCTAGTGATAACGGATGGCATCGAACACGGGATAAAATCCTTTGTATGGTGAGACAAGCTAGCCTGATCATACAAGACGACTGCTCGGTCTATTTCTACCCAGATATAAGTTATGCCACACGGGAGAGACGTAAACGGTGCGATGGGGTGCGCAAGAAACTCCGGGAGGCTGCAATCACCCATGCGGTAGTATTTCCAGCTCGTCTCAGGGTGGTGTTTGAGGGTAAAGTTTGGATGTTTTCTGACCCTGGTGAAACAGGCAAGTGGGCTTCTCAATTCATAGAAAGTGGAGGAAACACTCACGAATTAGCGGCACTGAAGATAGTGACCTGGATGAGACTGAGGGGGACTGATTTTGTTTAAAACAACTGTTTATTTTCCCCTGATTATCGTAGTGTAATAATGGGGATATTGCTGGGATCTAAATGTCGTTTTGATTTAAGTAGACTAGGGCTACTTTGCATCAAGATAAAACTGGGTAAAAGTCTGTAATAATTATTTTAAGTTTTAATCCCTTGATTAACAGATCCTATAGCAATCTACTAAGATTATAATCTGCACGTTGTTATGTAATAGACTAAAAGGGTTGCAACTAAAACAAATGTTACTGCTATTTGGAGGGCAACTTAGCCCAGACCAATGGTTGTGTTTGGGATGTCCTTGTCCACTTATGTTCTGGTGATATTGTCGTTTGCTGCTAAGTAAAATTAGTTTATGGGTACTTTTAAGACTTAAAGGGATATAGAGCGACACCACTACTCCGAAGTGGGAGGTGAAATACTGGACTTCCTATATGGACTTTAGTGTACAAAATAGTTGCTCTGGTCATGGGCTACTTTTAACAGCCTTAAATCTTGTGTTATAACTGTAGTAATGTATTTTTAGTTAACCCCTTACATGAGATATCAAAATATTCAAGATACACATATCCTTGTATTAATGAATCGTTAGACTCTCCCTGGATTGTAAAAATGTATTAGGCTTGTCTTGAATATGAGCTGATCATATGTTGTATAACAGATGAAAACAATAAAAATAAAGTATAAAAAAAAAAAGCCTCTACCGTGGCCAAGGTGCTAGTGGAAAAATTCTTCGCCCACTATGGTGCCTCTCCAGTGGATCCACTCTGACCAAGGCAGAGACTTTGAAAGTAGGTTAATCAAAAATTATCTCTCTGTGAGGGGTGCGAAGTCGAGAACCACCCCTTATCACCCTCAGGGGACCCTCAACCAAAATGTTTAACTGCATCCTTCTAGACATGCTGGCCACCCTCCATCAAAAGACAAGCATAAGTGGAGCCAGCAGATAAGCACCTTAGTACACGCATACAACTGCACCAAAAATGATGCTACTGGGTCTCTCCCCTACCGCCTCATGTTCGGGAGGGAGACCCAGCTGCCAGTTGATGTCTGCTTTGGGGTCTCTCCAGATGGGGTCCAGACCGAAAACTACATGTAGTATGTACAGAAACTGAAAGCTCAATTGAACCATGCATATCAACTGGCCCTGACAATGGACGTCCAAGAGAAATCTAAGCCAACAAAGAGAGGCACGATAAAGAAAGTAAAGGCTCAAGAGCTACGGCCCAGAGACCTGTGTTGTTACTCAATTTGGGACTATATGACAAGCACAAAATTGCTGATAGGTGGCACCATCCTCCTCCTGTAGTAATTAGAAAGTTGGATGATCTACCAGTGTACGAGGTACGCCCAGAGAATAACTCCAAAGCTGTCAAGACCATGCGCTGTAACCACTTGTTGCCTATCGGCCAAATTATTATTGAAGCTGAGCCAGCAGACATTGCCTCCCTTGGGCCGGTGACTCATGCTGCTGCAAAAAAGAGACAGAGTCAACCTACCCCAGTAGTTACAGATTTAAGGTTTCCCCCACAGCAGGCCCAGAATGATAATGACTGTCAGTCCACCTTTGTTGATAATGAGTGTGACAATGCCTATTACCCCTCCTATGAATTGAGTCAGCTGTTTGAGGTTACCCTATGACTAATTGTGGAGATGAAGCTGGGCCTTCTGGACTGCCTAACCCCCAAGCTTCGTCCTTGGAGCCAATGCTCCATGAAAGTGAAGTGCAAAGTATTACGTCTGAGGCTGCGGACTCCCTGTGTTTCATGGAACTGTGTGACTTGCCCAAAGAAGGGACTGATGGTCTGAGACTCTCTGGTGACACACCAGAACTTGAAGAACAGTATGAGCATGCTGACAGCTCCCTTTCAGTGTCACAAACCCCAACTGTGCCTGAACCTTCTCAAAATGAGACAGCTGGGCCCTCGACAGAAGATAATAATGAGCAAAGTGTTGTGGGACCAGAGCATACAGACCAAGGAGCTGACATTGCTCCTGGTTTGGACATTCCTATCCATGCAGAGGCACCCCTCACGAATAGCAGCTCAAAGTTAGTGCAGAAAGTACAGAGACTGTGGCGGTCCCCCAGAAAGACTGGCGAGCTGTTAAGCCAGTATTGCACTTCAGTTATGATTCTCCTAGGAGGCCAGTGGATTTGCCTCTCACTGTGGTTCACAAAGGAGTTTATATTCCTCAGAGCTCACTACCCAAACTGAGCTTAATGGCCAATTACAAGTTAGTTGTTCTTCCTTCAGAACATGGTGTCCCTGTCCCATCAAGCCCCAAGTTAGCTGATAGGGAAGGGCCCCCTTCCACATTGTTTACTGTACAAGAAGTTATAAAGTGAAGCCATAGGTAACTGTTCATAGTATGTAAATCATAAAAGAATCAGTATAGAGTGTATGAAACATGCATAAGTATAGTCAATGAAGATATGGTATATTGAAATGTATAGTAATGTGATAAGTAATGATTAACTGATGCATCATGTAATATTTTCATAGTATGCTAATGTCACATGTCTTGTATATAGCATTTTCAATATTGTGCGGTATAAGACTTGGCCTTGATGCCAAGTTTTCTCCAGGCAGGAAGAGTGTAGCCTCCCTACAAATGGGGGTTCTTGAAAAGTCTTCCTTGAGCTTGCTTAGATGCTCACTGTCCGGCTGGTGTCCTGCATTTTTAGCAGTTCAAATGTATTGCCAGAGAGTGCCTGTATAGCCTCCGTGTACTGTCTCTTTAAGAGCTGCCTAGATTGCAGTTATAATTAACCTGGGAGGGGGGCTGAGTGTTGCTATGCTCGAGTCCCTCCGGGGCTGCTAGATAATCACTCCGTTTCTGCCATCGCTATTAGCGCAGAGGGAGCTCTGTTAGAAGATGTACTTATTTGCTGATCATTTGTTAGAATAGTAATAATATTGCAGTTTGTTCTAACCTGCCTTCTTCGTAGTATGGACAGTTCTGTTTATTTCCACCATCTTGGTCCTGGACTGCTGAAATGGGCCAATCACTTTGGGGACTTTAAAATGGAGCCTGTCCCCAGGGGTCTCGTGGGAGCAAAGTTCTGTAGGAATTGTAGCTTTAGGCTTAATGAACCTGGAGGGGGCGCCCTTGTTGTGACTGATAGACAGCTCAGCCAACCAAACCTTTTGGATCCTGGGGAAAGTCCCAGGCTGCTTGCAGCTACTTTCAGTTTGAGCTGGGAAGTGAGAGAAGTAACAGTTTGAGATAGTCGAGCAGTAATCCTACATAGATTCATGTGGGAGAACCGATGTCTGTGGACACAGTGGACTGTGTAGTAGATTGCTTGGGCCCTCCTGATACCTGCATACTGGCTGCCTATTGCCATTTCTCTGCTCTAGATATTAGTGCACTACCTCAACTTAACAATGACAATATTCAGTGGGCTCAATCCCAAGCTCCTATGATTCAACCGCACTTGATGCCCTATGTGCGGGGAAAGATGTGTCTAAGTTAGTGCCCCTGACTTGTGAACTGCCCTATTGTTTAAAGAAGGCCCCAGGTTGAAGTTACTCAGTCAGTTGTTATACAGAGAGACAGTGGATCGTAGGTCAAGTAGACAAGTAACAACTGGACTTGCCACGTCATTTAAACACTTGGTACTAAGGTCCCTCCACAATCACATGGGGCACCTTGGTATTGACAGGACTCTCGACCTGGTACGAACTCGATTCTACTGGCCCAAGACAGGGGCCAATGTTAAGCACCATGTAAAGACCTGTAGTCGTTGCCTACAAAGAAAAGCCCTGCCTCAGAGGGCTGCCCCCCTTGTCAATATCACTACCAGCACCCCCCATGGAACTGGTCTGCATAGATTTTTTGTGTTTAGAACCTGATCAACGGAATATTGGCAATGTGTTAGTGGTTATGGATCATTTCACATGGTATGCACAAGCTTTTCCAACTAAAGATCAAAAAGCCTCTTCCGTGGCCAAGGTGCTAGTGGAAAAATTCCTCATCCACTATGGTGCCCCCCCCGGCGGATCCACTCTGACCAAGGCAGAGACTTTGAAAGTAGGCTAATCAAAGAAATGCTCTCTCTGTGGGGGGTGCAGAAGTCAAGAAGTAATCCTGCATAGATTCGTGCAGGTGAACTGTGAAAGGGCTGAGTTTTGGCCTGTCTGTCTGCCTGCTGTCTCTGAGAGGGAAAACAGAGTTGATTCGGACTGAATCTGAGTTGTGAGAACGATTTAAGCCACTGGACTGTGACCAGGCTTTAACCTGAGGAAGACCGAAGATTTGCTGAATGCGATTGGCCTGTCAGGATTTCCAGCCACCTCTGAACTCCCGGTGTGTGCAGAAACTCTGTAATTGTGACCGGATAGCAATCTGCCTGATACAGTAGAATTTCTTACATGTAAATGTGCTGTGTGCTGTTAATGGGTCGTGATTTGGTTCCCCAATGTGTGCTGAACTGTTTTCTGCTTGCTGGACGCTGCATCTGGCTCCCACGGACTGAATCCGTATTCATCTCCATTACGCCTGGGCTTTGCCACAGTGGCCCAGCCAGACTAACCCGCTGCACAGAGAAAGCCATCGACGAGAGACCTGCCTGGGGATCAGCCCCCTGCTCATGCTTTGAACAGGAACGACGCCTCGGTGATTCGTGTGGGCGCTGCTTCTCCTGGCACTCCAGTTCAACAACCTGCTGTCTCGATTTCATCCTGCCTGTGTCCTGTATTGGGTATCGTAAGTAAACATCAGGGTAGCTCCCCTGCAACAACAGCTAAATCTAAAGTGTTGTCATCTGATTGCTTTGTTGTCTTTTCTGTCACAAACTGAGCCCTCCAGCTCCGGATTACAAATAGTGTGTGTTGTGCATGTTGCTTTCTTCCATCACAGGGCCCCAACCAGCTGCGAGCTGGCCTACCCCAGGCAACGTTCCTAGCTAGCCCACCATCTTCCTACCGGGTACCCAGAGTGTGTGACTGTGTAGGGACTCTGAAGTGCATGCATAACTGTCTGATTGATATAGCCTTTAAGCAAATCAACCTGATTACACCCCTCCCTTGTTCAAGTCCCCTGAATAAATCAGATCTAACTCTTTTTGCATTTAACCCGACTGTGGTTCCAGTTTGTGCCAAGAGTACTGTACTGTTGCTATTTGCTGTGCATAACCTTGTTTTACAGGGGGTCCCCAGGGTCGAGCTAGAGGAACCAGCCCTGGTGGTAAGTGCAAACAGTGTGGGTAATTGCATGTTGAATAAGGGTCATTGTGAAAGTGATTATTGTATATTGTTCAGGCCACTAGAAGAGAAAGAGGGTTACAGTGTCCGGAGGGTATGCCCAGGTTAGCTTGACCACTAACAACCCTGACCTCCGGGTGGAGGCACCTGTTTCAGTACCCAGGCACTTAACCTGCTACTAGCCAAGCAGGCAGGGGTAGTAGCCCTTGGGATGCTACCACCTAGGGGTTACAATAAAATGATTGTTCCCTTTTAGTAAGTAGGTCTCACGGTTAGAGTGCAGTGCCCTGGTGAGGAGGGAAACCAGCATGTGGGGTAATGGGTCCCCCGCCTATGTAACACTGTGGCTCGGGGGGGGCTCTGGACCAGGTCCGAGGGGTACATACCCCACGGGGAAGTACACAGATGGCTCTATTATAAATGTGGGCCCTGAAAGGGCAGAGCTGGTGGAAAGGAGGCCTCCATTGGGCGTGGCCACTGAGTGGCACCAAAACAAATCTAAGGGTCAAGTAGTCCACAGGAATAGTGCTTATGTGCCCTAATTCGGACACCAGGAAATGATCACAGTGTAGTGAGGGGGTCGGGTAGCTGGCCTTCGCTTCCTGCTTAAGAATCGTGTCCAAATGATACCAGGAGTCTGAGAGGGTGGGCACACCTGTGGTGACTGACACAGCAGATTGTTAAATATGTAAGCAAATAATGGGGAGCCTTTGGAGGCTACAGCACTGAGGTCTAAACAGGAAAGCTTACTTAGGGTCTTGATGTGGAATCCTGAGGGGCCCCTAGACTGGATCCGAGTGCCTCACACAAGCTGTGGGGATGGGAAAGGGGGACCTGCTGTCTTTAGGAAGCATGCTGGAAAAGGAAACTTTTGCTTCCTACTGTTAAGGGAAGGCAATGATCATAGGCAATACCCACCCATAGGCATGCACTCCCTGGGGCTGAGAGCCATGAGGATTTCACGTGGAGGGAGCTGTCTGGATTAATATTAGAAGGAAAGAGACTGATTCAACTTGGAATCTGTTATATAATCGATCAATAGGATTTGAAGGAAATAATTTGAAGGGGGATCCGAAGGCCGAAGACATATCTGCAAATAATAAAGACTGAATGTTTTAATTCTACATAGCTCCTTGCAAATCTACATGGTGGGCAGAGGAGAAAGAGAAATGAAGGACCAGAGTTATGCACCTGTACTAACTACTTCAGTTTGGAGATATTTTACGTTTGTGTTTTATTTTTTATCCAGGTTCTTTTTTAAGGGGCCAAACTACCAAACAGGAGCTCTGGCCTCAGGGCTCAGTGCTGGGTCCAGTCCTCTTTAACATCTTTATAGGTGACATTGCAGAGGGTCTGGAAGGAAAGGTATGCCTCTTTGCGGATGATACAAAGATCTGTAACAGAGTTGATACACAAGGGGGGGTAGAAAGGATGAGAAGGGACTTGGCAAGGTTGGAGGAATGGTCAGACATATGGCAACTTAGATTCAATGCAAAGAAGTGCAAAGTAATGCACCTGGGAAATAAAAATCCAGGAGAAGAGTACACAATAGCAGGGGAGGTACTAGCAACAACAATAATGGAAAGGGATCTGGGTGTAGTCATATCAGATGACCTAAAGGTGGGTATGCAATGTGAGAAGTCAGTAGGGAAAGCCAGGGGGATACTGGGATGCATAGGGAGGGGCATCACAAGTAGAAAAAGGGAAGTGGTTATCCCTCTATACAGACAGTTGGTGAGACCCCATCTGGAGTACTGCGTGCAGTTTTGGAGACCTCATCTGCAAGGACATAGACAGGATGGAAGCAGTCCAGAGGAGGGCAACTAAAATGGTGCAGGGTCTACATCAGAAACCATATGAAGAGAGACTGAGAGAGCTTAATATGTATACCCTTGATGAAAGGAGGGACAGGGGGACATGATAGAAACTTTTAAGTACCTCAAGGGAATCAACAAAGTCCAGGAGGTAGCATCTTTCAGAAAAGAATGTGTAAGAACAAGGGGCACAATTTAAAGTTAGAGGGCGGCTCAGGGGTAATGTGAGGAAATTATTTTTCACGGAGAGAGTGGTGGACGCATGGAACCGCCTTCCTGGAGAGGTTGTGGGGTCTAAAACAGTGGAGGAATTCAAACATGCATGGGACAGACATAAGGCAATTATAGTGGGGGGTGGCAGGAAATAGGCTGTTGGTTAACTAGAATCTGCAGCTTATCCAGTAGGTAAGGAAATGGGCAGACTGGGTGGGCCAAGTGGTCCTTATCTGCCGTCAAAGTCTATGTTTCTATATTTCTATGTTTCTGGCCACAGTCCAATTTTATTTTTGTTGCATTATGGGGATATGTGCAACCCCAGGGCAGGCCTACAGAGTAAGGCAAGTACCCACCTATGGCCGGAATATTCCGTCCTTGTCAGAGATGTTTCTGACACTGGAAGTCATTTTGTATATAGTTATTAGTGCGGGGTGGGGGTTGTTACTTAGGGGATAAAAATAAAAGAGATACCGAGACATTGAGGAGATTAAACAGGCAGATGAGACACAAAACCATGGTAACATGGAGGGAAAGACAAATCAGGGAAAGTTTGGGGAAAAGAAATGGAAAAGAAACACAGTACAATAAAGGTGAAAGAATGGGAGAAGAGAATAATTATCAAGTATATGTAGATGTCTAAGAATAAGAAGCTCCTCAGAGCAGTATCCCAGAATGTCAATGGGTTGAGTAATCTTATAAAAGATCCAAAATAATTTCTCATCTTCAAAAAATGCACCCCAGATAATACTCCTCCAGGAGACACATCTATCAATGACGAGCATCAGAAACTGCTTAAGTATGGGATGTCGGGACATAGTGGCTAGTGCACATGCAAGGGGATGAAGAGGGATCACAATTCTTATCCCAAGATCCTCAGCGTTTCAAATTCAGGAATCGTACCAGGATGGGGAAGGCAGGTTGTCTTTGATTAGAGTTAACTGGGAGACAGATGTACACAGTGGGAAGTGTGTATGTTCCTCCAGGTTCGGAGAGCATGATCTATCAAACCATTTTGATAAAATCATGGCAGTTAAACAGGAGTTATTGGTTCTGGGTGGAGATTTGAATCTCATATGAATCCTTCACAGGATAGTTCTAATCCTAATCCACCCAGGGCTACAAGGAGAGAACAATGGTAGGATGCTAATAAAGACTTAGCCTAATAGATACATGGCGACACTGCTATCCACCATCTAAGTAGCTACACGCATTTCCGGGGTCTATAATACTTATTCACAAATTGACTATCTCCTGGTGGATGTGGAATCTTTGGATATAATACATAATGCAGCAATTTCACCAATTCATTTATCGGACCATGCTATAATTACTTTGGAACTAGAATCAGAACAGGAAGTTACAATGAGACAGGGAGGTTTAATGATATGTTCATTAAGGATAAACAGTTTAAAGAAAAGTCCAGCAATGGATTCCTCGAATTTTATAAGAGAACAGTATGGTAGGAGTACCTGAAGGAACACTATGGGCCACTTTAAAATCAGTATTGCGGAGATTATTGCATATGCAACCCATCAAAAGAAACAGAGAGTTAGGAAGCAACAAGAATTAGAAAAAGAGCTAGAGATTACAACAACTACATGCAGAGGGTAGTGGTGTTACGACTGCACAGATAAACCAAGTTAAGACCCAGTTACAAGATTTATTAAATCAAAAGACAGAACAAGCTTTGATGTATGTGAAACAAAGATATTATGAGGAGGGTAGTAAGGCTGCTAAGGTCCTGGCCTTTAGATTATGAAAACAACAAGCATCTTCAACAATAACCAAAATAAAACACCTATACAACCTAAAATACTGAGTAAAACTAAAGATATACTCGAGGATTTAGGAATTTTACTTAAATTGTATAATTAACCTCAGGAACCGGATGAAGAAAGGTATAGGATTTTTTACAAATATACAGTTACCCCAAATTACAGAGGAACAATGTAATTCCCTAACTAGACCAATTACTTCCAGGAGATAGACCTTGCCCTACATAATTACAAACCAAACAAAAGCTCCAGCCCAGGCGTATATAGTGCAGAATTCTATAAAACATTCCAGAAGCATTACTTCCACCGTTAATTAAATTGTTTAATGCAATACAGAAGAATATCTCTGCCACCCCGAATAGCTGGCAATATGCTAATATATCCACAATACTCAAACCAGATAAAGACCCATTAAACTGTGAATCCTATCGCCCCATATCGGTTCTTAACCAGGATTATAAATATTTTACAACAATATTGGCTAAACGATTAGAGAACATATTGCCATATATCATTAATAAAGATCAAGCAGGCTTTATAATAAAGCACCAAACAGCTGATAATCTTAAATGAACAGTGTTCCTTTTGGAAGTGGTGCAAAAGGAACAAACCCTTCTATGCTTCTGAGCATGGGCGCAGAAGGCGTTTGACAGGGTCTCGTGGAAATTTCTGAGATACACTATGGAGAAATTAAATTTTCCTACCCCATTTTGAATATAATACAACGACTATACACCTCCCTACAGGCCATGATAAAAGTGAATGGTTCACACTCGACCTGTTTTTCCCTAAGCAGAGATACCCGCCAGGGCTGCCCCCCCGTCTCCCTCCCTTTTTGCCTTGTATGTTGAACCCTTATCCCAAGCCATCTGGGAAAACATACAAATTACAGGAGTAAATTATCTAGATACCATACACAAACGGCCTTTTTGTGGATGACCTGTTAATATATTTAAGGAACCAGAGACCTCCTTGCCAAGTTGTTCTCTCTCTTAGAGACTGAGAATCTATCTCAGGATATAAATTAAACACAAGCAAAACGGAAGTACTGACTTTTAATTATCAACCGAGTACAGAGGTTCAGACTAAGTTTCCATTGAAATGGAAAAGTAATAAATGTAGGTACTTGGGGGTAAATCTTACAAATGAAACTCATAATCTATATGATGCTAACTACATTCTGCTCGTTCATTCCATTAGAGAGGACTTCCAGAGACTGGACCCTTTACCCATTTCTTTGAATCAAAGAATCGATGTTATAAGGATGAATATAATCCCACAGTTTGTGTACCTTTTTCAGACTCTCCCTGTCTTTCCATCAAAGAAAGACTTTAAAAAATGGAACAGTATGATTTCTAGGTTCGTATGGCAGGGTAAGAAGCCAAGGATCAAATACAAGATCCTACAATTATCCAAGAATAAGGAAGGGGGGCTAGCCTTACCAAATTTAGAACAATATGTGCAGGCGAGTGTAGTATCACATATACTACATTGGTTAGATGAAGGGCGGACCCACATTGGAAAGAGATAGAACAGGGAACCAGACAGTGGAGAACGAGAAATTCTTGTTCGACAGACCATGCCAAAAGCAATACTAGAAAGTGAGATCAGATTTAAACAAACTAGACATATTTTGCGAATCTGGAGAGCAATAATTAAAAAACTAAAGACCCTATAGTAAACCTTTACAAAGAATCACCGAAGACCCCAGTTTTGACCCAGCCAGACTAGACAGCACCTTTAAAAGTGGCAACGCCTGGGACTTACCAGATTTTACCAGTTCTATGAACAGGAATTTTTTGTCAATTCAGACACTGGAGAAAAATATCACCTGAGAAACAGGATTTCCATAGATTTCTTCAGGTAAGAAATTATTGTAAGACTCTGATAGGCATCTCCTGCGATCCGGGGGGGGGGCATACACCCATTGATGGGAATTATACTTAAAGCAATAGAGTTAGCCACCCCAGATCATGTCATTTATGGGACTTATCAAACCCTAAATAAACAGCAGAAAGAGATTACATTATGTTTACAACACCGGTGGGAGGAAGAGTTAGGTATTAATTTGGAGGAAGAGAGATATGGGAACAGATATACTGTATTCAACAATCCATAGAACCACAAGGTCCTTGACTTGGAAAGAGTTTGGCTGGAAGTGTTTATTAAGATTCTTTAAGACACCACAAAAAGTGGGAAAGTTTGATGCTCAGGTTGGATCAGAATGCTGGAGAGGATGTGGGAACCTTGTGCTAATCATACACGTTTTTGGAGCTGCACAATCCTGGAGACATTCTGGAGAAAGGTTGGAGGAGCTTTAGAGGAGTTGTTCCCAGAGATAGTGACTTTGACATCTGAATGTGCACTTATTTTGATTTTCCTACTGGGATTGGGAGGGTAACCCCAGGTTTTTGCTAGCTATATTGCTCCTTGCAGCACATAAGGCTGTGATGAGAAATGGCTCAAAAACACTCACCAACCATACGTGAATGGGAAGACATTACTTATCAAATATATAGAATGGAGCTTTTGATGGCTCATATTAATTATAAGGTCCAGAGATGTGTAGTTTTTGGGTCAAATGGTGGTTGTGGGTGACCAAAGACCGGATCTGATTCCCTAGGAGAGAAATAATAATTTAACTAGACCTGGGATTGCCACTAGAAAGACTGTAGGTGACTTAGCAAATGTATATTTTATGATCAGGATATGTAAACCCTGACTAATACCTGGGAAATGTCAAGTGTCTTTCCTGTCTCTTATTTACTGTAATGTGAAATAACGTAAGTTGTCATCGGATCTCTCTTTGTAAAACTTCTGAATAAAAATATATTTAAAAAAAAAAAAAGGTACTTATTTTCGGCCACCAAATACAACAAACTGCCGACAAGGCTGGTAAAAAAATTCATAGCTGCAGCTTACTGAATTACACCATTTTGTGACTTTCTGCATTGGAGGCAAGTAAGCAATTTGGAACTGTGAAATATCATGGCAACTTCAGCCAGCTTTGAAATTTTTACAGGAACAGACTGGGATACATGGTCCAGATGGTTTGATCAGTGGTTATTACTTAATCCTGCCATGCAATCTGCAAATGTTGAGCTACAGGGTGAGCTTATTCGAGTTGCTTTTTGTACTTTCTTGGGAAGTGAAACCTTCAAACTTTTCTGCAGTCTGTGTGCATCGGACCTGGAGGATTTGTCATATCAAGAACTAAAGGCTAAATTGATACACAATACAGTTTAACAACTTTCCCAAGGGCTGAATGTTATAAATTCTATAGTTACCAGCAGAAACCAGGTCAGTCATTTCAGTCTTATTTGGCTGAGATCAAACGCTTAGCTCTCACGTGTGAGTGGAGCAGGGAGCATCTTGGATCTAATTTTGTTGATAGGTTTGTTATGGGGTTGAATAATGAACATTGTAGTCGGCAATTACTTTCTATAAGTGTCAAGAAGTCTGCTGATGAACTTTTACATTTGGCACAAATGTATGAGGTTGCAGAAAATGAAGCACATGCTAAGATTGACACTGAAAATGACATACAAGTAACTGCAGTAAAACCCAAATTGAAACAGCTCAAACCTAAGTCTAAACCACTGTTTTCAAAGAAAAATTCAACCACTCCACCCAAACTGCAAGGCCACTACAAATATGCATCATTTGGGTCTTCTCAGCATAGCAGGGACCAGTGCAAAATCAGAGAAGTTCAGTGTCATGCATGTAGACATCTGGGGCATATTGCTAAGGTTTGAAGAAGCAGGAGAACTGCAGTGAGAGCATAGACAGTGCAGTGTTTGCTATTGCACCACAAATGCAGACTAAAGATGTTCCTCCTTTCTATGTGTTACTACAGTTGCCACAACTGAGGCGGCAGTTACGTTTAATGGTAGACTCTGCTTCCCCAGTTACTTTTATTAACTATCAAACATGGTCTGATCTGGAAAAGCCACCATTGTCTCCTTGTAATAAGTTGCTGCATACATCTGAAGGGCAACCAATTCAGCCACTGGGCTCATTTACCACTTTAGTACGCATGACTGATTCTCCCAAGACTGGTACACCTTTAACTTTTCTGGTTTCAAAAAAGGGTGTCAACATGTTGGGCAGAGATGTTCAGGTTCTTCTAAACATTCATGTTGATCCAGCAGATTTTGGCCTACTTGCTGCTGTCCAGATACCACAAAGCAGTAACCCACCCAAGCTTGGGGAGATTTTAGACATGTAGCCACAGTTGTGGAAAGGCCTGGGATGTTGCACAACAGCTAAAGCCAAGCTAGTTACAAAGCCTAATGCAGTCCCTAAGTTTAGTTTTGTAAACCATGGAAACTTTCTTTTGCCTTAAAACTGGTGGCTGGGGCAGAATTGGACAGACTGGAAAAAGCGGGTGTGCTGGAAAAGGGTTCAAGTTCAGACTGGGCTACTCCAATTGTGGTGGTATCTAAACCAGATGGTGATGCTGCCTGCTCTGATATTGATTGGACTGGGTTTGAGTCCATTAAGGACCTTGATACTATGTTAGATGTTTTCATTTCTCGTTATCTCGGGGTAATTAACAGGCTTGCACCACTGAAGAGAATGTGAATTAAGGCTACTAAACATAAATGGATTACACTTGATTTGTTATATCTCATGAGATCATGGGATAAAAGTTGGAAATCATATAAACAAAGTTTGGATCCTTCTCTTTTGCTGAAATATAAATTTCTAAGAATCAATGTAAATCTGCAATTCGTAAAGCTAAAACTGCGTTTTTTCTTTCTGAACAAAATAAATCTTTTGGCAATCCCAAGAAAACCTGGGATATATTAAATAGTTTAATTGGGAGAGGTAAAAAACCCTCTGCCATTTCTATTCAAACAGAGACCGGCTTAAGTTAGTAAAACTTCATCTGTTTCTGAATCTTTTAATAAGTTTTTTGGTAAGTTAGATGGTTATAGGATCCCGTCCCAAGGGAAATTTTTCCTATGGTGACCTTCCTAGTGTCCCAAAGCTGGTAAATGAACTGGTACCCTTTGAATTTCATTTTAATCAGGTATCTTCTGATTTCATTAAAGAATACGTGTTAAAAACGCATCCCCAGCCCTACATTTTTTGTGATGGACTAGATTTTCGAATTATTAAGTTGGGAATAAATTCCTTCTCTTATCCACTTTCAGCTTTATTTAATTTCTCTGTGTCTACCGGGGGTTTTCCCAGACTCTGGAAGACAGTTATAGTCACCCCTATTTTGAAATCTGGTGATCCTACTCTATTGTCCAATTATCGTCCAAATTCTTTGCTATCACCCCTATCTAAAATTTTGGAACGAGTTATCTTGGATCAAACTTTTGAGTATTTACAAAAACATAATTTGCTTTCTATTTGTCAACCTGGCTTTAAGCCATACCATAATACTGAGACGGCCTTGGTGGGGTTCACGGATGCCATTCAGGGTGCCCTTGATAAAAGGCAGACTGTTGCGGCGCTTTTTGTGGACCTCACCAAGGCCTTTGATTTGGTCGAACATGATTTACTAAATGGTATTCTTTCTCATTTTAATTTTTTTGATAGTTGTTTCTTGTTATTATGATTATCTTTCTAATAGATCCCATTATACTCAAATAAGTAATAGTATTTCTTCTCCTACTACTATTAAATGGGGGGGTACCTCAAGGGTCAATTCTTGGCCCTTTGATTTTTTCATTTTACTTGAATTCTGCCCCATTGGTGTGTTCTTACTCATCAATGATACTTTATGCTGATGATGCAGTAATTTATAGTATTGGTCCCACCTCTAAAGATGCTCTGGCTGAGGTTCAATCCGACTTTGATTCCCTTCAGAAATGGTTGCTTTTAAATTCTATGGTACTCAATTCAGGTAAAACTAAAGTCATGCTGTTTTCAAATAAGGCCATTGAGCCTAATGGCTTATACCATATTGTTACACAGGATGGAAATGTGATTGAATTGGTAGATAGTTTTAAATATTTGGGGATAATTCTTGATTATAAATTAAATTTTGAACCTTATTTGAATAAATTAAGGAAAACTCTTCATCAGAGATTAGGTTCACTCTATATAGTTAAGCAGGTTTTGACCAGGGAATCTAGGTTTTGACTAGCACATAGTTTTTTGATGAGTGCTCTGGATTATGGCATTATTATTTACTCTTTTTCTCTGGTCAATTATTCAACAAACTTATGGTAACTTATAACTCTATTTTACCAGAGGAACTTTTTCATAGACTGAATGGTGGTGTGGGGTTCTCTAAACTGGACTTCACTGATGCATACCTTCCAATGGAGCTGGATACAGGCTCTCAGAAATTGGTAGTGATTAATACACACCAAGGACTGTACATAGAGAATAAATGATGGGGAAGTCTGTGTTACGAGAATTTAATGCACACCCGAGGTGTGGGATGCTACATAAACCCCGAGGGTGAAGCCTGAAGGGTTTATTAAAGCATCCCACACCAAGGGTGTGTATTAAATTTGAGTATGCCACACTCTTCCCCATTTTTTATAATATACTGAGCAGCAATTTCACACACACACACACACACACATTGCCTGTGACTCCCTCTTTCTGCTGCCTTATCCCTTTTCTTTTTTTTAATTTGGCACCTGATGCTCTTTTTTTTTAAATTTACTTAGTTTGTTACCCCGAGAGCATGTCTAGGATGACGCTCCCTGGGCACGCTCCAGTGCTAAAATGATCGAACGGCAGGATCCACCAGATATTTAGTGGGTACAAGGCTGGATCAACCAGATACATTTTAAAAATAAAGAAGGATGATCATGTTCTTTTGTGGCAGGTTCTCGTGAAACGACAGACAGAGCACCATCTTTCAAAGACTGTACAGCCCGCCCACATCCATTACTTGAACCAATGCAGAAGCGGCATCAGTTGAGTGGCATGGCGTATGAATGTCCTAACAACCAGACGGTTGTTATGGGAAATATCAACTGGTCTGGTCTATATGAAAAATTGCTGACCAGTTATAAGTACAAATGGTTATGTTTTGGCCTTAGTTCTGCACCTGCAATTTTTCAAAAAGTGATTGAGCAAACGGTGGGTGATATACCAGGTGTTGCTTATTATTTGGATGACATCACTGTCACAGGCAAGACAGAAGCAGAACATTTATTTAGCTTACAAAAGACTTTAGAGAGATTGCAACAGAGTGGATTCAGACTCAGGAGAGAAAAATGCAATTTAGTCAACCAAGTGTCATGTACTTAGGTCACACTATTGACAAAGATGGAATTCGTCCAAATGATGAAAAGGTGGAAGCCATTGTGCACATGCCTGAACCACAGAATGTTTCAGAATTGTGCTCATTTTTGGGTATGGTGTGCTACTATGACCGTTTCATATTTGGCTTGGCCTCTAAATGTGCTATCCTAAATGAACTGTTACAATAGGGTACTCCGTGGAAGTGGACCAAGGGCCACAGTAAGGCAGTTCAAGCCATCAAGCTGTCTCTAACCGATGTGAATAATTTAACTCATTATAACCGTAACACCTATCACATTGGCCTGTGATGCTAGTCCTGTGGCTATAGGAGCTGTCCTTTTCCACACAGATCCAGAAGGAGTGAGAAGCCGATAGCCCATGCTTCACGCAAACTCACTGCAGCTGAAAGGAATTATGCCTAGATTCAGAGAGTGGCATTAGCGATTGTGTTTGGAGTTCAGAAATTTCTCCAATACTTGCTAGGTCACAAGTTTCACCTGAAGACAGATCACAAACCACTAGTGACAATTTTCAGTCCAGAAAAAGGAATTCCAGAGACAGTGCTAGCTGAACTTCAATGATGGGCATTAATTTTGTCTGCCTATAGTTTCAAGGTCACATACCAACCAACGGACCAGCATGGAAATGCAGATGCCTTGTCAAGTTACCAACATCCAGAGAAATGGGAGTTCGATGTGGGACTTAAAGGAGCCATTAGTAATCAGGTGGGGCCAGATAGTTTTCTAGTGTAATTCAAAGATATGGAGGACTCTACTGTTGTGTGTGCAATCGAGCTACAACAGTTAGATCAACTTCAGTACTAGCCAAGGACATTACAAAGCGATTAGTCAAGATGTAATTTTGAAACAAGTGTATCAGTATAAACGAGGTTGCTTGCATAAAGGCACTACTTGATAAACTGCACTACAACCCTACTATACTGAGACAGCAGTTGTCCATTGTGGAGGGGTGTCTTCTATGGGATTGCGTGTCATAATACCCCAATGTTATCACTCAAATGTGTTGACTCTTTTGCATGCAGGCCATCCAGGCACTGCTAAAAGGAAATCCCTAGCCAGACTTCAAGTACGGTGGCCTTCCACTGGCAAAGACATATACCAGCTAGTGCAAAGATGTGAAGGTTGTGCTGTATCGATGAGAAATCAGGCAAGAGCTCCAGTTCACCATTGGGAACGACCTGAAAAACCCTGGCAAAGGTTGCATATTGATTTTGCAGGACCCTATTTAAATTCCACATGGTTACTCTTAACTGACGCTTATAGTAAAATGGCCAGAAACTCATCAAATGTCTTCGACAACTACTGGGAGTACCATTAAGGTGTTGAAATCTATATTTGCTACCCGTGGTTTTCCATGAAGTGATTGTCTCAGATAATGGAACACAGTTCATGTCTGTTGAATTCAAGCATTTTGCCAACAACATGGTATCTGACATATTTTCTCACCTCCCTACCATCAAAGTTCAAATGGTGAAGCGGGCGCCTGGTTCAGACTTTTTTTTTTATTTCATTTTTATTATATTTTTCCAACATATATACATACATGTCATCAGATCACACTTAGTTAATATTCGTTCCATCTTTGTTCATACATGTAGATGAAGTTTGATAAAAAAACTTTATTTTTTAGACATTGCATACTCCTTTTTATAGAGAAAGGTTAATATATTAAAGCGTAAATGCTTACCCTTTTAAGACCAGACAATTGTTGAAAATGGTACTCTCCATCTAGATATCATTGAACTCGTGTGGTCAACTTAATTCAATGCTCCTTACTTTATGTCTACTAACCCAAAACTCTTTCTACCTGATGCTGCTCTGGCTATTCAATGACAGGGTGGTCTACCGCTTGATTTCTTCTGACTTTGGTATTTAACCCTTCAATCGATGATGTTCTAGTTCAATCACTTTTCTTCATTTGGTTCCTCTCATACCTGTTAAAGGGAGAGGTCCCATTCTCTCTCAAGTTCCACAAATCAGGATGTCTAATCTGTGGATGTCCCCCCACTGCCCTCAGCTCTGAGGAATTCAACTCTGCTAGATAGTATCAACCTTTCTAGGGGACGAAGGTGCAGTCCTTCTGCATGTAGTATATCTGCCATCGGGTCCATCTTGTAGTGAACTTCTCTCCCTGTTCATTTAGATTATGCGTTATTCTCTCTATAGTGTATATCTGCTTTGTGATGTCCCACCAGTTTTGTATCGTTGGGGTCTTGTTAGATAACCATAGTTTTGTGATGGCCTTCTTTGCCGCTGTAATAAGAAGGAGGAGAAGGTACCTAGTGTTCGGGCCTCTCAGTGCTTTGGGGAGATTAAAAAAAGAGGAACATCTCCCTTGTTAACTGAAGCTGGGGATCAAATATCTCTTGCAACTGAGTCTGGAGAGCCACGAGAAATGGTTTAAGGTATGGGCATGTCCACATAATATGTGAATGGTTTGCCCTGGTTTCACCGCAGGCGCACTAGCACATCGCTGAATTGGTGGGGGCGTAATGGTTGGTGATTAAAGGGGTTCTAAAGAACCTCATTAGATTTTTCCATGCATATTCATGCCATTGGTCACTTGTCACCCGTGCAACATAGCCACAGGCTCGTTGCCAGGTCTCCAGAGTCACCATGTACCCACTTTCCTGACTCCACTGTTGGCGTATCCCATCTGTTTGGGCTTCTCCCTGGGAGTTCAGTAGGCGATAGTATAATGCTACAAGGTGGTTCTGTTGTAGGGTATTGTTTAGTTGAATCTGGCCATGAACTAATGGTGGGTATTGCTCAGGTATCCAGAGCTCTTTCAGGAAATTTTCAGTATAGTGCCAAAGTTGCAAGTATCGGTAGAAGACTCGGTGTGGCAAAGGGAATTTTCTTTGAATCTCTGCAAATGACCAGATGTTTCCCTGTGATATCATCTGTGGTATATATTTTAAGTCAGCTCTCCCAGCCTCGGAATCCACCATTTAAATTATTTGGAGGAAGTCACTCAGACCGAGATAGGGCATATAAAGGGTTTAAGCGGTCAGGTGTTGGTCTTTCCTGATTCGTGCCAATTTTTAAGTTGGGTTGTAAGTCATAGGCTTAAAAGCTGACTCGCCTCTGGTTTTGGTGCCAAGTTGTATAGTGTTTAAAAATAGGCATGGTCATCTATCAGTCCTCTCTATGTCCAGCCAATGCGGATTAGATGTCTTATTTTGCTGAGCCATTACTTGTGTCAGGGTCAGGCCTGCTGATAGAGTCACAGGTCTGGGAGTGCCAGCCTCCTCCTCCCTCCTGCCGAGGAAGGGTTAAGATTTTAAGGCGGACTCGAGGCCTTCTGTTTGCCCATATAAATTTAGAAATTAGTTGGTTCCACTCTCAGAAAGTTTTCAGTGGGATAGAAATAGGAATGTTTTGAAATAAATACAGTGCTCTTGGAAGTACCACCATTCTAATCAAGTCTATCCTCCTTGTGAGATTTAAGGGCAATGTTGCCCAGGAGTTTAGGTCTGCTCGCAGTTGTCCCATAAACAATGTGTGGTTCTGCTTATAGCTGTTTATAGGGGTGTATGTTAGCTGAATATCTACTGTAGATACTTCAGTTTTTGTAAGTTCCATCTGCCAGGGATAATAGTTTGGATGTAGGCAGAGGGGGTGTAATGAAAAGTCAGGCTTTCAGTTTTGTTTAAGTTTAGCCTATATCCTGCTACTTGACTAAAGCTGTCTAAGATTTGTTTTGCTGCTCAAAGGATTTTCAGGGTTCTGGAGATAGAGTAAAATGTCATCTGCATATAATGCTATACGTTGTTCAGTCTTCCTATAGCGATTCCTTCTATGTGTTGGAATTCACGGATTTGTTGTGCTAGTGGTTCGATGAACACCGCAAATAGAAGTGGGGACAGTGGGCATCCCTGACTAGTCCCTCTTTGCAAGTGGAAATACCTAGAGTGGTGCCCATCCAGTTTCACACATGCTCGTAGGGGCATATATGTTCTGGAGTACCTTAATAAGGGACAGGGAAAGCCAAATTTTGTAGTGTTAAATACAGAAATGGCCATGTGACCCTGTCAAATGCCTTTCAGCATCTAAGCTCACCAGGACCAAAGGGGTCTCTGACTTATTCATTTGATGCACCAGATGGAGAGTCCGCTTTATGTTATCTGTAGTGGTGTGAGATTTCAAAAAGCCCGTTTGGTCTTTGTGAATTAGTAGTGGAAGAAGCTGGTCTATTCTATGAACTAGTATACTCATAAACATTTTATAGTCTTGATTAAGTACCGAAATGGGTCTGTACGACTCACAGAATTTTGGGTTCTTATCTGGTTTGGGTATTACCGAGATAGTTGCATAGGACCACGATGGGGAGAGGGTCACCCTCCAGAACTGAATTAAATAGTTTTAAGAGAGTAAGTGTGATTTGTGTCTTGGCCACTTTGTAAAATTCGGAGCCATATCTGTCAGGCCCTGGTGATTTCTGCGATTTAGCACTGGCAATGGTATTGACTACCTCGCTCTCAGTAATCGGAGTAGTAAGTGTTTCCTTCTGAGACTCCGTTAGATGTGGTAACATGATTGTTTGTAAGTAGTCCTTTATTTGTTGTGAAAATGGGGTATACTCAGGGGTGTATAGTGTGGAGTAATAATGCTGCAAAAGCATCTGCTATATCTTGTATTTTGGTTAGTGATTGGTCTCCATTAGGGTGGCGAACCGAGGTAATTGTAGCCGCCTTTCTTTGTTTTCAGATTTGATAGGCTAAGAGCCTAGTGGCTCGGGGACCTACCTCGTAGTACCTTTGTTTTAAAAAGGTCAAGGCAATTTCTGTTTGTATTAGTGCCAGGCGGTCTAATTCTAGCTTAGTTTGTCGCAGCTGAGGCAGTAGTGATGGGTCACCCTGTTTGTGGGCCATTTGTAGAAAATGAAGTGACTCCTCCAGTTTGGTCCTTTGTGCTTTTCATGCTTGCTCAGTTCTGCTGTGTATTTTATGATGTGGCCTCGGAGTACTGTTTTGATAGCATCCCAATGTAGTGCAGAGGACATGTCTCTGGGAGGGTTGTCATTTTGATCTGGCAATTTTATCTGCAATAAACTCCTGAAGTGTTTAAGGTGCAAATAAAATGGGTTCAGCCTCCATCGTGTGTTCCTCAATTGAAGTCCCATATCCCAGTTAGAGATCAAAGGGGCATGGTTGGAGATAGAAATATCTCCAAGTTGCACATCTTGCAAGGCTTCTAGGCTCTCCACTTGCGTGAAGATATGATCTATACGTGAATAAGTGCGGTGTACGGCAGAGTAAAATGCATCTTTTTTTGTGTGGGGGTGCAGCTTTCTACATGCATCACACCATCCTACCTCTGCAATGAATGTACGGAAGAATTTGGTTCAGACTTTTAAAAAGAGTATGGATAAAGCTAATCCTACTACACCGACGGCAATATAAATAACCCTTTTGGACTTTCTTGCAATGTATCGAACAACACCACATCGCGTCATGGGAATATCCCCTTCAGAATTGTTGTTTGGACGTCAGATTCGAACTCAAATGGACCTTCTTCACCCTCTAAGCTATAAGTCAGTAACTTGAAATGCTTCCTAAGACCAGATCCTTCAAACCCAATGATCTTGTGTGGGTCAGAATGTATGCAGGCCCGAAGAGATGGATAGAAGGTGTGGTGGAAAAAAAATTTGGAAATGTTGTCTACAGTGTTCAACTGATTAACCAGAGGAGAGTGAAAAAACATGTGGACCAATTACGTACTAGAAGAACAAGAACAGGAAGGGATAGTGGAACCACAGCAATTGAGACAAGATGTGGCTGATGCTAATCAGATTCCAATGCAACAGCCTCGAGTCCTACTACGTTGGTCAGGATGTATAAGACGTCCACCAAAGAGAATGGAATTGTAGAGATATCGTCTAATGACATAAACCAACTAAAAGGGACATTGCAGTAATAACAGTAGTTGCTTCATATTTTCTGAATTATTGACTTTCGTACTTTCTAGCTTCGTCAGGAGAGTTGCTATGTGTATAGCTTTAAAAATGTTAAACAGTACAGTTTTAAGAGAAAGTACTTCCTGTAACTGTGCCTGTGTATTGAAACATAGAATTTGACAGCAGATAAGGACCGCTTGGCCCACCCAGTCTGCCCATTTCCCTACCTGATGGATAAGCTGCAGATCCTAGTTAACCAGCAACCTACTTCTTCCTACCCCACCCCTAAATTGCCTTATGACTGTCCCATGCATGCTTGAATTCCACCACTGTTTTGACTCACAACCTCCTCTGGAAGGCTGTTCCATACATCCACAACCCTCTCTGTGAAAAAATACTTCCTTAAATTACCTCTGAGCGCCCCTTCCATCTTCAAATTGTGCCCCTTGTTCTTGCACACTCTTTTTTTGAAAGATGCTACCCTCTTGGACTTTGTTGATTCCCTTGAGGTACTTGAAAGTTTCTATCATGTCCCCCCTCTCTCTCCTTTCCTCGAGGCTATACATATTAAGCTCCTTAAGTCTCTCTTCATATGTCTTCCGGTGCAGACCCTGAACCATTTTAGTTGCCCTCCTCTGGACAGCTTCCATCCTGTCTATGTCTTTGCGGAGATTGGTCTCCAGAACTGCACGCAGTATTCCAGATGTGGTCTCACCAGCTGTCTGTACAGAGGAATAACTTCTTGTTTTCTACTGGTGATGCCTCTCCCTATGCATCCCAGTATCCCCCCAGCCCTCCTTGCTGCCCTCTCACATTGCTTGCCCACCTTTAGGTCATCTGATATGACTACCCCAGGTCCCTTTCCATTTTGTTGTTGTTAGTATCTCACCCCCATTGTGTACTCTTCCCTGGGTTTTGTTTCCCAGGTGCATTACCTTCACTTGTTAGCACTGAATCTAAGCTGCCATACATTTGACCATTCCTCTAACCTTGCCAAGTCCCTTCTCATCCTTTCCACCCACCTTGTGCATCAACTCTGTTGCAGATCTTTGTGTCATCTGCAAAGAGACATACTTTTCCTTCCAGTCCCTCTGCAATGTAACTTATAAAGACATTGAAGGGACCAGTCTATACTGAACCCTGTGGTACCCCACTGCTAACCCCCCTTTTTTCAGAGTGGACTCCATTTACTATTACTTTCTGTGTCCTATTCTCCAGCCAATTCTTTACCCAGGCTGTCATCTTGGGACCCACTCCCAAGCTGGCTAACTTGTATATTAATGTTTTCCCCTTATATCTGTGCTGAATAGAAGTAAACAGATGTAACCCCTAGGTGGCGCTTTTCCAAGGACTACTACCCCTGCCTGCTTGGCTAGTAGCAGGTTAAGGGGCCTGGGTAATGAAATGGGTGCCTCCACCGGAGGTCAGGGTTGTTAGTGGTCAAGCTAACCTAGGCACAGCCCTCCAGGACGCTGTAACCCCCTCTTTCCCTTCTAGTGGCCTGAACAATATACATTAATTACTTTCACAATGACCCTTATTCACCAGGCGATTACCCACACTGTTTGCATTTACCACCAGGGCTGGTTCTTCTAGCTTGACCCTGGGGACCCCTTGTAAAACAAGGTTAAGCACAGCAAATAGCAACAGTACAATACGTTGGCAGAAACTGGAACCATAGTCAGGTTAAATGCAAACAAAGTTAAATCTGATTTATTCAGGGGACTTGAACAAGGAAGGGTGTAATCAGGTTGAGTTGCTTAAAAGCTACAGTATATTAATCAGACAGTTATGCATGCAGTTCAGAGTCCCCACACAGTCACACACTCTGAGTACCCAGGTAGGAAAAAGGTGGGCTAGCCAGGAATGTTGCAGCTGGCTGGGGCCCTGTGATTGAAGAAAGCAACATGCAAAACACACACTATTTGTAATCCAGACTGGAGGGCTCAGTTTGTGAAGAAAAGGCAACAAGACAATCAGATGACAACACTATTAGATTTAGCTGTTGTTGCAGGGAGCTACCCTGATGTTTACTCACGATACCCAATACTGGACACAGGCAGGACGAAATCGAGACTTCAGGCTGTTGAGCTGGAGTGCTCGGGAGAAGCAGAGCCCACACCAATCATCGGCGTTGTTCCTGTTGAGGCGATGAGCAGGGCTGATCCCAGAGCCAGTCTCTCGTCGATGACTTTCTCTGCGTAGCAGGTATTCTGGCTGGGCCAGTGTTGCAGGGCCCAGGTAAACGGAAATGAATATGGATTCAGTCCGTGGAGCTGGATACAGCCTCCAGCAAGCAAAACACCGTTCAGACACACAGTGGGGAACCAAATCACGACCCACTCTAAGCACACAGCACATTCACATGTAAGGATATTCCACTGTACCAGGCAAATGACTTTCCGGTCGCAATTACAAAGTCTCTGCACAATATGGGAGTTCAGAGGTAGCTGGAAGTCCTGACAGGCTGATTGCATTCAGCAAATCTTTGGTCTTCTTCGGGTTAAAGCCTGGTCACAATTCAGTGGCTTAATTCACTCTCCAAATTCGGATTCAGTCCGAAAAAAGCACAAGTTCCCTTTCAGGAACAGCAGGCAGGCATGCAGGCCAAACTCAGGCCTTTCCACAGTTCTCCCATGCAGATCCACTATGGATTGCTGCTCGTACTATCTCGAGCTGTTACTTCTTCACTTCCCAACTGAGATCTAACTGAAACTGCAAGCAGTGTGGGACTTTCCCCAAGATCCAAAAGGTTGGGTTGTCTGATCTGTCTGTCAGTCACAACAAGCCCCCCCCCCAGGTTATTTTAGGCGCCAAAAGCCCAAAACTACAATTCCTACAAGTTTTGACCCCACCAAGCCCCTGTAGGCTGGCTCCATTTTAGAGTCACAAATGTACTGATTTGCCCATTGTGCAGTCCAGGACCAAGATGATGGAAACAAACAGAACTGTCCATGCTGCAAAGAAGGCAGGTTACAACAAACTGCAATATTATTACTACTCTAACAAATGATCAGCAAACAAGTACATCTTCTAACAGAGCTCCCTCTCAGATTAATTATGACTACAATCCAGGCAGCTCTTAAAGAGACAGTACAGAGAGGCTATACAGGCACTTTCTAGCAATACATTTAAACTGCTAAAACACAGAACACCAGCCTGGCAGTGAGCATTTAGGCAAGCTCAAGGAAGACTTTTTGGGAAGCCCCATGTAACCCCTAGGTGGCGCTATCCCAAAGGCTACTACCCCTGCCTGTATGGCTAGTGACAGGTTGAGGGGCCTAGGTCCAGTGATAGGTGCCTCCACCCAGAGGTCAGGGTTGGTAGTGGTTAAACTAGCTTGGACACAGCCCTCTGGGACACTGTGACCCCCCCCTTTGTTCCCACTAGTGGCTCACACAGTAGACGGGAGTTGCCTTCCCAATACCCCACATATGCACGCTTTTTACACATATAGATACCACTTACCCTCGAGATTCTGCAGCACGTTTCTGAGGACCCCCTGTAAAACAAGGTTAGGCAATATACACAGACACAATGCAATGCTGATTCTATATGTACTGACACCACAGACAGTATATAGTTCAATAACAACAAATCTGATTTATTTAGGGGACAGTAACACAGGAGGGGGCAATCAGGTTGATTTGGTTTGGCAAGGTTCAAATCACAGTACTGTGCACACATATAGGGTCCAAAATGTCACTGCTCTGGGTACCCAGGATGGGGGGGGGGCTAGCCAGGTCTGTTGCCCGGGGCTGGCCGGCTGGTGCAGATGGATGGGGCCCTGTAGGAAGAAAATATATGCACAACACACACTTGTAATCCGGAGCTGGATGGCTCAGTCCATAGAAAGAAAACACAAAGAAATCAGTTGACACACTTTGATTCAATGAAGGGTGCCGGGAGCTACTCCAATTTGTACTCACAATACCCCAAGCAGAGAACCTGACGGAAGTATTTGTTCTGGATTGCCAGAAGAGCAGGGCATGGAGACGAGGCCCTAGTGACGGCACTACTTTGGATAGCAGGAGGATTCAGTCCGATTAAATTGAGTTCGGCTTCCAGCTTCAGCTCACAACTCACAGTAAAAGGGGAAATAGAATCGCGATCCCCAAAAGCACTAGACACATTCATATGTAAAGGAAATTACTAAACCAGGCAGCTGCTTCTTGATCGCGATCACAAACATTGCAAATAACCCGGGAGTACGCACAGCATCAGCAGTCCCCGACAGGCCGATTGCACTTCACCAAATCTTCAGTCTTCTACAGGGCAAGCCTGGTTCTGAACACGTCTTCCTTCTCTTTTGAATGCGGGTTCAGCCCGATTCACACACTCTAACGGCTGCAGGCAGACTTCAGGGCCTCCGACGTGCTTCCTGCGCGAACTACACGCTGCAACAGCACAGAGCTCCTCCTCCTTACTCAGTCACCTTGCATTTGGCTTGCCAGCAATAGTTCAGGGCATTTTCTTTGGCTTCACACAAATTTGGTTGGTGGATTCGGCTGTCAATCACAGCAGGGCTGCCTCTGTTGGTGCAAAAAGGCACCAAGGTCCAAACTACATTTCCCAGAAGCACCTGCCATACATCCCCCTTTGTAGCAGGCTCCAGGTGAGAGTCCAAGTTCTGGTTGGCCCAAGCAGTCTCCATTTTAGGGCTCCCCTAACCCAACTGGCCTAGCTCAGCAGTTCAGGTCCAAAATGGTGGGGCAAAACACACAGAGTCCCAGCTACAAGAAAGGCAGGTTAGACAGACTGCAATTTTACTAATATTCTAAATGACTTCGGGCAAACAGTTACATCTTTAGAAAGTGCTCTCTCTCTGTGCTCTTAGTGACTGCAGAAATGGAGCAATCAGATAAGATTTGAGCATTAAACACACAGTCCCCCCATATAAACTAATTAAGCCTGTGAGCAGGCAGCTCTTAAAGAGACAGTACCAGAGGCTCTAAAAGCACTCACAGCGCCCACATTTAAGTGGCATTACGCCGAACACCAGCTAGGCAGGGAGCACTTAGGCAAGCTCCGGGAAGGCTTTTAGGAACCCCCATTTGTGGCGGGGTACACCCATTTGTAGGGGGGTTACACAGAGAAGGCCTAGATTTCAGTGTGATGTGTTTTCTTATTAGCAAGACCCTGATGTGCTTAAGGTACTTATTTTCGGCCACCAAATACAACACAAGCAATATGAGAAGGTAGTAAGGATGGCTGGGGGATACTGGGATGTATAGGGAGGCATCACCAGTAGCATAGGAGCCGACTCCATGGGTGGTTGGGTGCTCTAGCACCCACAAAGTTGACATAAGCACCCTCAATATTTCGAGGGCAGCTTGCAACAAAGGCTTACTAGGGAACCTGGTCACAGGAAAAATACTACCTTCTGGCAATGAGCACCCACAAATATTCCTAAAAGTTGGCATTCCTGACCAGTAGAAAACAGGAAGTTGTTATTCCTCTGTACAGGCAGTTGGTGAGACCCCAACTGGAGTACAGTGTGCAGTTCTGGAGACCCCATCTCTACAAGGACATAGACAGGATCGAGGCAGTCCAGAAAGGGCAGCTAAAATGGTGCAGGGTCTGCAACAGAAACCATACTAAGAGAGACTAAAAGAGCTTAATACTGTATGTATACCCTTGATGAAAGAAGGGAGTGGGGGACATGATAGAAACTTTCAAATACCTCAAGGGAATCAACAAAGTCCAAGAGAGTAGCATCTTTCAGAAAAAGAGATGTGTAAGAAAGGGGACACAATCTGAAGATGGGGGCTCAGGGGTAATGTAAAGTATTTTTCAGAGAGGGTGGATGCATGGAACAGCCTTCTTGAAGAGGCCATGGGGTCAAAACAGTGGGGAATTCAAGAATGCATGGGACAGGCATAAGGCAATTTTGTGGGGCCGGGGGGAAGTAAGAAGAAGACTGTGTGGTTAACTAGGATCTGCAGCTTATCCAATAGGTAAGGAAATGGACAGACTAGGTGGCCAAGTGGTCCTTATCTGCCATCAAAAGTCTATGTTTCAGTATCTTGTTAGCCAGAGCACTGCACAATTGACTTGTTGACATATTATATTAAATATCATATGAAAAGTCTAAATTACCTTCAATGAACTCCAGAAATGTGTTCAGTCCCATAGGCAGATAGTTAATCCACTAGCTGCAGTTCTGTTAAATCACATATGTCAGGGTTTTAAATAATTGATTAGCAGTTTTATTTTTGGGACAATACTAACTGTACAGAAAGCATTTATATAGGCTTTCTAGAAGTGTTATATTTGTTAAACACAGTGAGGCAGATGCTATGCATTTTCACAATGTTTTAGAACTTTTATGAGCAAAACGCTAATCAATTTTTAGAGTTAAATAAAACCCTGTATGTCCATGGTAAGGTGATGACAGTGCAGATTGTCAGCATCATTCTGTGCCACTGAGCCCAGGCTACACAATAAACATCTTATAAATATCATGTAAATATAAAAAAACATAAAATTAAATGACGCCCTCTTAGAAACTGCAGTGGCTGTCAATGCGATTCCTGTACTAATCCAACGAGCATAGTTGTTGCAGCTTGCTGCTGCGTTTAAAAATATATATAGGCCCGGATATTCAAACTGCGCCATTCTGAGGCGCAAGCCCTTACGCTGCTCAAAATAGTTACGCTGGGGTGTGGCCGGGGCGATATTCAAAGGAGTTGCATTGAGCAACTCCTTTGAATATCACCCCAGCCACAGCCATTGGTGCGCAGGTGGAACTGGCGCCACCGCAAGTTGTCAGAGTTGAGCATTAAACTTGCGGTGGGGCAAGTACCATTGCGCCATGCGCAAATTTTCGATATTCAAAAGGTGACATGCAAATGGGGCCATAATTCATGCAAGGCACAGGGGGGGCCATTTGCATCTATTTATGGCCCCATTTGCATGCCATTAGCATGTAGGTGCGCCGATCCCCGAGGACTTGCGCCTGGCTGCCCTGCCAGGCAGCAGCCGTCGGGGACCGACGCACCCTGCAGCCCGATCGCGGGCAGTATGTATGAACTACCCCCCACAATCTCCCGATGCCCGATCGTGGGCAGTATGTATGAATACCTCCCCCACAATCTCCGATGCCCGATCGCGAGCAGTATATATGAATACACTCCCCCAAACAGCTCGGATGCCCGATCGCGGGCAGTATGTATGAATACCTCCCCCAAACAGCTCGATGCCGATTGTGGGCAGTATGTATGAATACTCCCCAAACAGCTCCGATGCCCGATCGCGGGCAGTATGTATGAATACCTCCCCAAACAGCTCGATGCCCGATGGCGGGCGGAGATATGAAACAACCCCCAGTGCCCGATCGCCGGGCAGAATGTAAAACCCCCCAGCGAATATCTCCCTGGTGGTCCAGTGGACCCGAATGCCCGATCGCGGGCAGAATGTGAGATTACAACCCCCAAACATCTCCCTGGTGTCTAGTGTCCCCCACCCACCCACCCACGAACCCTCACCCGCTCCCCGGCGGCGGTGGCGGCAGCATCCACCGCCTGCCGACTGACTGTCGGTAGGGCTGCCGCCCGTGGTGCAGAGCTACAGCCAATGGGCGTGCAGCCTACTGGACAGTCAGTTGGCGGGCGGCGGGCGGCTGGCGGTGGGATGCTGCCGCCGGGCGCGGGGGAGCAGGTGGAGGGACTTCGTGGGTGGGTGGGGGGGACACTAGACACCAGGGAGATGTTTGGGGGTTGTAATTCACATTCTGCCCGCGATCGGGCATTACGGTCCACTGGACCACCAGGGAGATATTCTGGTTGGGGGAGAGGGGCTTTTACATTCTGCCCGCGATCGGGCACCGGGGGTTGTTTCACGCTCTGCCCGCGATCGGGCATCAGGAGCTGTTCGGGGAGTATTCATACATACCGCCCGATCGGGCATTGGGAGCTGTTTGGGGGAAGTGTATTCATACATACTGCCCGCGATCGGGCATCGGGAGATGTTTGGGGGTGTCTGGATACATACTGCCCGCGATCGGGCTGGTGGGGGCACAGGGACTGAGTTGGGGGCCAGCCACGGTGGCAGCTGCTGTGTTGCGCCCTGCAATGCAGCAGCTCACCTGTGATTAGCCCTCAACCAATCTTTTTGGCTCAAAGTTGTGCAGGCGCGGGTTGGGGTTGCGCATGCACAACCCGACTGAATATCGGGTTGCGCAGTTTATGCATGGTTCCTCCCCCTCCTGTTGAGCATGCATTCATTTGCATTGCGCTGTTGCTCAACCTGTTTTCAGTGGCGCAACTGCCTCCTGCTGAATATCGCAGAATGGCGCAATGTAGGACGTGCGCATGCGCAACCCTTTTGAATATCTGGGCCATAGTGTATGGTGGAATGTCGTTCTCCACCGAAATCGATCGTTTTCGAAACCTTGTAGTCACACACTAGTGACGTTTGCAGTACAACGTAATGATGTTTTCTACTGTACTGCGAATGTCACAATGTGTCCTCGCGCAGCATTTGACAGTTAGGGCTCACTCCATAGACAGGACACATGGCGAAAGTAGCAATATCAGAGGCAGTATTAATGGTTAGTGTGAAAACGTTTACAATGTAAAGTCTTTTTTCCAAAAAAACGAAGTTCCACCTTACACTGTAAAGAAAAGTGCATGGGGAACAGTTGACAACAGGGCGTCTTTCACCTGGTTGGCACTATGACAACTTATCGAGAGAATCTGTCGTCAAAGTGCCAACTCGGTGAAAGAATAGCCCTGCTGTCAACCGTTCCCCATGTACTATCCTATATGTTGCCAAGATAACGAAATGACAGCGCACGCTTTCATTCTTCCCAAGAAAACCCTTACACACATGGTTATGGAGTTGAGTTTGTTCTTTAACCGTTGCTGTGCCACAGACTGATATATCAGGCCAGAATCACTATGCGTTCTAATTCTGTCGGCAGCCTAAGGGTCACAAATCACATTCATACGAAATTACGAAGCGCTCACAGAAAATCTTCCGGATGTCAATGAGCACTTTTCGAGACTTGACATCCACAAAATGACGGCTCGTTTTATGTACTGGCACTCGGCAGCGCTTATAGGAACTGCCATTCTAGTCTTTGCTTTCCAGTTCTCATGCGTCAATCATCTCTTTTGTGCAACTTCCCATTGGCTGAAGGTTGCCCTTCCGTTCTGACGCCACGCTCTGGTTGGCCGCGCTGGCGGGGGTGGTGGCGGCTAGGTTTGAAATTCTGTTGCAGGGCTGTTTAGTCGGTTAGGGAAACAAATCACAGCGGAATTGTGTTGTATCGGAGAGAATTTATTTTGGTTCTGGTGATAGTCGGTTGACGAGGCAGTAGACGGAGTTGCACTTTACGGAGGCGGCCGGCACGAGAGAGTCTGGGTCGGTGGTTTGGGAGAGACGCGATCCCCGAATCAGTCCTTCGGTTCCATTTCTGCTGCTGCAGCCATGTCGTTCCCCAAAGCGCCCCTCAAGCGCTTTAACGAGCACGTTGGTAAGTGGCCGGCTCAAGGATGTTGTTGAAAAGGTGGTTGGCTGTAATAAATCCTTGATTTCTGAAATGTGGGTGTAGTGTTGTCCCGCCTCAATCTTTTGGAATGATACTTGCACTTAAATAACAATGTATTTCATATTGGGCAGTTAAACCTGTCATTCTCTTGGTTTTCCTCATCCCCACCCCGACAGAAACTTAGCAGGTAAGACCAGTGGCGGTGGTCCGTCCAGTCTGAGGTTTGACCTTGCCGGGAGGAGACTGTGTTGATTGCCAGACTGGTTTCTTGTGTAAGTAGCAGTGTTGTTCGGCACTGTGCAGCGTTTTGCCTGGGGCTGCAGCTGTCGATGCCTGGAACTGGCTGGTACAGTAGATTTTTGCATGGAGTCGGTGTTTTATTTTTTTAAAAGACCTGCAGTATTGGAATATGAAAGTGTGTGTGTGTTTTGTTACGTATTTATTAAGAACCAACAATTAGTCAAATCTCAAGAAAAAAACATTTTTCATACAATACTAAATGCTTAACTAATAAGTAACATTAATTATGAAATGGGTACAAAGAATGCTAGCTCCTGATTGGCCAAGAGCAGCTTTCAGCTGGGCCATTATCCAAGCACAAGGGCCAAGTGGAAAGTAATATGTTTAAAAATAAAAAAAAGGCATAACATTTACTAAAAATGACCCATTTCATAATCTCAATAAGGTATTATGGGGGGTGCATTATGGTGGGCTAACTGCCCTTCTCAGGCGGTGGAAGCTCTCGGCTATGCCTCATGCTTTAGCCCACCCGAGGTGGGCCATTATCCCACCATAATGCACCTCCTGTTATGCCTTATTGCTTAAATAACTTGCATGTAGCAGGAATCTGTTCACCAGTTCATTTAAAATTATGATTCTTGCTGCTGTTGGATTGATCAGAATGAACTGAATTGATTGACCTGAATGAACGGATGCCCACTCTGTGTAAATGCATAGCATCTGTGGATTTATTGGAGTTTTTTCCTTTTGCTGTAGTTTTGGGTTTACATGCACTGAGTAGTGATTCACCAGTACAGATGCAGTCCATCCGGATTGAAATTAGGCTGATTTACACGCACCTGAAATTTGATTACTAAGTAACCGAAACCTCAGTAGCTGAGTTACTGTACGTTGGCCATGTAAACATTCAGTGCACTTTGTAAGTCGGGGAGTTGGTAAAAACTAGAATGCTTCTCGAACAGAATGTCTGAACCAGTTGGAATGCAGCAAGCAAAATGGTTAAGGAACCATCCTGCTTGCTGCATTCCAACTGAATTTACTACCAACAGGACTAGTCACTGGAGAAATCTGCTGGCCCCAAATAAGTTTCCACTGTCCCAAGCAGTGTACTGATTTGCTTGTTTACATGTACAGCATAACTCTATTACTAAGGTGTACCAGTTACAGGTAGGTGCATGTAAACTCTCCAAATGAGGAGTTCAGGATTGACTCTGGATTAAGTTGTAGTACAGTTATCTGTAATCAGGTGTGAGTTAGCTTGTAAATTTGTTTCAGTTCTGTTTGTCCTGAGTGCATTAGCAGAACTATACCGTATATAAACAGAGTTTTTATGATGCACTCGTATCTCAAGATTACTAGATAATTTTGTCGTCTCAACCCCCCCGCCCCCCAACATGAAGCTTGCAAGAAAGTCATGACTCAAACATTAAGAAGCAAAATATTAATCTCTAATTACTGGTTCTCTTTTTTTTTTTTTTAATGTCTGGATAACCATACTTTTAAATCCCGTTACAACCACCCGGTTGATATTTTGCGTTACAACTGGGCGGTTCTAATTGATGCATGTCAGTCAAGCTAGCTACACAAACTGGCTCATCTCCGTGTGGGCAGGCTGAACATCTCTCACAACATGGTGGCTCCACTGCTTTGTTACTGAGCATCCATTCTCATCTTTTGCCTCAGTCACTGTCATGACAGGTACTTTTTTTTTTATCTATCTGGTTGATCTGCTGTTCGTACCCTTCAGGCGGGGCTCTAACACGGTGGCTGCATTGGCAACAGATCGCGACTAACTGCGCTTAGCACTGTAATTCAAAAAGAGAACCAGTAAATAAATAAAATAAAACATACTAACATACTAAAAAGCCAGCAGAATCGGCCAAATGGTTTGTCTTGTCTGCTCGAAAGCCAGCAACCTAATGGCTGCCCGCCTCACCACCTCCCAGCCCCCAAGAGTGTCTTCTCTAGGTTCAGAACATGGGTGAGTGTAAAATTCTGGTCACACACACCCACTCATGTATTCTATATACAATAACTGGGGATAATTGTTTTTGTAAGGGAATTCTGGTTACAATTTGCCATTATAACATGAACATGAACATGCACCCTGTTTCCTTTGTGTGCATGCCCCAGCCGCAGCTCTTCTTCGCTCAGCGCCAGCTGCTACTCGTCAGTAAGCTTATTTATAAAAAAAAAAAAAAAGGGCGCTTCAGGCTAAAGAGTAACAGTTTAAAATAAAGGTAAGGGAAATGTTTCCGTTAAGCAGCCACGTCCGACTGCGTGAATGCACGGAACCCGACCGGATCGCTTAGGGATGTCTTTTTATTTTATATAGTTGCTGTGATGAAAAAATGATCCCAGATATTGGTTAGGCAATAAGGCATGACAGGGTGTGGGTCGTCCTGGGATAATGGCACAGCTAGGGTGGATCGAAGCACAAGGCCAAAGGCAAAGTGCTTCTGCCACACTAGGTATGCCGTTAAACTACACACGACGCACACCCTGGAGTGCCTTATAGCAATTATAATATATAGAATAATACACAAGGTGGTGTGTTTTTTAATAATTTTACACCCACCAAAGGTGTTAGATGCTGTATAAACTTCGCTCTCGGAGATAATTCAAGTATCCAACACACATGGTGTGTAAAATTCAAGTTTCTAGGGACGTGGATATGTTCTATCCACAGTATCTGGCAGAGTCCTTTCCCTTTAAGTGCTGGAAAGTCTTCAAGCTTGCTCCTCCACCCACACGTGTGGTATATCCCTCGGCTCCAGCCCATGATGCCAGATCTGCCTTTCTGCTGGAAGAAGCAGGTGCCCTCCTTCACAGTCCCTCATTGTAGGCCCTAGCCCTTTGGATCCATTTGGATTGCTTTCTAAAACTTTGCTACCATTTCGGTATTGATCTTCAAGCTTCCCGACCATGATGGACAAGTACATGCCTGGATTTTGCTGGTGCCCATGAGGGTGGGAGATGTCGCATACCAACCCCCACGCCACATGCGTTTACTGCCTGGGCCACGAACACGATATCCAGGCATGCGATATTTGCCAGTCTTGTCACGCAGTGGTCTTCGAGGACTGCCTCACCAGCCTTAAAGTTGGGCCACCCGGACAAAATACATCCACCAGTCAAATCTAAAGATGCCCATTAGGTGGTCTCTGTGGCTGCGCGGTTCGCTGAGTGGCTGGAACAGCTTGTGGCCTTCGAGGAGGAGGCAGCTCGGCCTGCTGCTCAATCCTCTTCGCCTTCTGCCTTCGTGCTGCTCTGATTGGGCTCCACTTTTTCAGGCACCTTCAAGGAGCTGTGCCAATCGCTTCTGACTAAGGGTCAGGGTCCTTAAGGATCTCACAGCTCTCGCTCTCGAAAGAAGGAGCCAAAGAAAGAGAAGAGTTGTCAACGCTTCTGGTACCGGGAGCCTTCTCGGTCTCAAGACTCCCAGGTTTTGACCACAGTCGAAACCCCAGCCTGACTGCTGGCTTCGTGGAGACCCCGTTGGGCCAGTTGGTCAAGACGCTGGTCAATGATGTGGCCGAGATTTTTCTCAATCCAGTCGACCGTTTGTCATCCGAAGAAGCCAACAACTCTCTTGAGGACCCAGTCCTACCTGTGACCTTAGAAGGGGCTGCTCAGTCCGCTGATCAGTACCCTGATCAGTGACTCAGACCAGGAGGAGTCACGGCATTCCCTAGCTCCCTCCAAGATCCCTGTCTGCATCCCGGTGGCGAGTATAGGTCTCGGTCTTCCTCTAGTGGGTCAAGCAGCTCCTGCCGTCATCAGGGTTTCGTCCACTGCTGCTGTTGCTAGTCTTTGTCTTCCTTGGGTGAGGAGAGACTCCGGCGCAAGTTGTGTCAGTGCTACAAATACCTTATGTGGCAATAATTGGTGCTGGCTGTACAAAGCTGACCCTGGTTTCCACACTGGCCATCACTTGGCTGTCGCTCAAGAGGCCGACACAGACTCCCCCTATGGGGTCGGTCGAGACCGTCCCTCCCCCAGCAGAACTGGCCAAGACTATCTTGGTTTGGCTGAAGCTGGCCTCTACGCCCATCATGGTGAAGCAGCAGTCTCCGACTAAGGAGTCTCGGCTGGCCAAGGGACTTCCCCGTTGGCTGTCTGTCACCGTCACACCTGACCACCCATGGAGGGTTGAAGGTGACTGTGGCGGTTGCTTTATTTTTTTAACTCTGTTTATACCCCCCCCCCCGTCTTGTGGAACTCTCTCCAGGCATCCTCCAATGCCCCAACTCTACCTCCGTGCCTAGAAGCCTCCTAGTTTCTGGCACCAGCCTGGCTATCCCCCTGGCTTTGGCCCCCGAGGTAGGGACATGCACTATCCACCCAGGGCACTCTATCTAGAATCCAGGCCATGCTAGGCTCGGCCCAGAAGAGGAGTGCAACCCGGTGGAGTGTGGTTGGGAGAGTGGAGGTGCTGTCACTATCCACAAGTTTTTTTTTCCTTTACGCCCCAGGCGTGGGGCGTGTAATGCTGTACAGCCAGCGTGAGTGCTCCCACCCCGTCTGGAAGACAGCCACCTAATCCTGTCCTTGAGCCCTTGTGTGCTGCAGTGCCTCTGGGGGCTGCTGCTGCTGCGTCGGGCTACCCCTGCATCCCTCCCCGAGAGAGGAGAGCAGTCCTCCAGATGCTCAATCCTCTCTCTCCCCTGCTGACCCCCGGCGGACCGGGCTCAATCCCGAACCCGGGTTGCTGGCATAACGCGAGATGTGGCATCCAGCGCCTCAACCCTCAGCGCCACCAGGCCGGCGTGGCAGTTGCTTTATATGGACTCGGAGTCCGAGGATTCCTCACTACACGTCTGTCCTGTCGATGAGGAGTCCGTGGGTGTTCTCTCAATGGAGAAAGGGCCCACTTCCTTCCTGGGCATCCTCCACTTCATCTCGGAGTCCACCGAGATGAAAATGGAGCCTGTCCAGAAGTGGGCTCGCTATCCCCTTACTGAGATTCTGGACAAAGGAGACTATCCGGAGGCTTTCCCAGTGGCTGAGGCCATTGTCTTTCCAGCCCTGGAGCTTTTTCAGCAAACTGCGTCCTGCCCTGTGCCCTCTGCCCAGATGGTCCGCAAGTATGCTGTGCCCATTGGTACCCTCTCGAGTTTCACGAAGCACCCCTCAGCCGAGGGGTTGGTAGCAGACTCTGCGTTTTGGTGCTCGGGCAGTATCTGGGAAGTCTACAAGCAGGCGCACAAGGAGTCCAAAAAATTGGACCGTGCGACTAAAAAATGTCTATGCTGCCTTCTTGCTCTGCCTCTGTCAGGCGAGCTCAGCTGTCTTGATGGCATACTTCTCCCACGCCGTCTTGGGCTCTTTGGATGAGGTGATACCTCAACTGCTTGCGGACCTCCAGACTGCGGTCAAGCAGGTCGAGATCAGGGCCAGGCTGTAGCCAAGCAACAACCTCAAACAGCTCTGGACCTGGGAGATTCCTATGCCCGCTCGGTGGTGGACACAGTAATCATGCGCAGTAGGGTTTGGCTGCGGATCTCTACCTTCACGGCAGACACTTGTCACAAGCTGGCGGATGTTCCTTTCTTGGGCTCCGACCTGTTTTGGGCCTGGAGTGGATGGTCACCTCCAGCGCATTGAGAAGTCCAATGCCACCTTGGACTCTGTAACATCTGCACAGAAGGATCCCAAGGGCTCCAGGCAGCAGAAGTGAAAGCCCTTTCGGTCCTCCAGTCCTACGGCAAAACCAGCCCAGCATCAGGCTGGCCATCAGGCTGAGTCCTGGTGACCCAGGCCTAAGTCAGTGGCCTCGGTGGTCCATAAGCCCAGAGGGAAGGGACCCGTTGGCTCCTCAACCGGTTCTCATCTTCCAAGCATGCTCTGCCAGGATGGGGTGCCACTGTCATACCCATCATGCCTGCTCTGGGTCCTCCTGTGGTGGGCGGCTCCACCACTTCCTTTCTGCCTTGTCATCATGGACAGGTGGGTTCTAGTAGTGGTCGGTCAGGGTCTGCCTCTGGAATTGAGCAGTACCCTTGAAGCTGAGCCCGTGCCCCATGGGAGGACTTTGTATCCACAGACACTCGGTCGGATCTTCAAGATGATATAGACCAGCTCCTCTGCAAGGAGGTCATGGTCACAGTAGCAGATCCTCCGGAACACCCAGGGTTTGTCTCCAGGTACTTCCTGGTGCCAAAGCGGATGGGGGGCTGGTGCCCCATCCTAGATCTGCATGACCTGAACAAGTTCCTCAGGTTGCACACCTTCAGGGTGGTACTCTGTCTTCCATCATACCATATCTAGAGCAAAACATGGGTTTGCTCCTGTATCTCAAACGCATTCTTTCCGTCCCAATCCATCCGTCCCACGAAGAGTTCCTCTGCTTCGAGCCAAGGAACCATATAAGAGTTCTTGGCCATGCCATTCTCGGCCTGCCTCTGCCCCCAGGTCTTCACCAAATGCATAGCAATGGTGGGATCTTACCTGTGGCACTGAGGGGTCTGGTGTACCCCAGCTTGCAGGGCTCTGGATAAGATTTTTAGGGATGAGTACTGTACTCCTTATTTTGAAAGTGAGGTGAGTAAAACCAAATTCAGATGCGTACAAATATTTGGACAGAGTGGAGTGAGTACATTTTCAAAAACATGTAATTTTTTTCTAGATAAAAATTGAAAAGGTGTTAACATTACTCCAGATAATATTGGCAGGTAGCAGTAATGTACTCAACAGTTTTAAAATATAGTGAGTAAAACAATTGGGATCGGTACGAGTGCTGCAAATTTGGAAAAATGCTCCTTTTGAATCACCAGTTATGTTATGAAGCACTATTGTTTGGCATGTGGAGTATTTACAAATGCTTGGTGAGTACTGGTACTGATTTTTTTTTTATATAAAAAAAAAAAATTCTGAAGAAATATTTCCTAAAATGAGGTGAGTAAAATAGGTTGTTACTGCCATTATCTGGAGCACTGCCTACCTGGACGACTGGCTGATTGTGGGTCTCTCCAGGCTAGAGGTGGGCGGTCCAGGTACCTGGCCCTCAGACCTGCACCTCTCTTGGCCTCTTGGTCAGTGAGGGCAAGAGTCGGGTCGTGCCCACCGCGGGTGGTCCCAGCTTTATTGGGGCAGGCTTGACTCTTGCCGAGCCAAACCCGGCTCCCAGTGGGCAGAGGCGGAGGTTCTCTCCTTTTGTCCGATTATTTCGGGTTGGGCAACTCGCCTGCCCAGGACATCCTGCGCCTTCTGGGTTACATGGCGGCCTGCACCAGTGTGGTCCATTGGGCCTGTTGGAATATGCGCTTCCTGCAATGAGAGCTGGCCAGCCAGTGGTCTCAGCACAAAGGTCACTTCGACCAGCTGGTCACTGTGACCCAGAAGATGTGGGATGTCCTCCAGAGGTGGCTAGTCCCAGAACATCTGCAGAAATGGATCTAGTTTGTCTGCCTCAAGCCGATGGTCATCCTGACGACCAACTCCTCTCACGGGCTGGGCATACCTCTCAACCTTCCTCATCACAAATCGGGGACAAGGCTTAAAATGGTCAGGGACAAATGACCAAAATCAGGGACACATCTGAAAAAATAGTAATATTAGTTCCAGAAGCTGTGTATAACATGCTTCTTAGTGTGAATAGCATTTTCTTAATGAAAACTAGACTGTAACACCGACGGCTGGCATTATTTTGTGATTCAGATCTACTCTTCAGTGACAGAAATGCCAAATTTAGGAGGGACAGAAGAAATTTCTGAGGCAAAATCAGGGACATCCCTGAAAATCAGGGACAGTTGAGAGGTATGGGGCTGGCAGAGCCATGAGGAAGGCATTTTGGTGCCCTGGGCAAGAGACTAATTTTCGCCCCGAAAACAACCGAGCTCTAGGTTGTTTACATGCTCTATGATGAGTTTGGGGCTTTTCTTGAAGGAAAAACATACTTTTGTTATCGTTCCTCCTAATTTCAGGAAAACTTTGCTCCCATAGAATCTGAGGTGTGGAGTCGAAGATGCTGGCTGGCTGTCATCAGAGTGTGCAGTGCAGCTGCAATTGTTGTGGACAACTGTCTGACCAACAGTTCCATCGAGTGGTTCATGGGGGCATATACAGGCACCTCAGTGGCATAGATGCAGTCCTCGAGTGCTGGACACATGTACCTCTGAGATGCCCCTGCAACCACCATCCTCACATGGGGATGTATCCCATGACCCCACTCACTCCAGCCCTAATGGCAGGCTCCACTACCCTGTGGTGGAATCACCACCACCAACAGAAGGAAAAGCCTCCACCCCCGACCATCCTTCCTTCAGCTAGACTATCTCCAGCACTCAATGTTGCTTGACCACCCTTCTAGACCATAACCAGACTCCGCCTCCCAACCATCCTACAGTGGCTTGAACACCTCCACAACACCACACTCACCTTAGCTGCCTACCTTCCCTATAGCCAAACCACCGCCTTCACCAAGACAAGCGCCCATGCACCCAAACAATCCCTGCAACTAGACCAACGACATACCTCTAAACTGTCCTTGATTTTGCAACAAAATTTGCATTTGTCCATGATAAATTTTGTTTTCATGGTAGAGAACAGTGGGGTAGGGGGTTAAAATCATGAAATAATGTAAAACATTAAAGTTACAGACTTATTCTTCTTCAGAAAATGCAGATGAACACAAATCCCCTTTTTCTATCAGCTTTCTGAGTGAATAGTGTCAATTTATATCATGTGTCCAAGGTTTTGGGTCTTTGTCCCTGATTATTTTAAGTCTTGTCCTTGATTCATGAGGCAAGAGGTTGAGAGGTATGCAGCCCCAAGTCTAGCATCACTCCAGAGGACAACTTTTTCTGCAGTGGCATCTCCCCCACCAAACAATATTCTGACTGTATCCAATCCCCCACGCAGGAACCTCCCATAGAAAAGCACCCCTGCATCTGCCTCTACCCCCCAGTTGGGAGAAGGCCAAGGAGCATAAGATTCACATCACAGAACTGCTGCTATGGTGCTGTCCAGGGACCCACAGTATAACTTCTGGCATACAAGAAAATGCGCTGCCCCTCTGGTCCACTCCCTCTCTTTCCCCAGCTCAGACTCATATACTCTGTTGGCAACCACAAACATGGCAGGTACTTTTATACATAATTTATAAGCGCTGCAGAAACTGTCAGATGTCAAGATCCAAAGTGGTCAACTGACATCCATGATTTAGGTGACACGCTCAGTCTCGCAGTGTTATAAATTATTAATAAAACTGTCATGTTCATGGATAGCAAGCCAAGCAGACCTAGTGAGTCGGGAGCTTTCCTTTTCTGCCAGAAGTTTTACTGTGGGACCATGGACAGCACTGTAGCAGCAGTTCTCTGCTGTGGATCTTCTGCTTCTGGCCTCTCCTGACCTGTTGGGGGGACAATTGCAGGGGTAGCTTGTCTGGCGGGGGTCCTGCTGTGGGATGGGGGTACGATATGTAGTGTGTCTCAGGATTGTAGAGTCTAGTCGGGCCCTGTTTAAAAAAAAAAAAAAAAAAAAAAAAAGCCAGACAGGGCATAATAGAGTGCTTGAGCTTGCGACTCCCCAAGGGCCCATTTAGTTAGCCCTGGTGAGAGACAGTGTAGGGGACCCATGGTGCAATGAGAAGTGTCATTAGGAAAAACATTCTGCCTAGTCTATACCAGTTTTCAGTATGCCTTAGCAGTGCATTCCTCTCTCTGCCCATTAAATAACCCCTGCACAGCACCCCCAATACAGCTGAGCCAGCCCAACTGCTCCAGTCAACATCCCTGCAGCCAGAAGGAGCCCCACTCCAAATCCTCTCATTTCCCTGATTACCATCAGTTCCGCTCCACAGCCCAAGCCAATCCAGATACATGTAACTGTTAATATGTTATGATCTAAACTGTACAGATCCCCTCACATGGCATCCAAGACAACTAGGCAAGGCACTGGCAGGCAAGGCCTCATTTTCTAAGCAAGACAGGTGTGGGTGGTAGGGTGAGACTGGTACAAGGACTCTGCTAGGGAGAATGAGAAGGACAGGACACACAAAAAAAAAAAAGCAATGGAATGGGAGTACAGGAGGGATGCGGGTCAAGAGGAAAGAAAAGAAAATGTAACAACGTGGTGGACAGAAGGGATAGTGTGCCATGGTCCACGCCATGGCAGTCAGGTAGAAGGCTGAGGCAACTGCTTCAAACTCTTCACTCCCATCCCAGGTCCCCAGTCCAGTGCATGAAGTTCAAGTGAACTACACAGCTGCTGCCCACCTGCCCACCCACCAGCAGAGCCGACTCCAAGACAGGCCCGCCCAGGCCCAATAATTCAACGGCAAGGAAAGCAGAACTTTGTCTTCAGCTTCCTGAGTGAGACTATCATCCCCTCCCACTGTGCTCTCACCACACAGATCCCATCTCATCATCTCACAATTTGGATTCAGAAATTAATTTGGAATTACTCAACAGCACCGCTGGGTCTGCTCTTCTGCTTGTCTGCAGTGCCATCACTTTTTACTACAGACACTCTGTCACTGGCAGTGGCGATTACCAGTCTTGTCTCACAGACAACAACAGACAGAGTACTTAGTGTGGTGTGCATTCTGCTTATGCTTACATGACACAAGTGATGAAAAGAAATATAAGACAAGGATCTCTTCTGTCTTCTCTGTCTCTCGTGACTCATCTCTCCTCTCTGACTCTCTCACTTTTTTTTTAGTCTCTGTGGCTATCTACTACGCTACGCTAGTACGCTCAACAACTTGCTCCACACTCTCCCTGTCTCCAACACAAACTGCCTCTCACTCAGTGCCAAATGCTCCACCCGTACCTTTTATACTAATGGGTGGCACGCTGGCCCACTCACAATTACTCTTTCTCAGCACAACAATATTATTTTCTGCAGTACACTGTGCCACCATGTAATCCCCCACCACCACCACTTGCTGGCCCTTGGTCCACAGATGCACCCCTGCTGACAGTCATTTGTAATTACAGAACCAAAATTAAAAAAAAAAAAGATTTAAAGCGGCAGCGCAAGTGAATTAGAACATGAGCTTCAGTGGGAAAATGCGCCCCTCGGAGGCTTGCGCCCGGGGCGGGAGCACCACCCGCCCCACCCTTCCTACGGTACTGGGGGCTGGGGTGCCCATCTGGGGGAACAGAGTCCATGGGCTCTGGACCCCCGAGGAGTCCCGATGGCACAGCAACCTGCCAGAGCTCTGGGCAGTTTGGCTGATGCAGACTGCATTCACTCTGTATGTTCGCGGTCAAGTGGTCCAAGTCCAGATGGACAACACCACGACCATGTACTACCCCAGCAAGCAGGGCAGGATGCACACTCTGCCTTTGTGCAAGGAAGCTCTCTGCGTATGGACCCTCGTGCGCAGCCTGGGGTTGGATCTCCCAGCCATCCGTGTGGCAGGAGCCTCCAATCAGCTGGCGGACACCCTTAGCTGCATAGGTGAGGCATTTCACGAGTGGTCTCTCCATCCGGAGGTAGTCCACAGTCTGTTCTCCTGGTGGGGCTCCTCTCAGGTGGACCTGTTCACCTCCAGGGAGAACTCAAAGCTGAGGCTGTTCTGTGCCTGCCCCCCTCAGCAGGGCTTGCTGCAGAGGAATGTCTCTGATCCTGGTGGCTCTGGACTGGCCATGCTAATTTTGGTACCCCGATCTCCTCAGTTTCGGCAACAGGCTCCCGAGGAGTCTCCCACTCCACCCTGACCTGCTCTCCATCAGTCAGGGGAAGGTAGTTCACCTGGACCTTCAATCCCTGCACCTGACAGCCTGGTTCCTGAGTGGCTAGAGTTCCAGCCTTTGGGTCTCTCTGAAGATGTCCCCACCATGGTGGAGGCATCTAGAAAGGAATTGACCAGAAAATGCTATGCCTTTAAATGGAAGAGATTCTACATTTGGTGTCTGGGCAAGGGGCTGGACCCTTTGTCCTGTCTGGTGGCCATCATTTTGGATTACCTGTGGTTCATCTCCAAAGGGGGACTTTGATCTGCGACCTTTAAGGTGTACCTGGCAGACATCTCTGCTTACTGGGCGCGGGCTGGTCAGCAGTTGGTGGCGCAGGAGAAGATGGTCTGGTGATTTTTCAAAGGCTTAGATTAAATTTCCCCTGTGGCGCGTGAACCACCACCACTGTGGAACTTACTAACATACTAAAATGCCAGCAGAATAGGCCTAACGGTCTTTCGTGTCTGCTCGTTTGGTCAGCCCCCACCCTGGGTGCTGACTTTGCTGCCCCCCTTGCCTTCTCCTTTCCCAGTTCCGGATATTCTTGCTGCATTGGATTTTGCTTCCAGAACCCTTCCCTGTACCTGTCCCAGCCCCTCTTGAACCCCTCCACTGTCTCTGCCTCCACCAGCCCCCTAGGCAGCGCATTCCATAGCTCCACCACCCTCTCAGTGAAGTAGCACCTCCTCCTTTCTCCCCTGAATCTTCCCCCCTCCAGCTTCCACCCATGCCCTCTAGTGGCCCCATCCTCCTTCCTTCGAAGCACCCTGACTGTTCCTCCCCTATTTACCCTCTTCATGTACCTGAAGACCTCTATCATGTCCCCCAGTCCCTTCTCTCTTCCAATGTGTACATATTTAGCTCTTCGAGCCTCTCCTCATAGGTCCTGTCCCCCAAGCCCCAAATCATTTTGGTTGCCCTCCTCTGGACCCTCTCCAGGAGTTTAATGTCCCTCTTTAAGTGTGGCCTCCAAAATTGCACGCAGTACTCAAGGTGCAGCCTCACCAAGCAGTTATACAGAGGGAGTATCACTTCCCTCCTTCTGGAGGTGATCCCCCTAGTGATGCATCCCAGCATCCTGTTGGCCTTGGCTGCTGCCCTTCTACAAGTCTCTGAGTTGTTCATCTTGACATCCACCACCACCCCCAGGTCCCTCTCAGCCATCGAGACCTGTAGCATCCCCCCAGGGTGTACACTTGGCCTGGTTTCTGGCCCCAGGTGGGTACCTTGCATTTCACTGCACTGAACCTCAGCTTCCACTTTCTAGACCATCTTTCCAGAGCCTCCAGGTCCCCTGTAGAGGCCACCTTCCCCTCCTCCCCATCCACCACCGCCCCCAGTTTAGAGTCATCCGCAAAGAGACTCCTCTCACTCCTGACTCCTGTCCTTATGTCAGAGACGTAGGCGTTGAACAGAAGGGGCCCAAGGACTGATCCCTGTGGGACCCCACTAATGACCCTCCTTGGGGATGAGACTATCCCGCAACTTCGACCCTCTGGGTCCGGTCCTGGAGCAAATTGCCTTTCCATCTGATCATCTGGTTCCCACCCCATTTCTCCCAGCTTATCCAACAGGCCCACGTGAGGAACAGAGTCAAATGCCTTGCTGAAGTCTAGAAAGAGGACGTCCACTGGTCTACCCAGGTCCAAGGCACTCGTCACCCAGTTATAGAACTCCACAAGGTTTGTCTGACACGATTTCCCCAGGACGAATCCTTGCTATCGTCCAAGCACCCTGACTTTTCCAGGTCCCCCCCAGCCTCTCCTTGACAATGCCCTCCATCACCTTGCCCACTACCGATGTCAGGCTGACGGGCCTGTAGTTCCCTGCCACCTCCCTTGATTTCCCCCCCCTTGTAGATAGGCACTATATGCGCCACCTTCCAGTCCTGGGGCACCCACCCTGTCCTCAGAGAGATGGTGAAAAGCTCCGCCAGGGGTTTCGCCAGGACATCCGCAAGTTCCTTCAGCACTCTGGGATGTAATTTATCGGACCAGTGCTTTCTCCGTCTTAAGGGACCTGAGGGCTTCCCTCACTCTCTCTGCTGTGATTTCCACTTCCGGTACCTCTTCTCCCTGCTTAGCCTCCCCTCCTGCCAGTGATGCATCCCCCTCTCCCCAGACCCGCCGATCGGTAAGGGTCCCCCCTCCTCAGTATCTCTGTCTCCTCCCATGTATGATGCAGCACCCCCATTTTCCTCGGTGAAAACTGAGGTGAAGTACTCATTTAGTACCTCAGCCTGCTCCCCCGGGTCTTGTGCCCATTTCTCCCCTGATTTAATCCTGCTAATCTGCCCCTTCACCCTTCGTTTTTCCCTAATATATCTAAAGAACCCCTTGTTCCCTCTCCTAATTTCCCTGGCCAGGTTCTGCTCCTTCCTTGCCTTAGCTGCCCTCACCACCCTAGTGGCCCTTCTAGCCATCAGCTCGTACTCCCCTCGATCCCTTTCACTCCTTGAGCACTTGAATTGCTTATAGGCTGCCTTCTTTCCCCACACCACCTCCTGGACCTCCCTGGTCCACCAGCAGGGTTTTTGGGCCCTACCGCATTTTCGTCTTACTCTTGCACAGGTGCTGGTAGCATCCTGAACCCCTCTCCTGATGATTTCCACCTACTATCAGCGTCCATGTCTGACCCAATCCCATCCAAATGCTCCTTAAGGATCCTTCCCATTTCCTTAAAATCCCCCCCTGAAGTGGTTACTTCCGTCTTTGTGCAGCCTGCTACCCCTCCTAGGTCCAGGCAGAACCAGACCGTGGCATGGTCACTCCCCACCACTGGGTCCCTTACCTCCAGGCCCCCATTCTGGTCACTGTCTGCCAGGACCACATCCAGTACCCGCGCCTCCCTGGTTGATTCCCCCACCTGCTGAGTTAAGAACGCGTCTTGAAAGACATCCAACAACCTCTGTTCCCTGGTCACGGAGGATGTCATAGTCTCCCAGTCTGTTCCTGGCATGTTTAAGTCCCCCAACACCACCACCGTTCCTCTGCCCAGTCTGCAGTGTCTCCCAACATCTGCCACCAGACTTTCCTCCAGCTCCTCTGCCAGTGCAGGAGGTCTATACACCACTCCTATTTTTACTGTCTTGCCCCCCCCTTGTTATCAAGGTGACCCAAATCGCTTCCACAGTTCCCTCCGCCTCCTCTACTCCCCCTATGCCAATGCAGTTTTTGACTATCATTGCTACTCCTCCTCCCCTTCCCTCCCCTGTCCTTCCTGAACATAGTGTAACTCTCCAGGTTCAGGTCCCAGTCATGTCCTGCAGTGGCCCAAGTCTCAGTGACCGCTGCCACATCCACTGCTCCCTCAGTTAGCATCGCCTGGAGCTCAGGCATTTTATTGCCCAAGCTCCTGGCATTTAGCAGGACTACCTTCCACCCTTTCCCTATACTTCCATTTCCCCTGCTCGTGTTCCCATGGGGATTCTGTTTTCCCCTGGTCTGCACTTTGCCAGTCGACCTTTTCCCGCAATCCTCCAGCTCCCCAGGGGGGTGGAGACAGAGTCCCTCCTTTATCGGCACCCCCTTGACAGCCTTTTCTCCCATCCCTCCCCCTTCACAAGTTTAAACCCCACTTTTCACCAATGAACCCCTCTATTTTCAACTTAAGGATTCCCTTCCCCTCCAAATTGAGATGGAGTCTATCTGTAGCATACAGCTCCTTATCCTCCCAGGTCTCCCCCCAATCCCCCATCAACCCATACCCTCTGGCCTCACACCACTCCCTGAGCCACTGGTTTATCTCCCTAATCTTCCTTTTGTGTTCCCCACTAGCCCTTGGCACCGGCAGGATTTCTGAGAAGGAAACTGTGCATCCTATGTCATGACAGACCCTGGCAAGCTCCCTGAATCTTGCCTGTATCTCTAGCTCGCTATTTTCCTCAATGTCATTTGTACCCAGGTGGACCAGTATGTCCGGGGAACCCCCACAATCCTTTGCCAGCTGATATACCTCGTGCTTAGCCCTGTGCACCGTTAGTCCAGGGAAGCATTTTGTTCTAACTGGCCAGGCTTCTCCCTCCCTATCCCATTTGATACCCCTGATCATAGAATCCGCCAACAGGAGCACTCTGACCGCTCCTTTTCCTCCATTTCCCCCCCTTCCATGTCCCTCATCCTTTCTACCGGCCCCTCCACCCAGCCGGCTCCTTGTTCCTCCCCCTATCTGGGTGCCACATGCCACCCCCTCCTTATTTACCCTGGCCACCCCCTCCCCTCCAATCCTATGCCTCTCCTCCTCCTGAGTATCCTTCTGTACCTTGCTGACTCCCCCCTCACTGCTCGCGACTGGTCCTTCTCCCCCATCTGCTAAACTAGCCTGGCTCGTCCTCCCTTCCTGTCTCCATTTAGTCCCTCCTTGCTTGTCGTGCTCCCCTGGCCTAAACCCTCAGCTCACTTTACTGAATCCTCCTTGTACTTCTTGTCCTTCTCCTTTACTGTTCCTCCCAACTGGTCCCTCTCTGCTTTCCTTGCCCCTCCTGCTCTTTCCTGCTCCCCCATTTTCCTGCATTCCAGGTTTCCCCCTGTTCTTCCTGCTATCTGGCCCCTGCCTCCTGCCCCCCACTCCCTTTCCGTCTCTAACCACCCCTGTCTTGGCTACATCACCCCCCTCATCCTCGAGCAGAAGAAGAGATTTGAAGCGGTTACTGAGTGTAAGGTCTGATCCACCTCCCCGCCTTGCTTCCTTCTGTCCAGCCCTGGCCATCTGCCTACTTCCCTGAGAATGTTGTCCCTCTGTCCCTCCTTTGTGAGGGTCCCTAGTTACCTGCCTGCTTCCTTGGTAGTGTCCTTCTGGACCCCCCCCAGCCAGGGTCCCTATGTGACCCCTGAGTATTCTCCTGCACTCCTTTCCCTATGCCTCCGCTCCCAGTGCTTGGTGCAACCCCGTGGGAGATCCCCAGCCCCCTTCCCCAACCATACCTCCCTCCTTCCCCCAGCTGTCTCCTAATCCCCGCAACCTCCTCCCTAAGCTGTGCCAGCTGGTAGCACACTGGGCAACCACCGAACTTCCAAGCCCAGTCCAGTATCATGGCTGCTCCACACCCTGTGCACCCACCACCCTCCCAAAGATGCCGCCCTAATGGCGTGTGGTTCCATCCCCTTCCAAGTAGGTTTCCTTGGGTGAGCCACCAGGTTCCCCCCTAGTCCAAGATACACCCTACTGCCTAATCAGGTCGCCCACTAATCTTAGAGACAGTCCCACTGTACACCGGTAACCCTGTTACTAGGTGCAGTACAACACATTAAACTTATAAGGGAAATGAACAACTCCCTAAGCTCCTCTCTCCCAGTCTTTAAATCCAACCCCCAGTGGCTAGAACTACATGAGCTGCACCTGCAGCATTTTCCTCAAATTGCAGGGCAGGTGTTCCCCTATAAATTAGCAGAATGCTGGGGAGGGACCTGACTCGAGAGAGAGAGAGAGAGTGTATCAGCCCTGTGTCTCCCCTCCAAGCCCAGCAGCCAAAGAACCAGGCCCAAGCAAATCCCACCAAATAGGTTTTAAATCAGAAGAAATAGGCCTCCACCAGCGCAGCCTGTTACACAGTGAAACATCCAACAAATGAGCCCACTTATAGCCACCAAACCAGTTTTCAAACTTCCAACAGCCCCCAAAACAATACCCTGCTAGCCCCTTAGAAGTAAGAAAGAAAAGAAATAACCTTCTTACCAAGTAAAATCCACAAGAACCCTGTGAAAACAACAAGCAGCAGCTACTGTCCTGGAATACAACTGATCCTGTCCCCTTTCAGTTCTTTGTTGCTGGTTTTGGAAAAGCTCATGGGGAAACCATTTGAATATATGCACAGGTGTGACATGTCTCACCTGTCATGGAAGACTGCCTTCCTGGTGGCTATCCGTCAGCCAGAAGGATCGGTGAGCTCCAGGTGCATTCGGTGGAGTCATCTTACCTGGTCTTCCACAGGCACAGAGTTGTCCTGCGCCCAACCGAAGTTCCTCCTGAGGTTGTGTCAGAGTTTTACCTTAATCAGGTGATGACTCTTTGGTGTTCTTCCTAAATCACACCTCTGAGGCCGAACACAGGCTCCGTACTATGGACCTGAAGAGACAACTCGTTTATTACAAAGAGCGCATGGCTGGGGTTTGGGGAGAGGTTCACCAGCTGTTTGTCCCCTACACTGAAGCTGCACCTGGCAGACCTGCAGCCAAGCAGGCGATTGGCAGGTGAAATCACTTCCTACATTGATCTCTGCTATAGGTTGGCGGGTGGGAGCCTCCCGAGGATAGGGCTCATTCCACCCATCATACTGCTGTCAGTGGCTGCTTCTAGGGATGTTCCTGTCCGGGAAATCTGCAGGGCTGTTACTTGGAAGTCAGCACACACCTTCATTTCCTATTGCCACATTGACCTCAAGTCACGCCGGGGTGCTGGTTTTGGGGTCTCAGTTCTCTAATCTCTTTTCCCTAAATAGGGTGTGTGCACCTTGCCTCCTTCTTCCCCGAAAACTGCTAGGAGTCTGCCAGATAGTGTGGATAGAAAATTTCCACGTCCCTAGAAACACAGGTTACTCACGTGTAACAGTAGTTCTAAGAGTGGTATATGTTCTTCATCTACACGGACCCTCCCAATCTCCCCTGGCTTAGGCACACAACCTCTGCTTCCAGGGGGCAAGATCTGGTGTCATGGGGTGGAATCTGGGGGTGAGGGGGGGATATACCACATGGGTGGGTGGGAAGAGCCAGCTTGAAGACTTTCCAGCACTTCTTAAAAGGGGAAAGGACTCTGCCAGATAGTGTGGATAAACAATGTATACCACTCCTAGAACTACTTTTACAGGTGAGTAACCTTTGTTTTACACAGTACTCAGTGTTTTATTTTATACAACTTCTGGAGAGCGTTTTCTTGCCACAGCAATTTTATAAAATAAAAATACATCGGTGTTCAGCCACGGTCTGGCTGGGATGAAGCGCGGTCCACCGTCCACTGTCCATGGTTGCTGAAAACTTGCCTTTTTTTCTTTTATAAAAAGGTTTAATTAAGGAGCACCTGTGGAAGGATTTGTGAACTTTAATGACGAGAGGCGAGTTCTTTTAACTACTGCGAGTGCTGCTGGTGGCTGAGTACAGAGCGGTGATTCAGGGAAGAGTAGCAGCTTGTGCGTGCATGGAGTGAGGGGAAACCTGGCGCGTGTTCTCTGTTATGACCTGTGAATTATATCGGGGTATCCCTATGGGAGAAAATGCTCCCCAGTTGTGTGTGTATAAAAAAAAAAAATCCAGTAAGACTTTGATGATTAAGCAATAAACAGTAGAAACAAGTAAGTTACAACTGTTACAATTAATTTAGACATAAGATAGAGATAAAATAGTCCCTTTCAAGAGCTTTACTGCATCCCTCCATATTGCTTACACTGACTTTTTTGGTAGCAGATTTTATTAGTTTGAGCTTAGAAATATTTTTTTATTCCTACTTTTATCTTATTTTGTCAGTTTGCAGAATTGAACACATTAATACTGATCGTCCCATTTACTGTCCCTATAGAGATCAATTGTGCTACGGCAAAAGTATCCATATGGTTGTTATGTGTGTGTTCTTGCTTTTTAACAGGAGTGAGGACTGCCCTAACAAATAGAAAAAAATTGGCTGCTGGTTTGGTGGTGCTGGACGCCACACCTCATGCCACGCTGGTGACCCAGGGTTCGGGAACAGACTTGTCATTTGTGGGTTGGCGGGGTGGGTAAGTTGAACATCTGGAGGACTGCCCGCCGGGGAGGGGGAGCACAGTGTGCTGTTGAGTGCAGGCGCACCACATAAAGGACGACCCATGCCCAGGGCGGTTGCTGCCTCCGTGGAGGTGAAGGCAGCCGTCTCACCCATTGCACGGCAGGCGTAAGTGCGTGAAAACATTGAGGAAAACTGGGACCTGGCAGGACCTGTGATAGCCCTGATTGCTCTGTCGGCTGCCCCCATTCTGGGTTACTGTCTTCTTGAGGGGGCTTCTAGCACTCCTTGCCCTGACACGCTGCAGGGGAATTTTGGGGAGCGTTAGTGGGCTGGAGGACATACCTCTCCGAGAGAGGGGTTGTCGCCTATTAGGTCTGTGGAGGAGAAACAGGCTGTATATGTGTGTGTGTGTGTGTGTGTGTGTGTGTGTGTGTGTGTGTGTGTGTGTGTGTATGTATGTATGTATATATATATATATATATATATATATATATATATATATATATATATATATATATATGTATGTATGTATGTATGTATGTATGTATGTATATATATATATATATATATATATATATGTGTGTGTATGTATATATATGTGTGTGTGTGTGTGTGTGTGTGTGTGTGTGTACACACACACACACACATAAATAATTTAGTAAAGAGGAGAAACACGACTGCACCTCAAGACCATAAACCACGCTCTAAGCTTGAGCATGATAAAAAAGAGTTTTATTAATCGTAACACCCCCCCCAACACACACAGCATCTACATTTTGTCACACTTGTCGCTTTTTCAAGACATCATGCTGCATTACCAAAGACATTTAAATAAGCCCCACAGCACAAGTGTTTTTTTTTTTTTTTTAAAGTACGGTCATACCATACACATTCATAAATATTGCACCAAGTCCCTATCTATATACAATAAATACACCCCATTCTATCATTCACAGTATATCAAAAATATTTAAATGTGAAAAACACTATCTTTTCTCACAAATGGAGCTAACTGGAAATGTCCATTTAGTCTTGGAAATCTTCCTGCACGTAATTTAAATGGCTAAGTTTCCTGACGCAGTAATAAATTAAGACCCCCCCCCCCGCCAAAGGACACACTTTCTAGTCCATAAAAAGTAAATGCATGATCTGTTCCAAAGTTTTTAACATGGTTAGCAAGTGCATTTTCAGTGGAGCCCAGCCTGATATGCCTTAAATATTCGCATATTCTGTGTTTGAATTTTCTTAGTTTTCCCTATATAAAAGTAACCGCAGTTGCATGTAGCCATGTAAACCAAAGATTCTGTGCCACATGGTATAAATGATTGTGGGCAAAAGGGTTCATCACTGTGTGGTTAACATATATTTTTTCCTACCTTTATGTAATTGCAAGCCGGCTGTACAATTACCACACTTGACATTTCCAGCTGGCAATTTCTGTCCACTTTGGGCTGGTTCCTTTCCACTCCAGCTCTGTACCAGAATGTCATTCAGGTTTTTTCCTTTTCTGTATGTAAATTTCGGGCCTATCTGTCATTTTTTTCTAGTCTGGATTCCAATAGATGGGGACTTAATGCAACATTTATGAATGTTTGTAACACGGCTCTGAGTGGCGGTCTGTAAAGCAGCGCGGCGATAGGCGCAATGGCGACAGCTGACTGAAACCGAGCGGGTATTAAGCCAGGCATAACGCCCGCTCGGTCAGTACCAGCTGTGGCCATGCAGGCTGCAGAGTATTAGCCCGCTCCGGCAGTACCTAGATCTGCCAGGAGTGCGAGGGTGCAGCACTGAGGTCTCAATTTCAAGTGAGACAGAGCGAAGTCAGAAATCGGGAGCGCGCCTGCGAACAGTGCTGTAGAGAAGCATTTCCAGTAGGTACCCGTACAACCCTGTAAACGGACGTGATCAGCAAGGGGCATAGGGAACCTATGCAGTGCCGAGAATCTGGCTGTCGACTTTGGACAGTCCCGGAGGTCCCCGACTACAGGCACACAGACAGGGACGACGACAAATTCCACAGCAGTTGGAGCCCTGAATCATTGCTGTGCGCTCCAGCACGTAAGCTTGTACCACTGTACCCTAATAAAAAAAATTTTTTGCATGCCTGACTCCCGCCTCGTGTGTTCGTACAGCTCGGGCTTAACAGAAAAGCTTCATGTACCGGGCAGAAGGTGATGTCGGCGAATACGATGCGGTAACAGAGGTTGTTGCGGTAGCTAGAACCTCTGTTACAAGTGCATTAATCACCTTCTGCTTGGGCTCTACGGTGATTAATGCCAGCTTGGGGCACCTCGGCACGCGCCCCCCCCCGCGGGCATTAATCCACCGGTAGAGCCCTCAGCTGGCGGTGATTAATGCTTACATATGGTATGACCGTACTTTCGTTTTTTTGTTTAATCACATGTGCTGTGGGGGTTATTTAAAGGGACACTGTCAACCTCCTTAGGACTCATTGTCCCTTGTTTAAAAAATCACATTTTATGATTGCTAAAATTTTTTATTTATTTATTAAATAGATCGGAATTACAAACCTGTGAGTCAGACTCCTTTGCAAAGGCTCCACGTCAAGTTGAGACATAGTACAGAACAGACGATACATTTGAGAATACAAACAGGAAATCAGATAATTGAGAGCAGCCCAATAATTCTGCGTCAAATAAGTACTGTACATTATGAATTAGTAAAACAATAGTTATACAATGCAATGTTATTATACAATAGTCTGGTAAAGACAAAGTCAAGGTGATACACAGGATACAGGATAAATAGAGGATGGCAATAGTGCCCGGCTTAAACAGTCACCCTACTATGGGAAAAACATTTTATAGTACAAATGTTCAGGTAAAGATAATTGGGAGCAAGCATGTCGAGAGGAAAAAAGAATGGTACATAGGAGGTTGGGGTAGAAGAAGAGGGAAAAGGGTTAAAGGGTAGCTGGCAGAAATGAACATATTTAGAAGGTAGTAAGCGGTGTCAGGAATTAATGGTTTTGGGTGCAGTCACAGACAGATGAAATGAGGAGTAACTCTCTGTGACTGGATTTGAAGGGGACAAGTTTGAGTTCCAAGGATATAGCGGAAGGTAGTTCATTCTGTAAAGACGGCTGATGTAGCTAGTAGTTTGATTCAGTTTCTTTTTTTTTTTTTTTTCTTTTAAAAAATGAAAAACCGACTATCCACCACACCAAAACAGGTTTGTTTACATTTTGTGATCAACTTCCACTGCTTCTTTCCTGGACTTGGGAACACCTCTAACACAGTCTCGCCAGTCATAATGCAGTGGCAGTTCAGGTGACTGCTGCTTAATGAGTGACTGCACTGTTTGGGGGTGCTTCTAATGTTTAGGAAGTATTCAAGAAGAACTGATTCAGGATTTGAAACAGAACAAAGTTGTTTATAAATATATGATCATGCATTTCAGTTCTACTAAAGGAGACGGACCAAACAAACAGCAACATTAATGCATTTTAGAGAGAAGGTAAGCAACCATAAAATGAGGGGTTTAACTAGAAATAATATGATGCAAAACAGGTTGTCGGTGTCCCTTTAAGTGTCCTTGGTAATGCAGCATGATGTCTTGAAAAACCGTCAAGTGTGATGCGAAATGTACAGTAGATGCTGTGTGTGAGGGGGTGCTGCGATTAACATACTAATATACTAAAATGCCAGCAGAATAGGCCTGTCTCGAGTCTGCTTGATCTTTCAGCACCCGCACTGAGGGCCGATTTTGGCGCCCCGGTTACACTGTCTCGAGTCCCAGATGTTCACCTGTATTGGGCCTGGCCAGATTTACCCACCCCCTGTACCTGTCCCATCCCTTCTTAAACCTGTCCACAGTCTCCACCTCTACCAGCTCCCTGGGCAGTGTATTCCATGGCTGCACCAGCCTTTCAGTGAAATAACATCATCTCCTGCCCCCTTCCAGCTTACACTCGTGACCTCTTTGCCCCACCCTCCTTCCTTTGGAGCACCCTGACTGGGCATCCCTTATTGATCCCTTTCAGGTACTTAAATATCTCTATCATGTCCCCTCTGTCCCTCCTCTCCTCCAGGGTGTACATGTTGAGCTCCTTGAGCCTCTCCTCATAGGTCCTGTCCCCCAGGCCCCAGATCATTTTGGTTGCCCTCCTTTGGACCCTCTAGGAGTGTCATGTTCTTCTTTAAATGTGGTCTCCAAAGCTAATAAAACTTATTTTGTTATCGTGCTCTAGCTGCGAGTGTGTTTTGTGGTCTGGAGGTGCAGCCATGATCTGTCAATGTTTATCACAAATTGCCTTTTTATTTTATTTAGTTTTTGTTAACCGGGTAGGTGCACTAGCCAGCAAGTGACTATTTTCAGGCACGACCCGGGAGGTACAATTACAATACAAGTAGAATGGTGCAGTTTATACAGTACAAGTACAGGTACATAGATTGAGACGTGTTCAGTCTATAGTCGTATTAGAAATCTTTGACTCCCTACGTCGTGTTTTGTAAACTATTGCTTGACTGCTTGCCTTACCATGCTTGAGCATGACCTGTACCTCCCACCTGTTGGAGCATGCAGCTCCTGTTTGTAACCTTGACTCTGTATTTTGTTTCCTGTATGCTTTGTTACTCTCCCGGGTCGCACCTGAAAATAGGAACTCGGTTGTCTAGTGTGCTTACCTGGTTAACAAAAGCAAATAAATAAGCTTCTCCCTCTTTGCTTATGTTTGCTTATACTTTGCTTCTCCATGTGGTCCTGAGCCGTGTCCTCTTGCTGCTGTTGGAAAAAAACAATTAAGCAATAAGACATGACGGGTATGCGTTGTGGTTGGATAATGACACACCTCAGGTGTGTCGTGAGGCATCACTGAGAGCCTTCACTTCAACCATCTGAGAAGTACCATTACCCCACCACAGTGTACACCCTGGTGTCTTGCTGCGATTGTAAAATGGGTCCAAGATGTGATTTTTTTTTTTTTTTTTTTGGGGGGAAGAAATGTGCCAAATAAATAATGAAGCATTTTTATTACTTTTTTTATTTTTAAAAACTCCCAGCACATCCCAGCACTGACATGCCATCTTGGGTTTAAATATTATGTACGGCAAAATACATGTATTTTTAATTGGCTCTTAAACCCTCTAGTTTCCCCAACCCACTCCCTTTTACCCACTCCCTCACCTTTCTTCTTTATAATATTCCCTACCTTTTCTCTGTCTTGTTTATTTCCTGTTTTGCCAACATTCAAGAGATGGAATCAAAAATTCAAACCTCTGTTCAGTTCTGCTGGCAGAATGTTTACTTCCACCAGCACACAACAGAAGGCCTCAGATGGAGCCAGTGCTTTTGTTTTATCTGCAACAGCTTAAACACAGATTTTCTTAGTAAGCAGATGAAGATAGGGGAATTTTTCAGGGTTTGCAAAGAAACACCATAAATTAAAATTCCAAGAACTGTAGTACTCAATT